>VDFB02256132.1:130828294-132028294 GCA_007258455.2 Sequoia sempervirens | reverse complement strand
CCTTTCCTTTGACCACACAAAGAATTTTAAAAAAAAATCCATCATTTTCCAATGGAAATCAACTACTTTTCAACTTACAACTACTCAAATTCTCACTTTATGCAACATTGACCCTTCATATTCCACATTATTAACTTACACCTACTAGACCTAAGGTGCTCCTGCACCATACTCTTGGGGAATAGAAAATTTGAGGTCCACCTCAAAGAGGAAACTTTTTTCTTGTCTTCTAGTTTTATTACATGTGTGCATTGTTTTCTTTATCAACTGGTGCACTTGTTTTTTTGGTCCAACAACATGCTTCTTGAGCCAAATCCAACTTGGTACAATGTATCCATGTGCTTTTGTTTGTTTTCTTGCTCTAACTTGACCTTGGATTGCAATTGTAAATTTATTGTCTCATTCATCCACTTTGTCTTTGGTACCTACACATGAAACAAACATATTAAATAAATCATATTTTTATTTTTCATACTTCACTTCTTCATCCACCTCATGTTGTTTTCCACACATTCTTTTCTCTTCATGATTCCCCAAAATATTTGGCTTTGCCTCAACCTTACACAACCATTTATTTTCATTCTTGAATTGATCATCTATTCTTCCATTCTCCTTGACATCAACATTCTCAACTCTCTATTCTTCTCTTGAGAACCATGATATCTCCCTATCCTCCATGACTATTTTCTCTCTTTGGACTATCCTTGAGTCCTCTACAACCTCTTTTGCTATCTCTTCTTCTACATAAACATCACCCACTTCCACATCAATGTCACCATTACTTTCATTAGTTTCAAAAAATTCAAAAGAAAATTCTTCAATTTCTTTCACAAACAACATGTTGCTTTCAAAATGTGTTACATCATTTTTCCTTGCCTCATAATGTTGTACTTTCTTCTTCCCATTTAACAAGAAGCTTTCAATTCCTATTTGTGTTGGAAATAGACACTACACAAGTCATCTAGTTTTGTCATTGATGGAAACCCTAGTCAGTAATCCCATCTGCACTTGAGTATTTGCTTGTACCAGAAGTTAGATTGAAGATAACTGTTAACTGTCAAAGCCAAAACAGGGCATCTGACAGAGTTGTGTACATCGATTCATATGTAATTTCCTATCATCATTTTGAGTTTTGGATCTTAGAGAAGGTATTTTGATGTATGAACTTTCTTATATTTGAATCATAGAGCCTCATATTGATTGGTGTCCAAGTTAGAAGATTCAGTTTATTGATTTTTAGTCTAACAGTGCGGAAAGGCTAACAGGGTGATTGTAGCATGTTGTGGATCTTTGAGGAATAAATTTTGAAGGTGTTTCATGTTCAAGGATATTGTTTTGGGTCCTCACTATGTTTTGGCTGACATTGTATGATTTGCATTAATAATTATTTATGGATTGAGCTGACAGTTTTTACCTTTTTTATATTTTGTAAAAGTTGACATGTAGTTGATGTAATTCCTAGTCACAGATATATATAAGTGATTGTTCATAAAATTTTGGTGTGTGATGCAATAAGATGCAAAATTTAGAAGGATTATAGAATAATTATGTACAATTCCATTTGAGTAGAAAGAAGATTAGTGATTTGGATTAAAGCAAATCGAGTTTCAAAAGTAGAATCTGATAGAGTATGAAGAATGTGATCGATTGGATTAATTGGAAATATACTCAAGAATTAGTAGATGCTATCTCATAGTTCATCCACTGCAGTTGTCTGTCTATGACTGTAAGATAGTGTGTCTTCCTTTGGGAAGAAATCTTTTTTGTACTTGAGTAGTGAGCTCTAGGTAGTGTGCCTAAATGCATGTGCATTCCCCATTTGTAACACTTATTTTGAGTATACTCATAATGTAGATTGACCTCCACTATGGTTTTTCCCCTAACAGGGTTTCCATGTGAAAATTCTTGTGTTATGGTGTTGTGGTTCATTGTCTTTTTTTTTGCATATTTCTTTTGGTTCAATGCTATAAGTGGTTTAAATAACAAGTTAATAAAGTTAAATTTTGTAGAAAATTGATTCACCCCCCTCTTAGTGTTCCTTTATTCCAACAATTGGTATGCGAACCTAGTTCCTAGGAAGAAGTTTAATAGCTTGGGGAAGATTCGGGAAGGTGATTAAATGGATTTTGGTAGTATTCAACAACAAATTTTGGTGGCACTAGATGATCTTGATCAATCCAAATATAAAGTTTGGGTATTGCAAGAAAGCCTCATGAATGCTGAGAAATTCATTCAATCATTGAAAGATCAAATCAATAAGTCCAAGGAAAAGAGAAGGGAACTCTTTGATCAGCTCAAGCAGAAAGAGAGTAAAATCATGGAACATGAACACCTAATTCAAGCCTTGAAGGAAAAGACAGAAGAATGTGAAAAGTTCACCATTGATAATGTTGTCCTAAAGCATGAGATCAAATCTATTGTGATGAGGATGACCAAGTAGATTGAAGAGAAAAATAAGAATGAAGAGAATCTTACTCAGTCCTTAAAAATAAAGTCTAAAGAATGCAATAGAATTAATGATGGATTCAATCAATTGGAGCTTGAATTGCAACAATCCAGAAATAATGAAGAAGAGCTTGAAAGATAGATTGTTACTCTCAGGGATGAACTTGCTACTACAAATGAATACAAGGAGAAGTTCAAGATTAGCTCAGCTAAGCTTGATCAACTAATTCAAAGTTAGAAGATTGGAAATGATAAGCAAGGTCTTGGATATGAGAAAGGAGAAAGATCCAGATCTAGTCAAAGGAAATTTAGGCAAGGAAATCAGATGAACAAAGCTAGAAGGTATCTGGTAAGACAACCCAATGCTCAAAAGTTCAATGGATATTGTTTTGTTTGTAATAAATTTGGTCATATGTATGCTCAATGTAGAAGTAGAATGAATCCAAGTGGTCCATCATTCTCTAGTCAATGCTTCAATTGCAATAACTATGGTCATAAGTCAATTAAATGCAGAAATATGTCAAACAACTTTTTCAATAGAAATGTTAGATGTTATGCTTGCAATAGATTTGGCCATATTGCTAACCAGTGTAGATCAAGAGAAAATCAATGGAATAACTGGTTTGGACAAAGAAATGTTATATGCTATAATTGTAGCAAATCTAGTCACATTGCAAGATTATGTAGAAGCAAGAAGGGTCCAGTAAACAAAGGGAAAAATATGCAAAGGATGATAAGGGAAAAAGAAAAGTTACTATGGATGAGATCAGGAATCAAATGAAGAAGACATGGGTGAAGAAGAGTGTTTTTGATGTAGGAAATGAATCCACACCAGAATCTGGTACTAGAAATTCCTTTGAGAATTAGTTCAAGGCCTCTAGCCTAGGGGGAGTTCTCAAGAAAGTATTTTACCCCACTGCTAATAGTTGATACCAAAATGTGGAAAATTACAACGATTGCATTAGTGATCTACAGATGTTTTGGGAACAGTTGTGGAGAAAATTTATGCAAAATTGAAGGTCTAAAAAGGAATTTTCTTTCACAGTCTATGAAAATAGGGTATCTAAAAGACCTAGGGAAAATTTTTTTATTGTGACAAAAAGTTAGGCATGCGAATGATAAAAGGTTACTTATATTCCTCATTTCTCACATTGCATTTCGAGAAGAAGTTTGGAGAGCTCTACAAGAAAATTTTGGAGAGATACAAGTCTAAAGGAAATTTGGTGAGAAAGCCCTAATCTAATGAAAAGTATTTATCTACAAAACTTGTGAATTTGAAATTTCTAGAAATGGATGCTATGTTAGTAGTTGATATCAAGGATAGACCCTGCCCAAAATTCAAATGGCTCTCATTCAAATACATTGAGATAGAACCATTAGGTGCATTTTCTTCCATTTTGTATGGTGTTTTGCACATTGAATATATTAGGGCATATATTCATGTGAATGTTGAGGAATTAGGAAGCTCCCAGTTGTTAAATCTATATACAAATCACATTGTGGGAGAATATCTCTATGTAAGGCCTGAATTCAAGACTTTGGAGGAGAAGAAGTTCACACAAATTATGAAGTGTCTAGTGTTCAATGAAAATGAATGGGTTTGGTACATATTGAGTCAAGTGCATGCCGAGTTCATGTGGTTAAATCATCCTCTCAAAATCACAAGAGAAGCTATAAGCATTGTTACTGGTCTAAATTCATCCGGTGGGTTGCCCACATTGAAAGTTGTGAAGAACCAAACAATCAATAAGGCAACCAGTTATGTTTTCGACAAGAGAGCCATGAAAATTAATGACATCATTGAGTTGGATGTAAGATTTTCTTCTATGGTTATTGGATATTAAGTCTATCACTCCAGCTGGGATAACTTTGTATCTGGTACTACAATCTATGTAGCTTATCAAATGATCAAGGAAAATGTAGAATATGACTTATGTGAGTTAATCCAGGGCTAGCTAATTGAAAATCTTGGTAAAATCAAGAAGGAAAAGAATAACTCTTTCAAGTATGGAAATTTTTTGTTATGTCTATTCTTCTACTTCATGAATGAAGTTCTGGGATTTGGCAAAGTGTAATGGGAAGGTGAAAAACCTATAGTTGTTCAAATTAGGGACATCTTATATATAATTGGTGATAGCAAAGCAAGGAAAACAGCTATCTGGGGTTATTTAAAAGCTTTCATAGTGAAATGCAAGCTAGGGAAAGGATTCATAAATATATTATGGAAAAATATAAGGACACTATTGTCTCCATGTTTGACACTGATCAGTGTTTGATGGAAGTAGCAGAACCTAGAATAGTTTGGATAATTCCTATAGGATATGAGGTTGAAGAACACATCTTGGATTTGTATGCCAAACACTTGTTGAGTAAACCTTAGGCTCTGACAAAAGTAAGGTTTGGTACCTTTGAAGAGAAGGATATGCAAGTGCATACACAACTAAAGAAGCCTATGATAGTTTGGAAGGTGAGAAAGTAAGTTGAAGCTTTTGTAGAAAGCATCAGCATATCAATTGAAGTAGTAAGGGAAGCCAGGAAGAAAAGAGAACAATTTGAAGAAGGGGAGCCTACTAGAACTGAGTTTGCTAGTCTAAAAACATCCTATGTCAGATCTAGATCTACAAGGAGCTCTACACTCTCATCCAGTCCTACAAAGAAATCAAGCCAAGTAAAAGCTCAATTCAAGACATCTGAGAGAGAAGGAAGGAGGAAGAAGGATAAAAGCACAAGAGTCTATGTTGCAGTTGAAAATGATGAAGAAACTGAATCTAATGAAGAAGAGAAATCAAGAATAAGGACACAAAGGCATCAAAATTCTCTAAGGACAATCCCTCCAATGAAGAGAAAGCAAAGAAAAAGTTGAAAATCAATAGATCATGTATGACTATAGAGGAAGTGGAAAAAGCTTTAATTAAGGATAGTAATAATAAACCACTTTCTAAATGTTATGACACTTTTTATAGTCTTGGTCAGAGAACTCTTGAAGAAGCTACAATAAAATATTTGAATATTTTCAATATGACTCTTATAGAAATAATGTCAAAGTTGCCTAAAGGGCTATATGAAGTCTTGGAAATGAGGAGAGTTAATCCAAGAACTGAAGAAGAACAAATGAGAGAATGGAGACTTGTTGATCTCTGTTTGGTAATGTCAATAGAAGAAATGAAGAAAATCATCAATGATGCTAAAAATGATTTTAAGAGAAAAACAAGGGTGAACAAGTATATGATCGAGTAGACTGAGGAAGTGGCAAAATACAATGATCAAATTCTTAAGGCAATTATGTTGAAGAACAAATATAATATTATTTATGAAGAAGCTCATGATGAAAATGTTCTATCTGGTCCAAAAATTGAAGAAGGGAAAGAAGACACAATTGAGGATACTCAAAATCCTCCAGATATGCAAGATACTAAAATTCCTATCTGGTGATCCCATAATAGTGGTTTACAATTTTTGGCCAAAATGGACACTGAAATTATTATTTTTAACTAAATCTTCACATTTGGGCACCTATAGCAGCTAAACCGTGAGGAATTTGAAGATGGTGCAAAATAGAGTCTCATCAAATTTTGTTTTTAGATTCTAAACATATTTTTTTCAAAATTTTTGGAATAAAATTGCACTTCTTTTTCCATCTCCCACGAAAATTGATTTTTATCGAAAACAACATTTTTAAAAAGTGACCTGTATAACACTTTTTTTCCATGAAGGATAAAATTCTAATTATTTAAAATTTAGATTTGTGACTCTGATATCTAGTGCTTCCACTTGGTTAGATAGTTTTTTATTGAATATTTTTTCCTTAATCAAGTTTCAAAGTCAAATGAATTACAATTCAGACAGACTGTATAATGCATAACTTTTTGTATATGTCAAAATTTTATTTTATTTTTGTTGGATCAAGGACTTCAATATCTGGTGCACTCATATTTTTTTTTATTTTTATATCTTCTATTTTTCCACATGTGAAGAACAAAGAAATTCATTTTGATGAAAAACCTATGTTTAATAAAACTTAAAAAACAAATACATAACAAAACCAAAACATATTAAAATTATATTCATTGGATAGCTTGTTCTGAGGAATACCATAATCATTTGAAATAAATTTTAAATGAATTCATTTGATCCCCAAAGCTAAATCAAAAGTGATTTTTTATCAACATTTTGATAGGTGTAAAGGAGATGCATTTATAGGTATGGTTTAAAACTAGCGAGGTTCTATCCAAGGGGTTTGATCTAAGGTGATTTGATCAAACCCTCTTCAATTGGAATCCTTAAAATGGAACTTTTAAAGGCTTAAATCATTATATTTTCTAAAAATATGTGATTTCAGCTAAAATTCGTTCCTCTCAGGAATTGTAAACCACTATTGTGACAGCACCGTATATCAGGACTGAAGCTACTAAAGTTGAAGAAATATAGATTCCTAAAGCCAAGCAAGAATCTGTGATTGAAGAGAAGGCTAAGGAAAAGGAGGTTGTTGTGGAAGCAAGAGACACTACAAAGGTAGTAAAGAATTTTTTAGAACAACAGGAAGAGTTTGACCCTGAATTACTTGAAAGTACTATCAAATTGGCCACTCTATCTCCTATTGAGAAGTTGAAGGTAGCATCATTTTCTTAGGCCAAGGAAAGGGAGGAGATACAAAAATCTCACATTGAGGATAGTGAGTTGCTAAGTCTTGCATCTAGTATCTTGGAGAAGATCATGCCTACACATATCAAAGACTCATCTGATTCTCCCTCAATTCAGCTAAAGAAGCTTATCAATTATGTAAGTACTCACTTTGAGTCTCTTGAAAAGTCAGCTGAGGATAAGGTCCAGAAAGAATTTGATGCAAATAGGTTCAGTAGACTGAAGTGTATGATTTCTAATGATAAATATTTGTTAGCTACCTCTGAAAATAACATTCAAGGTGCATTATCTAAAGGTGGAAATATCTACAATTCATTCTTATCTTTGTCTAAATTCACTAAGGCCACTAAGAAGAAAATGAAGGAATATGAGGTCAAGTAATATCCCTACTTGACGAAATTAAAAGTTTGAAGCATGAAGAAGATAATTTTTTTGAAAGGGTATGCGGGCTTAGAGGACTAATTGGTCCTAAAATGGAGACAATGCTTAGTGCATTGAAGGAAGCTCAAGATGCTATCGCTATCAGTGATCCAAAAAAATCTTGAGTTAGCAGAGATGCAATCCTACTTGTTATGTCGTCACATGACTATTTTGGAGAGTATCAAAAAGGGTTGGGACACTATTTTAAGCTTGTTGAAAAAAAAATTTGTAGACATATTCTAGTCCATGTAAGTTTGAAAAGCATGTTTGTACATATGTAGTTTTTTCATAGAAATTTTGTATGATTTTTGGTATGTAGATTCTTGTCTTTGTCATTGATTTCAAAGGGGGAGAGTGGGATAGTGAAAAATGTCATATTCATCTTAGGGGAAGCTATGGTTTAAAAGTTTTTTTTTTAAAATTTTGAGGATTGCAGTGTATTCATGTTGGTACTAATTTTAACACTTAGTCATTTTTCCCTAAGTGTTTCCATCAATGCCAAAGGGGGAGATTGTTGGCAAGAGACACTATACAAGTCATCTGGTGTTGTCATTGATGGAAACCCTAGTCAGTAATCCCATCTGCACTTCAGTATTTTCTCATACCAGAAGTCATATTGAAGATAAGTGTTAACTGTCAAAGCTAAAACAGGGCATCCAACAGAGTTGTGTACATCGATTTGTATGCAATTTCTTGTTATCATTTTGAGTTATAGATCTCAGGGAAGGTCTTTTGATGTATGAAATTTCTTATATTTGTATCATAGAGCCTCATATTGATTGGTTTGCAAGTTAGAAGATCTGGTTTATTGATTTTTAGTCTAACAGTGTAGAAAGGCTGATAGGGTGATTGTAGCATGTTGTAGATCTTTGAGGAATATTTTTTTAAGGTGTTTCATGTTCAAGGATATTATTTTGGGTCCTTACTATGTTTTAGCTGATATTGTATGATTTGTATTAGTAATTATTTATGGATTGAGCCGATAGTTTGTACATCTTTTATATTTTGTAAAAGTTGACATGTAGTTTATGTAATTCCTAGTCACAAATATATATAAGCGATTGTTCATATCATTTTTGTGTGTGATGAAATAAGATGTGAAATTTAGAAGGATTATAGATCGTTTTTGTGTAGTTTCATTTGAGTAGAAATAATATTGGTGATTTAGATTAAAGTAGACAGAGTATGAAGAATGTGATCTATGTGCTTAACCAAAACTATGCTCAGGAATTAGTAGATGTTATCTCATAGTTCATCCACTCTAGTTGTCTTTGTATAACTATAATACACTATGTCTTCCTTTGGGTAGAAATCATTTTTGTACTCGACCAGTGAGCTCTAGGCAGTGTGCCTGAATGCATGTGCATTCCCCATTTGTAAACACTTATTTTGAGTATACTCATATTGTGGATTGACCTCCACCGTGGTTTTTCCCCTAACAAGGTTTCCACATAAAAATCCTTTTGTTATGGTGTTTTGGTTGATTGTCTTTTGTTCTTGCATCTTTCTTTTGGTTCAATGTTATAAGTGGTTTAAAGAACAAGTTAATAAAGTTAAATTGTGTAGAACATTGATTCACCCCCCCTCTCAGTGTTCCTTGATTCCAACAATGCACTCATCCTTCAATGTTGTTAATACAATTTCATCCCATCATTTCATAACTCATATGTGTTGTTTTTTCTGTTATACTTTGCTACCTTATTAGAATGCCACAACCTTCCAAATATATTGTGATATACATCCAAATGCATAAAATCACAAACTATTTCATCCTTATAACTACCTATATGAAACTCAACTTTGCATTACTCACGTACGATTACCTGATTACCTATTTGAATCCAAGTCACTAAATAGGGTGTGGGATATGGTATTATTTCTAAACCCAATTTATCTACCATATATTTATAAATGACATTATGGGTGATCCCATAATAGTGGTTTATAATTTTTGGCCAAACTGGACACTAAAATTATTATTTTTAACTAAATCTTCACATTCGGGTGCCTATAGTGGCTAAACCGTGAGGTATTTGAAGATGGTGCAAACTAGAGTCTCATCAAAAATTTTTTGTAGATTCTAAAAATATTTTTTTCAAAATTTTTGGAATCAAATTGCACTTCTTTTCCATCTCCACGAAAATTGGTTTTTTAGAAAACAACATTTTTTAAAAGTGATACACATATAGCATAACTTTTTTTCCATGAAGGGTAAAATTATAATTCTTTCAAATTTAGATTTTAACTCTAATATCTAGTGCTTCCACTTGGTTAGATAGTTTTTTATTGAATATTTTTTTCTTAATCAAGTTTCAAAGTCAAACGAATTACAATTTAGACCAACCGTATAACATGTAACTTTTTTTGTATATGTCAAAATTTTATTTTATTTTTTTGTTGGATCAAGGACTTCAATATCTAGTGCACTCATATTTTTAAATTTTTTTTTTTGATAATCTTCTATTTTTCCACATGTGAAGAACAAATAAATTCATTTTCGATGAAAAACCTATGTTTAATAAAACTTAAAAAACAAACACATAACAAAACCAAAACATATTAAAATTATATTCATTGGATAGCTTGTTCTAAGAAATACCATAATCATTTGAAATAAATTTTAAATGAATTCATTTGATCCCCCAAAAGCTAAATCAAAAGAATTTTTTATCAACATTTTGATAGGTGTAAAGGAGACGCATTTATAGGTATGGTTTAAAACTAGCGAGGTTCTATCCAAGGGGGTTTGATCTAAGGTGATTTGATCAAGCCATCTTCAATTGGAATCCTTAAAATGAAACTTTTAAAGGCTTAAATCATTATATTTTCTAAAAATATGTGATTTTAGCTAAAATTTGTTCCTCTCAGGAATTGTAAACCACTATTGTGACAACACCTTTATCCATGTAGATATTTGAGATAACAACTTGACAACATTTACCTTTAGACTTGCAAGTAGTCTCCTTTTCCATGTCTTGCTTTCTTTCTTGTCTTTCATTTATTCCTCCTGTAGTTTTTTTCCCACTTTGAAAAATCTATTTAATAATGAAGATGCCCCTTTCCTATCTTTTTCCTTATTAAGAGCCATCTTGAAATATCAAATCTCATTAAGCCACATTATAAAAAAAAAAAGATCATTTCCCAAAGATCTTGTAGCTATAATACCAATTTTATATAGATAAAGGGATCTCACAATCACAAATAACTCAATCATCCATTTTCCAAAGTCTTAATAGCTCAAACAAAGTGATTTTCCTCACAAATTGCAACTAGGCTTTGTAGGGCAGCAAATACGGTTTTTCCACCATAATTTTCAAACCGTAATTCATACCCACAATATAAAATTTGTTTTGGATACCCATTTGGAATTTATAAATCATTATCAAAATTTAGGGGTGGTTTTTTTTAAACATAAAGGTCAAAAAATTGCTTTTGCACTTTGTAAGAGGCCTAAGTAGGCTTGTTTGAGTGGGCAACAACAAGGTTTTAAAAACCTAGGCTTAAAATCTTCACACCAATGGCTCAGACTTATCAAATAAGGTTTTAAAAAATATTTCAAAGCAATCCCAACAGCTTCCAAAGTGTTATTCTCCAAACCCTAAGTCCTATGTGGTTCTAATGTCTAATTGTTTGACAAACTTGGTAGCAAAAAATTGAGGCTTTTTGGCCATAAATTTCAATGCAAAGATGACATAAATAATGTAAGTATATTTTAAAACATGTATTTGGGCCTTATAAAATATATCTTGGAATCAACACAAGTTATTTTTTATGGAAGCCTTCAAAATTGACTTGTTTTCTCACTATTACCCTAACAAGGGTTTCAAACCTGTTTGTAGTAAAATGAGCATAACTCCATCAAAACTCAATGAAATTGAGTGCCATAAAAAATAAATTAGATTCAAATATATTTCATTTACAATTATTCTCAAGCCATGAGGTGACTATACATGTCTGTACCAATCATCTGAATAGAGAAAAATGTTCTAAAATTGTAGAAAATAAAGTACTTTTATTGCTTCAACTTCAAAAACTTTACAGCCAACCTTTCCTTCAATCACAAAAGGAAATTTTAAAAAATTTCCATCATTTTCCAATGGGAATAAACCACTTTTCAACTTACAACTATTCAAATTCTCACTTTATGCAACATTGACCCTTCATATTCCACATTGTACAATTTGACAACATTTTTGGAAAACTTGACAACTTATGCAACTTGACTCTCCAACCTACCTAACAACCTACTATCAACTCGAACACACATGAAATTTTCTTAAATGAACTTATTACATGAAAACATAAAACCAAGCCAAACATATTAACTTACACCTACTAGACCTAAGGTGCTCATGCACCAGTAGGCCTGACCCATTCAGTAGTTGCAAGCTTTGTTGTTGCCAGCGAAGGAAATAGACAAAGCACTGATCCCACCTATGTTGGATCAGCCTCCTATAAAGGAAAAAGAGATACCACCATTCAAACCCAAGGCCCCACTAGTCAGAATGCTCAATGTTGTTGAATATTTGAAGAAGGTACCCACTAATTTATCTTTGTGGGATGTTATATTGATCCCAAAACAAAAGACATTGCTATAGGAAGCATTAAAGAAGGAAGAAAAAATATCATGGATAGATGTGATTCAACCATGTGATCAAGTTAAATACAAATATCCCATATTAGACCCCCAATCTTTTAGAGTCGCAACATACCTAAACATCATAGAAAATGAAAAGGTGAAAGAGGTAAGCAAGTCAAAGTCCACACCTTTCTTTTTAACACTTATTGTGGGAGATAAGCGTTTACACAATAACATTATTGATTTAGGAGCTAGTACTATAGTTATGCCTAAACAAGTGGTTGATGCCTTGAAACTCAAGTATGAACCTCTTGAGAAAGGGATCATATAATTAGATGGTAAGAAGGTCTTGACTATCGGTCACATCAAGGATTTATATTTGACCTTCTTCTCATGTCCCAGCCAGATGGTCATGCAATAAGTAGTTGTGATAGATATCCCCTTAGTGTTTTGGATGTCCCTTTCAAGGGAATTTATAGTGAAGCTTGGCATAGTGAAGCTTGGAAGATATTTAGTGCTTGATTGGTCTCATCTAATATTGCAGACCAAGCATGGGGAAAAGATGAAGATCCTATCTCAATCCTTACAACCAAAACATTTAGTAGACAATGTGGTTCTTTTCTTTGAAGTATCACATCCATCCTTCTCAAAACGGGAAAAATTTTGTATAGAGATGTTAGAGGATGAGGAGGAAATGAGTGAGTAGATCCCTAAAGTGGAGGTCCTCCTCAACCAATTTATTGACTCCAACCTATTCAAGAATTTCCATGCTAATGGATTAGGAACTTATGTGATCTTTGATGATGACCAAGTCTTCCCAAAATTGGTAAAACAACAGGAATATTCTAGTGGTCCAAGTGACAACAACCTATGGATGTTATATTTTTATGGTGCCAAATGCAAGTTCAGTTCTGGAGAAGGTGTATAATTAGTATCCCTGATTAGATTAGAGACCCTCAAAGCTTTCCATTTCTAGTTACCATTCTTGAATAATTATTTTGAGTATGAGGCATTGGTCCATGGTTTTCTTCTCACAGAACAGATAGGCCTGAGAATAGTACAAGCATTTAGAGATTCAAAGTTTGTTGTAAGCCAAGTCCATGGGCAAGCAACTTCCAAAAATGTAAGAATGAAGTCTTATAGACATAAAGTATGGGATCTGATTGAGAGCTTTGAAGCTTTTAACATATAGGTTATGCCATGGTCCCAAAATAATGTTATCAATTAGATGGCTTCAATTGGTTCACAATTTGAACCAATTTCTGACTCATCGACGAAGTAGAATATAGTGCAATTCATTTTCTAAGCATCAATTCCTAACAATGATTAGAACTGGTAGATTTTTAAGGATGATATTCAGATTGCCGCCTTTTATAGAAATAAGGAAAAGCATCTGGAAATTCACAGTTCGAAGCAAGAGATGTTATAGAAGGGAAAGTGATCCAATTAAAAGGTAATAAGCTCCCTTAAGGTTTGACTTCTCTTGAGAATATTTTTGACTGCAAAAAAATGAGAAATAGCACCCCCACGAGTTAGCGGAGTTGGTCTAAGTCTTGGGTTTTCTCTTTGAGGTCTTGGGTTTGACTCTCTAGCCTGTGAGTTACCCTGCCATGCACACTTGTGGCATGTGTTGGTTACCACACAACCCTAGGGGACTAGTCTCACCTCCAAGCTCACCTCGTAAAGGGAACCCACTACGCTAGAGTCACTGAGGATACCCCTTTAGATAACAAAAAAAAAGACATGAGAAATAGCAATTGAAGATTCACTACTGATGAGAAGGACTATGAAGATCTTCATGTTGGAAATGGAAAAAAGTTAAAAGTTGAAAGAGACGTTCCACAAAAGGATAAAGAAATAGTAAAAGGGTTATGTTCTAGATATGACGTGGTCATATCTTGGACCTATGATGATCTTAGAGGATATGATCCAAGCATAATTCATCATACTATTGACTTGGATGAAGGCTCAAAACCTATCCAATAGAAACAAAGGCTAGTAAATCCAAAAGTCAAAGAATTGATGTCACAAAATCTCACAAAATTAATTGAATCAAGGATCATATACCTAATCAAAAATTCCACCTGGGTGTCCAAACTTGTACCAGTGTGGAAAAAGAATGGTGATATACAACTCTATGTGGATTTCAGGTATTTGAACAAAGATTCACTAAAAGATCACTAACTTTTCCCCTCAATGGAGCAAATTATGTAGACCATGGCTAGATCAGAGATGTTCTCATTTCTTGATGGTTTTTGGGGTTATACCTGGGTCTATGTAAAGGAAGAGGACCAACATAAAACAATGTTCACTACCAAGTGGAGAATGTTTTCATACTCAAAAATTATCTTCGGGATCTCCAATGCTGGTGCAAACTTTTAATGAGCAATGTATATCACTATCAAGGGGTTGATTAATCATATTATCTTAATATATCTAGATGACCTAACTGTTTTCTCAAAATTAAAAGATGATCACTTTTATCATATAGAAATGCCAATAGTTCGAGATTTTATTAAATCTGAAGAAATGTGTTTTTAGAATGCTCCAAGGTGAGCTACTAAGTTTTTTGGTATCAAAGGAAGGAATAGCTATAGATCTTGAAAGCTATAATGGAGCTACCACTGCCAATTAACTAGAAGGGGATGTAATCTTTCTGGGGAAGATTAATTTCGTTAGCTGGTTCATTTTAGACTTTGTGGCCATCACAAGACCTATGATGTTGATGTTAAAGAAGAATTTAATGTTCAAATGGACTCCTAAAGGAAAGACAACTTTTGAGAAAATAAAGGTAGCCATCTCTGCAGCCTCATTGTTAGCTAATCTAAAATTATACAAGGATTTCTTCCTCTTCATTTACAATGGCCAACATAGCATAGCATTTGTGCTCATTGAGAAGGATGAAGACAATAGTAGAGAGAATCCCATCACATTCCACTCTAGGACTCTCAAAGGATATGAAGACAGGTACAATTTTTTTAAGAAACAGGTTTTTTCTATTGTTAAAAGCCTTAAGAAATTCTGACACCTAGTATCAACCAATAGAATCACCATCCTTGTTACCCATCCTAGTGCTCAAGAATACATCACTAAGGGAAAAATAACTAAAAAGAGGGCCAACTTGATTACCAAGATTCTAGAGTACAATGTAGAAATTCAACTAGCCAAGTTGGTTCAAGGAAGAGGTCTTTCTAAATACCTTGCTTAATAATTAAGCTCCTTGGTAGAGGAAGAGATCGATCAGGCACATACAAATCATTTTTTTGTATGAGTCATGGGTGATGGATCAGACACAATATATGCAAAAGGGGTAGTACCCGACCAACATTCTCCCTCAAAAAAGATGCTACTACTAATTGCAAGGCACCAGGTATGTACTAATTGAGAGGATTTTATTTAAAATAAATTATGATGGCATATTACTCTATTTCTTAGATAAGCCATAGGTGGAAAGAGTTTTGAATGAGTTCCATAGTAGTCCTAAGCACAAGAAATATGTTACTAGCCTTCCATATTTTTTGAGGCATGCCATATGGTACAAAAATATACTCAGTGTTAATATTTTGTTAGCAAGCAAAAGAATTATGCCATGATGGATGAGCTCAATCATAACAGAGGAACCTTTTGTTGAATGGGGTCTATATTTTGTTAGAATGATAAATCCTATCTCCAACACTTTCCATAAGTGAATACTTATAGTAGTCAATTATTTCACAAGATGGATAGAGGCCATTTCCCTTAAAAATGCTACACAAGTCAAAATTGTCAATTTTCTCGAGGAGATGATAGCAAGGCTTAGTTCACCAAAAAATATGAAATCTAATAATGCACAAGCTTTTGTGGGTTCTAATATCTTGAAATTTTTTCTCAAGCATTGGTTCTACCTCAATATTTCATCAAACTATTACCCACATGGAAATTGTTAAGCAGAATCGAATACTGAGAGGTTGATTGGGTTAATTAAGTGCATCAAGTCAGAATGACAAAAGGAATTGCATAAAAACCTACAATATACTCTATGGGCTAACAAAATCATGGCCAAACAACTCTTGAAGGCCTCTCCTTATGAAATAGTGTATGGAAAGGAGGTGGTTTTACCTATTTCTATAGAAATTCTAACATTACAACTGTTAAAGACTTTAGAGGTCAAATAAAGTAGTGGAATGGAAGTGAGGTTGGTGGAACTATTGAATCTTGAAGAAAAAAGGGAAAAATAATATGAATCCATGATATGGCACTTGAAGATATTCAAATTATGGTTTGATAAAATGGCCTCCAACCTAGAGTTTAGGGAAGGAAGCTTGGTGCTAAAATATGATGAGCGCACTACAAAACCAAGACAACATACCATATTTGAAGCACTATGGAAGTGTCCGTTCTGCATTCACACATGCAAAGAGAAGAACACGTATGAGCTAGAAGACATGGATGGAAACATTCTAGATACACTAATAGATGGTATTCATTTGAAATTTTTCCATTAAAGCACACAAGTTCTTTTAAAATTTTCACAGTTATGTACCATATGTAAATTTTTTATAGAATATGATTTTTTTTTGAATAAGTCATAAGAGTAACATAGAAATAAGTAGAAAAATATTATATTATATTCATTGAAATATTTTACATTATAATATGAGCCCAAGGTTCTGAGAGAAGCTTGAAGCTTTCTCAAGAAAACCCAAAAAGAGTTACAATGCAAAAAGTGAAGAGGGAGGTGACGTGAAAAAAATAGTAAATTTAAATCTTTCGGTTGTTGCTAAGTAGTCAAAAATGACTCTTCATTGGGCTCTTCTTCTTCTTTTTCTTTAATAGGGCAGAAAGGGGGGTGAACATACAACACACATGGGCCCGGAATAGCACAAACCTTAGCCTTTGTTCTTTCCGCTATACACTAGAAATTCAATGTGCCTTTTCTAGTCAAGCCTAGAAACACGCTCCATGCCATACTCCCTTAGTAGGAAGGAATTCATAGGCTAGGATAGGGAATGATGCCTCTCAATTTCTATGGTGCGAAATTTGGTAATGAGAGGCAACAAGACCACATCCTCCCCATAATCGACATTCATGTGTAGGTCCATGGCGCTCAGAATTCTTCCACCGAGGATAGCCACTTGTACGATCTCATCAAACCTATACAAATGTGTAGAATCGAACATGGCATTGTAAAATTAAACTATCTAGGGTTTGGAGATGTCCAAGTCAAGCAGGGAGGCCAAGAAGCAGGAGACAACATTGGAGTTGCACCACAGCTGGTTTTCAACCTTGACGTAATCCTTGTCAAGCAACCACTTGAATGCAACAACAACGAGGTAGTCATTCTTCTTCACCATGCACTTTAATTCTATTACTGGTAATCTCACCCACGAAGGAGTATTGTGGTCTTCATGGTTAGAGTCCTAGGACATACAAAATAATGGTGAACAAGCTAAGGCTAGCAGAATGGGATACAATAGGGAAAGATTGCTAACTAAAAGAGCTATTTCAAGTGAATATTTCAATAAAGTGGCATAGTTATTTATAGAAAACTCATGCTAGCAAGCTCAATGAATGGAAAAGGCATCTCCCATCAGATAGAGATGGAGAAAATATCAAAGCAATCAGAGGGCAAGAGATGAATCACATGAAAAATCTGGTATCAAGCCTGGAGAAATAAATTTAGGCATTGGGAGTAAATGCTTGCATGTACCAATTTCTACCATGTTTCCATTACCTTCATCGATGCTAGTTTGCTTACTTATGAGATATAAGGTGTTGATTAACACACTAAAGCTCTGAAAATTTGAATATGCATATCTTTTTGAAGTACCTTGTATTGCTTAAAGCACACTTCCCATGGCCATAAACACGCTTTCCAATACATAAACTTATTTGTGAAAAGATCAATGAGGAGAATGTACTAATTATATTCTCATGGAAAATTTTGCATTCCCAAGGTATATGAATCCCTAATCCACACATATCAGCTCGTTGGCATCATTTAGTAAGACAGTGGTAATGAAAATACCTTATTGCATGTACGTGCAATAAAATTGAATGCACCCAAAAGCACATTTTTGCTAAGTAGAAAAAATAACAAGAAAATATTTTTCTAAAGAAGCTCTCTACAAATTTTTAGCACAACAATGGTGGAAGCAACAAATTATGGTAGACAGGTTGGGTCTTCCTCTAAAAAGCAGGCTACGTCAATATTTTTGGGAGGAATTTTTTTGCTAATGCTCTAGCATCAGAAGAGCGGTATTTTTCCCACACCAAAACTATATAGGTAGGCAACCCCATTAAGAAGGAATTCATCCAAGATTTCATAGACAATATTTTTGACCCAAGGTTGGTGGAAGACCATAAAATCCTTAGGGAATGGGCATTACAAAGAATTATCAAACATGAAGCAACTGAAGATTTTGTATTATAGCTCTAGAATTGTGGTTTGAAAAATTCATGTTGCCTGTTGTACACCCATGTCCAGAGTTGGTGGATGCATATGCTAAGAGGTTTTACAAGGAAATAAGGATTATAGTTGGTGGTAGGATAATAGTTACAATTAGTGCAATGGCCATCCAAGGTATGTTGTCTATCCCTATGAATTGGGGCATCGAGATCTTTGAGTAGGAAGATTTCTTAGGAACCAAAACTAAACAATTTCATTTTTATGAAGATGGAATAAAAGAGGCAAAAAGGAGATCATCTCCTCTTCCATTTGTCATGCAAAAAGCTCAAACAAGATGTACAACCCATTTTTGAAATATTGGCTTGTATCTACGACTATGATGATGATGAAGGGATTCATCCTTTCTAGATGGTCTTGGCTTTTATGCTCAAGAGGGAAGAGAACCATAAGTACTTTTATTTTTCTGAGGTAATAGCTGAAAGGATGCTAGAACATTGAGAAATTATGATACTAAGTGAAAATTCAGGTATTCTTCTTTCTTGGCACATTTTATCTTGCATCAAAATTTTAAATTTCTTGAAAGATACTTGTCACTATTTAGGTTTCATGTAAAGGGGTTGTACCGACCAATTTTGGTTTAGACCCATGTGCTTTTGAAGAGATGGGATTACTATTGGTTTGTGGATTATTTCATGAGGCATGTGCTTGAAGATTTGTGCCCACACCATTGAAGCCATTTTTCCCTTGAGGTCTTGCAATGGATGAAAATCTCATAGAACCTGGTGGATTATTTTTTGGAAGTTAATTTTACCTTCATCAAAATCCATGATTTTGTTGCTGACAAGGCCTATTATTTTGGAAGGCACAAGAAAACACTTTACCCAATTCCCCTCAACATTTCCAACAGTCTAGTAGCACTGATGAAAAGAAAGGAGAAGGAGGTGCTTACCAAGAAATTGGTGTGCCCAGGCCTAGATCTCAATTGTGATGCATGGAGCTACAACCTAATAAGGAACCTCCCAACCATAGGGCATGAGATGTGGGATTAATTTGAATCAAGAATCTACCTAATAAGGGTAGATTTATAGAGTTTTTGATAGGAAATTAAGAGCCTCAATGCCATGTATGGGGATGTTCAACCACATGATGAAAGGTTCGACCAAATTTATGACAATCAGGCTGACACTAAGGATAGTAATCTTGAATCAAATCAAGAGATTGAACCGAAAGAGCTTTCACTCTAGACTTCCCAACCTCAAGATCCCAACACAAGAAAAGGAAAAGGAAATGAGCCATAATAAAAGGACCCATAGGTCGCATCTTCCATCAGTGCCCGAGGAAAAGGGAAAAGAACCCAATGGTCCCCAAAGAGGTCTATAGTAGTTGTTGAAGGCCAAGTTTTAGTGGGATCATCTACCAAAGGATCTAAAACTTCCATTTCCTCCCATACAAAGAGGAGGCAAGTCTAGGACTTAGGTAGACCAGATGCATCAGGAAGAGGAGAGGAGGAAGAAAATTCCACTCCTTTAGGATATTTAGCTTCAATAGCCTATGTAATTTTTTCTCCCCCTCTTCTTTTTGCCTTTGCATCCTTAGTTGTCCCTATGCCCTCATTTGTTGAAAAGAGTACTCCATCCATAGATTTTGATCTTTTTGTTTTGAATGAACCCCAAGCCATATTCAACAATGAAAATTGTGAAGAAACCCCATGTGCCAAGTGAGAATTATTCGCTTTGACTATAATATATTCTTTAATCACCCTATTAAGGGCCCCCATTGAGAATGTTGAAGCATCCATGTTGCCAGTTTCACCAAACCCATTTGCTTCTAGGAAAATATCTCTCTTTCTTTCCACTTACCCTTTCACTCTAATGGGTTTTCCCCTCTCTCAGTCCCCATATGGCATCCCACCTTTTTCCATGATAACACTCCCTTTCACCTCTTTGAAATTTCATACAACTAAGGCTCCTCCTTTTGTCACCCTTTTTAGTCTCATTCTAGGTACGCCTATTGCTGCACAAAGTATCAACACCCCAAAAATTCTTTGAGGTCATTTAGATGCAATGAAGCTAGCCTGACAAGCTAGGAAACAAAGATTGTAGATAAAAGCCATGGCACAACCAATTGCTCAAAATATTGAGGCTTGTTTCAATGGAGAGTGGAATTCCTTGTTGATTGCTACCATGAAGTCTCTAGCATCCTAGCCAGAGGGAGAAATATAGATGGAAGATTATGACATTAGAGTTGTAGGCTTTGATTTAAGTGGAACTCTCCCACACGAAAAAGTGGTTTTGGCTAAAGCCACTCAGAAAGTGGTCTACATTGATTATGAGAAGATGGAAAAAAGATTGAAGAAGCACAAGGCAGAGTTCACAAATATAAAATACATAATAAATATGTTGTAGGAAGAAATCAAGGACAAGGATGTGGAGATATCTCACACAAGGAAGTTATAGATTCAGTAGGGGGAAGCAACTAATTTTCTTAAGGAAGCCCAAAGTGAACAAACTTGACTTCACACTAAGATAGAGAAATTGAAGGTTGGCATTGCTACTAGATGTGAAATAAGTGTAGAATATAAACACAACTAGGAGAATATGTGGAAGGAATTGGATATCATATGATCTCATGCTTCTAACAATTTCAAGAAGGCCCAAGAAAAAATGAAAAGGGAAAAACAAGAAAAGTAGGAGACTGAGTCTATTTTATAGAATCACAAAGAAGAGATCAAGAAGCTAAAACATAAGCTCACAAACACCCTCCAGGATAAAATTTGATTGGAGGAGAACATAAAGAAAAGAGATGCTCAATTACATGAGGAATTGGTTGTAGTACAAGGATCTGAGATCCTCTTGATACTGAAAATATAGATATCTGCACATTGGGATAAAATCATAGTTGCAGTTGTTGCCTTGAAGCTAGTCTTGCTAATTTTGAGGGATTCTTGGGAAATAAATGAGAAGATTGGGTCTGTGGTTGACCAAATTCTGAATATATATGCTCCTTAGGCTACGAAATTAGAAAATATGATCTCCAGGTTATGTAAGGCTTCCAAAGAAGTTTTAAGAAATCCAAGAATTCTCGATCGAATGGCTACCTCAAGGAGAGAAAGTGAATTCATCAACTACCACAAGGTTGTGTCAAAAGGTAAATATTTTCAGGCAGCATTGAATTGGAAGGTCAATGACATCAAGAAATAGTTCAGTGTTTTGATTGATTTTGGATTACCTACCCTTTTCTCGCTAGATGGAGAGGTGCTATCAATTGTGAAAATCATGGATGCAACCAGACTCAAAATGAAGGCTTTCATAATACTCCCAAGTCTAATTCCATTGCCCACTATTGAGGAAATCGAGAAGGAGCTAATTCTCCTTTCTTGTCTTTATCACTATGTTGGGGTTGTTTCATCAAGGTAGGGAGGGGTTTCTTTTAAGGAAGTCCTTGAACTAGATCAAGCATACAAGATTCTTTACACTCTCATCCAACCCATTGATTTGGATTGGGAAGTCCAACACTCTATCTTCCTCAAACTCCAAGAATTACCACAACTCTAGGTTCATGCCTCCACAAGCAAAGGCCACCTATGAGTCACCAAAACTGTAAAGAAATTTTTCCTTTAATCATTTTGATTTTCGAACCTTATTTTTTTCAGCTTTGGGATGATCCATGCTTAATGAGAAAATACTGCTCCTAAAGGCACACAATGCACCACATGGTGGCTACTCAGCCTTTGTATATCATTTTCCTTTCAGGAACAAGCTAGGGCACATGTCAGCTAGGTGAGGATTTTCTTAAAAGCTATTCTCATAAATTTGAGATTGCTCTCTCACTTGACACGTCATCTATTCACTTCAGGTAGCTTCTATTTTTTTGGAGTAGTCTCTTCAAGCAGAGTTTTTTGAGTAAGTGATGGGTGTCTTTCTTTCAAGATGGAACCTTCAAGTAGACATTATTGACCTCTATGGTTGATTGATCAGATTTTTTCCAAGTTGTACTTATATTTGATTGTTCTCTGATAGCTATCTTTGCTAAATATCTAAAATCCATTAATGAAGCAGTTCAAACTTAATGAGATAAGATTGTTGCAATCTAATCAAGGTCTAGGATCAGATTGTGGGCTTTTAGAACAAGACATCTAGTAGTTTCTAGTTTTGGAATATTTGTGGTGATGCTCTCTTCTTCTGGTTATAAATAGGGGTTGGCAACATGGGCTAAAATTTTAGAAAAAATTCTTAGAAAATCTTTTCGAAGAATATAGATCTAATAGGGAGTTTATATTTTTAGAAGTAAAATGTTTAACAGAATACTATTATTCTCTCTGGCATGTTATATTTTTCAATCAAAAATATAAACAAATTGACATCCGACCTTTTTTTTCTAGTTGATATATTATTGAAGTTCAATCTATTTGGGAGAAATCTTTGAAATCGTGCATGTTATGGCCTTTTTCAAGTTTCTTGTTTATATTTCGTTCATGTTAAAAACATTGGGTTATGTATACTTTGATATTTCAGATAGCTAATTTTCATGTTGTTAAGCTTTTACATTGAATGCTAGCTTTTGGAAATTGGACTATGTCTTCTAAAATTTTCCATTTTTTGTAAAATTTTGCTATTCTTCATACTATGTTGCAAAGGGAGAATTTTTCTAAAAATTTCTAGATATTTATGTTAATATTTATAGTTTTCTTATGTTTGATTGGACCTCAATGGCTACTTACCATGGGGATATTTTATCTAGAATAGGATCTATGACAATTGCTAATGAATGCTTAACTATTACAACAATTGATTCAAGATTTACAAATAAAATTAACATAACAAAAATACTTAAACAACATAGCATAACAAGGTGATAAACATAATGAAAGAGAGGAAGAGATAGAAGAAAAAAAGAAATTGATAACAAAGTTCATGAAAAGGCTACGTATGTGGGTCCCTCTCCAACTGAGTGACTAATCCTATTATGCTCCAAGAATAGGATTACAATTGTAAAACAGATCCATTCCCTTCCAGCACTTCAGCGGCATAATAGTCCTCTAACATACAAGAATGGCTTCAACTCTTCAGTGTAACTATCCTAGTTTCATCACCTGCTTGATTTTTGAATGCATCCCTAAGGCCTAATTCCTCCCTTTTATACATGAATTTATCCATTTATGGTGTAAAACCATAAGATTTGAAAATCACATAATATCCCCCCATTACAAATTAATCTTCTCAATATCTCGTATATAACCCCTTTTAGCTTTTGGTTAGGCTTTATTACATTTTGGGGGGATTTTTCTAACCATAGGAGGTTATTTGTTAATAACCAGCTTAAAATACACAATAAAAGAAATTTCCCCCACATATATCACCAAAGAATTCAATGCTAGAATGATGTGCTTATATTTTACTTGGCAGGGGGTCAAAGGTTTGACCTCCCCCGCCAACCTCATTTCAACCATTGCCAAACTTATTAACAATAAAATGAACCACGCCCATAATTAGTTAATGTTGAATGCTTGGCGTAATGGCTAAGGCCAACAGTTTTGGTTGAGGAGGTTTGGCAGTCGAACCCCCTAACTAGTTTTTGGTAAAATCATTCCACAAATCAACCGCTTATAGAAGAAGGTTTCCATGTGGCACACCAAGAATGTGCCAGGTGGCATGATGTGATTCACTCAACCCATACAGTCACTGCCATGCTGTCTAAGACACATCATCAGTCTGCCATTCATGCACACCACATCACCTATACAGATGACCATGTCACCTGTATGGACTACATAGTCAGCTGCCACATGTTAACATCTATTTGGTCCACATCATTGTCCATATCGTATGGCCTGCTGAATCACTATACTAACATCATCAGCCGTAACACCTAGTCCACTTGGTCAACTGTAAACTTTGACTTGTGATATCTCAGGTGTATCAACTTGGAATTTGACAAAACAAACACCATTGGAATGGTCTCAGAGAGCTCTTTGACTTGACGTCAATTCTGACTAATTATGAGTCAACCATTTTTTTCACTTTTCTTACACCCTCAAGTACCAGTTTGACCAAAGTTTGACCGACCATAACTTGAGCATACTTGCTCCTTTAAACTCCATTCAAGTTGTGTTGGAATCAAGATTCTGAGCTCTTTTTGATAGTGTTGAATTTTGGAGCATTGGGGACACTTCAATTTTCACCAAAAAAGTATCCCCTTGGATCAGTCCTCCCCACTGGAGAGCTTTTGGACCTTTGAAAGCTTGATTACTCAAAAAGCAAGTGAGGGTAGAGTTCCCTCACTTTACCAATCTCCTATTTTTCCTTGCTTGGATTCATCCCCTTCAGTCCCACTTTGAGGTACTCAACTGTGCCTCTTCGTGAAGTCTTGATTTTTGTATCTAAGATGACATCCTTTGGCAACTACAACATGTACTCTGGTGAAAGATCATCAAATAATGGAACCTAAATGTTTGTGTCTTCATCCAATATCATTGGAGGCTCGTACAACTTCAGATTCCCAACATTGACAACTAAATAAATGTGCATGTATGGAGGAAGATTAAGGAGAAAGGCATTGGTTCCAATATTTTCCAAGATCTCAAAGGGACCATACTGAATCAACTTGATCTTCCTTCCTTCACCTTGCATTCTTTCCTTGCTAATATGTAACCAAACTATGTCTCCAACCTAGAAATGGTGATCACTACAATGCTTATCATGGCGAGCCTTGTATTTTTCTTGGCTCTGCTTCAACTATGCATCCACTACCCAATGGATTGCTTGGACTTTCTGGATGAACTTCAAAGCCTTCTCTACATCATGGCATCCATCTTCAACATCATCTTTCCCAAAATAAAAATCCATCGGTGCTTTAGGCACATAACTGAAGCAAGTCTCTAAAGGAGACCTCTTTATAGAAGAGTGTGTTGCATGGTTGTAAGCATGTTGAACATAATGAAGACCATCCTCCCATAGCTTAGGATGTTTGTTGTAGTAGCCTCTGAGTAGATGAACAATTGTCCTATTTACTACCTTTGTTTTACTATTGGTCTATGGATGGAAGGTTGTATTCTTCTTCAATTTGGTGTTCATGATTCCCCACAAAGTTGACCAAAATTCCCCCAAGAATCAAGAATCTTGATCCGATACAATAGAAGTAGGTAACCCAAAATGAGCCCATACAAATTTTAAGTACATTTGAGTTGTTAGTTCAGTAGTGACTTATTTCTTACAAGGCATTCAAATACACATTTTGTTGAACCGATCAACTACTACATACAGATAATCATGCCCCTTCCTAGACATAGGTACCTCCCTAAAAAAATCCATTGACACACTTTCCCATGGATGGGATGGTAAAAGTAGAGGTGTGTACAACCCCAATTTTCTAGTACTAGGTTTACTTATCGCACACATGACACATCCTTTAATATATTTAGATATAGTTTCTTGCATGTGAGGCCAATAACAATATTTTTGCAATTGAGTCATTGTTTTTCTTACCCCAAAGTGTCCTACAATCAATGACGTGTGTGGTTCTTTGATTACCTATGCCTGTTCACCTTTTGGAATACGTAACTTTCCCAAGTGATACAAAATTTTATCTTGCACATAGTAATCTTTATCTTCTACATGTTTTCCTACAACTAAAGCTTAATAGATTTCCTTAAAGTCTTCATCATTAGCATATTGTTCTTGAAAACTTTCATGTACCATGTAACTACCTTTAAGGATAATCAAAGCATTCATAACATGAGGCCTAGACAACATATCTGTTACTTTGTTATGGGAACATTTTTTGTAATTAATTACCAAATGAAACTACTGAAGAAAACCAATCCACCTAAGGTTCCTACTTTGTTGTAGTTTAGATTATGAGTGCAAGTACTAAAGTGGTTGGTGATCAGTCTAGATTATAGTTTCTTTCCCCATTAAGTAGTGTTTCCATTTTTTAACACTTTGAACTAATACATAAAGTTCCTTATCATATGTAGGATAGTTAATTACTACACTTGTAAAGGTCACAGAGTGATAGCAAATTGGTTTACCTCCTTGCATTAGCACTACTCCCATGGAAAATCCACTCACATTTGTCTTGATCTTAAATAGTTGTTGTAAATCTGGTAAATCTGAAACTAGTGTGGTGCTCAAATTTTCCTTCAAAGTGTTGAAGGCCTTTTGCTATGGACCTCCCCACTAAAAAATTTCCTTCGTACTGGTCAATGTGTGCAATGGTGATGCAACATAGGAGAAGTTTGCTATGAACTTTCTCCAGTACTAAACTGTACCTAAGAAACTTTTGACTTCAATGACTATACTTGGCTTAGGCAATTTTACAATAAATTCAACCTTCACAAGGTCTAATTTAAATTGAAGAACACCTACGACATAGACTAACTACACTAAGGATGTCTTAGAAAATTCGCATTTAGACATCTTTACAAATAGTTTTTCTGTTCTCAATACATCAAAAACTTTCTTTACATTACTTACACAATCTTCCCAAGTTTGACTAAATACAAGAATATCATCTAAATAGACTATGAAAAAATCATCAATAAAAGGATGAAATACATCATTCATGACTCTCATAAATGTAGCTAGTGCATTGCAAAGCCTGAAGGGAATGACCAACCACTCAAATAGTCCCTATTTTTTCTTAAATGCAATTTTCCAAATGTCATCTTTTGTAATTCTTATCTGATGATATCCACTACATAAGTCTAACTTGGTGAAATAAATTGCATGTTTTAATTGATCAAGTAAATCATCAATATTAGGAAGAGGATACCTATTCTTTACCATTATCTTGTTCAAGGATTGATAGTTGATGCACATTCTCCAAGACCCATCCTTCTTTGGAACCAACACAATTGGAGAACAACAAGGAGATGTACTAGGATGCATGACTCCTTTTTCAACCAACTCCTGAACTTGCTTTTTGATTTCTTAATTCTACAAAACTGATAAATGATACATGTTGATGTTTGGAAGAGGCACATCCTTCTATAATTGGATTTCATGTTATATCTCTCTCTTGGGTGGAAACTCTTTTGGTTCCTGAAATAAGTCATCATAAGCAGAAACTATTTAGACCATCTCAATTTTACACACTGGATCACACCCCTTAAATGCTTCAAATTTTCATCATCTTTGGGTTTTACAAGCATTAATACAAATTTATTACTAGAATTGACCAACCTTTTCATTTGACTAGCATTAACTAGTGCAAGATTAGTCTTAACATTGTGTTCACATACAATGTATTCTATCCCATCCTTAAAGAGATGATACTTATTCTCACCCCTATCAAATATTTCTTTTCTATCATATAGATAAGGACTCCCTAACACAAGCCCACAAATATGCAAACGAACAACATCTACCTCTACCTCATCAACAAATTTTGTAGTGATAGAAAATCTCAATTTACATTGTTTTGTTACCTACAGTTGAGCATCATTGCAAACCCATCCAAGCAGATATGGCATTGGATGAGGTGTTGTAGTTAAATTGAGTTTCTTTACCACCTCTTCAAATATTAAGCTGACTTGAGAACCCATATCAAATAGTGTGTCAATCTTAGTGTGCTTAGTTACAACTTGAATATGAAATAATTCATTTCGTTGTTTATTAGCTTTAGGAGGAGTAGATACTTTACTTGTACTTACATTTACATTAGAAACACTTGCATCAGAAGAGAGAGTTATACCTTTCCATTTACCTTGGACCCCAACAACAACAATCTATGTTTCATCTCCAGAGTCAAATCCAAGATCTTGTTGAATCACTGTAGCAGTCTTTTACTTTCCTTTATTGCTTCCATATCTTTTTGGCCTTAATTTTGGATGTAGCTTCCAATAATTTGAATCATCATGCCCCTCTTTCTTGCAATGGGAGTATGTGGGCTTATCACCCTCCTTCTTAACTATAGTTTTCTTATTCCCTTTTCCTTTATCTTTGTCTTTGTCTTTACCCTTAGAATTCCCCTCAGACTTAGATGGTTTCTTGGAGAAATTATCACTGAAAGTGTTATTAACCCTTGACTCTAAATGAGTGGCTTGGACTAACACTTCATCTAGATTACTAGGACTCAACATTAGAATAGTATGTCTTAGGTAAGAATGTAAACCACCTATGTACTTAAGTAATGTATCCTAAGTATACAGTGGAACATTTAAAGCAATAGCCCATTTTCTAAACTCATGGAGCATGTAATATTGGATGGACTATCCCTTACCTTTCCTAAAGGTTTTCCAATTCATTGTTAATTGTTGCATATAACCTAAAGGGTAAAGCTATTTTTTAAGGGTAGCAAAAAATTCCATCCAAGTCATATTAACCTTACCATGGCGAGAAATTTCCTCTCGAGTCCTACTCTCCCACCAGGTGAGAGTTGTACCTCCCAACCGAAGAGTGGCTAATTGGATCCTAGAAGCATCTTCTGCTAGGACTTGAATCCTACAATACACTTCTACCTTCTAGATTCAATCATCTAACTTTTCAACATTTAACTCCCCATAATACTTAGGCAATTCAAATTTTACATCCAGTTTAATAATAGGCTTAGAATTTCTCTTGAAAGGATTAATAGTAGTAGATGAAGAAGAAAAATAAGGAGAAGGAGAAGATGGAGAAGAAGGGGAAGATGGAGGAGATGGAGTTTTTGTTGCTTCTACTTCCTTGTCCTTCTAATCTTCCTTCTCTTCTCACTTCAAAGAATCTCCCTTTTCGTACTTCTTCTTTTTTGCATAAAGCTCTTCCACCATAGCCTTCATGTCAAGAAAGGCTCACTGAAAAGACTTATTATCAAGCTCAAGCTCAGTACTTTTCCCAACTTCATTTTCTTCCATTGTTTGTGAAGTCCTTCATTTTCCGATCTCAAGATTGTATTCTTTTAGCTCACCTTCACCTCGTTGTTTCCTAGAACATGATAGAATCCACTTCTGCAATACTAGTCACACAAAGCTCTAATACCAAACTTGAGTTGGAATAGGATCTATGACAATTTCTAACGAATGCTTAATTATTACAATGATTGATTCAAGCTTTACAAATGGAATTAAGGTAACATAAATACTTGAACAACATAGCATAATAAGGTGATGAACAAAATGAAAGAGAGGAAGAGATAGAATTCAAAACTTAATTGATAACGAACTTCACCAAAAGGCTACGTCTCTAGGTCCCTCTCTAACTGAGTGACTAATCCTATTATGCTCCAAGAATAGGATTACAATTGCAAAATAGATGCATTCCCTTCCACCACTTCGGCGGCATAATGTTCTTCCAACATATAGGAATGGCTTCTACTCTTTAGTGTAATTCTCCCAGCATCATCAGCTACTTGATTTCTGAATTCCCACCTAAGGCCTAATTCCTCCCTTTTTATACATGACATTTTCCATTTATGGTGTAAAACCATAAGATTTGAAAATAAAATAGTATCCCCCCATTACAAATTAATCTTCTCAATATCTCATATATAACCCCTTTTGACATTTTTGTGGGGTTTTTTTTAACCATACGAGGTTATTTGTTAATAATGGGCTTCAAATACACAATAAAAGAAATTTCTCCCACATATATCACTGAAGAATTCAGTGTTGTAACGGTGTGCTTATATTCTACTTAGTATTGGCCACATTTCATTTTTTTCCAAACATATTAACAATAAAACTAACCACACCCATAATTAGTTAAAAGGTTGAATGCTTGGCATAATGGCTACAACCGATGGTTTCAATTCAGGAGGTTATGGGGTTGAACCCCCTAACCAATTTTTGGTAAAATTGTTCAACAATCCAACTGCTTGTAGAAGAAGGGTGACACGTGGCATGATGTGATTCACTCAACCCAAACAGTCACTGCCATGCTATCCAAGACATGTCATAAGTCTACCATGCATGCATCCCACGTCACCTATATAGACTACATAGTTAGCTGCCACATGTCAACATCTAGTTGGTCTGTATCATCATCTATACCATACAACCTGCTAAATCACTGTGCTAATGTCATACTGACATCATCAGTTGTACCAATTGGTCCACTTGGTCAACTATAAAATTTTACTTGCGATATATCGAGTGTAAGGACTCAGAATTCGATGAAATGAATGCTATTGGAATGGTCTCAACGAGCTCTTCAACTTGATACTAATTTTGACCAATTTTGAGTCAACCATTTTTTTGCTTTTTTGATAGCCTCAGGTACTAGTTTGATTGAAGTTTGACTAGCCATAACTTGAGCATATAGGATCCTTTCAACTCCATTCAAGTTGTGTTAGAATCAAGATTCTAAGCTCTTTCGAATGGTGCTGAATTCTGGAATGTTGGGGACACTTCAATTTTCACTAAAAAAGTATCCCCCTAGATCAAGATTTGAAAGACTATATTGTTCTTTCACTAAGCCTTTGTTGCTTGTTCTCTTGCCAAAAATGAAGGGTATGTGGCATTCTATGTCTATCAGATCAGTTATAAGAAATAATTTAAGGTTTGAAATGTTGTAAAAGATTTGGTGCATCACCATTTTATGTTTTATTCACATTTCTTTCTACCTTTTCCCCCAAAACACAAAGAAGAGATGGATTTCTATAAAAATCCTAGAGGACATTCATTGAGGTAAAAATTGGTCCTCCACTCACTAAATTTCCCATACGGCTGTCAGAGAGGCATAAGCTTTGATGATCAATGCATACCACTTTTCCTTCTTCTTCCCTTATTCACACCATTACTATTTCTCCTCACACCACATTCGTGTATATTTTTCTCCTTCAAAGAGTCTCTCATAATATGCAAGTATATCTCATTCATCAATTAGGTCGACCCAATTATTTGAAAACAAAATAATAAAAAACACTCTTGTCGGCACCATATATGATTTAAAACATTTTTATCCATGTATTGCATCATATCAAGTTGGAGTAGATCTATAGAAAAATATGTAAAGTATATGTAGTCTTCTTAATGCATTCCATATGGTAGGTCAGCCAAGACTACAACATAAACACAAAAACTCCAAACCAACATACACTTCTCAAAGGAAACACCTTCTGGATCTGATATCACATCAATTTCTCATCACATCACCATCATAGAGACTAACATTAGAACCACAACATTAAAATTCTCTCCTTAAGAACATGCAGTCTCCCACATAGATATACAAAGTAGAGAAACAACTGTAGAGTATAGAGCTAGACTCTATCAATGATAAATTTTTTTATAGACAAAAAAATTCTCAAGATCCTAAATATAGCTATCTAAATGAGACATGATAACATGGCTAAGATATCAGGGCCATATATTTTCTTGCAGTGAATTTTGGACTCAAAAACCAACACATTGGTTTATTAGTAAAGAACACTTCTATTAGAGATTAGCTTTTGGTGAACCAAATAAGCTTTCCATACTATTGTAACCATGTGTACATCAATGAAAACAAAGGAATGGCTAGATCAATCTATATATAGTTCATACTCATGTTGCAAGACTTCATATTTACAACAACATCAAGGAAATTGATTGATGCATTAATTTGAGGTCTATGCATTGATAGTTTTTGTTTGTCTTAGTTTCAAGAAGGTGCTATCATTTTGGTATCAAAGCCACAAAGTTTTGGGAAGTTTTGATAGGCTAAAAAGAAAACCTAGGTGCTAAAAGACTAGGTAAATAAAAGGGAAAGAGAAGCCCTAGGTGAGGTATCATGAAGTTGAGAAGAGAAAATAAAATATGCAGCAACTAGAAAGCCTCAAAAAGAAGGACAAGTTGAAGGTCAATAAGATAAGATAGGATGTAGAATTTGATCAAGAAATAGCAGAGATGAGAAGGGATTTAGAGAGGTGTATACTCATGGTGAAGCAATGGCTTGAGGAAAGAACCGATGAATGTTATTTGTACTGGCCCATAACAAAGAGGTTGAAATGGTCGATAAAGTTGATTGTACAAAAAGGAAGAAGACAAGGGTTGGATTCATTAAGAAGAGAATACAAAAGTGTAAGGAAAACTTATAGAGATTTGGACCTTTCAAGTGAGAAACATGTACAGGAAGTGATCAAGGAAGTTATCAATGTAAAGAACTTGAAGAAAGATAGAAAAGAATGGAGAAGAGAAGAAATGTAGAAAGTACAACTTGAAGAAGGAAGTATTAAAGAGGAGAGGAAAGTGTCCATAAAGGAGGAACTTAAGGATACATCTTGGTCTCTTGATTTATTCACTAATGATATGTTTGAGAATGTGAATATAGGTAAGAGGAAGGTTGACAACAAGACCTTGAAGATGATAAAAGTAGGGGAAATAAGACTACCCATAGACAAAGATAAAGATGAGAAAGAAAGGAAACAAGTTGCAGTGGTATGTAAAGTAGACCTAAGAAAACAAGTAGATCTAATAAAATAGTTTGCAGCAGGGGTACATTGTAAGGTATTGTGGCAAAATAAATTATACTCCCTTCTTGGAGATAGTACATTCCCTTGCTTAATTTGGATCTATTTTGGTACCCTTGCATTAAATACCCTTTAATTCTCATCAATAGGCCCCTAAACCCCTTTATTTTCGATCTCAAGGCTTATTTCAACTAAAAACTTGACAAAATCCACAAAATCATCATAAATTCTAACAACCCACAACAAAAATGTAGGGTGGGACTTATATGCCACCTTGGGCATATGAGTCCCCCTAGGTGGGACCCATATGCCACAAGTGGTGTGAGTCCCATTTGGGGCCTCTTCAAGGTTTGAGTGGGAAATTCAACTTTTTAATTCAAATGTTTGGTTGATATCAGCTTTTGAGATCTAAATAATGGTAAATTAGGTGTAATTCCTATATAAACAAGCTTCTAATTCATTATTTCATCTAAGAAAGAGTTTTGAAAGAGAAATTTCAAGATCGAAGCATCAATGAGCATTCAAATATTCTTCACAAGAGCATTCAAGAGGAAATAATAAGTAAAGTCAAGGGTTGATTATGGTTTTCTATGGTGAATCATGATAGATTCTAGGTTAGGGAGATGCAACTAACCATCAAGGAAAGCCTAATGAATTGTTTCTTAAATGATTCCATCCTCCATTATCACTCTATTTTCAGCCTAAGGAAGGTACATGCATCATCATGGCTTATTAGAGTGATTTTACATCTCTTAAACTAATTCATTACATTCAAGCTTCATTCTTGCATCTCATTCTTATGCATTAGAATAGGGTTACATTATATTATTTAGATTTCCTAATCTTAAATACAGTTAAGGTTAGGGTTTATGTTCATATTTGCATTCAAGATTCATTGTTTCTATCAAGGTTTAATTATCAAACTAGGGATTTGATTGAGGAAAACCCCCCATAAGAAAATCAACTCTATATTCTACTTTACAAGTATTTTTACACATTCAGATTCAAAAATTAGTTTGGAAGGGAAGAGTAGATATTGGAGCACATATCTAAACTTTGAATTCCTAAAAAAGTGGAACATGACTGATACACCAAAAATGGCAAATGAGTCCCACTATAGGAAAACTTTCTAGATTCTTGCAAATCTTAAATCTACACTACTAGAAACCTATTCCAAACTAGAAACCCTAGTTTGGGATTGATACAGCCAGATTGGCATATGAGTCCCAGTGTGCCATAATTTCAATATTTTTAGTTTTTCTAAGCTCATTCCAGTCTTCTTCAGGTTTCTAGGTGCTCACCTTTGATCTTCCAGTTCTCTATTTTGATTTACATGTATTTTTAGGTCATATAGTGAAGTATTGCATCATATTAGGGTTAAGCATTAGATCTTGCATTCCATTTGTTTTTACAAGCCTTAGCTTGGTGGAAAACCCCTCTTTAATTTATAATCAAACCCTATGACAATCCTATTGCGAGATCTCTTTCTCCTTTGCACACATTAGATTGAGATCTCTAGAGTTTCCCTTTAATGGAACAATTGTGAAATGGGTTGTTCAATGTCCTAAACCATAAACCTAATTCCTAAACCATTAACCAAATCCTTTTTATATATTTTTTTAATTTTTGTGAACCCACATTTAGAACATCCTAATTCTAATTTGGAGTGCATCATCATCCTAGATCTTGCTTTCAATAACTGGGAATTATGGTTTGCATTAGTTAATTGGCATTCTACAGTTTCTAAATTTTACATTACTCAAAGTGCTCATAGGCTGCATTTTTACATCTTGCATCATTGAAAATTATCTAAAATCTACATTTTCATCTAGGTTACAGATCATACAAACTAAAAAGCATAAAAATCACTTGAAAATTTCTGAAAATTGTGAAAAAGACCCTCACTAGGACTCATACACCCCTTTGGATGATTTAGTCCTAGTGTAGATTTAAAAATATGTTTTCCATAATTCCAAACTCTATTTCTTAGCTTTTTTTTCCTTTTAGTAACTTTCTATTTCAATTAGTAGATTTTTTGTTACATTCAAATCATTAGATTTAGCATAGTTTTCATTCATTGCAATTGTGGATAGAATTAGATTCCTATATTTTTCATTTTCAGCATTAATTCATAGTTCAATTAGATTAGATTCCATTTGTAATTCATTAGAAAAAGAAACCAAAAACACTTATAAACCAATGAACCACTTGGAGAAAGCATAGTTATTTGACCATGTCAAATCTCTTTTTCCAACTTAACCTAACCCTCAAGCCTTTTAGTAGCAATGACTTTGATATGTTAGATGAGGCCCTTAAGGAATTAATCTAACAAATTTCATCCACTAAGGCTTGTAATGACAAACTGAGACCAAGATATGTTAACATGATTCAACCTCAACTTATCCTTTACCCACCTTCACACAAAGCTCAAACTCAAAACAAACATGTTTACACTATTGAACCACCTAAGAATTTTTTTTGTAGTAATCTAGAAATAATACCATTGCTCATACATATAACACTAGAAACAATATGCAACCCAAAAAACCAACTACAACACCTTTACCCTTGCCTAATCCCATCTTGTCTAGTCCTAATTTTCCCTCACATAATGGGAAGGAGTATGATCTTGTTGAAAAAATTAAGAATACTCTTAGAAAGATATCCCTATGAGACCTAATTCAAAATTCACCTAATTATCACACTATTCTTCAAACAACCTTACAACAAGTAGTGGTTCCCTCTAGTACAAATTAAAATTATGTGGCAACTCTAATACAAGGAATGAATGTGGTTAACATGGACATTACTTTTCACCAACATGAGCTACCTCCCTTGGAGATGAGAAAGAAACATGATGCCTTCATGATAATAGCTAGATTCAATAGAATGGGAATAAAAGGAACCCTTGTTGATAATGGCTTTACTCTTAATGTGTGCAGTGTGAATCTTCTAGATAGACTTGGCATGAATAAATAAAAAATTGAACCTGATTCCTTATGAATTTGGAGATTTGACAATGTAGGAAAGAAACTGCTCAGTGTGATTACCTTACCTATTATAGTTGGAAAGGAAACCTTACAAACTCCTATTCATGTTATTCCTCATGATCTTTCATATAATCTTCTTTTAGGAAGACCTTGGATTCATGAGATGCATGTAGTGCCTTTGAATCTTCATCATATCGTGAAGTATGTCTATAATAATAAAGTATATCGAGTTGAAATAGACCTCGAGCCTAAAATTTTCTTACAAGTTGAAAAAGGAATGGAAAGTCCTCTAAAAACATTAATTCCAACATCGAACATAGAACCTATGAAAGAATAAAAACAAGATATGGAAACAGTGTCAAAATTATTGGATGATAATTGGGGTTCCTTGGAGTTCACACCTTCGTTTATGGGAGAATACATAATCACAAGTAAATAAGATAAAAAAAAATAGCCAATGGTAATGTCAACACAAAATTTGGAAGAAAAATCAAAAACATCTACCTCATCTACTCTAGAAGATGACACTTGAAGCTATATGAAAAATTTCAATGAGATAGACTATCAAAAACCACCAAAGTCACAAGAAATGGAGAGACTTTATGGGGAAGGTTATGAATTCATGAAATAATTTGCTTATATCATAAAAGGGTGTGGAAAGAAAGAACAAGGCATTTGTGTTCCTATAGAACCTAATACAAAAGAAAAAAAAGTGGTTTGGGATATGGACCTTCTAAGATAATGCAAGCAATGAAAAGACCCTCGCTAAAAAACAACACCATCATGTGTAATCCTAAAACATATCTCATATTGAAGCATCCAGAATTGATTGATACAACTTGTGAAGCATCATTAGAGTTTTTCAAAAGTGATAAAAACTTGAAAGGAATGCTAGGAGTTTCTAACAAACCATTCACTCCTCCTGAAAAGAAATAGGTTACATGTGCTATGATTAGTACCAAGAAAAAATATAGAAAAGAGGAAAGTAATGAGATTGACAAGAACAACGAAGAATAAAACCTTGAACTTTTGATAAAAAATGCACTTCCTTTAGGAGATACAATTGAAATACTGATGGATATTAACAATGAAGAAAAGGTGATAAAAATAGGAAAGTTCCTTAATGATGAAGAACAAGAAGACCATGAATATTTCCTTCATGATTTTCCCAAACTTTTTGCTTGGAATTATTTGGATATGTTAGGAATTAATCCTAAAATTGTAACACACTATAGAGAAGGGGGATTCACTACTCATAAGTTCTCTTCATTCAGAGAGCCTCACGGGGAAAACTTCCGTAAACTACCTTAGGAACAAGGAGAGTGTTCAAGAATTAGAAAGAGGTCACAAAGATTCTCTAAACAAACTATCAAGCTCAAAGAAAAAGGTTGAAAGCATGGAATACAGATGACAGGGCAATATGTTGGCGTCCTAGAGGTACGCTGGCATCTCGTACGGACTAGAAAGAAAGATTATCATATAAAATGGAAAAGTGACTACTTCTATTCTAATTGCTGACTTCAAAAGTACTAGAAAATTGTTGAATGTGATAAAGTTGAAATGAAGTGAAATAGAAATGATAAAGAGAATGAAAGATAGAAAATAAATGCTCACAACTACACAAGTGATGAAGCCTCCAGTACATGAATGTCTTCAAAACTTGCATGCATAATATCTAGAGAAAGTGTTGGGGTTGTGTAGGGGTTTTCCTCAATCAAACCCCCATTTTGGTGTTCCCACCTCCATAGGAAGCCAGGTAGAAAGAAAGAGTGTAATCAAAATGGAGACTGAGTGTGGTGAAAGAAAAACCCGCTTCAGGAGTAGAACCTGCACCACCAAGTATGGGCGACAAAAGCAATCCCTGCTCGAGGAGGAGAACCTATATCACAAAGTAAGGAAGCAATAGCTAGGGGATATGAAATCCCAAGATGCACACAAGCATAAGGCAAGGGAGATGAAGCTACAAGGATTAAGGAATCCAAAGAGGGAGAGAAAGAGAAATGTGAGGAGTGTTGTGAGAATATGCAAGCTTGAAGCTACTATAGCAAGCTATATGGAGTTGTGCAAGAAAAATTTGGAGAGTAGAAGGCTAGAGCCAAAGCTAGAGAGAAGTTAGAAGTAGAGGAATGGATCTAGAGATGAAGGAAGAGGAAAAATGAATTGAAAATACTACTTTTAAGGAGGGAAAAGAAGCTTCTTGAGTCATTTCAGGGCATCTCGAGCTTTTACCACTAGCCAAAGGAGGTGACAAGTGTCAAACATGCCTGAAAATGGTCATTTGAATGTTGAAACATTCCAAGACATTAGCATTGTACGTAGTCATTTGTGTGGTGTGCTAGTGTCTAGACACATCACACTATAAAACAACATGAATGAGAAAGTCACAAGTTTTGACGCAAAGCTGATGCACATGGGTAGCTACTGAAAAGTGGTGTTGGAGCATTCTGAGAAGGGAAAAGGGCTAATGTAAGGGCTAAAATGAGTCTACACAGGATGTTAAGGGAGTGGACACTAAAGTAGATGCAAACATGTATGTGAAATTGCAAGGGGTACAATTTTATGACTATACATTTTTCCCCCACTTTAGTAGGCATATGAATCTATATTAATATGTACGCTAAAGGAATTCTATTAAACATAAATAAAATCATATGCCAAAATGATACTCTAGAGGAAGAAAACAACTCTTCAAACCACATAATCACACCTTGAGGCTAAAGACCTATAGAACAAATGTATTAGACAAGAGAAAATTTCAGCAAACAACAATGTTAGCACATGAAAAATAAAGAATTTGACTTAGAAAAGTGAAAGAGACCTTGATTTAAAAGGTTGTCTTAGTACTATGCATCATCCCAAAATTAAGAAATAACACTCATAGAAGAATTCTAAAATTAAGAAAAGAATGGCATATACTCAAGATGAAGAAGATGCACATCTTTGATCCAGTATATACAATTTGAGAGGAGAAGAAAATAGAATTTAAGAAAGAGATGGAGAAACTAGAAAGGAATGAAAATTCCAAGAGAGATGGCTCCAAAAGTCCTCAAACCCAAGGATAATTTGAACAAAGTGTACCGAAGGACCGCAGACCAATGATGGACAAATCCCATAAGATGAAAGTGTCTCACAGGCCCATAGAACTACAAGGAGATAGCCCCCAAGATCACTCACATGAATGAAGCACCGTGAAGTATGCACCTTATAGGCTCAAAAACCTACAAGAAGGTGTCCCCCAAGATCTCTCACATGAGGGAAACCCAGTGAAGTAAGTGTCTTATAGGCCCACAGATAGTCAAGGAGGAAACCCCCAAGATCTCTCACATGGAGGAAATCAAGATGAAAGCACCTTATAGGCCCACAAACCTACAAGGGAGTGACCCCCAAGATCTCTCACATGGAGGAAACTAAAAGGTGTATATGCCTTATAGGCCCATATACTTACAAGGAGGCATTCCCATGGATATATTTCATGGATGAAACCAAAAGAAGGAGGCTCCATAGAGTCAAATCAGAAAGAGTCTTTATAGGCGCACCTGCAAAGTGACATGTTTACCCATGGATAAAGCATGTCAAAAAGCGGTCACATAGGCAAGTAAGTAGATAGTCAAGTAGACTATCAAAAAATTGGAAGGCTTTCAAAAGGGTCCCTCAAGAACCCTTCAAAAGAAGAGGGGTCCACTCAAGGGATACACTATTTGAATAGAAAGGTCTAGTCAGGATTCCCCCAAGCTAGATACCAATGAATTCATTTGAGAGAAAAGCTTTCAAAGGGGTCCTTTGAGAACCCTTGAAAAGAAAAGGGGTCCACTTGAGGGACACTCTATTTGAAAGTGTATAAAGAGGAGAGAGGGGGTCCTTAAAAATGACACACATCTCTAGAATAAGCTATCACTGCCCCCAACATACAAGGGAGGAAGACCATGAAAGATACTTAGAATATACAAGATAGAGGTAAACCTCGATATCACTTGTCATTTGAAAAAGAGACAAGTGCATTAGCAAAAAAATTAGTGATGGCACCTAAATCAAGAAGTTGTCATATTTTTTCCTTCAAGGTCTTACATTCACTAGTGGAATGGCTAGGAACACGATGGTATGTATAGAAAGAGAGTTTTTCTTTATCATGCTTATGAGATCTCATAGGAGGAGGAAGAGTAATCAAGTGGGCTTTTGGAAGCTACAACAAAATACACTCTTTCTTAGATAAAGAATGAGGAGAAGGAAGCAACCCTTTCTCTTCTGGAGAAAATTTTGTTTGCAAGAAGAATATATGAATATGGAAGACAATGGAGGATCCTCATGGAGAGTATTATTCTAGCTAGGGGGATCATACTCTTCTATGGGATCTCCATCATCCTTCTTGATAGGACTACCAACATTGGCCTCTTTAATAGAGGTGCGATCATCTTCCCTAGAAGGGGGAGGACCAACATTAAGAACATTACAATTTGCATTCACCTTATCCCACAATATAGAGGAATGAGCGTCTTTGATAGTGGGTTTAGATGATGTTATTAGAACGTCTAAGTGGATCAAGTCAACTTTATATTCTCTAATGAAGGATTCTGTAAAGTCTAGAGAACCCCAATCATTACCAAGACGTGCATTTTCTTGAGAAGAGGTAGGAGTAGACATAAAATTTCTTGCTTTAGAAGGATCTTCCTTAGGGCCATCTCTCTCAAAAGCATCCTTTGTATTAGGTACTATTAGAGTAAAAATCGACACACTGGAAGACACTGAAGGAATAAGAGTAGGCACAACCAAAACTTGATCAATAGTTGCTATCTCGTATAAGTGCATAGCCTCAAGGTCAGCCCTAACTGTGACTACTCAATTATTACAAATTAACTTAATATATTTATGCAAGGTAGATGGGACTACACCCAGAGCATGAATCCATGGTCTACCAAGAGGAAGATTATAAGGTAAATTTTTTGACATAACATATACAAGGGTGGGTACAATAATGGGTCCCAACCTCAAAGGAGAGACTATTGTTCCTAGGGCTTGTCAACTGACATTATCAAACCCATGAATGTCAAAAAAAGAAGCATTAAGAGTAGATGAATCAATATTAATCTTAGGAAATAGATTGAGGCTACATACATTTAGTGCCAAACTAGTGTCAATGAGAGTATATCTAATGTCAATATTATTAATGTTAACTATGATCATTAGAGGGTCTACTTGATTCTATACTTCTAGAGGAAGGAGTTCCTATGGATAGAATGTAATATTCAGTGAATCCACACAAATATGAGATATCAATGCATCATAATCTTCTAACCTAGTGGAAGAAGGAAAGAGGGCCTTTTTCAAGGATTCCTAAAGCATACCTCGATAAAATGGAGTAGACTAAAGCAGATCCCATAGTGAGATCTTAGCTAGAGTAACCTAAAGTTTCCTAACAAGGTCGTAATCACTAGGTGCTTTAGTTGCAGGTTTAGGAGCTTGAAGAAGGCTTGGTTGTTTGATCATTCCATTCTCATAAGTATGGGCTACCCCTCTATAAGAGGGAGCCTTAGAAAGATCAATAGAATTACTATCAAATGGAACACTATCAATAGAAAAAATACTTTTAGGAGGACTAGATGGAGTCACGTAAATGACTAGTCTCTTAGGCCTTTGAGGGGAAGAAGAGACATATATTACATTTATAGACTCATCACAACTAGTGGAATAATTATTTGAAGAAGCATTCTCAACATCAATCCAAGGAGGATCAGATGTGGAAGGAGGTTCATCATTCGCTAATGCAACATCTATAGAATAGAGTGCATTAGAATAAAGATGAGATTCATCATTCAGCAATGAAAAATCTCTAGAGGAGAGTGCATTGGAATGAAGGGTAGATACATCATTCAAAAAAGCATCATCTCTAGAAGAGAGTGTATTAGAATGAAGATAAGGTAGAGTAACATTAAGAAAGGTATCAATGATTTCATCTTCTTGCTTGAAAAAATATCCTTTGAAGCAAGAGGACTTTCATGAGAAGGATCAAAGATATCAAGTGACAAGGGTAAAGCCAAGTCACCGTCACATTCATGAAATGGAACATCATTAATATTTTGAACAAAATTAGATACTAAAATAATAAAAGAAGATATTAAATTCATTTTGGTGAAAGAATTAAGAAAAATTGAAAATCTATATTTTCTATTTTTTTTGGTATTTTCTAGGTTCTAGTAATTTGCATTTTTAGAGGTCTTTAGAGAGGAATTTGAGGTTAGAACTTGTGTCAGTCCCTAAAATTTTATAGCCAAAGGAATGGTATTTTAGGGACTGAACTAGTTCTCTTGGAGACCTTTCCAACAGTGAAAATAGTTCTGAATTTTGAGCACTGAGTCAAAAGTTATGACCCTACCAAGTAGGGGTAAATAAATACTGAGTTTTATGCAAAATACCCTCTTCATGTCAGGTTCACCAAAATGTAGAAAAGGGGGATTCTCTACATGGTTTCTCTTCATTCAGAGAGCCTCACGAGGTGAACTGCCCTAAACTACCTTAGGAACAATATAAGAGTTCTAGAATTAGATAGAGTAGGTCATGAAGATTCTTTGGACAAACTGACAAGCTCTTATCCAAAGGATAGAAGCATGAAATACATACGACAATATGGTGCACTGTGTCCTAGAGGTGTGCTAGCGTCTTGTACAAACCATAAAGCAAGATTATCATAGAAAATGACAAAGTAAATACTTCTATTCGAATTGCCAAGGCCTTCAAAGGTACTGGAAAATAATAGAATGTGATAAAGTTGAAATGAAGTGAAATAGAAATGATAAAGAGAATGAAAGAAAATAAATTCTCACAACCATGCAAGTGGTGAAGCCTCTAGTACATGAATGTCTTCAAAACCTATATTCATAATATCTAGAGAAAGTGTTGGGGCTATGTAGGGGTTTGCCTCAATCAAACCTTCATTTTGGTGTTCCCACCTCCAAGGACAACCAAATAGAAAGAAAGAGTGTAACTAAAATGGAAAAAATGTGTGGTGTTCAAGCAAAACCCTTTTCAGGAGTAGAACCCACACCACCAAGTATGGGCGAAAAAATAAATCCCTACTCGACAAGGATAACCCATCTCACAAAGTAAGGAAGAAATAGTTGGAGGATATGGAATCCCAAGATGCTCACAAGCATAAGGAAAGGGAGATGAAGTTACAAGGCTTAAGGAAGCCAAAGAGGGAGAGCAAGAGAATTGCAATGAGTGTTCTAAGAATATGAGAGCTTGAATTTGTTGTAGCGAGCTATATGGAGTTGTGCAAGAAAAAAATAGAGAGTAGAAGGCTAGAGCCAAAGCTAGGGAGAAGTTAGAAGTAGAGGAATGGAGCTAGAGATGGAGGAAAAGGACAAATGAATTGAAAAGACTACTTTTAAGGAGGAAAAAGAAGCTTCCTGAGTCAGTTCAGAGCATCTCGAGCCATTACCACCAACCAAAGGAGTTGACAAGTGGCAAACATGTATGAAAATGGTCGTTTGAATGTTGAAATGTCACAAGATGCTACCATGGAACACAAATGTCTATGTGGCATGCTAGTGTCTAGACACATCATGCTACAAAACAACATGAATGAGAAAGTCACAAGTTTTGACACAAAGCTAATGCACATGGGTAGCTACTAAAAAGGGGTGTTGGAGCATCCTGAGAAGGTAAAAAGGATGATGTAGAGGATAAAATGAGCCTAAACAAGATGCTAAGGGAGTGGACACTAAAGTGGATACAAACATGTATGTGAAATTGAAAGGGGTGCAATTTTATGACTATACGCACACAACATAGTCCTTGTTATAAATGCTAAACCTATTAGACAAAACATTCAAAAGATGAACCCTAAGATAGCCTTTTTGTTTAACATCGAGATTGAGAAGCTCCTTGAAGATAGTTTTATGCATCATATAGATTATTCTCCTTGGATCTTGAGCATTGTCATAGTTGTAAAACCAAACAATCGTATTAGGATGTGCACCAACTTTTATGATTTGAATAAAGCATCTTTAAAAGATGACTTTCCCCTTCCTAATATTGACATGATAGTACATTCGACTATGGGACATGCTTTGTTGTCATTCATGGATAGATTTTCTAGATATAATAAAATATTTATTAACCCTCAATATCAATACAAAGCAACATTTACAACGTCTTGGGGAACATTTTGTTGGGTCATGATGCCTTTTGGATTGAAGAATGCGGGAGAAACATATCAATGAGCTATGACATTGAAATTTCATGATTACATACATAAGATTTTGGAAGATTATTTTGATGATATTTTAGAAAAATCCTCGACTCGACAAGACAATGTGAATATCCTTTGGAAGACCATTGAGTGAATGTAAAAATACAAAATGAGATTGAATCCAAAAATGTGTCTCTGGTGTAAATAGTGGAATTCTTTTAGGTTTTATCGTATCTCATAGAGGAATAGAGGTGGACATAAAGAAAATTGATGCTATAGTTAACATGCCACCTCCTAGAAACATATCTCAATTTTGTACCTTACAAAGAATAATTTAGGCTATCTGTCATTTCATGGCATCCTTAGCAAATTGAATGTTACCATTTACACATCTTCTTAAGAAATATGTTCAATATAATTGGAATAAGGATTGTAAACAATATTTTGAGAGTTTGAAAGCTTATTTTGTCACTCCACCTATTTTACAACCTGCTATGTAGAATAAACCATTTATCCTTTATACGACAGCCTCATCTCATGCTCTCGTAGCATTGTTGGCTCAACAAGACAAAAAAGGTAAACAACATCATGTTTATTACATCACCCAAACTCTGATTGATTATGATAAATGATACACAATGATAGAATAACAATGTTTGGCTCTTGTATTTGCTACAAGTAAACTAAGAAATTATTTAATAAATGTTGAAATACACATTATGAAAAAATTTGATCCTTTAAGAAATCTTTTCAATAAAACAAATTTATCAGGACACTTAGCTAAGTCAGTGATGTTGTTAACTAAGTTTTACCTTAAATTTATTTCAAGAAAAGTAATTAAAGGTCAAGAATTTACCGACCAACTAGATAATGCTCCTTCCCCTTTAGCGTTACCTAGTAATGATTTGTTCCTTGATGATAATGCATTGAAATTTAAACTAATACATGGGAGCTATATTTTGATGGATCTAAGTGTAGAAATGGCTCCAGTGTGCGAGTTATAATAATACCACCTACGGGAGAGCCTATTCCATTGTCTTATTGGTTAAACTTCCTATGTACAAACAAAACTACCAAGTATGAAGCATTGCTCATTGGGGTGCACACCGATTTAATTATGGGAGATTGAGACATTAAGATATTCAGTAATTCACAATTGGTCATTAAACAAATAAAAGGGAACATATCAAGTGAAGCTTGAAAAATTATCAAAATACGATGATCTTACAATGAACTTGTTAGAGAAGTTTGAATGGTTTACCATTGATAACATCCCACGAAAGGATAATCAACATTCAGATGTAATGGTGAGTCTGGCTTCCCTTATATGTCCTCAAGATCCTTAAAAAAAATTAACTTTTATCATGCATACAATTTGAAACCATCAATAGAAGATAAAATAGAAGAAGTATTATCAACAACCATGGAAAAATCAAGTGAGTGGTACTCTCCAATATTTGATTATTTAAAAGATGGTACCTTTCCTGAGCTGAAAACTAAGAACACTTGATCCCACCTTCAAAAACTTGTGTCTAAGTATATAATTCTTATTGATGTGTTGTTTCGAAGGTCATTTGATGGTCCCTTAGATTCCTTAAAAAATCTAAAATCCTCATAGCACTTGAACAAGATCATGCAGGTTCTTGTGGAGGGCACTTTGGAGGAAGAACATTAGTCCAAAAACTAACTCGCATAGAATACTATAGGAGAGATATGGAACAAGATTACTTTGAATACATTAAAATATGTCACAAATGTCTATAACATAGCAATTTGATTCATGCTCCTACCTCCAAACTTCATGCTCAAGTTCCTATTTGTCCCTTTGTAGTTTGGGGTTTGGATCTCATTGGAAAAATATCACCAATACCTTCCTCCATTGGACATACATTCATAATCACTGTGACAGACTATTTCACGAAGTGGGTAGAAGCAATTCACCTTCAATCAAAAACTACTAATATGATATGTCATTTCATATTGGAACACATTATTGCATGCTTTGGACTTCCTTTTACGTTACTTTCATAAAATGGGATAACATTTAAGAATAATGACATGAAGAATTTATTAGAAACATTTAACATACATCATTTTTCAACACCCTACTATCCACAATCTAATGGTAAAGCCAAATCAACTAATAGAACTCTCAATCAAATCTTAAGGAAAACAATAAGAAAACACAATAAAGACTAGCAAACACAAATGTTATACTATCGACAGGGACAACTTATTACATCATCTATGGTACCAAGGCAATAATTCCCTTCGAGTTAGAGATTCCTACATTAAGGATCACTCTTCAGGGACTTATTGATGATAACATTTTCTTATAAAGAACGACTACATTAGCTTGAAATTCTTGATGAACAATGAATTAACACTCCTAAGCACCTTCAGGCTTACTCTAGGAGAAAGCAATGTAGTTATAATCACAATGTTATCCCTCAGTCATTTAGTAAAGGTGATTTAGTGTTATGTGAGAATCAATGTAAAGTTAATGCCATCCTGACTAAGAAAGGAAAATGCAGCCCTGATTTGTTAGGACCTTACATAATTAATGAAAGTTATGGGTTTGGTGCATACACATTATCAACAATGGATGGTACACCTCTTAAAGAACCTATTAATGTCATGCATTTTTTCTAGTACTACTTCTGATCTTCTTCAATAGTGTGAATGATAAATTAATGGTGTTAGAGTTAGTAGATGACCATCTATGTTCTCTCACATTGCTTCATTCTTGACAAAAAAATATTTGGGTGTCTTGAATACTAAAGTAATGATCTAAATTAACTTTTAAGTAGTTACTTTAGGTTTCATGCTATTAAACTTCATTTTTTGTGTTATGTTATGTTAGATCCTTACATGCATTTAATGTTGTTTAATTAGATCATAGGTTCATTTAATTTAGCATAACATACTTAATCACAATGTCGCATCTAAGAGAAACTAGAATAAGTTTTAATTAGATTGCATAAAGCATGATTATATCATGAATAAATTTATTAAATAGTCTTACAAAGATTATTTGATAGATCAAATTTCCATTTAACATAAGACACATAAACATAAATAACCAAACATAAAATGATCATATATATATATCAAAATTTTGAGTACATGTCATCAATATATGCAATGCTACTATGGTCTATGACTATTAGATTCCTCAGGATTGACTGATTTCATCTATTTAGAGATAGTTTGTCAAGATACAGTGGTATGTGATTGTGATAGAGAATTGGTAAGAGCATCTAATGCATACTGTAAACTATGTGCTCATCCAATGGCCTCCTAGTGCTCATCTGCCAGGAAATCTCTATTTTCCTATAGTCTATCTACCACTACATGGAGTCTCTCAACCTCCATTGGGGCTTGAGAGAATTGAATCTCCTCGTTGGTAGCCTTAGCTTGGTGGGTGCACCTCCTAAAACCCTCATATGTTTCCCTTAGTTTTACATACAACTCGAATAGCTCTGGGTCCTACTCCATGATGGATGGGGCCACATAAGCTATATCAGTAGCATCCATGTAGACTAGTGGAGGCACTATCTCCATAGTATCCTAGCGATAGAGATCAAGTAGGTCTCTCACATCTCCTACAAGATATAAATCATAAATATAATTAGTACACATCATGATATATATATATATAGACATAAAACTAAAAAACTAAACCCAAGCATAAGCATAAGCATATTAGTAAATAAAATATGATCACCTAGATATTTGGCTAGCTATGTAAAGACAAGCTTGTCCTATGTATGAGGCATGGAGGATGTGCTAGCCTCTCCATGATCATAGGTTCTAGTGCCCACTATAGCTGCTAACTATGATCTAGTTACATGAATGGGAGCTGGCTCTCTCCACTCATGGCCAACTAGATCCTCATCTATTGTATTATCACCCTCACTCATTAGCTACTCCTCATCCTCCTTTTCATCCTCCCCCTCATACTCCTTATTCCCATCATAATCTTGGTCTGCAACATCATTGTAGTCCTCATCTATCACATCTATGAATAGGTCCACAATCATGAGCCTTGTCTCTTCAGCTCTATCCTCCTTATTGTTTCTTTGATCTGAGAGTGGTCCTGCATCACCTATTGGATCATCCATAAGGAATACAGGAGTTGGCTGTGCTATTTCCCACCACTCCTTGTATGCATCTATGGCACCAATGCCATTAGAGTTGGAGACTAGGGGCATATCATGATCCTCATACTTTGAGTCACTATAGATAACATCATTAGTGGTGAGCCATCTCATATCCTTGGGCCTTTGAGCACTCCATACTGATCACTTGAAGAATGGTTGTTCCACTAGTGGTACCTATATATGCCCAAACTATTGCATGACACGATCATAGTAGAAGGGTCGTACTATGTAATCATGTCTTCCTACTAGAAATTTATCCATCTATAGTCTCCTCAACTAGGGTTCTCATATCACTATTGAGGTATCAATTAGTATGGTCTCCATAATATCTCCTCATGATCCATTCAATCAAATCTTACGGGTATGTGCAGGATCAACATGGAAAAATTAGGCCCTTAAGTGGCAAAAAATTTAGAAAAATCAGAGTTAGGAAACTTGACATAAAAATTTGAATAAGTTATCTATATTATTTTTGAAATATGTAATAGAATCTGTAGAAAATTGAATGTAGTTTCTAAACTACTAGGTTTATTTAAAAAAAAAACCTATTTGGTGAAATTTTGAAATTTCAATGTAGTAGTACTTAAATTTCGGAAAAATAAGTAGGTGTTTGTCCCACCCTAACCACAATAAAATGATAATATTTTTTTCATAATATTTTAGATATAAGTAGAGGATTCATGTCCGGATGTGATACATATTTTTTGTAATTTTTTCCAAGTAAATAATTAATTATGAAATTTTTATTATAACTTTTAAAAAATATAAAAACTCGTATGTCTAGCCACCTTATCTTGGTCAAAACTTCATGAAATTCATTTTTTTTAATCCTATAGTATGCGAAGCATAGCATGTGACACCTATTTTAGATTCAAAAAATGTGATACCATTTGAAAGCTATAGATATTTTTCAATCAGCCTATCAATCAGTACTTTAGTCGTAATTCAAATATAAAATGATAATAATTATTTATTAAATTCAAAGTAAAGCATAATTTATATTGGTGGAAAGCTGAAAATATCCTTTAAAAATCATTTTTGTTTCATCAATTTTAGGTAAGAAAAAAGTAGTTAGCCACATACCCTACACATACCCATCATATCACCACTTTTTGGCCTATCATGATCCTGCACATACCCTTACCCTCCAAAAGTGTAAATATTTGTACTACCATAATCACCTTAGTGTATAATTGAATGCATGAGGATATCCTAGGGTTAACATTGATGAAAACCTTTTTGGCCTAGTGCATGTAATATGCTCTAGGCACCATACCTGCAATAGTGTATAGTTCACCATACTATCGACCTTATGGTACACAAAATGCCCTAGATCATAATATAAGTGTGCAAGGATGTTGCACTCTCGGGTGTACATGGTACTCTATTTTTATATCTGTCATTCATGTGAACTAGTCATCCATCTAGATGTGCTCCCCATTCATCACGAAAAAGTACTAGTGCCACTGTAAAAATCATAATCCATAGAAAAAGTGGTGCTCATGAATAAACTAACCATGATAGCTCAATGTGTGGCCCCATGATTTCATCTAGAATCAAACATCCACGAAAAAACTATATATCGTATTTCATCTCATGATATGACCGATACCATAGGAAAAAAACCCTCTCACCTTGAATTGGAACTCAAAGAATGTGATGGATTTCCTATCAGGTGATTGACATCTCTCCTATTAGAATATGAAACATATAATTTTTTGTATCTTACCTCTCAGTCAATGCCATCAACATCGCATCATTATACCTCATGGGGGGCATGTGGTACACCCAATATAATCTAGTAGTTTGTAATATGTGTGTCTTCTAATGATAAAGTCAGGACTAAGTCTCATAGGTGACAAAACTATCTACCACTAAAACATTGTGATTGGGGTGAAGTTTAACAAAAAAGGAAAAAATATGTCCTATAAGTATTCTAAAATCTTAAATCTATACATCAACAATCAAAAAGTTGTACTAATGTTGTTCTAGTGTACTTTTCTAAGGTTCGTAGATACTTTAGTTCCCTCTTGGGACACTTCACGAAGAAATGAGACACTTTGCATAAAAAAGGGACACTTTGTGAAAAAAGGGGACACTTTGCAAAAAAAAGGGATGCTTTGCAAAATTTTCTTCTAGGGTCCTCAAATAAACCTAGAAATATATAAAAATATAAAATAAATATGTAAGGATGAAGCTAAGGCAGAAAAATCAACTCACCTGATGTTGTAGCTTGCCTTAGGCTACCTCCTTTCACAAGACATCTAGTCTCAGTGGCTCATACTCTTGTCAGCTTGACATCTTTAATAACTCTCCAACAAAGTCAAGCTACAAGAAGGTAAAAGAAAAAATAATTATAAATTACTTCACTTTTTACTCTTATATGTTTAAATTAGGGTTTTATTATATTAGGGTTAAAAAAATACCTTTTTTCATTTCAACTAGCATATCGAGAGCTAGAGAACTCTATTTTTTATTCCATTTTTTGCATTAGAATTGTGATTAAACTCCAATCCTCATTATACATCTATCATTATGTATTATGGTACTTATAAATACCCTATCATACAAATTACCTTATTCGATGCGGTTAGATTGCTACCTTGATTCCACCTCTGTAAAGCAAGAATAATCAAGGGGGCATACATCTACCCTCAAATTTGATTTCTGGAAGAAGTTAGATAAGGGGATTTTTGAACAACTAACAGTTTTGTGTTGCAGGATGCGGTTCCCAACATTGTGGTTTTGTAGATAGCTATAATGGGGGCTTCATTCTCCTATGTAGTGAATGAATCCATATGAGTATAGTACAATCCCTTAGCTCGCATAAAGTCATATGGGTGCTAAAGTTGGGGCTAAATGTGGCAACACAAATTGTACTCTCTTCTTGGAGATAGTACAATCCCTTGCTTAATTTGGACTTATTTTGGTACCCTTGCATTAAATTCCCTTTAATTCATCATTAATAGGCCCCTAAACCCCTTTATTTGATATCTCAAGGCTTATTTCTACTAAAAATGTAACAAAATCCACAAAAGCATAAAAAATTCTAACAATCCACCCCAAAAATCTAGGGCGGGACTCATTCACCACCTTGGGCATATGACACCCCTAGGTGGAACCCACACATCACAAGTGGTGTATGAGTCTCATTTGAGACATTTTCAAGGTTTGAGTACAAAATTCAACTCTTTAATTTAAATTTTTGGTTGATGTTGGCTTTTGAGATCTAAATAGCGGTAAATTAGGTGTATTGCCTATATAAACAAGCTTATAAGTCATTATTTCATCTAAGCAAGAGTTTTGAAACATAAATTTCAACATCCAAGGAACCAAGAGCATTCAAATATTCTTCACAAGAGAATTCAAGAGAAAATAATCAACAAAGTTGAAGTGTTGGAGTAGCATTATTGTGTTTTCATAGGTCTTCAAGCTCACTTTCATCCAATATTTTGCATTTTCAAGGATTGATTATGGTTTTCTATGGTGAATCATGATGGATTCTAGGTTGGGAAGATGCAACTACCCATCAAGCCAAGCCTAATGACTTGTTTCCTAAGTGATTCCAACATCCATTATTATTCTATTTTTAACCTAAGGAAGGTACATGCATAATCATGGCTTATTAGAGTGATTTGACATCTCTTAAAGTGATTAATTACATTCAAGCTTCATTCATGCATATCATTCTTATACATTAGAATAGGGTTGCATTACATTTTTATACTTCCTAATCTAAGATACACTAAAGGTTAGAATTTATGTTCACATTTGCATTCATGATTTATTGTTTCTATCAAGGTTTAATTACCAAACTAGGGATTTGAACAAGGAAAACCCACCATAAGCAAATCAACTCTATATTTTATTTTGTAGGTATTTTTACAGGTTCATATTTGAAAATTATTTTGCAAGGGAAGAGTAGAGATTGGAGCATAGATCTGAACTTTGAATTCCCAAAAAGTGGAACTAGACTTATATTCGAGAAGTGGCGTATGAGTCCCACTACATGCAAATTTTTTAGATTCTTGCAAATCCTAAATCTACACTACTAGAAACTTGTTCCGGACTAGAAATCCTAGTCTAGGACTAATACAACTAGAGTGGTGTATAAGTCCTAGTGTGCCCTAATTTTAGTATTTTTATTTTTTTTGAGCTCATTCTAGTCTTCCTCAGGTTTCTAGGTGCTCACCTCTGATCTTGTAGTTCTCTATTCTAATTTACATGCATTTTTAGGTCATTTAGTGAATTATTGCATCATACTAGGGTTAATCATTAAATCCTGTAATCTATTAGTGTTTCCAAGCCTTATCATGGTGGCGAACCCCTCTTTAGTTTATAAACAAGCCTTAGGACAACACTATTGCAAGATCTCCTTCTCCTTTTCACAGTTTTAGATTGAGATCTCTAGAGTTTCCCTTCAATGGAATGATTATGAAATGGGTTGTTCTATGTCCTAAACCATAATCATAATCCTTTTTCCATTGTTTCATGTACTTAAATATGAAGAGAGGGTTACTAAAGGAAGGAAGGAAACCTCTAAAAAAGAAGAGATGAAAAGAAATAATTCCAAGGATGGAATAAAATGGGGGTAGTAGGGCAATGAAGAGGTAAATGTGAGTTTGAATGTTGATTTTTATGATATATGTTAAAATAGGAATGTAAATGTGCAAGTTAAAAAAGATAAAAGACAATCAGAAGACCATGGATATAGGGTGACAATTTGGAAAAATAAACCCGTTAAAGAAGGAAAACATATAAAATGTAAATAGGGAGTGGCTTGTGATAGAGATTGTGAAACAAAGGATGGAAGAAATGACAAAATTACCAAGTAGACAAGAAGGTAGGCCAAGTACAAAAATGGAAAGACATTAGCCCAAGAAGATGGAAACAAAATGTGGGTAGTGAAGATTGGGACAACATTCAAGGAATATGGTAATGTAAGACAAAGTGAAGAAGAGGAAAAGCCCAATAAACAAAGAATCATGAGGAAGCCAATAAAGAATGACAAGAGGAAATTATAGTAGGGTATACAACAAGCAGGAACTTATGTAGAACTCAAGAAGAAAGAAGAATGAGCATTCCATGAAGATGGCATGGAAATGGAGATTGAAGAAAGGAAAAAGAAGGGGAATGAGATAGAATATTGGAAGAATCTAGAGGAAATTACATACAATGTGGAAGGTAAACAAGTTGATTTTGATGTTGGTACTTTTGAATTTTGGAACGAAATTTTTGAAGGAAAGAATGTTAAAGAAGAAAATGATAAGGATGTGGAACTCAATAGTGATATGGAGATTTGGAAGCTTGTAGATGAAAAATACATAAGAAAGATAAGATAGAAAAAGAAATAGGAAAATGAATGGAAAAAAATTGAAAGCATGGAAATTATTCTAGAGTGATGTTGGAAGATGTGAAAGAAAAGAATAGAGAATTGATTCCTTGTAGATGATCTCATGTATAGGAGTACATGCTTTGTTTTTGTCTCCTAAGGTGCTTGGTGTAGGAGCATTATCACATTTTTTGTTTTCCTTTAATTTTTTCTTAGTGTTTTTCTTTGCTTCCAAATTTTGGTTTGAGTTTGAGAAATAACATTTCCACAAGGGTAGCAAATAGCAGTTTGAAAATCATTAGAGAGAGATCAAATAAATATGCAAATAGAAAATAAAATTTCCAGAGGCCACATGGAGTAAGAAAGAGGTAGTTATTGTTTCCAGTTAATGAAAGACAATTATTATCTCATTTGGGATAACAAATGGAAAAAAAAGAGAAAATTTGGGAGTTAGTTTCCATCAAGAACATGGAAAAGGAAGTTGAGGCTAGCATGAAAGAGAGGATGAAAGAAATTGTTATTTTTAAGGGTGCAAGAGAGAGAATAATTTTGGAGGAGAAAAAAGACTCCATGTTTAGTTGTTAGTTTGGAATGAATAAGGGGAAGAATTCATGCTAGTAGAAATTTGGCTTGCAACAAGGAGAGAAAAGGCATTGACCCAGTACAGAGGGTCATCTTTAAGTTTTGTTTCACATTGATGGAGATTTAGTTTCATGTTACATTGGGGGAATAATGGTTGTGAAAAATGTTTCTATTCCCCTTTTTTGTATTTTCTTGAACTTTGTGCTCCATTACAAGTAATGAGAAGTAGAATGTGCCAAATGTTATTTGTTTTCTTGTGGCCTTAATTCAACTTTATCTTCATAGGTGCAACCTATGCAAAGAGATGATTAATATAATGCTCACTTGTCATTTGGCTATTGTTTGACCAATTTGTGTCTCAATTTGTGCATAAGTGAAATGGAATTATCTTATTTTTCCCTTGTATATTAAGGTGTGAACTCATGCATTTTATTTTGTCTTACATGATCGTGATTGGCCTTAGTTTGTGGTTGAAGTTGATCCCTTTTCTATGGATTAAGGAAATTGATTGATGCATGAATCTGAGGTCTATGCATTGATAGTTTTTGTTTGTCTGAGTGTCAAGAAGGTGCTATCACCTCATCATTCAAGAAATCATAGTGATAAATATATAAATTTGAATACATTAAAAATATTTTATGTTGGAAAAGAACCACTTAACACTATACACAATTAGCTAGGATGGCCAAGGGTAGACCTAAATTCAAATGGATATGAAACATTTAGTGGGTTAATCCTAAATAAATATTTGTCAACAATAATAGATGATGTAATGATGTAGGAGCATCCAGTGGTGTGAGGGAAATCTTGTATCACCCAAAAAGATGATTTCCATTTTTTTTCATGTTGTTTTCATTTGTAGATGTTTTTGCATTTCTGGATACCCTTTTTGTCGAATAAGAGTTTCCAACTTTCAAAACCACTTTTATGCTTTTTCTACTCAACTGCTATTTTTAGCAGTTATGAATTTGAAGGCGTGGGAAGATAGAAATTTATGGGAAGGTTCAATATGGAAAAATAAGCACTTTGGTAAAAGAATTAGGTAAAGATCATTCACAGTTTGGAAGTTATTCAAGTTCCAGTTTCTGGTTTTTGCCCTAAAAAACCTTCCGAGTCCAATTTGAGGCCCTAAACGGTTCCGGATGGGCCCAAAAATTTGCAGATCACCAAAGTGGAGGCCATAGGCTCTCTATTTTGCAAAACATTGTCTTTTCGAGAGCTTTCTAAAATGGTATTACCATTGAAGATCTGACAGTCGGATTAAAATTTATGGCTGCTGGAAGTTGGTGCATATTTTAGAAATGTGCTAATTTTCAAATGTGAATTTAAATTTGAATTTCAAATTGTAATTTTTTTGCCAAACTGCCAAAAATCTTATCTCGAATGTTGTCTTTGGTTCCAAACTGAAATGGCTCTAATTATGGGCTAGTTTCTAATTTTTGAGTAACTTTTTGGGAAAAGAAGTTTGCATGATGCGAAAGGGGATCTGGGTAATTTTCTATAAGTCTGTAATTTGCATGTATCACAGAGCTTGAGGATTTGTGATCCTTTTCATGTAAGAATTTCATAATATTGAATAAAATATTATTCTCTATTTTGTGAGTGTTTTCTGTGTCTCAGGTTTGCTCCCTCGTCATGTAATGTGCTTCCTTCAGCGATATTAAATTGGACCAACTTTAACTTCACAAACCTGGTGTCTACTCCATATAGATCTCCTTCTAAATATCACCATGTAGGAAGCAACTCTTCACATCCATCTAATACACTAACCAAACCTGAGATGCAACAATGGAAAGTACAAGATGAATGGAATCCATCTTGGCAATAGGAGAAAATATCTTTGAATAGTCGATGCCCTCAACGTGAGAAAAACCTTTTTTCACAAGATGATCCTTATACTTTTCAATAGAACCATCAGCTACAAACTTGGTATGATACAACCACTTTCACCAAACCAAATTTTTTCCCTGAAGAAGAGGAACAAGATCTCAGGTATGATTCTTCATCAAAGAAGAATATTCCTCAGCCATTGCACTATCCCACTTGGGAACACTTGAAGCATCTAAAAACTTATGAGGATTAGTAGAAACTACATGACTCAAAAGAATAATACTTGACATTTGAGAGTGAGTGTGAGAAGTGGTGGGATCACCAGCATGAGAACCATCCTCCTTAAGAATAGTGCGAGCCCAAAGAGGTTGTGTGGGTGTAGGATTAGGATAAGATGCAGTTATATCATCAACAAGATCAATACCATCATCATCAGGAGCATCAAAAACATCATCATCATCAACAATAGGAAACAAAACATCCTTTGAAGAATAATTTGGAAGAAGGGAGCTAGACGCCTGTGATGGAGAATCCCTTGAAATGAGAGACTCATCAAAATAAACATCATGATGAAAATGTAACTCTTTATTGATGGTATCAAACAATTGATATCCCATCACATCCTCATAGTATCTAACGAAGATGAACTGCTAAATTGTTCTCCATTGCTTTCCACCTCCCTACTAAAATGGATGTCCATGCATCACTACCAAATAATCTGAAGTGGGAGACCTTAGGCTTGACATGATACCAAGCCTCCTCATGAGTCATATTCTACACTTCCTTGTGAGGCATATAGTTCTAAATGTAGTTGGTACAATTGATAGCCTCTACCCAAAAATTTGGAGCCATGGACCAAGAATGGATCATGCAATTGGCCATCTCCCATAAGGTTCTATTATTTCACTCAACCACACCATTATGATATAGAGTGTATGGCACTATGTGTTGATGAAGAATACCTCGAGCACTATAGAAATCCTGAAACACTTGGTTGACATACTCCTTCCCATTGTCTGTGTGAATCTTCTGAAGGGAATTTCTTGATTGCTTCTCCACAAATGCAAGGAATTTCATGAAGAATTAAAGAACCTCATCCTTGTACTTCAAAAATTACACCCAAGTGTGGTGAGAAAAGTCATCAATGAAGGTGAGTACATACTTTTCCCCCAAAAATGAAGGAGTGGGAAATGTCATAATATCACTATGTACTAACTCAAGGGGTGTCAAAGTATGTGTGGCCATACCTTTTGGAAATGGATCTCAATGATGTTTCCCAAGTACACAACCTGAGAAAACCCCATTAGAACAAGAGATATAAAGTAGACCAATCACCAAATTTTGTGTTCTCATCTACTAGATATATCTATAATTCTGGTGCCCAAACCACTCATGCCACAACTTGCTCACAAAATCTACAAGCCCAATAAAGGATGATCCTGATGAAGGCTCAAATCCATCAAAATTAAACAAGCAGGATCTATGATCAACTACTCCAGTAGCAACAACCTTCTCAAGATTCTCCAAATCTTGAATAGTCACATTATTGGGAGATAACTCAACAAGCCTTCCATCACCATGCTAAAAAATATGATAAATGGAGAGAATATTATATGAAATATTAGGAAAAAACAAGAACATCATCAATGAAACTATCCTACATTTGAACTGAGCTTGTCCCTAAAATAGGAATCTAAAAAGAGTCTCCAATTGCAATGTGAGTAGTATGACTCTTGGAAAGAGAATTAAGAAGATCTGCATCATGAAGAGAATCAAGAAGATCTGTATCATGAGTCCTATGATGTGAGGCATCGAAATCAAGAATCCAACCATCATGGGTAGAGGAAAAACCTCTTGTTGCAAGGGATTTTCCTTTTCCCAAGGAAGAATACTTTGATATGGCAATATTGTGCTTCTTCATAGCTTCCTCCAATGTTGAGAGCCTTGCAAAATAATGTGCATCATTATTCCTTGAATTTCCTTTGAACAATTTTCCTTCTTCTTCTTAGACTTGGAAGATGATTCTCATGAGTTAGAAGAAGGGGGAGGTGCAGTCTTCTGATCACTCTTCTCTTTAGGATTTGAGGGATTCTCACCACCTTGAGGATAATTAGTCTTAGGATTCTTCTTATTCTTACCATTGCCCTTGGAAGATTGAGCCATCAGGGCATGACTCTTTGGAAGAGAATCCATTTGGATCAACTTTACCTACTCCCAAGCCAATCGATCATATAACACCTCAAAGGAAGGAATCTTATGGTCCTCACCCATGCCATCCATAGTAGAATAGAAGGTAGAGGAAAACACTTGAAAAGGACCTATCAATTTTGACAAGATCAGGAATATGCACTCATCATCAATTTTGGCATGACCACAACCTTCTAGTTGTGAGAAGATCAATTTGAATTGTGCAAGGTAATGTTGAATAGTGGGAAAGGAATCTGTTGAGAGAGAGGTGAGATCTTTTTGAAGTTGCAAGATTTTGAACTAGTTTACTTTCCCATACAACTCAATAAGCTTATCTCATACTTCATTAGGCATCTTACACTCAACAATGTGAAACAATAGATTATCAGAAACATGGAGGCATATGAGCCCTATAGCCTCATCAATTTTTTTCTATGAACAAACTTCTCAAAATCCTTAGTGAACTTGGGTTGTTTGGCATCCAACATTTTCCAAAGCCCTTGAGATTGCAACAATTGTGAAATTTTGAGTTTTCATGTGTGGTAGTTGTGTGGGGTAAGTGGTTCATTTATTGGTTTTGACATGATGTGCAAATGACACAAAGGAACCAATATACTACTTATACCACCCCAAAAAAATGAATAGAACTAATTATTTTCAATTCTTGAAAAACAAAATTTTGCCAAAAGAGACAATTTTGAACAAGAAATTGATCAAGTATTTAGGCTAAAATAGATGGAAAAATTTAAACTTGCAATTTTTGGGTCAAAATTTTCAAAAAAAAAAGATGGGTACCTCTTTCGTACAACGAAATCACCACAAGCCACCTCTCCACATAGAATGAATGAGCAAGACACTAAGCATCCACACATCTGAATCTTCACATGAACCTTAACTCCCACCAATACAACAAAGAAAAGGGTATTTGGATGGCTAATAGAATCCACACCCAACAAATGTGGGATATATATCCCTTACCAAGTAAAAAAAATAAATTTTCACCCTAAAAAAAGAATGGAGAAAATTATGGAAACCCTATGTCTTCAAATATCATGGCACCCAAATGCACCAATCCTGAATGGGACTTCCAACTTTGAGAATGATACAGCCAAATAAGATTCTCCACACATAGTCTCTTTCTTCATAGCATAGGTTGACACTGAAAAAACTGCCTTCAAATTGCAAATAGATCACTACCTCCTTCAGCAAGAAGAATTGCACCAAGCAGAAACTAAGGAAGAGTTCCTTAGTGCACCACAGCTAGAAAGAAATGCCTCCTAGTGAATTCAAATCAATTCCAAAACAAGTTTCAATTGACTGCAAAAAAATGCCTTCTATAGATTTTGTGGCCTCTTGAAGGAAAAAAATGCCTAGAGCTTCAAACCTTCAAATCACTCTCCCTTAAAATGCAACAAGCTAGATTTTAGGAGAGGTTTGAAGAAAAACATTATGCTTCTCCAACATAGAGAAATTCAAATTCCTTCAATCAAGGATTCACTTCCAATCTTTCAAAAGGAAGAAAATCCCCTCCAAATAGATTTCCAACACCCTTTGTAGATGAGATAAAGCCTTGCAGCCTCTAGATGGACAAAAACACCTCAAATTAAAAGGCAACCAATTTCCTTCAAATCATGCCTGGAAAAAACTCTCTAGAAGGTGGTGACAATAGAACTTCTCTAATATCATGTTGGAGAACATAGAAACAACTACACACCAAAATAAACCTTCATGAAAGAGAAGCAACATGAGATGCTTTTTCACCAAGAGTGAAAAGAAAATGTTTTGAGATACGTGAAAAACATAACATTTTTACAATATGCCTTAAAAAAACATGGAAAAAGGTGATGAGTGAGAAACTTTTCAGTATGGGAAAAAACTACCCTAAATAAAAAATGCACTATTAACCCTAAGTAAAATTAAGAAAGTGAAAATATTCACACTAACATTTTTTAACTAGCAGATTAATCTTTTTGGGTCATTAGCACACCTTATGAGTTTCTAACTGTAAATTCTATTCTCGGTCTATATGAGATAATAGTGTGTTGTGTTGTTGACTGAGTCTCACATTATGAATATTTGGATATTTGAACCCCTCTTGATATATTCATAGTTTAGTTTAAGTCTTAGCATAAGTTCATAATATCAGTAAAGTGGTGGATAAATGTAGCATGAAAAATTATCACCCTTGAAAATTTCAAACTAGGTTTTTTTCCCCCTGTGTGCTTCAACCTATTATTCATTAATTTCCCATTTTTATAACATTATTGGAAAATAAAATATGGGAAATTAAACTATGTATTTTATATTTCACCTGACACTTTTGATTCCTAAAATGCAAGGATGTAATCTAGGGTGAACCATACCCTAGACCAATTAAGGTGGCCCCAAATTTGAATATGTTGGTGTTAGTAATTTACTATTTTAATTTCCAATTTCAAATGTCATCTATCAATACTTGATTTTTGGGAAAATAGAATTATTGCATATAAAATATAAAGTATTTTCACCATTTTAATCCTAACAAAAAGAAGCATTATTATTGAGTAAATTGAAGATTCTAAAAAGCATTCTAGAGTATTCAAGAGAAGAAATATCATGATTATTACAACATTTCATAATTCAAGCATCATGTCATGTTTTATGTAAGTTTTTCATATGTTTTGCATGCATTTTTTTTATGTGTACTAACACTTGTAGATCATCAAATCCAATCAAATAAAGCAACAATTGACCCTTAAAGGTGATGAGTGTGACTTTAATACATCAATAAAATCTAATCTAAGTGGTGAGCTGAAGCAAGATGTTAATTCATTACTTATTTTTCAATTAACATCTATCCATTCAAGGATACACTCTCTTTTTTATCATAGTTTTCCATTGTGGAGGTAGAAATAATAACAAAGGGTTTGAATGAGGCAAGCCCCTATATAGAACAACCCTTCCTCTTCTCTCAAGTGTTTAGGTTGTAGATCTAAAGTGAGTTGAAGTAATATTGAAGGCTACATATTGACTCATGCACTCTAACCCTACAAGTTGACAAGTCATGGAATATGCATTTTTCATCAACAAAGGAAGTATAAATAATAACACTTAAAGGATAAAAGCCATAGACTAGTGTCCTAAAGCCTGCATTTTTATATCTAAGAAGAGAGGATAATCTAGGGAAACCTTGCACCATTACTAGCAAGATCAGGTTGAAATTTACATGTCAAGTGAATATGTATCTTCCCTTCTCATTTCTAGAACTGAAATTTGTTTTTTTGCATCTAGAAACAAAGATTTTGGCACCTAAATGCTATATGCTCCTTCTAGGGTTTTTCACCTGAAAGGAGATAAGATTGGTGCCAAAATGCAGTGTTTACACTAAAAGAGGGATGTGATATAAGTGTAATATTCCTAAATAAAGTAAATTAAATGCAAAAAACTAAAAATTACTATTGATTATGTATGCAAAACTAAGAAATATGAAGTGTTTGAAAACACAGTGTTGTATGCAAACATGAACTAGAAACACGCACAAATGAAAACAAAATTAAATGAGATTGAATGGGGTGCACCTGGAGATAGAATAATAATGATGGAAAGTTCTAGAATGGATCAAAAATCACTGTTGATGACCAATGGGACTCATTTTTGACTAATAGCGAATCATTCTTTCTTTTGGTAAACTTCACTGAAACTGGTTTCTGATTGTCAAGAATAAAAATTGAATGAAATAATTTTTCCAGCCTAGTAGTGGGACTAGTTTGACACTAATGGAGAATTAGTCCTCCCAAAAAAAATATACAAATTTAGAAGTCAACTCTATGGGTCTAGATCAGCACTTGTCTTCTTGTTAGGTTGATGAAACCAAATCTACAGAAAATAGGCTAAATGTTGTCTCCAAGCTTGAATTAGGTCTTTGTTGACTTGAATATATTTGATGACTTTTTACCACTTTTCAATACCTATCTCTTTGAAAAATATACCTACAAGACTTGCAAACACACATGAAAAGAGGGGAAAGATGGTTAACGGTTAGAGTATTGGGAGTTTCATTCAAAAAATCCCACTTTGGTAATCAAATCCTTGATAAAGAAATGAAATCAAGGAAGAAAGGAATGATGAATAAACAACATGAAAGTGTCCTAAACTCACCAAACCCTTGTTTTGGAAGTCTGAAGATATGTCAATGGATGCTCCAAGATGCTTGATAGTTGCTTGATTGAATGATGTTGTGATGCTCAAGAGGTTAGATGGATGCAAGGATTATTGAATGGATGAATGAATACTTGAATGAATGGGGGTTAAAATGGATATAAAAACACTTATTTGTAGACAATTATGCCCTAATTACCCAAAAATACAACATCACAGGATGACATAAGGTCTTAATTAATAAAAACCTGAAAGAAATTTGAATTTATTTTGAATTTTGTGCCAAGAGGGACTCATTTTCCACCCATGATGAATGGGTCCCACTCAAGGAATGCAAATGGGTACCAAGAATTAAGTCATATTTAATGTTTTTTGTCAAGTTTGCATTAAAAAACATAATTAATTAAGTCCTATAAGTGCATAAAGGGGCCAAATAAATCATAATAAAGGTGTATATAGTGATGGAAAGCCTAGAAAAGTGTGAAATTTTGTTACAAGACTTTACACCACTTTAAAATAGGACTTGGTAAGGGATAAAAAGGGAATATTATTAAGATGAATTATAATAATAAGAGTCTACAAAAGTGTAGAGATGTGTTACAACACTTCACAACACCTTCACAAGACATCATAAAGTTTTAATAAATTAGATATTCAAGACCTAATGTGAATGTATAAGTTACATTACAACATTAAATCAAGGTGTAATCAAGCCAATTAAGCACAAGGAGGGACAAAATAAGAAAAAGTAAAGGGGTTACTTTTTCTATGTCCACAACATCTATTTTTTCATAAATCATAATAGATTTCTATAGTTTTATAGTTTTCATTGTTATATCATTGAATTTAGAAATTTCTTATTCAAATTCACATCAATCACACACCACAACACCACCTAAACAATTGGATTAATGCTCTGATCCATCATTTTGGATTTCCCTAATAGGTTTGTAGCCAAGTGGATATTGATGTCATATTTAATACAATTCATCCATTTTGGAAGAGGATCTTCATATTTTTCCATTTCAAACAATATGCTATATGATTTTCCAAACAAAATCTATGCATAGTGACAAAAGTATTCAAAGATTTCAAGAGCCATAGAGCTAGAATACTAAAATCCCTCACAATAGATATGGATGATTTGTATTAGCAATGTGACCTAGAGAAGGCACAACTATGCTTATATGAAAACCCAAATGAGTCATGGTAATTCTATAGGAGTTGAGAAAGCCAACTTCACAGAACTTGAAGATCACCTGCGTGCAAATAACCTATCACAAAAAGGAAGAGATGGAGACAAAAAATAAAAGGTGCTATGCAAGCTTCAAGAGAAATTGTATTGAATAAATAATGGAATAATACAAAAGCCTTTAAAAAGGAATAAGCATTCACAACCCTAAACCTAACTTGAGAAAAAAAATAGCTCAACTAAATAAGGATAACTAAATGCAACCTAGGAATTAAAATAATGCCTAAGTAAACTCACGCAAGTGTAATTAAATAATTAATTACACCAACACCCCCCATAAGTGCAACTTAGGGAGAAGATTATTATGCAAATGATGCAAAGATGCAAAATATGGGTCTCGACAACAAGGCCATGTTAGGTACCCATGCACAAATTAAGAATCTCTCACAAATGGAGAAAAGGAGAAAAACCCTATGGGAGAAAACTCCTCTCCAAAAGAGAGAAATACAAGACATGAAGAACATCACTAAAGTAGAAGAAGATGCAAAAAACTATCGAAAGATGACTATTATGGTGTCGAAGAACCTCCTCTAAAGATAGGATGATCAGGATCAAGAAGACAACAATCTGCATGAGTTCCCCCAACGACACTACTCGAACAATGATCGAAAATATAGATGGCACATGAATTTGTATGAGTGACCCCAATGACACTACTCAACCACTGAAAGTTGAAAATACTGGTTCCAGTAGTTTGAAGAACACTAATCAACTAAGGATGAAAGATTCCTTCCAAGGCTAAACCAAGGAAGAATTGGCACAAATAGTATAATACCCCCCATAATGTTGATTGGGAGAGCCTGAAAGATCCACTGAAATGTTGTGTAACATCCTATAGTGCATGAAGGAGAATAAACAACATCTGAAAGTGCATAGGAAATAACCTACAACTGAAAAAAGTGGTATGCAAAACAAAGCACACATGCATGAGGCTGGAATCATATAGATCCACTGTTGTCGTGGAGGGACACTCATGAGACAAAGGTGTGATGGAAAAAACAAAAGCACTACACAACCCCCCCATGACACTTTATAATACAGTACAAGTACAAAATATGGCACAACCATATGTGCAAAATCCCCAAAAAACATGTACAATAGTGTGGCACTTTATCTCAGTGCATTTACATAGAAGATTCCTTATAAATGATGCTTAAAATGCCCACAAAGGACAAAAAAATAGAAATACATAAAGAACAACAAAAAACTAAGCAACCCATGCAAACAAGAAGTTCCCAAGAGCTAATATGTCTAGATGATTCACCAGAGTGTGAAAAACCAAAATCTAAATAAAATGTACCTGAAGTGAAATATAGAAATATTGCATGGATGGAACTGAAGAGCTTTGAAAGATAGTTTCAATGCTACTAAAATTGTAAAAAATAGAGAAACTGGTCAAAATTTATGAACTGGGGACTGAAAATAGATCCTATGACTTCAACTGAATATAGAATGCACCAGTAACAAAAACAAGTGATGAAACCCATACCACTAGAAATTTGGTGAAACCTACTTTCTAACAATATCTCATTTGCCAAAAACTGATATTGTACCCAAAAGTTACAGCCAAAAGAAAAGAATAGCTCCCTAGAGGCCAAAGAGGGGACAAAGAGGGCTAACTAGTAGTCCATACCATTGACGTTAGGATGACATCATGTTGATGTCAACAAAATATTCCCAGAATATTCCTTCTGGCCTAGAAAAAAATCTAGTAACCTGCAGAAAAAATCCAGCAAACAGAATATGCCAAAAAAAATGGAATATTCGCTACACTATAGGAATCGCTACCAGTCACCAGAAAAGGTTGAATGTTGCTAGAAAAACCAGAGAGGGCCAAAAAAATGTGCAAGTAAGCAGAGATGAGCTGGTAAGAAGGCCGCCAGGCATTTGAAGATGTCACCGGTCATTGGGAAAGCCAGAGATGTCACCTGGTGGTTGAGGGCATAGCTGTAAAGTGGAAGGGTGTGGCAGAAAAGGTGTCACCGATAGCTCAAAGCACCAGTCATGAGTTTCTCAGGCCCCACACAGTGTACGACTCCCTACAACCCATCGGTCATAGTGAAAAAGCCACTGCTGGTTCTTGCAAAGTGGGAGATCGTGGGGCGGTTGGATGCCACTGGTGGTAAAAAAAGTTGTCGGTCAGGGTACAAGGGGCCCATAGGGCCTGTAGACATAGGTACCCTATGGGTACCTTATTAAATTGTAGCCCCAAAAAATATAAATGCCCTCCTTTTTTAAAAAAATCAGCCCAACTTTAATTTTTTTTTATTTTTATAAAATTTCTAAAATGTGATAAATTTTAGAAAAATAAAAAATGAAGAGAATTTTTTTTTTTAAAAAATTGATCCACGTGCATAGTAGTCCATACAGGGTCATACGGGAATTTTTTTTGGCCTCAAAGGCCAATTGTGTCCAAAATGGACGAATGAACAGTCATTTCTAGGGTTTTGAGTTGCCACAAACTCAATGGTGAGGTCCGTTTGGACTCAAAAGGCTTTGATCAAACATGTATGCCTTGGATCAAAAGAGACAAACCCCAAATTGTTGAAGCTCCAAAAATGCTTCAAAACACAAACATGAAGTAGTAGGTCTAGTGCTCTGATACCATGTAGGAGTTGAGAAAGCCAACTTCACAGAATCCAAAGATCACCTGCATGCAAATAACCTGTCACATAAAGGAAGAGATGGAGACAAAAAAGCAAAGGTGCTCTGGAAGCTTCAAGAGAAATTGTATAGACTAAATAATGAAATAATACAAAATCCTTTAAAAAGGCATAAGAATGCACAACCCTAAACCTAACTTGAGCAAAAAGATAGCTCAGCTAGATAAGGATAACTAAATGCAACTTAGGAATTAAAATAATTCCTAAGACAACTTATGCAAGTGTAATTAAATAATTAATTACACCAACAAATTCAATCTTCCTCCCGAAGAGGTACCTCCAAAGCTTCTTGAGCCTACATTAAAAATCAAATTTACAATGAATAGAATACAAGAAAAGGTTTGGGAATGTTTGGTTGATCTTCATAGTGATGTATGAATGTTTGATATTTCTTTTTATTATGGTATCATGAGTGGGATAAAGGTGCATGCCTATTGTAGTAGATAATCTGAAAAAAGGAATGGTGTAAAGAAAAGGAGGTGTGAAGAAATCATGTAAATATTCCACCAAGTGGTGCAGCAAAGAAAATTGGTGGTATCTAAAATTTCTTAGGATTACAATAGTACTCACCCAATATAATTTCTCACCTCTTTCGATATGATCATGACAACATTTTTCTTTAAGTATTAGAAAATTCATGCTCACAACTTAATTTTTGGAGGTTCATTAAACCCACATTCTTCCATCTACAAAATTCAATTTTGTCTCTTCTTAAATTTGGTGGCAACAAACATTATGACTAGTATTACACCTTGATAGAGTAGAAATAACCTATAGAATAGGGTAAAATCATGGGAAAAGGCATAATTCAATAAAAATCAAAACCTAAAGGCCCTATAGCAACAACAATGAAGCACAAATTAACATAGAAACATAAAATAATGAAGCAATATTACCATAAATCATATGCCATGGTTGAATCACCTTCATTTCCCTTCTCCATTTTTCTTTACATGCTTTATTGCCCTAAGATTTGGAGTATGCAATAATAAGCCTAGTGATGGTGATAGCAAAATATTGAAGATTATACTTGTCTCCTTAAATAGTGTGTACTTGAATTAGCCATAAAATGACAATGATAGGTCTCTTTTATAGAAAACAAAATTAGAATGAAGGGATAGGATTAAAATCCAATATGACATGAAAATCAATGGCCAAGATTGCTTGAAAATCTATGAAATAACATTAGGAAAAATTAAGGGAAGGATAGGGTTTGGTTAAGAATGAAAAATTGAGATTGAATTATAAATTAATTTAATCAAGTTTTGGTGGAAATTAATTGAGATGTGAAGGGATAAGAATGGCATAGATAAAGAAGTTGGCACATAAAAAGAGGTTGTTGGGGTAAATTAAATAATTATAATTTTTTTTAATCTAGGAGGGAAAGTGAATAATTAAATAAAAATGATTATTTAATTATAAAAGAAAGGGAGAATGTTGAATTTTAATTAAAATAACAATTTAATTAAGAGTGGAGGAAGAGGATAAAATATTAAATAATTATTTAATAGTGGAGGGAAAGGTGGAAAATAATTAAATAAATAGAAGTTATTTAATTATGGAAGAAAAAGTTGGTGAATAATAAAACAATTAATAATAATTATTTAATTATAGTAGAAAAGTGAAAATAAATAATTAAATAAATAGGAATTTATTTAATTATAGAGAGAAAGGAATATTAGTGACATAATTAAATACACATAATTTGTTTAATTAATTAAAGGAAAGAATAAAAGGGAAAAGTGAATTAATTAAATAATTACAACAATTACTTAATTAATAGAAGAAATCTAACCTTAGACAATAATCAAATAATTAAAACTATTCAATTATTGGGGGAAGAAGGGAAATTGATGGTGAAAGAAATAAGGTTCATAGGCTTAGAACATTTTTGAATGTCTACACAACCTTAACCTATGCAAAAGTCTCTATCTAGATGTGTAAAGTGATGAATTCAATGCATTGCAAGGAAAATATCTAAAAATAGAGTGAGAGAAATTTTTCATAATGATGTGACTTATTACCGATTTTAGTTGGAAATTAGTAGAGGAAAATATATTTAAAGAGATTATGAGAATGGTGATTTGAGCATCAAGCATGGTGCATAAGTGACTTGTTTAAATTTTAAGCATAATTTACAAAGAAGCTTGTGAATCAATCATGTGCATCTCCAAAAGTGGTAGATCTACAAAGTCTGGTAGATTAATAAAGGAGATGATTTTTATGGGAGATGTAGTTTCTATTCACCAATGTCTTGATGTTAAGTATGGTGAGTTTATTCATGTTATTTCCATTTATGTTACAATCAAGATTATCACTACGAATTTGTTTGATGCATACTTAAAGTTGTTTTACTTAAAGGTGTTTTATTTGGAAGCTTATCACCTAATGGGAAAAATATTTTTTTTCTTTGTAAGAAGTGAAATGCATGGCATGGAGTTTTAAAAAACCTATCTTCTTATTGTTTGTGTTTGGGAGAGTAAATTTTTTATGAGATTTGAACTACTTTTGGAGAATCCAAATCCAAAGAGGAAATTTCTCTTTAGTTATATCAAGTGACATTACACTACAATTATGAATATTATAAATTCCATTCAAATTATAGTAAATGGGGCTATCTTTTCAACACTTGATGAGGCCTCCAAAGACTCTTCCAAGAAATCAAATAGATAAAGTGTAAGAGGATCAATTAGAGGTTTGTGGCACCATAGGATGGATAAATTTTCATAATCTGAAGTCAAATTCTCACTTTGAGATGGTGCTTTACTATTAGAACACAACAATATACTAAGAGGGGGAGGGGGGTGAATTAGAAAAACAATTAAAACTAGTTCTTTAATAATTTTAAACCAATATAAAAGTATATGTAGAGTGATTAACGCACACTTGTACACATAACACCCAATATGTGTGGAAAACCTAATATGGAAAAAACCATAATGAGAATAACTGCTAGGATCTAGTGTCCTAATCCAACTTAACAATAGAACCTCACTGGTTACAATATTTAAGGGAACCAACCCTAAGGAGATACCAATCCCTGATTTAGGAGCACCAACCCCAAGGAAGCACCCACTCCCTAACTGAGCACCAACTCAATTATTTGATGGCGCCAACAATCAAATTTCCAATGTAAGAGTTATGGAGCTACAACTCCAAATAACAAATGATACCTAAGAATTGAGTTCAATGTTGCAAACCTATTATGCAACTACTCTTTATTTTCTTTGAAACTATGTAATAATTCTCTTTGTTACTACTAACTCAGCAACTCATATCACTACCCTATGCTTCTCTTCTCTACAATCTACACATTCTTTGTTGTTGTTCTCTCAAGAACTCATTTCTCTACACTTCCCACTTTCTCTTCTCTATCTCACTACCCTACATGAATAACATTATATGTTCTATATTGTTGCATTGCGCCTCTATAGTTCAATGCACATCCTAGATGATATTTCTTGTAACTTGTCTAGGTATTCTTCTCATGGTATATGCATATTGAGCCCACACACCTCATTTTTTTCAATTCAACTTCACATAATTTCCTTCATCGAAAAGTTTATTCTTCACCTCAAGCCCAACATAATCGATGTGATTCAATGCATTTTCTACTTTTAGCACATCACAATCTTAGATCTTTCTTTGCATTTAATGTCTATATTTGTATGAATTGATCTATATTAGATCTCTTCCAAATTTTGTGGCTATATTAATGGAATTATCCATTTCTTCGGCATCTAACTTGAAACAAATACATTTGCTAGGGTCATGTGTTTTCTTCACACACAAGACTCCTTACATTGAGCCAAACACTACTGACTTCATTTATTTCCTTTGCTATCTCTATCGTGGTAAAATCTAGGGTTTGTTTTTCATTTCATGCCATACTCCTACTTGCTTGATCTCATGTAGATTTGTAGCCAAATTTTACATTAATGGTGTCATCAATTCCTTCCAATTTTTTACAAGAATGTAGTTGGAGCAATATCATTTTTTGTCCCATCATTCCATTTTCCTTAAACTCTAACTTTTGATTTAATCCTTCACAACATGATGATTCACAACAACATCATGAATTAGTCATTTGGCCAATTGTTGCTTGTCATGTGTCACCTTCCCATGATCCTACGCTACCTACCACTAGGTCCCACAAACCTTCTATTGAATGGAATAAATACTTCTTCATTTTCAATGATATTTCAATACATTTTCTTTGAGGGTTGAGAGTTGCTAATCCCCTTACCTCACACTTAAGTTGATTAGTAGGGATTAACAAGCAAGCCTAAGAACTTATCCCTGATGGCCTTTTTCTCCTGTTGGGGTTTGACCATTGGCCTTACCCTTTACCATTTACCATCTCCATTCCATCACAAATCATCACACTAACCTTTGAAATCTAAAGCATGAAACACCAAAACATGTATGATTTTATTGGATGTCAGGGCTCTCTCTTCAACCTTACAACTTACCAACCTTTTGGTAAGGCATATGGCTTCCTACCAAACTATGATGCCCAAAAATTTCCTTCACATATAAATACTAAACATAACCCTTTTGTGTGTCAACCTTCATTCTTCCTCCTTTATGCATTCTTAAAAAAATATTAAGGTGAAGGCCTTAACTTCAACTCATGAACACTGAACCATTTCAGGTGAGGTACCTTAGTACCCCTTTCTTACCTTTTTGTTATTGTGTAAGCCTTACCTTTAAGGCCAGAAGTCTGAAGCCTTGCGGATATAGCACATTCTTCCTCCCTCTCACTAAGGGACTTAGTATAAGGTATGAGTGAAGCCCAATGTTTGAAACCTTGTAGAATTAGCTTAAAAAACCTAACACTTTCCTTCTTTAGCAAGAAATATAAGGTAAGATTGAGGCCTAATGCTCAAACTTCATCAATTTTTCAAGACTTGCTCCAAGGATGCCCTTTTTACATTAGTCAACAATCTCCCCCATTTGATATTCCTAGATATTATATGACATCAATGAGATGCCCTTTTGACATTAGTTACAATCATATTTCCAACAATCTCTCCCTTTGTCATTGATGGAAAACCTAAAATTCTCTATACTAATAGAATTCTTTGCAAATCAACCATTCTCCTCATTAGGCATATCTCCCCCTTATTTGTACATATCTCTTTTTCTTGAACATGTGGAGAATTTTTCAACAACTCTCTCCCCCTTTGACATCAATGGAAAAGGGACTCTTCAGGACACCATGCTTCCACTAATACTAGTTGTGCTTTCCCCCTTTGACAAAATTTTTCTCTCCCTTTATCAAATAAAGGAGTGTGTCCATGATATCTACAACCATCAAGTCATTAGAAATTTGTAAAATAAATCATACTTGACTTGAATTCTCTCTTTCTCCTCTAGGGATGAGGAATATTCCTAAAAATCTCCCCTAGACTAATTCCCTATCACTAAGAATCAATGTTGTGAGGTAGGAGCAACCACTTTGGGTGTTTCCTTCTGAGATTTCTCTTTCCACACTTTCTTTGATCTCTTTTCTACCTTATCTACCTTCATTTCAGGGACATGTGAACCTTTGTTCACATAAGGGTATATTATCTTCTTCTTACTCTATAATTTTTATCTTACAAAGTTTACTTTGCATTGCTTAGCTATGTGACAAAAAATATTGTAGTTGAAGCATATTACATTTGTATCCACCAAAGGAACAAATAGATTTATGCTTACAAAGTTTTTTCTCCTTGTAGGTATAACTCTACATTCACTAGCATTATGACCAAACTAATTACAAGTATAACATTACCCATAGGAATATGAGGAATACTTGGTCATATCATTTATTTGTGTAGGATGAGGTGGTCTTTTTTGTTTTGATTTTTTCAAATCTCCTGCCTTAGTCAAACCATTTGCATCAACTCTCTTTATGCTCTACTTCTTCTTCTTCAAGTATTTATGGATTAACATATCAATATTATTATCTTCTATAGGATTGTTTTCTCCATCAAGTTTCTTCACCTCAGTAGTGCTTTTCCTAGATTTTTCATTTTGAGAGGCATTCTCCTTGCCATAATTTTCATTCTTAGTATCAACCTTTTCTTTTTCTTTAAAATTATCATATAAATTTATAGATTCCTTGGTAGGAGTCTTCCATTTTTCAATTATAGGTCAGATTTCTATTTTGATAGTGAAAACAAGGGAAATACGTTACCACCTTCTAGGAGATGGAACTAGGGTTTAGGACCTATTTCCTTCAAGTTTCATTTAAAGAAACCTTAGATATCTCAATCTAGTGATGAAATGAGGGAAAGATATCTACAATGAGGTTTCCTTGGGTGTGATTAAATATTAAAAGGGGGTTCATCACCAAGCAAGGGATTTGAAAGACAAGAAATGTAAATGACATACAAATTCAAGTATATGACCTAGAAAATGAGCTGAAATAAGAAAAAAATTGGATATAAAATAGAGGTGCACCTAGAAACACAAGAGGCTCGAATGAAGACCTAAAATCCTAAAAATGCTAACTTTTAGTGCACATTGGGAATCATACACTAGTAGAAATGATTTAGTCCTAATTTAGGGTTTTGGGATAGAAGCAGAATCTAGAAGTACTAAATTAGGATTTGCAAACAATATCTAAAAATAGGTATAATGGGACTCATACACCAAAAGTGGTGATTTAGTCCTAGTATTAGGGTTGATATGAAAATATACTATCCTTTATTGTTCTCATGTAACTTCCTTCCTATCAAATATATGGGTCTAAAACACTGAATTGCATCTTATAGATGAATTTATGTGATCTTGCAATGGAGATGAAAACTTTGACAACTTGACAACTTTCTCCAAACTTTTTCTTCAATGGATCTTCAACCTAGATCTATAAATTAGACATAAAAGAAATGGAAAAATATTGTTTTCTTAGTGGATAGGGGTTTTCCTTTATCAAACCCCATTTTGGTAATCAAACCTCGAAATGAGATCAAATAGAATGAAGTAATGATGAATAAACAATATGCTATGTTCCAACTCACAAAAAAATTGGAACAAAGGTTACAATCTTGGATGTAATGGAAAGCATGAATGTGGATCTTGACTCCTGATTGAATGCCATGGATCTTGAATTGAATGCTTGGTTGAATCATAAGAACCTACATCACAAATGTTAATTAAAAAACAAACATGATGCATGATGACTTGTACATGATGCTTGAATCTTGAATAATGATCCAAAATTATTGATAGTAACTCTTGAATGCTCTTGAATGCTCTATAATTTTCTCACTATAAGATCACTTAGATTTATAGGAGAAAATATCTAAAATAACCTTGTATTTATACTTGTTTATGCCAAATTTCTTGAAATTATAGCACTACAAGCTGACATCAGATCTAGGAGAATAAAATCCTACCAAGAATTGAATTCAAAATTAGGTCTAAGATAAGTAGGACTCATACGCAAGTTAGGGAATGTTAGCTCTCAAAAATGCAGGATGAATGCCTCAAGAGGTTGCCAATCTCTTGATACACTTTAGGGTAATAGACAAGGTCAAGAGAACTCAACCTTCTACTCTTCAGGTGCTACTGAACCTAGGCGGGTGTACCATTCTGAATAAAGTAGACTTGACTTATGATTATCTTTCTTGCAATGATTTTTCCACAAAGGCAGATGGTAGTGAACAATTGAAACCAAACTTGATAGCAATAACAAAAGCAATTTTCTAATCTAAATCCTAAAATGCTCAATTAACAGATGTAAAGAAAATGAATGAATTCGAATGATGGAATTGTAGAGACCAGTGCCTTGTTGGGTATGTGGAGTTAGATGAAACAGAAGTGGGCAACTTATTCTGCTAGAAAATCAAATTGATGGCATATGATCTATTTATAACTTGTATAAACATGCAAGATTTTTACCACTAAGCTCTACTTTAATAATCTAGATGAATTCCCCCTGATTACTATGATAAAAAAAGGATTTAATCTTTGCTTGAGAGAACCAAAAGATTAATCACAAAGATACAACAAATGTGCACTGATAAAATGGAAATAATCTTGTTACTTCAATTTAAATAACCGGAAAGAATCAACTTGGAGACAACTTAGCAATACTTTTCAATAAACTCAACATACAATTGATACCAAGAATAAACTACCACACCAGCTGAATTTCATTGAAATTGCCATTTGAAAGCATGCAACATAGGCTCTGGAATGAGAAATTTATTCTACTCTGTCCATTCCTAATCTAATCTAAAATTTGATGTAAAATTTGATCTCTCAATTACAATCAGGGTACATATTTATACACCAGCATCAGGAAACATATCATTTCAAATTCATGTTGGCCCACCATGGAAATCGGGCCCAAATCATGTCAGCCATCAATAGTATTTGGAATTTCACATATGTCAGCCCACAAAATTTGAATATAATCTCTAAGCCATTCACTGAGACACCTTGTAAGTCGAAGGAAAAATATTGCTTATTCACTGTCTTCCCGTGTTCCTTTATTCTTTGTGTTGTTTGCTCTCGCTGTGACCATTTGTTCACTATGCCAAAGTCAAGAAATATCCTTTTGGTCCCTTTGTGTTTCTCTATAGCCCTATGATATCGGGGAAACCTCTCATAGACCACCCCAAGTGTTACTGATATGCATATCTTTACATGCTTTCCATTTGTTGAGACACATAAAAGTTTCTTACAGAAATATCCCCCCTTCACTTCATCCACTTCGTTGTAACCTTATGATGTCGGGAAGACCTCTTGCAGATTATTATGTTTCACCGAAAGTCCTCATCCATTCTGAGTCACCGTGACACATGTTTCTTCTTGCCGACGAGTCCATCCATCCCATATATGTCGCTATAACTTATCGCTCTCAGGGAGACCTCTTGCAGATTTCATTACCTTTCCTTGAAAGCCCCTTTTTCCTTTTGTATGTCACTGTGAATTTTCACCATTGGGGGAAAATCTCATAGATTATATTGTTATACCAAAAGCCTCGGGCTCACACTTGTTTTCCAAGACAATATTACCTTCATACTGACAGAGTCCTCTTGTTTTCCATTGGCAAGACCGAAGGTCACTCGCTGAGACCTCTTACCAATAGAACACCTCTCACCGATAAGTCATTCAACATAAACCTTTAGTAATCCATTGGTGAGACATATATACTTCATTATGAATTCCACCGAAGATCTTAACTTATGCCGATAAGACAATTCTTCAACCGTCGATCAGCAAGACAAAAGATACTCACCAAGACATAATGCTGATACCGACTAGCTCCACCGATGAATCCTCATATGCGCAAGTTGGTGAGACCCGATCCATTCGGGGAGGCTCACATAGATGAAAATACTTATGCTGATATACCATTCCTATGTTGCCGAAACAACATGAAATTCATGCCGATAACTATCGGTGAGTAAGCTTCAATCGCCGTGACACAGAAAACGTCTTGCCGATAGGCAACACAGACGTTTTATCATAAAAATGGATCAGGGAGACCCCGATATTGTCACGCCAATAAGCTTGTAGCAAACAAATGTTAACAAAGATGCATGACTCGATGGATTCAAAGCGGCTATATGGGTAGAATATGGGTGAAATATGCACATGGTAGGACCAATCTGGAAATTTATGAGTAAATTGAACATGTAAAACACCAGATTTTTACAGTTCCAATAGTGGCTCCATCTGGGGATGAATGATAGTAAGATCATTACAAGGATCCAAATCTTTGGGTGAGTAGACCAGACACAAAATGATGAGTAGTGAGTAGAATGGAAATAGAAATGAAGCATGAAGGAATGCATCCAAATGAATGCAAGATGGAGATGCACCAAAACCTTAAACTATTGTGCATGGAAAATAATTTTAAAGAGGAAAAGCAAGAGTTGTCCATGCACTGGCAAACCTTAATCCTCTGTGTTGCTTCATCTATTCTGAGTGATCAAAAAATCAAACCATACTTTCCCCTATCAAATACCTAGTTTTGTCTTGAGTTCATTAGATTCTTCTTGAATACATTCATGCAACCTACTCTATCACTGAAAGTTTTTAGAGAATCATTATGCTCAGCTTGGCCCAATTTCCCTACATCATTCTACAATTTATATTCTTCATCATCAGAAAAATCTTCGTTATCTCCAACATACAAAATATACACATATTCAATGCAAAATTCCTCACTATCTTTCTCACTGTTGTGTATTATAAAACACTCACTCAGCTGTATTGAAAATTTATCATCAAAGTGCTTCTCTTGAGAATCAAAAAATTCTGTCAAACCAACATTGTTTGAAACAAACAAATCTGAAACCTTTTTCACTTCTTCAGTATCTTTTTTTGGAGACAACACTGGATCATGACTCATATCCTCAATATCATGCATATGTGAACCAATAAAATCTGGACTACCATCATCATTGGCATGCAAATAAACATCTTCCTCACATGAATTAGAAATTTCAAAATCACATACCTCATCTTGAACATACATAGGCCCTTGATCAACACTAAAAGTTTCACCATCACTCCAAGAAATGCATTGGGAGTCATAAAAATCTTTACACAACGATTTCTCACTGTCAAAACAAATGTAAGCTGGACACAAATCTTCAAGATCATTTTCATGTGCACATCCCTGGTATTTAGGAGTTAACAAATCTGAAATATGTTCATTGTTGAGTGAACAAGGCTCAACATTTTCATTACTACAGCAATATCCTTCACTTTTGTCATCATTAAAAAGAAAACCAAGACCATCAGAGAATGGGAAATCAGAAACATTACCAGCACAATCATTTATTCCATCATTTTTCCTATCTAAAATTACCTCCTCTTTCTCATAAAGTGAATTTGAAAATATCTGAAACTCATTCATGAACACACCTTGGCAAAAAATCATCTGATCTTCATTTATCTCTTCATCATATAATGGGTTTGAAAAAGCTTGGAAATCAATTTCAGATGTACAAAGCTCATCATAATCAAATGTATCTTCATAACTTTCAACTGCAGTTGGAGGAATTATATACTGACTATCTGATGAATCAATATCTCCCATTGCCACTTCATGTTGATCCTCATAAGAAGTAGAATAATCCCTTGACTGCAGATCAAAATCCTCAGGTTCGTCATCAGAATCAAAATATTCACTGGATTCCTCACAATATGCACTGCTTTCCCTATGACAATCTATTATGCAAGAGAAATGCCTTGCACCTTTATCTTCCTCAACATGGTGAAAAGTATCTGAAGTCAAATATACTGTGTGATCTTCTTCATTGTTTCCCATCAGCATTCCCTCTTCTTGCATTCTCTGGGCTACAACACAATAATTTGGGGAATGTGGTTTATCAAAAAAATCACAGAAGTAATTGTTACTTACCATGTAGGTTCCCTTTGTCAATGGATCAGGAGCTTCCTTGTTTCTAGGCCTAGCTGTTATAGGTTTTTTGTCCTTCTAGTCTATATTATAAGGCATGTCATGCAACCTTGGCCTTTCATTCCTTTAAGTATTCTCCTGTCTATAATGATGACTGTTGCTTTGCTGAGGAACCTTAGGGTTGTCTCTTTTACTGACTATCCCAGCAGCCTTCCTATTGTTTTCAATTGTCTGTGCCATCCTCTATGCTTCAGCCAAATCACTTGGGAATCTATTTCTCAATTCATACCTAGTTTTAGGATCAAAAACATTTATATAAATACTTAGTGCTATAGAATCTGGCAACTTTGATCCAAGAGGTATTTTATTCTGCAACTTATTAAACCTCCAATTAAAATCATAAATTGTGTCATTTTGATCTTTCTGAATCTGTATTAATTCATGAAGAGAAGCATCTAGTGCACCTAGATTCCCAAATTGCTCGAGGAATTGATCTTGAAATCCTTGGAGAGAATCAATAGAGACAGCTGGTAGGCTGTTGAACCAATCCCTAGCATCTTTAATAAGTGATATCATGAACAACCTCCTTTGTAAATCTTCATAGGGCACACCCAAATCTTGGATAACTTCTTAGATGCTCTTCAGCAGTGATTGCATCACTCCCTGTAAACTTTGGAACAAGACCTCTCCAACTGCCATCATTGGATAAGGGGATAACTGAATCCCTGCCAAATCAAACTATCTGATCATTGTTGTGTAATGATGAGGAGGGACGCCATGTGGGTATTGATACAGGTACATCATACCATAGTTCTATGTATGATGATATGTCATATACTACTGACCATGAGGAGCTCTAGCATGACCTCCCCTAAACTGAGATCCTCTTCCATTCATGCTTGAACAAATGCAATATTTCTTTTAGAGTTGCCACCTACTTTTCCAAAAGTAGGAAAATCATTATTTCTAATCTTCTCCCAGTGGAATCACCTTTTTTGAAACTTCTCAAATTACAAATCTTTTCTTCACTGACTCTATATGATGGTCTTCAACCAAATTTTTTGATGTAATCCCCAACAGATTCGCTAATTTGTTAGCTCTCAAAAATGCAAGCTGAATGCCTCAAGAGGCTGCCAATCTCTTGATACGCTTTAGGGTAACAGACAAGGTCAAGAGAACTCAACCTTCTACTCTTCAGGTGCTACTAAACATAGGTGGGTGTACCTTTCTGAATAAAGCAAACTTGACTTATGATTATCTTTCTTGCAATGATTTGTCCACAAAGGAAAATGGTAGTGAACAAATGAAACCAAACTTGATAGCAATAACAAAAGAATTTTTTTAATCTAAATAATTAAATGCTCAATTAACAGATGTAAAGAAAATGAATGAATTCGAATGATGAAATTGTAGAGACTAGTGCCTTATTGGGTATACAGAGTCAGATGAAACATAAGTGGGCAACTTATTCTGGTAGCAAATCAAATTGATGGCATATGATCTATTTATAACTTGTATAAACGTGCAATATTTTGACCACTAAGCTCTACTTTAATAATCTAGATGAATTCCCCTTGATTATTGTGATCAACAAAAAGGATTTAATCTCTACTTGAGAGAACCAGTAGATTAATCACATAGATACAGAAAATGTGCACTGATAAAATGGAAATAAGCTTGTTACTTCAATTTAAATAACTAGAAAGAATCAACTCAGAGAAAACTTAGCAATACTTTTCAATAAACTCAACATACAATTGATACCAAGAATAAACTACCACACCAGCTGAATTTCATTGAATTTTCCATTTGAAAACATGCAACATAGTCTCTGGAATGAGAAATTTATTCATGTCGGCCCACTATGGAAATCAGGCCCAAATCATGTCGGCCATCAACAGTATTTATAATTTCACATATGTCAGCCCACAACATTTGAATATAATCTCTGAGCCATTCACTGAGACACCTTGTAAGTATGTCGAAGGATAAATATCACTTATTCACTATCTGCCCATGTTCCTCTGTTCTTTGTGTTGTTCACTCTCGCCATGACCATTTGTTTGCTATGCCAAAGTCAAGAAGTATCCTTTTGTCCCCTTTGTGTTTTGCTATAGCCCTGTGATATCAAGGAGACCTCTTGTAGACCACCCCAAGTGTTACCAATATGCATATATTTATATGCTTTCCATTCGCTAAGACATAGGAAGTTTCTTACTGAAATATCCCCCATTCACTTCATCCACTTCGCTATAGCCTTATGATGTCGAGAAGACCTCTTACAGATTATTATGCCTCACCGAAAGTCCTCATCCATTCTGAGTCACTGTGACACATGTTTCTTCTTGCCAATGAGTCCATCCGTCCCATTTATGTCACTGTAACTTATCGCTCTTAGTGAGACCTCTTGCAAATTTCATTAACTTTCCCCAAAAGCCCCTTTTGCCTTTTGTATGTCATTGTGACTTTTCACCGTTGGGGGGAAATCTCATAGATTATATTGTTATACCGAAAGCCCTGGGCTCACACTTGTTCACCAAGATAATATTACCTTCATACTGATAGAGTCCTCTTGTTTTCCATCAGCGAGACCAAAGGTCAGTAGCCGAGACCTCTTACCGATAGAACACCTCTCACTGATAAGGTGTTCAACAGAAACCTTTAGTAATCCATTGGTGAGACATATATACTTCGTTATGACTTCCACCAAAGATCTTAACTTATGCCAATAAGACAATTCTTCAACTGTCAGTCAACAAGACAAAAGATACTCGCTAAGACATAATGCCAATACCGCCTAGCTCCCCCGATGAATCCTCATATGTGCAAGTCGGTGAGACCCAACCCATTCGGGGAGACCTCACACAGATGAAAATACTAATGCTAATATACCATTCCTCTGTCACCAAAACAACATGAAATTTGTGCCGATAACTACCGGTGAGTAAACTCCAATCGTTGTGACATAGAAAACATCTTGCTGATAGGCAACAGAGACGTTTTATCAAAAAAACGGATCGAGGAGACCCCAATATTGTCACGCTGATAAGCCTTCAACAAACAAATGTTAGCAAAGATGCATGACTCAATGGATTCAAAGGGGCTATATGGGTAGAATATGGGTGAAATATGCACACGGTGGGATCAATTTGGAAATTTATGAGTAAAATAAACATGTAAAACACCATATTTTTATAGTTCCAATAGGGCATATGAGTCTCACAAGGCTAAGTTAGGGAAAAAAATTTCAATAAATACTTTATTTTTTATGTTAAATTTAGGTTTGAGCACTGAAATTTAGGTGGGACCCATACACCCAAAGTGGTGTATTATTCCCAGATCACTAAATATTGGCCATACAATCCAAAATCACTAAATTATGATTGATCATTACATATGTGTTTGGATTATCTAGAGAAATATACATATATTAAGGCTTGCGGTTACAAAATAGGATCAAACAAAGCATAAAGAAGCCTAATTTTAGAAGGGAGGGCCCAAGTGAACATGAAAATGTAGAAGGATACATTTTTCCTACACTACAGATGGATTTTTTGAGTTATTTAACTCATCAAGTATCTTAAATCCACCTTTCAACTTTAGACCTCTGAGAACCTATTCATTATCTTTTTCTAATTCTTTCCTCAGAGCCACTATTTTTTCTTCCAACTTCATGCATTCATTAGATTTATACTACAATCTAGATTTGACTACATATTATATCATTTTATCTTCAAATTGTGTCTTCAAGCTTACCAGTAATAGATTAGATTCTTCATGATTTTTGGATAGCTTTTCAATCTCCTTTTATGAAATCTTTTTCTATTTTTTTTCTCCTTTCTCAAGATATCAATACCATCCAAGGCATATATGAGTTCACACTCAAGATCAACTTCTCCTTATTCTTTATCTTTTGAGTCTTCTTTTTCTTCACTTTCTTGATCCTCAAAAGTTAGGCCTAGTGCCATGAATAGGATTTCAAATCCCTCAACTACACAGGCATGATCATGTTCACCATCTTAGCTATCACTAACATCAAATGAACCACTTTCTTCTCATGTATGCAGATTCTTCTTATTCTTAAAGAAGTTCTATTTCTATGGGAAGAAGGGTTTATTCCTATTACTATGCATTATTTTCTCACAATTATCCTTTTCTCCATAAGGGAATATATCAAAAAAATGACTTATCTTACCATTGTGAAAGAATATAAAGGGTAACTTACCTCTGTATTTTCCAAAGCCTCTTCTCAATCTTCTAAAAAAATTTGATTCTTCTTCATCAGTATCCTATGATATGGATGTTGGTGCTTCTATATTTTCTTTCCTGGATGCTTTGAATGTAAGTTCTCTCTTAGAGGTATCTCCATCTCTCTTTCTCATCTCATAGGTAGTTAAAGTGCCCTGCAACTCATCAATAATGAGTTTATCAAGATATATTTCTTCCTCTATTAGATAAATTTTAGAGTCATGCCTAGATCGAAGGGATCTAAATACCTTTTTGACAATGACTGGTTCTTTCATTTCTTCTCCAAGGAATTTGATATCATTGAAAATTTCATCTACCCTAAGAAAGTAGTCTGAAATCTTCTCTTCTTCACTCATCTTTAGACTTTCAAACTTTCCTTTGAAAGTTTGTAGCTTTACTTCCATTAACTTGTCATCACCTTGATATATGTTCTTCAACTTATCCCATACACCATGTGCAATTTGACAATGCATAACTTTGACAAATTTTGAATTTCACAAACCACAAAGAATAGAATTATTTGCCTGAGAATTATTCTCATATGCTCTCTTTCTAGCTTGATATGTAGGAGGTGTTGCAGGGATTATATATCCATTAATAATTGACATCCATACATCAAACCCTAATGAAGACAAATATTCTTCCATTCTAATGCTCTAAAATGCATATTTTGATTCATCAAAGAGAGGTGCTTTGTTTAAATATGAGCCTTCTTGACTTCCCATTTATGTTTACTATCTAAGATCTACCCAAGATGATGAAGCTTCTCCAAAGGAACCAGGGCTTTGATACTAATTGTTGGAAACCAAAAATCTACTAAGAGGTTGGGTGAATCAGTAGATCAATTAAAACTAGTTCTTTAATACATTTAAACCAATATAAAGTATATGCTGAGAAATTAACAAACACATAACACTAGATATTGTGGAAAACCTAATATGGGAAAAACCATGGTGAGAATAGCTACTAGGATTTACTATCCTAATCCAGCCTCATAATGGAACCTCACTAGTTACAATATTTAAGGGCACCAACCCTAAGGAGACACCAATCCCCCAATTTAGGAACACCAACTCAAAAGAAGCACCCACTCCTAATTGAGCACCAAATAAAATATCTAATGGCACCAACCAATCAGATTTACAATGTAAGAGATATGGAACTACAACTCCAAATAATAAATGATTAAAATGAATCCAACTAAATGAACTACAAACTTATTCTACAACTACTCTTTCTTTTCTTTGTAACTGAACCATAGATTTTTGGCACCAATGCAAAAAAAACTCCTCTAGTTGTTTTAGGGTTTTTCACCTAAAAGGAGAGAGGTAGGGCCAAAAATGCTAAAGGGTTCATTTAAATTATGCAATGTATGATGTTATATGAGATAAATGAGATGATCTAAATGGAGTTATATGAACAAATTGATTGAATATGAATGCAAAACCTAAGAAACAAGTAATGTTTGAAAACACATTGTGTAATACAACAAATGGACTAGAAACAAATGCAAAGCTAAACAAAAATGAATGAAACTTGAAGTATGCACCTAGAATATAGATGGGGACTGGAAATGATTTCTAGAATGCTATTGATCATTATATTAATGCCTAGTGAGAATCATTCATCATTCTAGGCAAATCAGTCCCAGTTCTGCCAAACTATACTGGAACCCATTTCTAACAAAAGGGTATCTAAAAATGTAAGAATCCAAAAATTGACCTTGGGATGGGAGTCATTCACCACCCATGGAGAATGAGTTCACTTTTGAATTTCTATATTTTCAAAGGTGGATTCTGAAGATTTCGATCTGCACTTTGATGCCCTATAGGTGTCTGCTTCTGAAACTTTGATTTACAGGTCTAAAAATGAGATTTTGTTGATATTTTAGCTTGTTGAATGAGAAGAAGACTTGAGAAACCTTGCAACTTAATCTGCAATGATTTCCAAGCTTCCAAGAGACCTAAATCTACATACACACAAGACAAGAGAGAGAAATGGTGAATGTAAGGGCATGGGGGTTTGCCTTGGTCAAACCCCTTTTAGGTAATTAAACCAAAATGATGAAAGAAAGGAATAAAATGTGAAATAATGGAATAGATTACCTTTCCATTATGATTGATCTTGAATTTCTACAACAATGGAGGAAGATTCAACCCTTGAATGTCCTTAGAAGCTTTCTTAATGAATTGCAATGATAAAACCGTAAGTTGCTTGACTTGAGATGGAAGATTGGTGGATGAATATGTGAATTAAGTTAATAGATGTAAAAATGAGTTAAGAGGTGATTTTATAGTAAATTCTCCTTATTTTCCCATTAATTGGATCACTAAGGCCAACATGGAGAAAAATTAAACTTAAAATTTAATTTTTCCTACTCAAAACCCTAGAAATGGCTCAAATGGGATTGATTCACCACTGGTGAATGGGTCCCACCTAGATGGGACCAATTCACCATTAATAGTGAATGGGTCCGATAGGGGCCATTTTTTCTTGTTGGAATACTGATAAGTAAGAAAACTAGGCTTATATGATGACTATGCCAGTTATTTGATCAAATTATGTGTTAGGATGCACAATAGGAGTTAATAGGGGCCTATTTATGATGATGTAAAGAGTAATTAGGGCTTGGGACACAAAATTAAATGTGAAAGTGTGAATAAATACACTTTACAACACAAAAATGAGGTCCACATTGCCTAGAAAGGTACAACATCTAATGTGAGCATGTAAGACACATTACAACACTATATTAACATTATGTTTATTTTAAAAACCTTCTAGATTGATATAATAATGTTATTAAACACATTTTATAATGTTAAATTAGGGATAAATAGGTTGACTAAGTCTAAAAAAGTGTGAAAGTGTCTTACAACACTTTACAACACCTTTACAAGACATTGTTAAAAGCATGCTATTCAATTTGAAAGGGTCCAAGACCTAGTGTGGATGCATTAAATGCCTCAAAACACCTGAATCAAGGCCTCATTAGGTTCATTTTATCATGAATTAATCCCATGTCAAGCAAAGGGTACTTTTCTCTACAACACATTTATCCCCCACTTTAGTGAGAGGATGAACTTGCTTCAAAATCACACTAAAGTAGACATTCAAGAGATCCACATGTACATATGTAGATGACAAAGAATGAAAAAGATCAAAGAGGTGGTCAAGCCCCCAGGATCCAAAATCCTAAGTGAAACAATCAAGATAGAAAATAATGCAATGGAAAGAACTAAGAGAAATAAAAGTGAGGTGGATCAAGCTTCGATCATTTGTCCAACTAGTTGTGGATCAGATCTAGGGTTGCTTGTTTGGAAAAATAAATATATGCTCACTCTGGGTGAAAAAACTTCTTGGTTGTCCACCAGGTGATAAGGCCAAAGGTATACTCACTCTGGGGCCATCAAACTTCTGGTTGTCTGTAGGGTGAGAAAGCCCAAAAAGGTAAGATACATACACTAGTTGGTATGCACCCACAAACACATAGGTGGGTATGGGGAAAGTTGTGCCTTTGAATGGGTTTCCCGCTCAACCATGTCAAAGTTATACCTCCTGCTAACTTTAAAAAGGTGCCACAAGGAAAAATGTCATGAACAAAAAGGAAGGTACCATAGACATGCAAGTTGTGTTATGCAACGTGGAAAAAGTGAAAAATGTAAAAATGTAAAATGTAATATAAAAGATGTTCAAAGGAGTCTTGTTAAGTTCATGCAAGGTCAATCACTTAGGGAACATTGTGTCTAATGTCTCCAAGAGAGGACCAATAAGAGAATCGTATATTCACAACTTAGGGGATGTAGTGCGTCACATCAAGCCACCGAGATGAATGTAATATGCTAAGATAGATCACACTTATAAAGGACATCACACCCAATGTCATCCAAAAAGTGACAAACACATCACATAAATGACAAGGATACACTAGGAACCAAGAATGTAATGAATTATGGTAATGTATGCCCCCCACTTTAAAGGAATTGTGACACATCGTTCTATGAGCAATTACTTTAAGGTAGAAGAAGAGGACAGGAGAGCTTACTCGAAAAGCTGTATGCCAAGTCATATATTTTTTAGAAGATACATTGTAAAAAGGGAAGTATGCCACATGCGAGTCAAATTTAAGGCATGTCATCCACATCCCAAGCTTTCTCTTATGTATTAGTGAAAGGTTAACGACTAGCCAAAGGAGGCAACGACAAGTGACATACGAGGATAAGGCTACATAACCCCTTTCCCCCACTTAGTGCAGGACAAAGGTGAGCCTGTAATGAATGAAAGTGAGTATCAAGTAGAGGAATTAGGTACTCCAGCACAAGGAAGAGCACCACACTCCTTGATATTTTGAATGCTATTGTTGTGTGAGGTCTTTGATGAAAGTGGAGATAAGTGTGATATGTCTGATTTATTCATGTGTGCATTGCATCCATGTGTAGGAGGAAGGTTGTAACTGCTACGATAACAATCTTCCAAGTGAGATAAAGGGGGTGTGTGTTTGTGAGAAGGATTGGTTTCTTTACAACACAAATCATTTTTATCATTATGTGTCATTGTTGCATGAGGGATATGATTTATATTTCCCCCATCACCACCATGAGGTGGTTTGGTAGAGCTAAGTTGAGTGAATGGAACACAAGGTTGTGTGGGTTGGGATTGGAATATTGCACACCCTCCCTTAAAGGTAGTTGTGAAACTCTAATCACTACTAGAACTTGTGTCAGAAAATGAATCGTATGTATGTGAGTATTTGGACCATGAGGGTGATATTTTTGAAATGTTATGGAAAGAAGGTGTAAAATATAATGACCCCCCATTATCATGATTTTTTTTTTGTAGGTGAAGAATTAGCACCAATTTGTATAGAAGTGAAAGAATTAGGGGAGTTGGAAATGTTGTGATTAGTTTACACATAGCTTAGAGCATCTGCATCAATCATGTATACCTTGTTGTATTCAAATTTCATCACATGGTGAAGGGTAGATGGGACTTCTTTCATAGCATGAATCCATGGTCTCCCTAGGATAAGATTGTATGGAAGGGGTCCTTGCCTAATATGAATAGAGGTAGGCAACACTATAGGTCCGACCTCAATAGGTAATATGATCATCCCAAGTGGTTTCCTATGAACATTTTCAAAGCCACAAATATGAAGATCACTAAGTTGAATGAGCATTTTTTCCATGGCAAGTTTGTGCAGGAGATCCATGCTACAAACATTAATTTTTGATCCATTGTCAATGAGAGTGTACCTAATTAGAGTTTCATTAATGATCACCTTTATCATCAAGGGATCATTTTTGTGTTGAATCTCAAGGGTAATTCATGCTTATGGAATGTGATTTCTGACTGGGTGGCTTGTATGGGATGAGGGAAGGATGTTACATGATTCAGTTTTATGTAAGATTGGATCTCTTCCTTCTATATTTCCAACATTTCATGGAGGAGAAGTTTGACTATTGGTGAATGTTGAATGAGCATATTAGCAAGAGTCTTTTTAAGATTTTCAACACTAGGCACTTTTTGAGGAATAGGTAATGGTGTAGGAGTGTTGTGTTGTCCTCTAGATGTTTGAGGCACTAAGTTACAACTTAGTGGCTACAAAACACTATTATGAGTAGAGTGGATCATGGATTTCAATACATCTCTAAATTTTTTGTGTTTTCCACTTATGGAAGGTGACTTAGGAAGCTCACTAATTAAAGGAGATCCCACTTGTGTTGTCATAACGTCAAGAATTTTATCTTTATTGGAATGATATGTTGGTGAAGGGGATTCTAATGCCACTTGAGTATCCTCATCTAGGGAAGGTTTAGTGGTTGAAGGATATGTGTCAATGTTCATATGTTTGTGCACCATGAGATTCTCCCTAGGAGGAGAATTTTTAGGAGAACAAGCCAAATGTTGGTGACATTCATAAGTTGGTTCTTCTAAAAGGACTTCATCGCAAGTAGGCGAATGATCAATGGTTGAATATTTTTTTCAAGAGGGGTTTCCCTAGGTGAAGGGGGAAAACTAAGATATTCATGACTTTCATTGATTGTGTTGTCTAACATCCAAGTATCTACTTCACAACTAGGAGAGATGCTAGAGGAAGAAAAAATTTTGTTGTCATGATCATCTAAGGTTGTGTTATGTTGGTTGTGAATGTGTTGTCCACAAAGAGAGGTAAAAGGAGAGAAACAGCTAGGATTCTCAAAACTATCATTAGTTGATTCTTTTACTAACATATCTTCATCGCCAATAGGAGAGATATTATGAGAAGAACAAGTATGATCATTAGGAATCACCCAAGTTGTAGTCTCTTTCACTAAAACACTCTTATAGGGAGAGGAGAGGAAGTTTTTCTTAACATGTCTACATATGCAAGGTGCTAGGATTGTTTGAATAAGAATGAAAAGTACATGTAACAATTTTATGCAATGTTTTAGCAATATGAACAATGCATATATGCAAAGATACAAAACACTCTTATCCAATATATGGAAGATTTGAAGAATGCAAACAATGTACATGCAAGAATGAAAAGCACTTTTATCAAACTAATGCAAAGATTTAGGAATAGAAATATTGTATATGCAAAAGTGAAAAGTACTTTTATCAATGTTATGCAAAATTGTAGAAATGCAATCATTTTCAGATCAAATGGTGTGTGCAAATGAAGTGATTTGAAGAATGAGTAATCTAAAAGGATTCTTTTGAGCTAAATGAATAAAGAAAATGTTCCAAAAAGTTTCCAAATTTATACTATATGATACGAGGAGGCTTAGGAAGCACATAAATGAGGTTTTTGATGCAATAACAGATAGTCAAAAATCAAGAAAGGGACTTATTCACCCAGTATGCGAATGAGTCCTAGTAATGGATTTTTGCAAAATTTTCAAAAATTTAGATTTTTTTTTTATGTGTTTAATGTTGTATGATGCAGACTTAAGATGGAGATGAAAAATTTTAGATACTTTTAAGGAAATTGTATGCAAAAATGCAAGCTAAATGCACTTTTTTCTAATACAAAAATTTGAAACTAAAAAATGCATGAAATGAGCTATTTTAAGTGAGATCTAGTGAAATGCATGTTACAGAAATGAAACTAATTGATATGGGTATGAAATGGCACCAAATATAAGCCTAAAAATAGGGTTTTAGCTTTGTAAAAGATAGATTCAGGGGTCAGAAGGGACTAATTCGCCCAGGGTGGCGAATGAGTCCCAATATGGATTTTTTTCATAATTTTCAAAAAAAATTGAGGGATTTTTATGGTTTTTGAGTGCTATGATGCATAAATAAATGAAAAATGTAGAATTTCAAAAAATGTGAATGAATTTAGATGCTGACAATGCAACCTAAATTCACTTTTTATGAATGCAAAATTTGAAACCTAGCATGCAAAGTAACTAATGCAAACCCGAATGCAAATTCAATGCAAGGATAGATCTATGATGAAAGACTCCAAAATTAGACAATAAAATGTTCAAAAATTCAAGTTCACCAAAACGAACTGTAGATTTTTGACACCAATGCACTTCTCTAGCTCTTCTAGGGTTTTTCACCTAGAAGGAGAGATGTACGGCCAAAAATACTGAAGGGTTCATTAAAATTATGCAATGTATGATGTTATATTAACTAAATGAGATGATCTAAATGAAGTTATATGAAAAAATTGATTGAATATGAATGCAAAACCTAAGAAAAAAGTGATGTTTGAAAACACATTGTGTAATGAATGAATGAAACTTGAAGTATGGACCTAGAATATAGATGGGGATTGGAAATGACTTATGGAATGCTATTGATCATTATATTTATGCCTAGTGGGAATCATTCACCATTCTAGGTGAATCAGTCCCAGTTCTGCCAAACTGTACTGGAACCCATTTCTAACAAAAGGGTATCTAAAAATGTAAGAATCCAAAAATTGACCTTGGGATGGGACTCATTTTCCACCCATGGAGAATGAGTCCACTTTTGAATTTCTCTCTCAGTTCTCTCTCTTAGTCACTCCCTCTATCTCTCTCCCCTCTACCCTTAACCCAAGACTGTAAACCCATAACCCTTAAACCCTCTACCCTCTACCCTTAACCCTCCCTCCATGTATCTCTCTCCCACTCCCTCCCTCTCTCTCTCTCAATTCTCTCCCTCCTACCCCCTCTCCCTCTCAATCTCTCCACCTTCCTCCTCTCTCCAACTTCTCCCCCCATTCCCCTCTCTCCTTCCTTCTCTACTATATCTCTATCTCAACTATCTACCTACATATCTATCCCTCCCTCATCTTTCTATCTCTCATCTCTCTATGTCTCCCCTCTCCCTCTCTATATACCCCTTCTCTCCTCTCTCCCTCTCTCTCAATTCTCTCCCTCCTACCAACTCTCCCTCTCTTAGGTCATTCTCTCTCTCACTCACTCCCTCTATCTCTCTCCCCTCTACCCTTAACCCTAAACCCTAAACCCTTAACCTGTAAACCCTAAACCATTAACCCCTAAAACCTAAACCCTTATAACCCTCTACCCTCTATCATCATCCCTATACCATCTATATCTCTCCCACTCCCTCCCCCCCTCTCTCTCTATCTATCTCTCTCTCTCTCAAGTCTCTGCCTCCTACACCCTCTCCCTCTATCAAGTATCTCTCACTCAATCACACCTATGTCTCTCCCCTCTACCCTTAGTCCTCTACCCTTAACCCTTAAACCCTTAAACCCTCTACCCTATATCTCTCTACCACTCCCTCCCCCTCTCTCTCAAGACTCTCCCTCCTACCCCCTGTCCCTCTCTCATGTATTTCTCTCTCACTCACTCCCTCTATCTATCTCCCCTCTACCCTTAATCATAAACCCTAAACACTTAACCCTTAAAATCTAAACCCTTAAACCCTCTACCCTCTACGCTTAACCCTCTACACTCTATCTCTCTCCCACTACCTCCCTCACTCCTTCCCTCTCTCTCTCAAGTCTCTCCCTCCTACCCCTCTCCCTCTCTCAAGTCTCTCTCTCACTCAATCACTCCTATCTTTCTCCCTCTACCCTTGACCCTAAACCCTAAACCCTTAACCCTTAAACCATAAACCCTTAAACCCTCTACCCTCTACTCTCTCTCTTATGTCTCTCTATCGTAACCCATCTCTCTCTCTTAGGTTTCTCTAACTCAATTACTCCCTCTATATCTCCCCCTCTACCCTTAACCATAAACCCTAAACCCTTAACCCTAAAATCCTAAACCCTTAAATTCTCTACCCTCTATCATTAACCCTATACGGGTATGTGCAGGATCATCATGGAAAAAACAAGCCCTTAAGTGGCAAAAAAATTAGAAAAATTAGAGCTAGGAAACTTGACATAAAAATTTGAATAAGTTATCTATATTATTTCAAAAATATGTAAGAATTGAATCTGTAGCAAATTGAATGTAGTTTCTAAAATACTAGGTTTGTTTAAAAAAAAAAAAACTATTTAGTGAAAATTTTAAATTTCAATGCAGTGTACTAAAATTTTAGGAAAAAATAAGAAGTAGGTGTATGTCACCACCTCTAACCACAATAAAATGATAATATTTTTTTATAAGATTTTAGATATAAGTAGAGGACTCATGTGCCAATGTGATGCATATTTTTGTAATTTTATTTCCAAGTAAGAATTAATTATGATTTTTTTATTACAAATTTTTAAAATATAAAAAACTTGTATGTCCGACCACCTTAACTTGGTCAAAACTTTATGAAATTTATTTTTCTTTTTTTTAATCCTATATTATGTGAAGTATAGAATGTGACACATGTTTGGATTCAAGAATTGTGATACCATCTGAAGCTATATATTTTTTTCAATTAGCCTATCAATTAGGACTTTAGTCATAATTTCAATAGAAAATCAATAATAATTACTTATTAAATTCAAAGTAAAGAATAATTTATATTGGTGGAAATGAAGAATCTCCTTTAAAAACCCTTTTTTTCATCAATTTTAGATTAAAAAAGGTCGTCAGTCATACCCATGATATTGCACTTTTTGGCCCATCATGATCCTACATACCCATACCTCTATCTTTCTCCCACTCTCTCTCTATCTCTCAAGTCTCTCCCTCTCCTACCTCTCTCCCTCTCTCATGTCTCTCTCTCTCTTAGTCACTTCTCATATCTCTCCCTCTACCCTTAGTAAATCCTTAACCCTTGAACCCTAAACCCTTAAACCCTATACCATCTACACTCTCTCTCTCTCAAATGTCTCCATCATACCCCCTCTCCCTCTCTTATCTCTCTCTCTCTCTCTCACTCCATCTATCTCTATCCCCTCTACACTTAACCCCAAACACTAAACCCTTAACCTTTAAACCATAAACCCTTAAACCATCTACCCTTAACCATCCCTCCCTCTATCTCTCTCCCACTCCCTCCCTCTCCCTCTCTCTCAAGTCTCTTCCTCCTACCCCCTCTCCCTCTCTTAGGTCCCTCTCTCACTCACTCACTCCCTCTATCTCTCTCCCCTCTAACCCTATACCCTTAACCCTTTACCATCTATCTATAACTCTTAAACCCTAAACCTTTAAACCCTTAACCCTCTACCCTAAAATCTCTACCCTCTACCACTAACCCTCTACCCTTAAACCCTCTACCCTATATTGACAACCCAGTACCCTCTACCCTATACATTGGACCCTCAACCCTAATCCTTCAAACATATACCCTAAACCCTCTACCCTCATCCCTAAACCCTCAACCATAAAACCTTTAAACCTTCTACCTTCTACCCTCAACCCTCCACCCTCTACCTTGAACCCTAATCCCTCAACCCTATAATGTGCAGGATCATCATGGAAAAAATAGGCCCTTAAGTGGCAAAAAATTCAAAAAAATAGAGTTAAGCAACTTGACGTAAAAATTTGAATAAGTTATCTATATTATTTCAAAACTATGTAAGAATAGAATATGTAGAAAATTGAATGTAGTTTCTAAACTACTAGGTTTTAAAAAATCTATTTGGTGAAAATTTGAAATTTAAATGTTACAAGACTTAAATTTTAGGGAAAAAATAAGAAGTAGGTGTGTCTGATCAACCTAACCACAATAAAATAATAATATTTTTATAATATTTTAGATATAAGTAGAGGGACTCATGTCCCATGTGATGCATATTGTTTTGTAATTTTTTTCCAAGTAAATAATTAATTATGATTTTTTTTTTTAATACAACTTTTAAAAAATAAAAACTTGTATGTTTGACCACTTTAACTTGGTCAAAACTTCATGAAAATTTATTTTTATTTTTTTAATCCTATAGTATGCGAAACATAGAATGTGACGCATGTTTTGATTCAAAAAATGTGATACTATTTGAAAGCTATAGATTTTTTTCAATCAACCTATCAATTAGGATTTTAGTTAGAATTCAAATTGAAAAGAATAATAATTACTTATTAAATTCAAAGTAAAGAATAATGTATATTGGTGGAAAGCTTAGAATCTCCTTTAAAACCCTTTTGTTTCATCAATTTTGGGTAAAAAAAAAGTTGTCAGCCACATACCCATCATATTGCCACTTTTTGGCCCATCATGATCCTGCACATACCCTACCCTCAACCCTCAACCCAATACCCTAAGCCATCAACCCTATAGGTCCTCAACCTTATACCCTCAATTCTCAACCCTCTACCATATACATTAGATCCTCAACCCTCATCTATCTCTATTGCTCCTTCCTCTTCTCTCCTTATCTCTATCTCACTTCTCCCTCAATCTCTCCTTGTATCCATCCCTCCCTCTCTTCCCTAATCCCTCAACCCTATAACATCAACCCTTAAACCCTTAGACACTCAACCCTCAACCCTCAACCCTTAAATCCTCAACCCATAAACCATCTACCCCATACCCTCAAACCAATACCCTTTACCATCAACCCTAATCCCTCAACCCATAAACCCTTAAACCCAATTAAACTCTCTACCTTAATCCATGAAACCTCAACCCTTAAACCCTCAACCCTCGACCATCTACCTTCAACGCTCAACCCTTAAACCATAATCCCTATATGTTGGACCCTCAACTCTAATCCATCAACCCTATACCCTCAACCTTAAACTCTTGACCCTCAACCCTTAAACCCTAAACCCTTAATTCCTCTACCCTCTACCCTATACATTAAAACTGCAACCCTCAATTCTCAACCCTCAACCCTTAATCCCTCAACCCTCAACCCTTCATCCATAAACCCTCTACCCTATACAGTGGACCCTCAACCCTAATCCTTCAAGCATATACCCTCAAACCTATACCCTAAACCATCTACCCTCAACCCTAAACCCTCGAACCTAAGCCCTTAAACTCTAAACCCTTAAACCTTCTACCCTCTACCCTCTACCCAATACCTTCTACCCTCAACCCTATACCCTCAACCCAATACCCTAAACAATCAACCCTATTAACTCAATTCTCAACCCTCTACCCTATGCATTGGATCCTCAACCCTCATATATCTTTGTCCCTCCCTCCTCTTCTCTCCTTTTCTCTATCTCACTTCTCCATCCATCTCTCCCTACATACTTCCCTCCCTCTCTAACCTAATCCCTCAATCTTATACCCTCAACCCTTAATCCTTAAACCCGAAACCCTCTACCCTCAACTCTATACCCTCAACCTTTAAACCCTTAAACCCAAGTAAGCTCTCTACCCTAATCCCTCAACCTTTAAACCCTGAACCCTTTACCCTCTACCCTCAACCCTTGGCCCTTAAGACTTAATCCCTCAACCCCTATACCCTCTACCCTATACGTTGGACCCTCAAACCTAAAGTGGGATAGAGAGAGATTGGAAATTTAGAGAGGAGGAAGTGAGAGGGAAGGAGGGAAAGTGGGAGAGAGAGAGAATGGTGATTTAGAGAGGAGGGAGTGAGACATAGGGATAGAGATAATGGTGACATATAAAGGAGAGAGTGAGAGAGAAAGAGAGGGATGGAGAGACACAAAGGGGTAGGTAGAGGAAGGGAGAGGAAAGATAGAGAGTAGAGAGGGGAAGAGGTAGGGAAGGAGATATAGGTGAGATAGAGAGGGATGGAGAGAGAGAGAGTGATGGAGGGAGAGGTAGGTATAGAGAGGGAAAGGGAGATGAGAGATAGAGGGTAGAGAGGGGAGGGAGGGAGGGAGAGGTAGGGAGGGAGATGGAGGTATGTGTGTGAGAGTGAGAGAGAGAGAGAGAATGGTGAGATAGAGAAAAGAAGAAATTGAGAGAGAAAGAGGGGGGAGGGAGGGAGGGAAAATAGTGAGAGAGATTAGGAGGATAGACAAAAATAAGGAGAGGGAGGTTGAGGTGAAGAGAGGGAGAGAGAGAAGAGATATAGATAAGTATAAAGGGAAGGAGGGAGGGAGGGAGTGTTAGGGAGGGAGATAGAGGTTTGTATGTGTGTGAGAGAGAGAGATAGAGGGAGTGGTGATATAGAGAGGAGAGAGTGAGAGGGAGGGAGATATAATTATGAGATAGAGAGGAGAGAGTTAGAGAGAAAGAGGGGGGAGAGAGGGATAGAGAGTGAGAGAGCTATGTAGGTAGACCTGGAGGGAGAGGAGAGATAGAGAGTAGAGAGGGAAAGAGGTAGGGAGGGAGACATAGGTGAGATACCAAGTGATGGAGGGAGAGGTAGGTAAAGAGAGAGAGAGAGAGAGGAAATAGAGATAAGTAGAGAGGGAAGGAGATGTAGAGAGATAGAGAGATAAGAGACAGAGAGAAGTAGAGAGGGGAGGGAGGTAGGTGTAGGGAGGAGATAGAGGGGTCTGAGAGAGAGAGGGGAGAGAGGGATGAAGGGAGAGAGAGAGGGAGTGGAGAGATAGAGAGTAGAGAGAAGGAGAGAGTTAGAGAGAAAGATGATACAACTTGTTGACTAGTAAAATTTGAGCTCCTGATTACTAAAATTTGACATGTTGATTACTAAAATTTGATTAAGTTTGAATTTTTTAAGATCTTCCAGAAACTAGAATTTGCATTATAACTCCTAGAGATACGAAGCCACTCTCAAACATCCTAAAAATATATACATGAAATATAACTTAAAATATAAGAAAGTAATTGTCCATATATAAATTTCAACTTGGCAGAGAAAGTGAAAATCAAAGAGTTTAGAAAAATGCATTCCAAAAGAGTTGACAAACATTCATGTAACAAGCCATATTGCACTCACCAAATTTGGCGCTCTCTGAATTTGGCATGTGCAATATGGCTTGTTACAGGTTTTTTTGCAATTTGGCACCAAAATTGTGTCACAGATCCATGCACTTACCTATAGCCTCTATTATATTTGCATGAAGATGACCCCTAGCCAAAATTTGCATACATTATTTGTAACTTCATTTAAATGCCATACCGAACTTTTCCATCTGCTATTTCCAAATGGAAAGTAGTCTCAAAATAATGAATTTTTGTTTATCCTTCAACATGTTCCTTAAAAAAGTGGAATGATAGAAAGGGCATTCATCCTTCACCTGATCTACCCATTATACCCCTTTTCTTTTTGCAAAGTCCTTGTTTCTCATCACCTCCATCATTTTTTCTCAAATAAATTATAAAATTAGTTGACATGTAATCATGTCATAAATTTTAAGCCAAGGATGTACCCTTGGGAGAAATTCAATTTCCCAACTCCATGTCCTGAAGGTAAATCAAGATACAAGATGCTAGGGTCGACCCAATTATTGATGTAGTAGAGAGTAACCTTGTGAGGTTTGAACCTTGGTTGTTGTTGAAAAAACTTAATTTTATTAATTATATATATATATAATTTATCTATTTATAAATATAATATAATTATTATGAAAAATAAAATAAATCTTATGTAAGTAGACTTATCTTTTTATATATATTTACTTTATAAATATTATATAAATCTAAATAATAGATGATATTTTTTAACATTAAATTTTTTAATAATATATTGGCACCAAAATAAAGTACTAAGTTTAGACATTTTTATTAATATTATATAACCTAACTAATGCATAAATATTATTTCAAGTACTATTCTTTTTTCAAAATAGTATTCATATCAAAATAAAATATTATTTTAAGAGTTTTAAACATAGATGGATCTATCTATTGAAGAATTATTTTATTTTATTGAAAGAAGTATTCAATGATTATATTATCATGGATAGGGTCATATTCAACCTTTTTTACCCCAAGTCATTGATGTTTACTCTCATTGTAGGGGGAATGACAATGTTGAACAAGTGATTGATCTATTTTGATGGCTATTTGAAAATATAGTCACACTACCCTCCATTTAATGGTAAAAGTTGTACAATTTTTGGTGTAGTGGCCTTCTAACCCATCCATTAATAATAAATAAGTCCAAAAGAAAAAAATACTATATCTAAAGTAATGGAGAATTAAAATTATTCACCTATACATAGAGATTTAGTGGAGTTAGGTTTAGTCACTAGTTATCCATAATAATCCCTCTATTGACAACTAGTCATCCTATCCAATTCAAATATCCCTTCTAGATTATTCTAATCTACACACACTTATCAAATGTACACTTCATCTACATGCTTGATGGATTAGTTTTCTTAAAAATATACAACAATGTTGGCCTCTTTATAAATGTGTTTCATTGAATAACCTTTAAGGCCATTTAGAAGGGGGGAAATAGGGTTGAACAAATTAATTAATTTCCAATTTATAGATCTTTTATATATTATAGTAGTAACATATATTAAATAATATCCTTCAATAGCCAGTTCCTTAATATTTTTCTAAGAGAAAATAACTAGACATATATGTAGCAAGAAACTTTTCTCCACTAATATTTGAAAGACAATTTTTTTATTGAACTATATATAGAAGAAAAAGATATCCATTTTAACCTTATAGTTTGAATTAAATCATAGAAACCTGAGACCTTCCTTTAATTCATCAAGTCTCTCCTACTATTATGGGGTTATTAGGTGTTGCATTCTATTCATGAACTCCATAAACTCCATATTGTGTTTTGAGATGCCCTTAAAAATTAGCCTAAAAGAAGTCTTCACATTAGCATTGTTCCTTGAAAATATTGATCCAAAAACCTCACCAATATCATGACTCACAACCTTTTAATGATAATTAGATATTGTGGCAAGAACAAGGTCATGTACATGTCCAAATCCAAGAAGTTTCTTTCCCACTATCACTCTGTTTAAACCTTTTGTTTAGGGTACCTTAATATTCAACAATCTCCTTAGTCGTGTAGATACATATTGCCTTTGGTAATTGCATTCATATCCCTTAAGATATATTTTTTCCATGTTTTTGGTTATCTGTTAACAAGGAATTTATGTACTAGTTGTAGTAGTTATGTGATTCAATGTTATCTTAACTTGTATAAATAGACATCTATATCTATGATCAATGCAGTAAGATTATTGTGTGATCTATTTGTAATTTTTAATTCCATCATTTGGTATCAAAGCAAATGTAAATATCCACCTATGTATGATGACTTAGTATCGATGAAAATGTATGCCTAAGATGAAAGGAATCAGATAAGAAAATGTTGTAGTTTGATGAACAAGTATTGATTGGGTTATGAGGTAGATGAGAGAGTTAATCTACCATATAGGAATTGTTTGATATGTGATAATTTTTTATGCAACACAAATCAAACCAATTATTCTCATTTCTATTATTGAAATATGTGGTATGATGCAATTTTTTGCACATCAACATTTCCTTTTTCTCATTCATTTACCTCTCGAGATGCATTGACTAGAAGTTTGAAGGAATTTGATGCACTTTTTGTACATGGGTAAGTAGGAAGCAATTGTTATTTATCTCTGTAAGGGGAAGAAACATTCTAGAGAAGAAATATTTGAAAGGAAATTTAATCGGGTTCAAACTACGTGCATAACTGGTTTCCCTATAATAAACCTTGTGTGTTTCTTATATCCTCCATTTTTACAATCAATAATTTTCTTCATTTTTTAGATTTTGTAATTTGTGATTGGTATATCATAATCATGTTGAGTAGAATTTTTTGAAATGTGGGAATAAGGTGTTTACAATAAGAAAGAATTATGAAGATATGAAGTGGCCATGTATGGTTAAAGGTATGTTTTAAAGGCATAGAAAAGGGATTTAATATTCAATGTTGGGAATTTTTTGGACATTCAATGGTGTGTAGAAATATTTGGAGGAACTAATTAACATGTTGTACATAGGAAGTATGGGAGAATAATGCGTTAAATTATGCAATATTATATTTAGTTATTTATATTGGATATACATTTGTTTATTTGATTAGATTTGAAGTTTTATGAAAGGGATGCGTATTATTTGAAGGATTGATGAAAAGAGGTGCAATTTTATAATATATAATTTGAGTAGAATCAAAGTATTTTCTACTTGTTTTGAATCCAAAGGTATTTCCAGTCCAATATTTTGAGAAAGGAGATGATCAAATTTGCAAACAATAAATTGGAGTAAGGATTTTTCTACTATTTTTAGCACTGTCATTTTCCCTTTTTTTATTTTTGGCATCAAATTCTACAAAAAATGTGGATTGTTTGTAATGAGTGAGATTTGAATGCACCATATGAGTTGTATTTTGAATTGTCTTCGAAAATGTTTATTTAACAACCAAAAAATAAGTGCATAGACAAATTCCAGGCAGAGGTTGTGAGTTTTCCACAATAGTTGGCAATATTTTGTTATAGTTTATGATGTTTATTTTTTGGAATAGGAGATCTAAGGGAAATAAGAGTTTATATTTAGTTGTATGCTAAAGATTGCAGATATGTATCCATAGTATTTTTTCTCAGGTTTATTATTTTAAATATTGTATGCATTGGAGTAATAAAGAAAATAAGGGTGTATTATTTGCAAAATGTGAAATGTTGGTAAAAGAATAAAGAAGAAAAAAGATATTTTAGAAGAACTAGTGGAAGTTAAACATTCTAATTCCAAATTGATAGCACATTCAAAAGAAGTTCACAAGAAATGATATGAATATTTGTGTAAAAGTCAAAGTCTTTAAAATGAATTGGATAATGTTAAAACAAAAAATGGTGAATTAGAAGATAGATTGAAGGTTTTTGAAGAAGTTCAAAAGAAGAATGATGATTTGGAAAAGCAGTTGCAAAATTTAGAGGATGAAAATAGATTATAGAATGATGAGATATTTAGGTTGAAAGCACAAAATAGTCAATTATATCAGTTTCTTGCATCATTCCAAAAGGAAAGTGAATGCTTGAAATCAAAACCATTAGTTTGTGATGTTTCATGTGGGACAAAAGATTTGTGTTATTATTTAAATAAATCAGTTGGTTTCTGTAACATCAGAAAAGTTGTTTTTGATGAACAATGTAAAGATAAAAAAGCTAGTATCCTTTAATTTGCAAATCTTGTTACTTCAAATGAGGAAAATATTGATTTCACAATCATGAAAATAATAGGATATAAACATCAAGGATTATGAAAATATGGACAAGGAATCATGGAGCCAATTAAGTTCATTATGAGACAAAAATATGAAGTTCTTGGTTATGTCATAGGTAAAGGGAATGATGTTACATGTGTTATAGTTTAAAATAAATTTGTTTAAGGAATAGACTATGTTTAGTGTTATCATTATAATAGAAAGGGACATAAAAAGGATAGGTGTTGGGATATACATGCTTGTAGTATTTGTAGTTTAAAAAAATCATTCTAAAAAGGTGTGTTGGCATAGAGAGTGAAAAAAATGATATATGAAAAAATGCATGTGAATGAATTGTGGATTGAATCATGGATTGGATTGGGAAAAGATTATAGGTATGTTCAAAATTTGTACAGGTATTAATATTCATATATCAAAGATGATAGTAATCAATCAAGGTTTGCTGGGTTGCGAAGAGTGATAGACATTTCCTTGTAAGACATCAAGAAAATTATAGATTTATGGTTGGATTGTGAAATAGGTCCCAAGATTGAGGTTGCATGACATTTTCAGTAGAGGGGAGCTTACTATATATGGCTCTAATTTGGAGTGAGCACCAGAAGGGTGAGTCACAATGGTCAATTATAGTTTGATCATCTTTGATTGCAGAGTGACTGCATTGATTATTGGAGAATACATATTCACCATTTTTTGGGAGATGGCTAGAGTGTTGTAGCATGTAATTTAGAGGTTTTTTATCAAAATGTTCATTATGGAAGAGAAAATATGGAATAATGACAATTTTTTTAATATTTATTATGGAGGATAATAAACATTGTCATAACCATTTTTAGTTATCTATTAAAAGGAAATTATGTACCGATGGTAGTAGTTATGTGATTCGGTTTTATGTTACCTTGTATAAATAGACATCTATATCTATGATCAATGCAATAAGATTATTGTGTGAAAAATAATTGTGTGATCTGTTTGTAATTTATAATTCCATCACTCCATTGTATTATAGTGAGAATTTTTTATTTCCATATTATAAAATCTTCCACTCTATTATTCATGATAAGTAACAATTTTTTACACATTTTGAAAGAAATGAAAAAATCATCTCAAAATAACATTAATCACACGTATCTCCTAAATTATATTTTCAAAAATATTTTTTAGACCAATCTCAATTGAGCATCCTATTAAGATATGAAGACACATCACTTTGATCAGATACAACTACCCCTTCTCTCTAATCAATGCCACAAATTGAAAGATGGTTTTACACCATGTTTTCTTCTAAAACAAATGTCTTATTGTGAGGTTGATGACATGAATCCACTTTTGGAGCTACCATTTGTGTTCTTGTCTATATTTTGTTGCATTTATATAAATTATTGAATAATTGTTGATGTGAATAGAATGAAATAACTTGTATGTATGTCTGTAGAGTAATATTACTCTTATTTATATATGTACATGATATTATATATTGAAGCTATATATAATCTAAAAATATATATGTAAGAGATGTTAATAAATACCATTCTCTAGATATCTATTTTTATTGGATTATGATTGATGTGAAATAAATGCATTCAAAATGATCTCAATGTCTTTTGCATTATTTTTCTAAAGATAGATATGCTAGTATACAATTAATAATATAAAATACTAATTATGTGCATTTTACAATTAGTATACATGAAAACTAAAATAAGTTGACATATAATTTATAAAAAATTAAAATTATGAAATTAAGATTTTAGAAAGTAACATATACATATATATACTGTTCCGTACATTTTCAAACTGAAAATAAATAAAATAGTTATGAAAATCATAAATGATGAATTTTTCAAAGAAAAAAGAATTACATAAAAAGATAAATTAATCATTCAAATATATATTGATTTTCTAAATAAAATAACTTTTAAATCTGTGAATAATTCTTAGATAAATATATTTAAAATATGTATAATTCACTTCAAATTACTAAAAGTTAATTAACAAAGAATTATCTTGTTCACAACAAGCCCTTTTAATTTCTCTTTTAGTTAAAAATTTAAAGCTCTGCAAGCGTGCAATTATAAATTGCATGACCGTGAAATAAAGATTTAAATCCACTTACCCAAAGAACAAAATTTATATATAGTACTAGTTCGTATGATTAGAGCATATTTAACTCTATAATCCAATATTTATTACGTTTTTCTGATTCCTCTCTTAAAATTTAGAGGTTTACTTTTGCTCATGCGCATATTTAACTTTTTTTTTAATGGAGTAACAGAATAAAAGTCGTGTAATCCATCTCCTCAAGTCTTTATCAGAGCCCACAACAAATTCGGCGACATTATTACGTTTACATACTATGTACACATTACATCCAAGTCACAATGGCCGGCGGAACTTTTAAAAATATACAAACATGTTGTTCGATAAAGACGATAGCGTGTTGTTGCGTAAAGACGATTCCATATCTTTATCCAGTTGCCAACACTATCGTCACTGCTATAAGTACCTCCAATGGAGGATGTTACCAGCCAAAGCCGCAATCGCTCTATTGTTTATTTGTTTTCTAAAGAAAGCGTTGACAAAATGATGTCGAGATTGCTAAAACCGCTGAAATCCTCGGGAGTGATTGGAGACGTTCTGGATGTGTTTAGTCCAAGTGTAAAAGTGAGCGTGGTGTACAACACAAACATGGAGGTCCACAATGGCTTTGAGTTTATGCCTTCCTCTATCACTTCCCCGCCTCGAGCTCAAGTTATTGACAGTGACACGGACACATTTTTCACTCTGGTAATTTTAACTAACTGCTTTCTACTTGCAGACCCAAAAGCTGCAGCTCTAGAAATTCATTTGATATTCTCTGTAATTAATGGGTCAGCTATTTTTTCTGTGTAGATAATGACGGATCCAGATTCACCAAGTCCTAGCGATCCTACTGGACGCGAATACCTCCACTGGTACTGTGTTGGGTTTTAAGCATTTGTGTTTTATTTCATGAATATATGCATGACTACAACGTTGAAGCTGTAAATACATGCTATGTGATGATCTATTCTACTTTTATTTGTGCAGGATAGTAAGCGATATCCCGGGGACAAAGTGCAATTATTTTGGTAAGCGTCGAAAACTATTTCCTCATTATGTAACAAAAATTTGGATCGTTCTGTATTATTAAGATTTCCATATGGGTTAACCTAATTTATAATTGGAATGTTCGATGTAGGTCGAGAAATGGTGAGCTATGAAAGTCCAAAGGCGACGATTGGGATCCATCGATATGTATTTGTGTTGTTCCAGCAAAATGGGAGGGGAACAGTTGATCCTCCTCCCTCGCGCCACCATTTCAAGACGAGGCAGTTTGCAGAGAGAAATGGATTGGGATCGCCTGTTGCTGCGGTCTACTTCAATGCCCGACGAGAGACCGCCGCTAGATCTCGTTGAATTCCACACTACACGTAAACGTCTAATATTTTGTTCTACTTCTTTCTTCCCGTGGTGTCTTCAGTACTCTACCCTGTCGTCTTAAACTATTTCCATTCTCATGCACTGCTCAGTTTGTGGAATTCTATGGCCTAAATTTGATGCCATTTCTGTGGTAAAATATAATTTTGATTTTAAAAGGTTTGTATCACATAGAAGGAGAGACTTTCATATAAGGTTTTAACAATATATATTAGATATATATTAATTATTTTATATTAATGTATGCATCTGTTTCAAAATATAGTCTTTGATGATTATATACAAAATGTATGTCCAATATAAATAGATATGTGTTTTATCTTTTTTTATGTTTGCTTATTTCTTATTATGAAATTTGTTGTTGTCAAATTGTAACAGTCTTGTTGTAAAACTCATGAAAACAGAAAAAAATGGTATTTTTAAATGAGAAATAGATTTTAGGATTACTAATGCACCAAATCTCACAAAAAGAAAAAAAGAAAAAAAGTTCCATGTAAAATGTAGGTATTTAAACAAAAAGAGAATTTGTGAAGGTATGCAATTTTACTTCTACGAAGCAATGAGTATTTAAATGTTTTCTTGAAGATTAACATATGTATATTGATAGTTAATATGATATGTATTACATAATATTCTAACACTCACACATACATATTTATTATGTAATGTTTTAAAAATTATTCTATATGAATAAAAAAAATATTAACTAGTTACAAGTGGGATAACATTTTACTTTTTCTCTTAAAAAAGGTTTATATGTTAATATGCTAGTGCTTAGATTTTCTAGCTAACTTCTTTGCGAGAAGAAAGAGAATAAAACTTATTTATGTTAGGACACTTCATGTTTGGGCTGATCTACATGGAATAGAAATGCAAAAAACATATAAATAAGGTTGATCCTTTAGAAATAAAAAATTCTATAAGGTAAAAATGAGAAGAAAGAATAAGGTGTATCTATATTAATTTATGATGTTATTAGTGGGGTTAGAAACCTTAATATAATGCAAATTCAAAGAGCTAAGAAATTATCTTTCTAATAGGCTAAGATCTTTAGATGGACATATTTGGTTATAAAATACACATGTGCAAGCTATAAACTATAAATGAATGAATCTTGAAACATTTATTAGATTTCAACTCTCTAAGGATTCAAGAAAATCGATAGAAATAGTCATACAAGTACATAGGGTACAAATATAAAATATATTTGAAATAAAAAAAGTATTACTAATATTTAGCTTTTGGATTCAACTATGTCAATTTTTTTGACAAAAAAATTGACATAGTTGAATCCAAAAGCTAAATATTAGTAACTTCATGGACTGTAGAAAACTCATACCAACTAAAAAAAGTATTATTTTAAATATTTTGAGTTGTGTGGTTGAAGGATAAGTTGTTGAAAATCAATGTCTTCATGACATAAGCATGTTTGCAAGTAGAAACATGAGAATTAGGCATGTACACTATAATATCATGTGTGGCTCTATGACAAACATATGTAGACTCATGTATATCATAACTTTCATGACAAAAAAAAATTAAACAATTGATAACTAATAAAGGTAAATTCATATTCTATGCTAAAAAATATTTTTTCTAATGTACTTTGAGATAACCATATAAATCATCACATATAATAACTAATTAAGAAATAAAAGAGATAAAAAATGCAGTCTCAAGAATAGATACATCATATCTATTTCTTGAAAAATGTCTAGACAGTTAAAGAGAAATTTAAAATTATGATTTATTTTTTACATTTGACATGTTCTAAAGAGTATAAAATTATAAAATGAAACAAATGAAATAGGTGGGGGTCCTTATCTCTTAGGAGATAGGGTTCCTACTTCACACACTTGTTTCACTCAAGGAAACCCTAGAGATCTCAATCCAAGGATAGAAGGAGGGGAAGAGATCTGCTAAAGGTTATCCTAGGTTATGATTAAGGACAATAAGAGGGTTCACCACCAAGCTAGGGATTGAAAAGGAAAATAACATGCAAGACTTAATTATGAAACTTAATGATATGCAAGGCTACAATAAATGACCTTGAAATGAATGCAAAACATAATGGAAAACTAGGAAATAAGAGATGTGCACTTGGAAATTTGTAGCAGCTTGAATGAAGAACTGAAATGCTAGAAATGTTGGTTCTAATGTACATTGGGACTCATATGTCAGGCTGGGTGATTTAGTCCCAGATTAAGGTTTCTGTGTAGGAACAAAAATCTGGCAGAGATAAGTTTGGAACACCTAAAAGCTGGAAATTCCACTATATTGGGACTCATATGCCAAAAGTGGCATATCAGTCTTGCTTGGATTTTTTAGAGGATTAGGATCTGAATCTGCTTTTCAACCACTATTCTATCTTCTCAACTTGATTTCTAGATCAGAATAGTTGAATTCTAATATGTAGGTGTCTTTTAATGATCTTCTAAACAAGGTGACAACTTTAACAACTCTATACACTTGATAACTTCTTTCCAATCTTGCTCCTTAGAGGGTTTTCAACCTAGATCTACAAATCACACACTAAAGAGAGGGAAAAAAGTTGTTTTATTAGTGGATAGGGGTTTTCCTTGGTCAAACCCTATTTTGGTAATCAAACCTTGTAATGAAATCAAATGTAAAGGAGAAATGATGAATGAACAAAATAATATATTGCAACTCACCAAAGCCTAGGAATAAAGGTTGGAAACATGCATGAGATGGCTCCAATGGATGTGGATCTTGACTCTTCCTTGAATGTTGTAGATATTGAATTGAGTACTTGCTTGAATCATGGAAATGTACATCACAATTGTTAGCTCAAAGACAAACATGATAGATGATGACTTTGACATGATGTTTGATTACTTGAATAATGCTCCAAAACACTTGATAATCAACTCTTGAATGCTCTTGTAAACTCTTGAATGCTCTTGTGATCTCCAATTTTCTATAATGCATGAATATTTGAAAGCTTAGGAGAAAATATGTTAAAAGACATTGTATTTATACTTGTTTATGCAAAATTTCCCAAAATTACAACACTACAAGCCGACATTAGATCGAGGAGAATAAAATACCACCAAGAATTTGAATTTAATTTAGATCTAAGCTAAGTAGGACTCATACACTAGTTGGGGCATATGAGTCCCATTAGGCTAAGCTTGGGACACATTTTTCAAGAAATGCTTAGATTCATGTGAAATTCAGATCGAGGCCTCAAGACTTAGGTGGGACCCATATGCCCAAGGTGGCATATGAGTCTCAAATCACTAAATCTGGGCCATACAATCCAAAAACACCTAAATTATGATTGGATGTTGGTTTATGTCAAGATTATCCTTGGAAAGATGTATTAATTAAGGCTTGTGGATGTAAAATAAGGCCAAATAAGGCATAAAGAAGCCCAATTAATAATGAAAACCCTAGATTAGTGTGAAAGTGTTAGGATACACTTTATAACACCTTCAATAAGGCACAACTAAGTCCATTTAGTTTACAAGGGCCCAAGACCTGATGTGAATGTGTTAAACATATTATAACACTAAATTAAGGTAGCCTTATGCTCATTTAACAAGGAGGGGTCAAACAAGCACAAAAATATAGAAGGATACATTTTACATTGCCACATTTAGCCCCCACTTTAGTGAGACAAGGAACTTGTTTTCAACCCACACTAAAGTAGAAAAAATCACATGAAGAGGGGTCCAAGTGTACTAGTGCTAGTAAGATAGGACAACAACGATCAAGAGGGATGATCAAGCCCCTAGGATAAAGATCCTATGACAAACCAACATAGGCACAAAAGAACACACATGAAAATGATATAAGGAGCAACAACAAGGCACAAGAATACATTTCCAAAGACAAAGAGAAAAGAAAAACAAAACAAAAAGGGTGGATCAAGCTTTGACCATTTGTCCTATATGTTGTGAATCAAATCTAAGTTGTTTGTCCAAAAAAGTTATGCTCACTCTAAGGAAATGAAACTCTAGCCTTTCCATTGGGTGAGTATCCAAAAAGGTGAGACACATAGACACACAGCTAGTATGTGCTCACACACACAAGCAAGTGGCTATGGGAAAGTCACACCTAATTTCAGCTTCACATTCAACCAAAACAAAGCTATACCTTATGATAAATTTAATAAGTCGCCACACAACAATGAACTTTGAGCTTCATGAGGCAAGAAAAGCTTCATATGATTGAAACTCATGAACAAACTAGATGGCACCACATGCATGAAAAATGTATTATGCAAAGTGGCCATATAACCGAAATTGTGAATGCAAAATAATGTAAAGGACATTCAAAGGAGTTTTGATTAGTTCATGTAAGGTATTACCTTAGGGAACATTGTTCTTAATGTCTCCAAGGGAGGACCAATCAAAGAATAGAAGATTCATGACTTAGGGGATGTAGTGTGTTGCATCAAGTCACTAAGAGGAATATAATATGCTAAGAGATATCATACTTTTGAAGAACATCACACCCAATGTCACCACAAAGCAAAAGATGCATCACATGAAGTAAGAAGACTACACAATAAAATATGAAAAATGTAAAAAGAATAATGCCAATGTATTCCCCCACTTTAAAGAAATTGCTAAACATCATACTATGAGCAATTACTTTAAAGTAGCAAATGATAAATGCTAACAATAAAGAAGACATGAGAACTTATTCAGAAAGTCTTATGTCAACTCATATGTTTCCAAATAAAGCTACATCATGAAAAAGAAAGTAGTCACCCCTGAAATAAAACTCCAAACACATGAGGGATCCATGCATTCAAGGTTAGTATGTTCTTGCTACAATGTTTTCAAGAGAGCTTAGAACTATCATCACTCCCAAATACTCATAGAACTAGAAACAAAATGATATGTTACAACTCAACAAACTATAGAAACAAAGTGTTGCAAAGATGTATGAGATGGCTAGCATGAATGTGGATCTTGAATCTTGCTTGAATGTAGTAGATCTTGAATTGAATGCTTGCTAGAATCATAAACCCTACATCACAAATGTTAGCTCAAAAACAAACATGATGCATGATGACTTTGGCATGATGCTTGATACTTGAATAATGCTCCAAAATGCTTGATAATCACTCTTGAATGCTCTTGTAAGTGTTAGAGTGCTTAAATTATTTAATTCTTAGGTCACACTTGTTCATGAAAATTGCTAGGAGAAAATATACGAAATAACCATGTATTTATACTTGTTTATGCCAAATTTCTCAAAATTACAACACTACAAGCCACCATCAGATCTAGGAGAATAAAATCCCACCAAGAATTTGAAATTAAATTAGGTCTAAGCTAAGTGGGACTCATACACTAGAAGTGGTGTATGAGTCCCATTAGGCTAAGCTTGGGACATATTTTTTAGGAAATGCTTAGATTCATGTGAAATCCAGATCGAGGCTCTGAAACTTAGGTGGGACCCATATGCCCAAGGTGGTGTACGAAGTCCTAGATCACTAAATCTAGGTTGTACAATTTAAAAACACCTGGATTATGATCGTATGTTGGTTTATGTTAGGATTATCCTTGGAAAGATGCATTAATTAAGGCTTGCGGGTGCAAAAAAAGGCCAAATAAGGTACAAAGAAGCCCAATTAATAATGAAAACTCTTGATTAGTTTGAAAGAGTTAGGATACATTTTACAACATCCTAAACAAGGTACAACTAAGTCCATTTAGTTTACAGGGGCCCAAAACATAATGTGAATGTGTTAAAACACATTACAACACTAAATCAAGGCAACATTATGTTCAATTTAACATGGAGGGCCCAAACAAGTGCGAAAATGTAGAGGGATACTTTTTCCATTGCTACAATATATTTTCAAATAAATATAACTATTTAATAAAACTTTTAAAAGGTAACATATAAATGATACTATTTTGTGCACATTTCAAACTAAAAATTAAACAATACAAATCAACATAATACATGATAGAGTTTTAAAAAGTAAAATTAGAATATACATAAAAGAAAAAATAACTCTTCAAATTTATATATGTATTATAAATAATATAACTTTAATGTTGTGAATAATATTTAGAGAAATATAGGGGTAGGGGGCCTAGCTTGATTGGTTAAAGCATCTTGTTGTAGGCAAGAAGTCACGAGGTCTAGTCTCCCCCAAAACCAGTGGTACGGAGGGTGTGTCACGCCAGCGCCACCAGTCACGTGAAAAAAGAAAATTAGAAAAATATATTTAAAATTTGTACATAATTCAAGTCAAAAAAATAATATGTATACGGTTCTCAACCAACCCTTTTAATTTTTGTTTTCATTAAAAAATTTAAAGCCCTACAAGCGTGTAGTTCTTAGTTGTATGAGTGCGAAAGATAGATTTAAATGCATTTTCCCAATCAACTAAATGTATAGTACTAGTTCGTATTTTGTTCGTTTCTCTCATTCCTCTTTCAAAATTTAGAGGTTTACTTTTGCTAATGCGCTCGTTTTAACTTTTGTTTAATGGAGTAGCAGAATAAAAGTCGTGTAATCCAACTCCTCGAGTCCTTATCACAGCCCACAACAAATTCGGCGATATTATTACGTTTACATTCTATATACAAATTACATCTATGTCACAAAGGCCGGCGGAGCTTTGAAAAATATAGAAACATATTGTTCGGTGTGGACAGTAACGTGTTGTCGGGTAAAGACGATCCCATGTCTTTATAACTACCTCCAATGCCTGCACTTACCAGCCAAGAGCCGCAATCTCTCTATTGTTAATTTGATGGTTGACAAAATGATGTCGAGATTGCTAAAAGCCATTGTGGACCTCCATGTTTGTGTTGTACACCACGCTCATTTTTACACTTGGACTGAACAAATCGAGATTAAATTTGGATGCAGTTAGAGGGTTTGAAGATAAATCCACAACTAGTTTCATTGATCATGATCCATTCACATAGCTAGAGGAGAAGCTCAAGAGCAAGTATCTTGAGTACCTCAAGTAGAGAGACTTTGTCCATGATGCCATAAATCTAAAAGAGAATAAACCCTAGAAGAAGAGTGAGGAGGAATTTTAGCAACCACATAATATGTATTACCCAAATGGTTGATTAGCACCTATAAATTAGACACCTCAAGTGTAAATATTTACGATTGTTTTTTAATATGTAACAAACTATTAGAAAAAGTCATTAAATATGTATAAAGAAAAATATGATGATCAATAAAATAATTAAAAAAGGTAGTTCAATTTTTATCTTTACATATGTTCAATAAAACCTCAACCCTAAAGCATGCCACTTTTGGTTGAACTTGTGATGGATGTGAGGCCAATCCCTTAAAATAACCATGTGTTATCAAAATATTCTTGTTTGAAGGGTTTGAAAAATTCATGTTCAAATCTAGGTCCAAACATTTTAGGCTCTAGGATAAAACAAAAATAGGTTCTTGAGAGACTCTAACTATCCAAAAAATAAGAAATGCGGGTCACAAAGTCAAAAATCAAATAACTTGGAGACAATAAAAGGCCCTGGAAAATAATACACTAAGAAAAGTGAGCCAATTTTGGCTTCAAAATAGCTAACTCAACCATCAATTTTGAGGGTTGGCTATGGAATTCTCTTGCACTCTTAGGATCTTTCACCTAAAAGGAGAGAGATAGAACCCTAAAATTGAGGTGGTTCACTCAAATAAAGGGATGAAAGATGGAATTATGACTAAATGTAATGATCTAAATGCAACTAATCTATGCAATTGATTGATTATGAATGCAAAACTAATGAAATGTGCAATGTTTCAAAACACAGTGAGGTATGCAAGAATGAACTAAAACATGAACAAACACAAATAGAATTGAAAGAGGTTGAACAGAGTGCACCTCATAATTAAATACTAAATTTGGAAGGCTTTGAAAACTGGCAGAAATCATTGTAAATCACCAATGGGTTTCATTCACCACTGATGGCGAATCAGTCCTACTACTAACAAAAACACCTGAAACTGATTTCAAATAGTTGGGAACTAGATTCTGACAAAATAAACTTTTTCATCCCTAAGGTGGGACTCATTCACCACTAATGGTGAATCAGTTCTCCAAAAATATATGAAATCAAAGGTCAATTCTGTAGCTCCAATTCTGCACTTGTCTTCTTATCAAGTTGACAGAGTCAAATCTGCAGAAAAATGACTATAGGTTATCTCCAAGCTTGAAATAGGGTTTAGTTGACTTGAAACACTTTTTTGACTTCTTGTCCACTTTTCAACACCTAATTGTTTGAAAAAATTTCATACATAATTCTTGTTGAAGAAATCTAAAGATATATCAATGGCTGCTCCAAGATGCTTGATGTTTGCTTGATGCTTGAATGTAATTAATGAATGAGTGAGCTTGATGAATTCTTGAATGAATTAGGTGTAAAATGGGAAGAAAAACACTTATTTATACACAATTATTCCCCAATAACCCAATAATACCTCATCATAGGCCAACATAAGGTCTTTTTGAATAAAATCTTGAAAGGGATTTTAAATTATTTCGAATTTGGAGCCAAGAGGGACTCATTTTTCACCCATGGAGAATGGGTCCCGCCTTGGGCTTGTAAGTGGGTGTCAGGAATTAACTTGCATTTAAAGTTGTTTGTTGGGTTTACATTAAAAAATACACTTAATTAAGTCTTATGAGTGCATAAAGGGGTTATATAAAGTATAAGAAAGGTTTAAATAGTGATAACAAGCCTAGAAAAGTGTGAAATCTTGTTACAAGAATTTACTACACTTTAGAATATGACTTGAAAAGTTATGAAAAGGTGATTTTTAGGTGAATTATAATAAGAAGAGTCTAGAAAAGTGTAGAATTGTGTTACAACACTTCACAACACCTTCACAAGACATCATAATTTGAATGTTTAGGACCTAATGTGAATGCTTAGGTTACATTGCAACATTAAATCAAAGAAAAATAAGTCAAAAATCACAAGAGAAAGACCTAAATAACCATGAAAATGTCAATGATTCATTTTTCTATGGTACACTAACTTAATGTTGTGTAATCTACATTGCTAAATAGAGATTAGTGACTACAAATGCTACCATTGATTCAAATTTGGAACCATGTGCAAGTGGGGAGAGAACCAAAGATATTTTTACATTTGAAACCTTCTAAAAAATAATACAATACATACAAAAATTTAAAACACATGAATAGTAAACATTAATAGCTTATAAATTTCCTTATCAATTTAAAACAAAATACATTTAATGTCAAATATCCAAATGGGGGCAGGTTTTAATATATTTTTTACAACACAATATTAACTCTTCATTCTTCTAAATATTTTAAGGAAATTGAAAAAGTAAAATTGGTAAAAATTATAATAATTTAGGGACTACAAGTGGTGGTGTGTTTTGTTATAAATATTTTTATATCTTTTTCATGGATCATGGAATATACACATATAATACCAAACCATACACCCCTAAGAATAATTAATTTTTAGAAAAAAATGAATAGTAAATTGATGAAGAGAGCTACAAGTATACTTAGTGGGGATAACTTGGAATAATAATTTTGAGAAAAAGTATTTTTTGTAACTTGTTACTTGGAAAATAAGTCTCCTACATTAGATAATTTTGATAATATACATACACAAGTGTGGATGGGAAAGAAAATTTACTTATATATATTATATTTTTTCGTTGCATGGAATATTCTCATGTGTTTAGGGAGAAGAGGTCAAATATGGATACCTATATGAGGATATTCATCCATCCAAGATCACAACAAAAAAAAACCTTGTGCTTCCACAAAAGCATATAGTTTGCAAAAAATTATCAACCGAATTTGCATTAGAGTTTTAAGTTTTAATTTGTGTTGAGATTTCTTAAATAATAAGGGAGAGGCATTCCACCTATGAGGTTGATTTACAAGTGTCGCATGAAGTGTAGCAAATGAGTAGACAATTGTCCTATACATTTCAACCTTAGGATCACTTGGAGTGTGCAAACCAACAAACTCTATGACCAAGTCATCAACCTTGTGTGCCAAGTGTTGAGAGATTTTTTAGGTGAGATAGAAAGTATTCCAACCTTGAAAAGGTATGTGCATGGTTGTACCATATAGCTTGATAACCTCAAGAGGCTTAAAGGTTACACATTCAGTTAGACAAGATGTTGTCACAACCAGGTATAACTTTAAGAAACCCCCCCTCCCCATGAAAAAAAATAATATTTTTTTTGGCGAATCTATGCACATTATTTAAAAAAATTCTAAAATCTTGGCGAATCTTAATGAATAATTGGTAAAAATAATAATTATAGTGGTGAATCCTAGCAAATAATCACTAAAAATATTAATTACAATGGAAAATGTCTCCTTTAAAAATTTTCATAGTTGGTCGGTGCAGTTCCCCCATTTTTTTAATATTTTTTTTTTAATATTGAAGCAAGGGCCGAGGGACAGTAGCCACCAGCGGGGTAAAGGGGCAGTTCCCCTTACGAGGGTGGGGGCAGAGCCCCCTTGTGGGGGTTGAATGCGCCCTCATGGGGTCCAGGGACAATGGCCCCGACGCACTCTTGTCACGATACAGAGAAGGTCAAGGGGCAGAGCCCCTCACCACCAAGCATAATTTCACTATAAAAAATGCATTGGAGCACACACAGATTAAATATTTTTTAAAATATCACTTTAAAATTAAGACTAAATGAAAAGTGAAATTTTTACCATTGATTAGCTTTTTAATCAAGTGGTGTATGATTCTATGACCTAATACACACGTGCCTTTTAAAAGGCTTGCTGAGGCCCAAAATTTGTTTTGGTCCACATTATTAGGTTTAATCGTGTGGACCAAAACAAATTTCGGGCCTTAATAAGCCTTTTAAAAGGAACGTGTGTATTAGGTCACAAAATCAACCTACAACCATCTGATTAAAAAGATAGTTGATGATTCGATGACAATAAATAAAAGCCCTATTCAAGGCTAACATATCCCTAAAATTAAATGGTAATTTATTATTGTGGCGATATTGCCCCAAAATTAATGGTAGTAATATAATATTACTAATGAATATAATTATTTTTTGTAATTAGACTATAAACTACTGGTGAATCAGTTCCAATGACACATTGTTTAAAAAATAATGCATAGGAAAATTAATTGAGACAAAATTATTTTTTTGTAAAAACCTAGCAATTCAACATCCTTTTTAGCTTGTACTATTCACCATTTTTGGAGGTCCCAATTTCAATTATTCTCCAATTGGTGAAGATTTGCCACTAAAATTTTCCTTAAGTATACTTAAGTATAGTGAATAGATTATTTATTCGCACTAACACCCTCCCCCCTTACGTGATACATGGGGAGATCACCAAAGTGAAACTAGATAGAAATGGTTCTCAACTAGAGGCCATGTTAGGTAACCATGTACAATGCATTATCTTAAAGTGGAGTAAAGGAGAAAACCTAGTGGGAACGAAAATCCTCTCTAAAAAGAGATAGAGAAGGATTTAAGACCTAAAAATGTGTACCTTGATGAAGAAGAAAGCCTAAAGCATGTAGAGTTTGTAAACTCTACCAAAGATGGATTGGTGTATGATGAAATCAACAAATCTCGAAGTAATGTGGATCAAGATGTGAGATACAAAACACTGAATGAGTGAACATATAAACACTACTCAACTAGTATACACAAGGTTTATCAAACTCTATGAAGATGATAATACAAATAGTATTGTGATAATGAGTACTAGAATCTCAAAATGTCATCCATTGAATTAATCCCCCATTCAAGAGATCAAAATAGAATTAGGAGGCCTTCCAAAAAGAAGATTCATCCACTAGTTCATTGAAAGAAGCATTAGTGTAATGACATAAATTGACCCTCTTCTTGGAGATAGGGAAATTTCTCAATTAATCTAGAGACCTATTTTAGTAACCTTGCATCAACTACCCCTTTAAATCATCACTAATAGGCCCTTAAGACCAATTATTTCAAATCTTAAAGTTTAATTTTGCTAAAAACCCAACAAAATCATTTAAAACATCAAAAATCCTGAAAAACCCACCTCAAAAATCTACGGTGGGACTTATTCACCACCTTGGGCATATGAGTCCCCTTAGGTGGGACCCATTTGACACCTTGGGAAAATGAGTCCCATTTGTGGTCTTTTTAAGTTTTGAGTGAGAAAAAACCCTTTTTTAATTCAAATTTTTGGTTGATGTTAGCCTTTGAGATCTAGATAATGGTAAATTAGTTGTTAATGCCTATATAAGCAAGCTTCTAACTCTTTTTTTTCATCCAAGAAAGCATTTTTCAAGAGAAAATTGAAGAGACAAGTATTGAGGATCTTCAAGAATTCTTTCACAAAAGCATTCACATTTTAAAAGTAAGTGAAGTTGAAGTCTTAGAGTAAAATTAAAGTGTTTTTGTAGGTCCTCAAGTTCACTTTCATTCAAGATCTAACGTTTTTAAGGGTTGATCACAGTTTTCCTTATGGTGAATCATGATGGATTCTATGTTGGGGAGGTGCAACTAGCCATCAAGCCAAGCCTAAGGACATGTTTCCTAAGTGATTCCATCCTCCATTATCACTCTACATCTAGCCTAATGTACAACATCATTAGGTTTCATTTGGGTGATTAGAGATCTCTCAAAGTGAGTTATTCATTGTCATGTCTTCATTAATGCATCTCATTCTTACACATTATAATAGGGTTGCATTACATTTCACATTTCCTAGTATTAGACACACTTAAGGATAGAATTTATGTTCACATTTACATTCAAGTTCCATTCAAGGTTTAATTACCAAACTAGGGTTTTGAGCGAGGCAAACACCCCATAAGCAAATCAAGTCTATAATCAGTTTTGCAGGTATTTTCTCATATTTGAATCTAGAAATGAGTTTGGAAGGGAAGGGCATAGATTGGAGCATAGATCTAAACTTTAAATTCTTGAAAAAGCATAATGGGACTAATTCACCAAAAGTGGCAAATGAGTCCAACTAGAGGTATTTTTAGAACTATTCACAGATTCAGATACCCATTTTCTCAAAACCCATTTTTGTATAGAAACCTGTTGATGGTGTTTTTAGCACTGCAACAAATCAGACATAATACAGGTATCCTATCTCTCTTGAAAGGTAAATCTCTATCAAAAAGTCTCAAAAGATAACCACAAGGTCTCTAATGTAAGGTCTTGACAATGCAAAAAATAACTTAGAGATAAATGTGAAAATATTGGTAATCACAAAGGACCTTACAAACAAAGTAATGTGATGGAGCTTCCAAAATTTTCCAATTTTTAAGTTGCCCACAGGCCCTGTCTACTTTATAAATCCTTGTCCCCATGTGTGAGTAGGGTTTTGCTTATGAAAGCTTTTAAGTCTTCTAACACTTTGTTGACCTACTTTTCCAGTCACTGGTTCGTTAAGTCATTACTTAAGCCATAGTGCATGTCTGGCTACTAGACCCTTTTGTTAAGAGCGTCGGTCACCCAATCGGCTCATCGACCTTATCTATTTCCTAAAGTTAGGTGTTAATTTTCCCCGATGATCTAAGCTTAGGTCACCAGCCTGTGAGGTTCATGTCACTGTCAGCCTAACTGAGGCCATTTATTAAATGCTAACCTTACCATGTGTGTAGGTTTTGATATTCGAGGCTATGGCAAGGATAATCTCCACCGTTCCCCACTAGCTCGCAAGGAGAAAGTGAACACTTGTTAAAAGCCGTGAGATCATCGAGATCTTGACACGTGGATCAATCTACCTAGTTTTTGAGATGGATGGAGCCTGTTGGCAGAGAAGTTGCCATTTGAGGTGAGTTAACACCATTGGTCGAGGACACATCAACGAAGTACCACTAGATTTCAAACCTTGTCAACATAAATGAACATCCAATTTGTAATCTTATCATGAGTTTGATGGCTGATATTCAAAGTTGATAAAATGAAACGTGATAGCTATTTTCATTCTACGACCAATAGACATTAACGATATATTCTCTAAAGACGTGATAAAATTGATCTCCATGCATGTGGACACTTAATTGCTAGCAATCATGAAGTGTGATTTGCATATTTTCATGCACTTGGGAATTAAATTGTAACAATACGCATGCCAACAAATTGCCCAGTTTGCGCATGTGTTTTTTATCAAGCAGTAATGATTGATCTCATCACTTTTCTCAATAAATAGAAGTGGCAAGTTGCTATTTTCACCATAGGAATTATGTCATTAAGTTTTCAAGTTTGTGCAAAGAGCCGAAGTTTGTGTGTATACTTTCTTGTGATAAAATGAGTAAGGATGGCACCCCATCTATCCCAATGCAAAGGTCTACTAGACTAAATTTGTAGGAGTCACATGGAATAGACCTAGAGCTCGCAAAAGCATCCATGATGAGTAATCTTAACCCATGATTACCAGATGTAGTCGTTGACTTAAGAGGACATACTGCAAGCTTGAAGGTAGTAGGAACTAAAGGGAAGGAAATTGTTGGGCCATCCAGAAATGTGCAAAGGAAAATTAGGTATGGTTGTGGCTCATTTGGTCGACAAAACTCTCCTACTGATGTTACTGATAGTCTATCTGATAGTGAAACAGAGACAGACTCTAGTTACTATCGGTACCTTGTGACCTTAGGTAGAGCATTATCCCTTGAGGTGAAGGTGTTCTCTATCCCTCCTTTGGCTGTCAGGACTATGAGTGGACGAGATGGCGCCATGTTGAAATAGGACAAAGATGAAGCTAAGGTTGAGGTTTTATCCCTAACCCTTGCAATGACACAGAGTGGCCTTGTGTATCAAGGTGTGCATGTTGCTACTAAGAGGGCTTATGGTTTGTGAAAAGGTGGTGGTTAATGAAATTTTTGTTTTGATAAGTGATTTCTCTGTCTATCATTTTCTCTCTACATGCGTGGCAAAATTTTGAGGCATTGAATGTTGATTGTGTGCCCTCGTGGAATTTTGGGCATTGGTTTTGCTACTTACCTAGCGATGTAGGAAGATTTTGGTGGCACTTTACTTCTTCCTCATGACAGTTGTGGAGATTTTTTCTTTCCCTGCCTTAACAAAATTATCGTGTGGGGAATTTTGGAAATGTAGCTGAAATGTGATATGAAATGAAATTTTGGTAATGTACCTACATTTCGAGCCCGAAGCTTGTTAGCTCCCTTGTTCTATAAAATGGAATTCATTGCTCATTTTCCAGGGGTTCTAAATTTTTTGAATCTTCAAGTCTGATACGTAAGGGTTAGAAAATATAGGAATACCAGAGAATAGGGTACTAAGGTTGTCTTGGGTTTTGAACTTTACATATGAAAATCTTAAATAGTTATGTAGAAATTACTGATATCCAAAGTAAATTTTATATATAGTTCATATGCTCTTCTCTGTAAACCACTTTACAAATTTTGAATACAATATCAATCATATTTGGTTCATCTTCAAATGTTTCATTTGAATGCATGTCCTCATTTTTTCTTTGATTCAATGAATCAACTAAACGTTTAAGTGAGGTCATGGATTTGTAGTGATTTACTAAGAATTTAGTAAGAAGTGATGAATATTATGCAAAGAATCTCCATAATGCAAGCCCTTATGGAAATAGTCCATAATTATTAGTTTCAAATAATTTATGCATGACAGTTCATAATATGTATGACTGGATTGCCCAATCGATGAAGGCACTAGTCTATTTGTCTTGGTATTTACATCTTGAGTGATAATGAAGTATTGGACTGTTGATTTATAGTTAGAATACAAATCTTTTAAAATTTATGTACAACGAAGCATGTATGTGAGATATCTTTCATGTTCCTAGTAAATGGATGGATATTCACTTAAAGATTAGCCAACCTTTGAGTAAATTGTGTTGTTTACCCTTTATAGGAATCGATCTATTATTTTCCATGTCATTAATAAAATGGTCAAATAAAATGCTAAAAAGAACACCCTCCTAGGTCCCATAGAGCCTAATGAGTAGAAGATCTCAGTCTTTGACTGAATCTTGTCAGTTGGTCATTCGCTTTAAGGGTCTTAAACATAGGAGTTGGCTACTCTTTAGAGATTCCTTAGGTGTATTGGGAAAACACCAATAGAATGGTGAATCTATTGGGGAATTCTCCTTCTCCAAATGCAGATATAAAATGCAATGTCAAAGGGTAAAGTGAACCAGAAGGACTTGGTAAATAATTGGAGTGCGAAAAAGATTGAAGGATCCAAGTATGACTTTGATGTTGAAGATAGCCCAAAACATGTAATACTTCTAAAGAAACTTCATATCACTTGAAGTGCAATCCTCTGGAAGGAGGTGGTGAATCTGACTCAAAGAACCTATTAAATCTTTCATCAATTGACTTGATCTGCAACTTAAAAGGAAAAGGATAGTTACTCGCTACAAATTACCAAGTATTTTCGTAGAATTTGAAGGAATAGGATCGTATTATTGATAAATCAAGATGAATTTTCCCATACTTGAGATGTAAATGATTCCCTAATGAGTGAATTAGCACTAGATAAGGGAATGATAATAATATTTTAGCATGATTTTGTGTATAAGTTAAATTCCTATGATATGATGAAAAGAGAATGTTAGATTGTTAAGATCTAGGGCAACATTTGTAAGAAATACATATGTTAAGGTCTTATGATCAAATCTATGAAAGAGATTGAAGGGATGTTGTATAATTGTTGGGTATATTCTCAATTCCTTTTCAAGAATTAAAAGTGAGTTGTCAATTCATGCCATCCTATTTAAATATGGAGAAAAGTGTGCAAGGTGAACAATTATTGTCTTACCAAGGAAATTTTAGTCCTAATAAATACAAGCATATCAATTTTGACAATATTTGTGGTTACTCGAATATGGCACTACCCAAGGTCAAGGAAAAACTACCAAATTTCAGCGGTGACAAGTCAGAGTTAGCAAGTCAACATGTGTAGGAATTTGTTGATATGATGGGTGACTATGAGATAGATTGCAAAGATGTGGTCATGTAGCTATTTGTCCAACCTCTGAAAGGAGATGCAAGAGACTAGTTTTCTTTTCTGTCCATTTCTTCTATACATTATTGGAATGAAATTAAGGCAGCCTTCACGGACCAATTTGGTGAAAGGAAAAACCCAAGTGTTGTAAGAAAGAATTTCATGAAAATTTCTAAGGATGAAGGGGAATTAGTCCCTGCTTTCAACCTTATATTTTCAAAGGTTATAAGGGAAATCCTCGAGCATATGAGACCAAATGATGGAGAGTGTTTGGTTGTATATTTGGGAGAATTTTATAGTAAGATGGGATTCTTGTTGAGAGACAAAGAACCTGACACTTTACAACAAGCTTACTAGGAGGCCATGAACATCGATAAAAATTTGAAATACTTAATCATGAGAGGACTTGTGATTTCCAGTAGGAATTCTAACAGTATTCAAGTTATTGAACCAAGTACATCAAAAGGTAAAAAAGTTTGCCAAGAAAGGGAGCTCATAGATGTTATATCTACTTTACTCCCTAGAGATGCAGAACATGAGCAAGCATCAACCTCACATCAACCAGGGATGGGGAAGGTTGACTTGATTTTATCTATTAGAAAGTTGTATGAAATAAAGAGACATGTGAATGAGTCACCATATGACTTGTTCTCAAGATTATTGGATGCTCCGATGGAGATACCCAAGAGCTTCAGGCCTAGTGATTTAATGTGTATTATTTTTTTTGTGAAACTTACATATCAAGATCAAGCCAGTGGTCTAATGATTAGAAGCCTCATGGCCTAGATCAAGTAGTATATTGGATAAACACTATGGAAGAAATTGAGCATTGTCATATGCCCCTAGCTATTTCCCAGAATGTGGGAAATAATTGCCATAGTGAGGAGAATCACAGGCTGAGGTTGATAGATCAAAGAGAAGCATCAAAGTATGAGAAATTAACTATTGATTATTGCTATTTTGCAAGCAACATAGAAGCAAGTGCATGTAGTAGTGATGAGGATGAAGAGACAGAGTACAAAACCAAGGAGGTGGTACCTAATTATCTTCCTTGGGGTGTCATAAGTTGTGAGAAAATACAAGAGGTATAGGGTGAAACCTCACGAATTGATTCATCTAGCATTATCATGCATCATTCAATGAGGGGAATATACTTGGCTTCAGTAATATGGCATGAATGGGGAATCAAAGTGATGAGATCATTTTGGACAGTCTTTAATCGAATATGATTCTTCCTATGAAGTAGAGATGGAATCCCTTGCTTCTAGTAGGGGATATATTAACAGCCTCAAGGGTGTGTCTTTCCTAAGCAGTGAGAAATATTCTTCATGTGAAGAATTCTCTGAATGTGGATTGATTATTGTGAATGAAAATGATGAGGAGGATGTTGAGAATGTTTCTCTTTATTCTTCAAGTGATTACGCTGATGTTGGATGCATTGATGATCAAGATTGTTGGAATCTTGACAATGGGAAAGATGAGATACATCCAATTACCATGAAGGTATGGAAAAATCCTTGATTTGATCAATCTGCATTGGACAGTGAAGTTACAAATGATAATTCATATTGGTATAGGAGCAATCCTCTTTTTGAAGATATCCCTTATGAGTATTTAGTAAGTACTACTAGTGTATGTGTCATGGATAAAACAAACAAAATTCAAGGTGATATAAGTGTTGGAAACTTTTCCTTTGAAAATGTCACCCCTAACTTTCTAATTCCCCAACTAAATGGGGGATGGGAAGACATAGACATTAATGAAACAATCTACCAGCATGTGATTAAGAAAATTGTGCTTGATAAATATCAATAGAATTCCTCAAATTTGTTGGAATCTAAGTGTGACAATAGCTCACAAGATAAGGAAGTTCAAGACTATGATGTTTGCTTTGGATGTAGCGTGGATGTCCAAAAGGATGTAGATGATTGTAATGAATTTTCTATGGTGACACGCTGTGTACTTGAAAAGGTAATTGAAATATCATCTATTCATGTTTCACCTGTTGATTGTGTGAATACTCAGAAAACATTATTTTATGTTGAAAAGAAAGAATTATTTGATGATGCTGCAGAGTATGCAAATATTATAGTGTTATCTCATCCATGTGAAGATAAGTTTAAAGGAATAAGTAACTAGGGGAATGATACAAGTCAATATAAAGCTACAATGGAGTTCTTTGCAGATACTCTTTATCTTATGGACCTAATCATGGAACTTCTTTCATCTCATTAAGACAACACTTGTGATAAACATATTGAGGACATGCTTGCTCATGTTTTTCCTTTCTCTAATCTTTCAAAATATTGGCCAAGTGTGAGCCAGAATGTCTACGAGGCTTTCAAGTTTGATCAACAAATGGAATGTGATGCTACAATTCATGATAGTGTGGAGTATGAGAATTTCATCTTCTTATTCCAGTTTGATGAACCTATGATAGGAATAGATAAATATGGAAATACTACTTCAAATTTCATGGACAATGCTAATTGTGATGGTGCTAGTGGCTTGGAATTGTACAATGTCCATATGGACCCACTGCTAGTAAAACAAACCAAAGTCTTTGACAGAGGAAAGAATTGTCCCTGATTTTGGGGGCCTGGGGCCTCCACCTTCTAGAAATGAATTGCAATGTATATTTTGTAAATAGTGTACATAGGCTGGTTTGTTGTCTTTGATTTATGTTGTGTCTTCTTTCCTTGTCCAGATAAGTTCTTGGGTTTTGATCTTCTACCCTAGTCTGCTTCAACTTGAGATTTAGATTCTCGCTATAGCCACTGGGGGTATACGTCCCCAACCATGAGCCATTGATGGACATTCCCAAATTTGACAATTTTTAAGTAGCCCACAGGCCTTGTCTACTTTATAAACCCTTGTCCCCATGTGTGAGTAGGGTTTTTCTTATGAAAGCTTTTAAGTCTTCTAATACTTTGTTGACCTTCTTTTCCAGTCACTAGTTTGTTAAGTCATTACTTAAGCCATAGTGCACATCTACCTACTAGCCCCTTTGGTTAAGAGTGTCGATCACCCAATCGACTCATAGACCTTATCTATTTCCTAAAGTCGGGTCCTAATTTTCCCTGGTGATCTAAGCTTAAGTCACCAGCCTATGAGGTTCATGTCACCATTGGCCTAATCAAGGCCCTTTATTAAATGCTAACCTTGTCGTGTGTGTAGGTTTTGAGATTTGAGGCTATGAAAAGGATAATCTCCACCATTCCCCACTAGCTCGCAAGGAGAAAGTGGACTCTCATTAAAAGCCGCAAGATCAGCAAGATCCTGACACCTAGATAAATCTACCTAGTTTCTGAGATGGATGGAGTCTACTAACGAAGAAGTTTCCATCTGAGGTGGGTCAACACCACTAGCCAAGGAAACATCTACAAAGTATCGCTGGATTCAAACCTTGTCAACATAAATGAAGCCATCTAATTTTCCATCTCATCATGAGATCAATGAATAATATTTAAAGTTGATAAAATGATACGTGATAGTCATTTTCATTCTGCAACCAGTGGAAATTAATGATATATCCTCTATGGATGCAATCAAATTGATCTTTGTGCATGTGGAGACTTAATTGTTGGCAATCATGAAGTGTGATCTGCTAATTTTCATGCATTTGGGAATTAAATGATGACAATACAAATGCCAATGAATTGCCCAATTTGCACATGTGTTTTTTTAATCAAGAATTCATGATTGATATCATCACTTTTCTCAATAAATAGAAGTGGTGAGTTGCTAATTTCACCATAGTAATTAAGTTGTTAAATTTTCAAGTTTGTGCAGAGAGTCAAAGTTCGTGTGTATACTTTCTCGTGATAAAATGAGTAAGGCTAGCACCCCATCTGTCCCAATGTGAAGGTATAATAGACTAAATTTGTAGGAGTCTCATGGAATAGACTTGGAGCTCACACAAAGTGCTCACAAAAGTGTCCATGGCGAGGAATCTTCACCCATGATTACCAGATGCAGTTGTTGACTGAAGGTTCAGACTAGAAGCTCAAAGGTATTTGTTGGATTCCAGTTGTGTTTATGGTTTGTCCTTGATGACAAAATCCCTAATCCTTATGATTTACAATGGCACTTCTTTGATGTCTCTCGGCCTTTACAGAAAGTTATTTGTTATGTTTAAATTTCAAGATGGTGATAAGAATTCTGGTTCAAGCTATGAATACTATTTCTGTGTCTGACAAAACTTGTAAGTTGGTATTCTTTGTTAGGATGGTTCTCTTTGCATTTCACAGGCTTTCACATATCGGCATGAGTATGGAAGGGTCTCCTCGATCCACTTTGAAATGTCTGAGTTGCCTATCGGCAAGACATTTCTAATGTTATGTCAATTGAATTTAACATTCTGGCAGCTTTCAGTGTAACATTATTCATTGTCTCAATGATAGTAGTTATATCAGCATAAGTTAAATTAGTCGGTATGTGGTCTCAACGATATTGGTTTGTCACACCGACCGGCACAGGAAAGAATCTCTATCAGCATGAGCTTGGCCATCGGGCTGAGGTCATAGCGAAAAGGTTATGTCTTTCTGACTAATGCATGTGGATGTCTTTCGGTAGGAGTGTTGTAATCGGCATATGGTCTCTCCGAAGACATATTGTCTTACCGACCGTGTTCAAAAAGGGTCTTATCGGCAAAATTTTTTCTTCGGTATAATGTCATAACAAACCCTGTGGGTCTTACTGATGGAAAATATTAAGGGCTCTCAGTGAAACATATTGTGTTCGATATAATATCTCTCCGACTGTGGAAAGTCATGGTGAAGGTGAATGAAAGGCTTTCAGAAAAAGGTTGGTAAAGTCTTAGCAACTCAGAGTGAATAAAGTCTTTCGGTGAAACTTAATGTATTCTATGAAACGTCTTCCTGAAATCATTAGGTTACAGCGATAGTGTTAAAACAAGATAGAAGGCTCGTTGATAAGAAAAACCATTTGTCACAGCGACCAATGTGTATCATGTGGAGTAACGGTGAAACATGGAGTAGTCTATATAGTGTCTCCCCGACTATGTATAGTCTCGGCAACTTGGAAATGATAAAGGCCTTCGGGATAGGTGTTGAATTGTCATGGCGACAATGTGTATCGAATGTCTTTCAGAATGACAAAGTTTTCTCTCCAAGAGGTCTCCCTGAAAGTTGTCTGTTACAGTGATTGTGAATGAAACTAAAAGGGCATCTCGGTAAGAAGTTTCCTCATGTCTCAGTGAAAGAATGTTTTACAAAGGAAGATCATCGGCGTAGCATGTTGTATTCGATATATCTTCTCTCTGACTCTGGTGGTTCTTGGTGAAAATGACAACCATAAAGTTGTCTAGCAATGTTAGAGTTTCCTACGGCATAGCATGTCATCGTTTGAATTGAAAAGATTAGGGAAAACTTTTTGAGTTTATTCTCTTAAGCTAGGTATCGAACCCTAACCTGGCCGCCATCATGAATGTTTACATTTCTATTATTGCTGACTGTAACGGCTTCTACAAAGGTCTATGGAAGGTTTTTTTGATGCGCCTCTCTGGTTGGATGCTCGATAGTGGTTGATTGAGCCATGGGAGTTACAAATTTGTCTGAGAAACAATCTCACAAGTTTCAAAAGCTGGGTGAAACGGCTCTTGTTTTGGTTGGTTGTTATGCTCTTACTTCTCAAGTTTGTTACTTTTCTGGCATTTATAAATAGGAGCAGAAAACTAAGTTTTATGTTTAGCGGTTATTGTAATTATGAGATTATCATTCTTGGGCTATATGAAAATGTATGATAAAACTCTGCAATAAAAATCTAAATAAAAATGCAGAGATTGTAAATTTCTTTTCTATGATGTATTTTAGGGATTCAGTTATTAAATCTTTAAAGTATTCTGTAGACGAGAAAAAAGAGAGATATGTGCTTAACTAAAAATAGAGAAATCCTTTGAATCATTACTATTGTTCAAAACATAATTTGAGGGGTTGGTACTCCTTGAGATAGATATCTCTAAATGAGGGGTTGATGCTCCTTGAGTGGGTGCTAAAAAATAAGCCTATAAGGCATTATGAATAGTTGATTAAAAGACTAAGCCTGGAAGGAATTTAGGGAGTGGTTTTTATACCCCAGGAGGGTTTTCCACTCGGCAAAATATTGTGCCTCTTTGTTCTTCTATGTTCTCTCTGGTTTATTATGTTTTTGTTGTTTCAGTTCACTGTTGAGTCATTATTTTTCTCAATTATGCTTATGAATGATTACATTCAACTCATGAATGCTCTAATCAAAATGATATTGAGATCAAATATGAGCTGTGTGTTTAAATATTTTAAAATTTAGTCAAATAGTTAAGACACTGATTCACCCCCCTCTCTCAGTGTCATTTTAACTCCAACAATAGGAACTAAAGGGAAGGAATCTATTCGACCATCCATTAGGGTGCGAAGGAAGATTAGGTATGGTCGTGGCTCATTTGGTCAACAAAACTCTCCTATTGATGTTACTGACAGCCTGTCCGATAGTGAAACAAAGACAAACTCTAGTTACCGCTAGTACCTCGCGACCTTAGGTCGAGCACTATCCCCCAAGGCAGAGGTGTTGTCTAACCCTCCTTTGTTTGTCAGGACTCCGAGTGGATGAGATGGCACCATGTTGAAACATGACAAAGATGAAACTAAGGTTGAGGTTTTATCCCTAACCCTTGCAATGACACAGAGTGGCCGTGTGTACCAAGGTGTGTGTGATGCTCTAAGAGTGCTTCTAGTTTGTGAAAAGGTGGTGGTTAATGAAATTTTTGTGTTGATAAATGATTTCTCTGGGTACTATTTTCTCTCTGCGTGCATTAATTTTTTTTGAGGCATTGGATGTTGAGTGTGTGCCCTCGTGGTGGTTTGGGCATTGGTTTTGCTGCTTACCTGGCGGTAGAGGAAGATTTTGGTGGCACTTTGCTTCTTCCTCATGACAGCTAGGGGTTCTAAAATTTTTGAATCTTCAATTCTGATACGTAAGGGGTAGAAAATATAGGAATACTAGAGAATAGGGTAGTAAGGTTGTCTTGGGTTTTGAACTTTACATATGAAAATATTAAATAGTTATGTAGAAATTACTGATATTGAAAGTAAATTTCATATATAGTTCATATGCTCTTCTTTGTAAACCATTTTACAAATTTTGAATACACTATCAAGCATATTTGGTTCATCTTCGAATGTTTCATTTGAATGCATGTCTTCATTTTTTCTTTAATTCAATGAATCAACTAAACGTTTAAGTGAGGTCATGGATTTGTAGTGATTTACTGAGAATTTGGTAAGAAGTGATGAATTATATGCAGAGAATTTCCATAATGCAAGTCCTTATGGAAATAGTCCATAATTATTAGTTTCAAATAATTTATGCATGACAGGTCATAATTTGTATGACTCTATTGTCGAATCAATGAAGGCACTAGTCTAGTTGTCATGGTATTTACATCTTGAGTGATAATGAAGTATTGGACTATTGATTTAGGGTTAGAATACAAATATTTTTAAATTTATCTATAATGAATCATGTATGTGAGATATCTTTCATGTTCCTAGTAAATGGATGGATATTCACTTAAATATTTGCTGACCTTTGAGTAAATTGTGTCGTTTACCCTTTATAGGAACCAATTTATGATTTTCCATGTCATTTATTGAAATGGTCAAATAAAATGCTAAAAGGAACACCCTCCTAGGTCCCATAGAGCCTGAAGAGTAGAAGATATTTGTCTTTGACTTAATCTTGTCAAGTGGCCATTCGCTTTAAGGGTCTTAAACATAAGAGTTGTCTACTCTTTAGAGATTCCTAAGGTGTATTGGGAAAACACCAACATGATGGAAGCTCCAATATTCATCAGATGTAACAATACTAGTAATGCTTTTTGAATCTTTCTCTAACAATGATTTAAAACCAATAGAAAAGATAAGTGTTTAAGGGAGAAATTTAATCTAAAACCTAAGATCATGTATGCAAGACTAGAGTGTTCAAGATGGACCAATCTTCCAAAACCAATCTCTGCTTAGCCAAGATTAAATCCACAATATCACAAAGAAAATGAAATCTCCAAAGCAATCAAATGATTTTCAGATTGTAAATATTCAAACATGCATTCAAACATTCACAATTGAAATTGAGTTCAAACTACAATAGGCCCAGGCTAACTTTACACAACAATCTACATTCAGTAGATTACTAAAAGTATGGAATAGAGATTTCTCAACACCTCAAACACTTTATCAAGAGCATAAATGAACTGCAACTAGCTCTAAGATTAACCATAAAATAACTTAATACTGTAGAATAAAGGGAGACACGAGAACAATGCATAGATGAATAACACAGAGAAGAAGAAAAAAGCATAATTTCTTCAATTGTATTAACTTCACCAAGTACAACAATTCAAGTATCTCAAGTAGAAAATTGTACCCAGAACTCAAACTCTACTGAACTATGCATTATCAAGTATTGGATATTAACTATTAGCCTTAAAAATGAGGAGAAGACTTCAATTTATAGAGACCCTTAGGTTAGGTCATCCCAAGAGAAATATGAATTAGGGTTTTACAATTAGGCTGGCTAGATAGGTCAACCTTGACTCTTTTAATTCCCTAATTCAAATTTACAATAAAATAATACAAAGGTTGACCTAAAAAATGAAATTTTATAATAAGATATATTCCTCACATAGAATTCAAGTGAATAGTAGATTTTTGGGTAGGATTTATGGACTACTCTTACACTCTTAGGATGTTTCACCTACGAGGAGAGAGATAAACCCCACTCAAAAGTATAGGTGGTTCACTCAGATTAAGATGCATATGATGTGATTAAGGCTCAATGGAATGATCTAAGTGCAATTAAATGAAATATTTGACTCATTATGAATGCAAAGACTAAGAATTATGCAATGTTGGTAAACACAATGTGATATGCAAACATGAACTAAAGTATGAACAAATGCAAAATAGAAAAGAAGATGGCTTAATCAAAGTGCACCTGGGTAGAGAATGGAGAATCTAGAGTGTCCTAAATGCTATCAAAGATAACTAAAAATCACCAGTGGGACTCATTCGCCACTGATGGTAAATCAGTCTTGCTTTTGATGAAAACTTGTGAGAATAGGCTTCTGAGTGTTAGGATCCATAATTTGACAAAATCTAGATTCCCATCCTTAAGGTGGGACCCATTCACCACTAATGGTGAATCAATCCTCTCCCAAATTTATGTGAAATTAGGGACCAATCTTGTAGCACCAGATCTAACGTTGTCTGCTTGTTGGGTTTACAAAGTCAAATTTGTAGAAAATGGACAAAATGTCTTCTCCAAGCTTGAAATAGGATGTAGTTGACTTGAAAAATTTTGTTGACTTTTTGTCCACTTTTCAGCACCTAATTGCTTGTCAAATATACATACACAAGTCTACATGCACACATGCAAAGGGAGAAAATGGTTAAGGGTTGGGTTATAGTGATTTACCTTGGTCAAATCCCACTTTAGTAATCAAACCCTTAATGAAGAAATGGAATGGAAGAGAATGATAAAAAAATAACATGCAAATGATATCAACTTATCAAACCCTTAATGAAGAAATTTGAAGATATAGTAATGGCTGCTCCAAAATACTTGATTAATGCTTGATTCAATGATGCAAACTTCTTGAATGCTTGAATGAATGAGTGAATAAGTGAACTTGATGAATGGGAGTTAAACTGAGAAGAAAAACACTTATTTATACACACTTGTGCCTTAGTAACCCGATGATACCTCATCATAGGTCAACATAAGGTGATTTTAATTAAAAACCCGAAAGAAATTTGAAATATTTTAAATTTTGAGCCAAGAGGGACTCATTTTCCACCCATGGTGAATGAGTCCCACCTTGGACTTGAATGTGGGTGTTGGGAATTATCTTGCATTAAATGTTGTTTATCGGGTTTACATTCAAAAAATACTTAATTAATCCTTATAAGGGCATAAAGGGGTCAAATAAAGCACAAGAAAGGTGTAAATAACTTGAAATTAATCCTAGAAAAGTGTGAAATCTTGTTACAAGACATTACAACACTTCAAAATAGGACTTGATAACTGATGAAAATGTGACTTTTAAGTGAACTATAATGAATAGAGTCTAGAAAAGTGTAGAAATGTTTTACAACACTTCAAAAAACCTTCAGAAGACACCATACTTTGAATTTTAAGGACCTAATGTGAATGTTCAAGCCACATTGCAACATTAAATCAAAGAAAAATCGACCAAGCATCGTGCAGAAAAGCCTAAAAGACCATGAAAATGACAAGGGGGCATTTTTCTACTGCACATTTAGCCCCCACTTTAGTGAGAGGATGAACTTTCTTCAAACTCACACTAAAGTAGCCATGCATATCCAAAGAAAGGTTCCAATGCACTTACATTGGAAAGATGGAATGACAACAATCAAGAGGGATGATTAATCCACGAGGATGAAGATCCCATGGGAAAATAATCATAAGAACAAAGGGACATACATGTGAAAGGGAAATTGGATTGAGCTTAAATTGTCTGTCCAACTAGTTGTGGATTAGATCTAGGTTGTTTGTGACAGAAAGAGAATGCATACTCACTTTGGGATGACAAAACTCAAGGTAGTCCACTGGGTGAGAAGACCTAAAAAGGTGAAGTACATATGCTAGTTGGTATGAACTCACAAAAACAAAGGTGGCTATGGGGAAAGTCCTGCCGCTAAATGAGCTTCCTACTCAACCATATCAAAGTTATACCTCCTAATAACTTTAACAAGGAACCACAAGGGAAAATGTCTATTTGTGCTTCATGGGAAAAGAAAAGCTTCATATGCTTAGAACCCATGAAAAAAAAGCAAGGTAGCACAGGCATGCAAGTTGCATTATGCAAGGTGGTAAAAATTTAAAATGAAAAATGTAACATGTAAAATGAAAAATATGTTCAAAGGAGTAATGTTAATTTCATGCAAGGTCTGTCACTTAGGGAACATTGTATCTAATGTCTCCAAGAGAGGACCCCTCAAAGAATAAAATATTCACAACTTAGGGGATGTAGTGCATTGCATCAAACCACGAAGAGGAATGTAATATGCTAAGATATATGACACTTATGAAGGACATCAAACCTAATTTCATCCACAAAGTGATGAATGCATCATATGAAGTGACAAGGCTGCACTAAGATTGCAAATGAAATGATTCCAATGTATGCCCCCCACTTTAAAGGAATTGCTACACACTGTTTTGTGAGCTGTGTAGCAATTGCTTTAAATTAGCAAAGGGAAGAATGTAAAAAGGAAAAATAAGACATGAGAACCAACTTGGAAAGCCCCTATGCCAAGTCATATGTTTCTAAGTTAGGCTACGTCATGTACACAAAAAATAAAACAAAAGAAAGGAGGTTTCCGCCTAGAGAGAAACACACAAAAAACATAATGGATCTATGGATTTGGGGTTAGTATGTTCATTTCTGCAATTTTTCTATGGAAGAGATCAGAACTGGAAGAATGACACAAAGAGAGCTAAAACAAAAGGAAAAAAAAGTTTGTTTTGGGTCAAAATGGAAGAGACATTGCAGTCTCAACGCTTTACGTCATCCCCAAAAGGAAAACACAAGTGAAAAGGAAATGAAAAGGAAAAAGAAAAGGAAAAAATATTTTGGGTCAACATGAAGGAGACATTTCATTCTCAATACCATATGTCATCCCCAAAAGGAAAACACAAGAAAAAGACAAAGTAAAAAGGGAAAGGGACTGATTGGGTCAACATCGAGGAGACATAGGGCATCTCAATTCTTTTCATCGTCCCCAAAAGGAAAATAAAAAATAAAAACCAAAAAGAAAGGACCTTTTGGGTTAACATGGAAGACACATAGGGCATCTCAACACTTTGCGTCATCTCTAAAAGGAAAACACAAAACAAAAGCGAAAAAGGCAATGTATGACATAGAGAAGAATAAAAGTATGAATAGAAGAACTGTACAAAGAGAGAGAACATCAAATGCACAATATGGGGGAACATGATGTGCACATAAAAAAGGAAAATGTGAAAAGGGGCTAGTAATGCAAATCCAAGTCAACCATTAATCGAGTTATTGGCTTCACAATCTTAAGTAGTATAAGCAGAAGGGAAATAATGCAGCTAAGAAACAAGAACAAATGCATTACTAAGATAAGGCTAACAACTTATTTCCCCCAAAAAAGTGTAAGGAAAGAGTGAGCTGAGGTGGGTGATGGGAAATGATCATGCAATAGTGAGAATGAAAATTTCTACAACTAAGGCATGATAAAAGGATTTTGCAGTATTTATGAGTTTATGTAATAAATTCTTTAGGCAGAGGGATTTGAAATGTATATAATATACATTGTAAAGTCTTAGAATAATTAGTTCTATGTCCAAGAATACGATGATATGCACAGTACTTTGTGTTGTCTTTAGGAATTTTGACTCGAGTACAAGGAGGTAGTTTGATGAAATCAATCTTAAGAAGAATTTTTAATGCTTCTACATTATCAAATTTAGGAAAATGGAATTGAATTGGTTTACCCATAGGTGGGATGGAATGGGGGATGTAGTACCAAAAATAATTCCTTCATCCTAAGAAGTTTCTATTCTTCTTTAGGAAGGAGGACATTCAAGTCAGGAGGGGAATCAAAGATCACTGTGCCATCATCCCAAAGTCTCCTATATTCAAAAGGAGGCTTGTTAGTATGAGGAGGATCTTGATATCTTAATCCTATTGTTTTTTCTTCTTTTGGTTTTGTTCAAGAAGGTGGTGAATATTATGCTCATGTGTTCTATCACAACCTTGTTTACTTAAGATAGTAAAACCTTTTCCATATGTTTCTTCAAGGTTGAGGGGAGTCTTCTCCAATGATGTCTACATCATGAGGAGGACAATCATGAGGAGTTGAAGGAGCACGAGGAAGCTCAAGGTCATTAGGGTCATAGCCAAAGGCACAATTGGACATGTCTACCAATGATTTCAACGAATTCCAAAACTTATTAAAAGAAAATGCCATGATGATAATCAATGAAAGTAAAATAAGATGCAAGAAATAGAAGAAAGTAGAGAATTTGGAAAGTAAAACAAATTTTTTTTATAGAAATAGAAATACAGGAAATAATCCGAAAATGCAAACTAAGGATGAAAATGCAAATTTTCATTTTTTGAATGATATGATATGTAAAAATGAAATCTAAATGAGTCTTTCCCTAATGCAATTTGAGAAACCCTAGGATGCAAAAAAAAAAAAAACCAAATTTAATCTTGATGCAAATGAAGTCTAGGATGCAAGATGCAATGAAAATGAGAAATGTAAAGTGCTCAATATGTAGGTTCACCAAAATGAACCATAGATTTTTGGGTAGGATTTATGCACTACTCTTGCACTCTTAGGATGTTTCACCTAAAAGGATAGAGATAAACCCCACTCAAAAGTCTAGGTGGTTCACTCAAATTAAGATGTATATGATGTGATTAAGGCTAAATGGAATGATCTAACTGCAATTAAATTAACTATTTGACTGATTATGAATGCAAAACCAAAGAATTATGCAATGTTGGAAAACACAATGTGATATGCAAACATGAACTAAAGTATGAACAAATGCAAAACAAAAAAGAAGAAGGTTGAATCAGAGTGCACCTGGGTAGAGAATGGAGAATATGGAGTGTCCTAAATTCTATCAGAGATCACTAAAAATCACCAGTGAGACTCATTCACCACTGATGGTGAATCAATCTTGCTTCTGATGAAAACTTCTAAGAGCAGGTTTTTGAGTGTCGAGATCTGAAATCTGACAAAATCTAGATTTCTAGCCTTAAGGTGGGACTCATTCACCACTGATGGTGAATTAGTCCTATTCCAAAATTCTATGAAATCAGGGGCCACTCTCGTAGCACTAGATCTAAGGTTGTCTGCTTGTTGGGTTAACGGAGTCAAATATGTAGAAAATGGAAAAAATGTCTTCTCCAAGCTTCAAATAGGTTGTAATTGACTTGAAACACTTTGTTGACTTCTTTGTCACTTTTGAACACCTAATAGCTTATCAAATCTACATACACAAGTCTGCAAACACACATGCAAAAAGGAAAAAAGTTTAAGGGTCAGGTTATAGGGATTTTCCTTGGTCAAATTCCACTTTGGTAATCAAACCCTTAATTAAGAAATGAAATGGAAGAGAATGATAAACAAGTAACATGAAAATTATATCAACTTACCAAACCCTTCTTGAAGAAATATGAAGATATAATAATGGTTGCTCCAAAATACTTTATTAATGCTTGATTCAATGATGCAAAGTGCTTGAATGCTTGAATGAATGAGTGAATAAGTGAACTTGATGAATGGGGGGTTAAAATGAGAAGTAAAAAACTTATTTATACACAGTTGTGCCTTGGTAACCTGATGATACCTTATCATAAGCCGACATACTTGGTGATTTTAAATATAAACCTGGAAGAAAATTTGAAATATTTTGAATTTTGATCCAAGAGGGACTCAATTGCCACCCATGGTGAATGGGTACCACCTTGGACTTGAATGTGGGTGTCATGAATTATCTTGCATTAAATGTTGTTTGTCAGGTTTACATTAAAAAAACCACTTAAATAAGCCTTATAATGGCATAAAGGGGTCAAATAAAGCATATGAAAGGTGTAAATAGTGAGATTAAGCCTAGAAAAGTGTGAAATCTTGTTACAAGACTTTACAACACTTCAAAATAGGACTTGATAAGTGATGAAAAGGTGATATTTAGGTGAATTGTAATGAATAGAGTCTAGAAAAGTGTAGAAATGTTTTACAACACTTCACAACACCTTCACAAGATGCTATAATTTGAATTTTAAGGACCTAATGTGAATGTTCAAGCCACATTGCAACATTAAATCAAAGAAAAATGGACCAAGCATTGTGAAGAAAGGCCTAAAAGACCATGAAAATGACAAGGGTCCAGTTTTCTATGACACATCATGGTGCAACCAACTTGTATCTAAGTAGCAAGCTCAATGTAGATGGAACATTCTTCTAGATGATCAAGCTGAGTCATCCCCCTTGTCTTTATCTTCTTCTCTCCTAGAAATTTCTTGAACTTTTGAAATTACTAAGTCAAGCCCGGCCTTATATGGGATTATTATTAAATTAATTCTTTATTTAATTGAATTTAGTTATCATCCATATTTAGCCAAGGTTTTCTCCCAATCACCATAAATACTATGATACCTATCTAATCTTGAAATATAGATAGTAACATCTTCAAGTTGATCATTTACCATGGGCCCAATATCACCCAGAGAGTAAACTTTATGCCACCATTTTTGTAATTGTTCAACATTTAGATTTTTTTCCCAAATTTCTTTCTTCTAGTGACAATCTCGAAGAAGGGATTATAGCTATCAAAGACTTCCTTTGCCTCACCTTCCAGGACTTGGATATCTTCTTTGGTGTCATCATTCTAAGCTCATTTCTAAAATTGAATGCTTCTATCCAATCCATGGCTTTACTAGTATTCTCCACTATGAGAACACCTTTCTTAATCAACAGATCTATGGGAACCTCAAGTACTTTCTCGAGTTCTCTAATGATAGTGTCATCTAGATTCTCACACTTGGCAAGAAATTGTGCCATGTCTTCATAAAGGGAGGATGTCTTTTCATACATTTGCAATATTTTTTCAATCATGGCATCTCCCCTTTGACTTACACTTTGCATCCATTCTTGAGTGTCCCTCATAGAAGATTGGGTATGTGTAAGATCATCATGGAAAAAATAGTCCCTTAAGTGGCGATAAAATTTAGAAAATTTAGAGTTAGGCAACTTGATGTAAAAATTTGAATAAGTTATCTATATTATTTCAAAAATATGTAACAATAGAATCTATAGCAAATTGAATGTAGTTTCTAAACTACTAGGTTTATTTAAAAGTATATATATATATATTGTGAAAATTGTAAATTTCAATGCAATAACACTTAAATTTCAGGGAAAAAATAAGAAGTAGGTGTCTATCTAACCACTCTAACCACAATAAAGTGATAATATTTTTTTATAAGATTTTAGATATAAGTAGAGAAGTCATGTCCTGATCTGATGCATATTTTTTTGTAATTTTTTTCCAAGTAAATGGGTATGTGTAGGACCATCATGGAAAAAATAGGCCCTTAAGTGGCAAAAAATTCAAAAAAATCAGAGTTAGGCAACTTGACGTAAAAAATTGAATAAGTTATCTATATTATTTCAAAACTATGTAAGAATAGAATTTGTAGAAAATTGAATGTAGTTTTTAAACTACTAGGTCTTTTTTAAAAAAGAAAAAACTATTTGGTGAAAATTTATAATATTAATGCAGTAGTACTTAAATTTTAGGGAGAAAATAAGAAGTAGGTGTCTGTTTGACCACCCTAATCACAAAAAAGTGATAATATTTTTTTATAAGATTCTATATATAAGTAGAGGATTCATGTACCGATGTGATGCATATTTTTTTATAATTTTTTTCCAAGTAAATAATTAATTATGATTTTTTTATTACAACTTTTAAAAAATATAAAAAACTCGTATGTCTGACCCCCTTAACTTGGTCAACACTTCATGAAATTCATTTTTTATTTCTTTAATCCTATAGTATGCAAAGCATAGAATGTGACACATGTTTTGATTCAAAAAATGTGATACCATTTGAAAGCTATAAATATTTTTCAAATTCTATCAATCGACTTTAGTCATAATTTGAATAGAAAATGAATAATAATTACTTATTAAATTCAAAGTAAATCATAATTTATATTGGTGGAAAGCTGAGAATCTCCTTTGAAAACCCTTTCGCTTCATCAATTTTGGGTAAAAAAAATGTCGTCAGCCACATCCCCATCATATTGCCACTTTTTGGCCCCTCATGATCCTGCACATACCCAAATAATTAATTATGGTTTTTTTATTACAAATTTTAAAAAATATAGGAACTTGTATTTATAACCACCTTAACTTGGTCAAAAATTCATGAAGTTCAATTTTTTTTTTTAATCCTATAGTATGCAAAGCATAGAATGTGATGCATATTTTGGATTCAAAAAATGTGATACCGTTTGAAAGCTATAGATGTTTTTAAATCAGCCTAACAATCAGGACTTTAGTCGTAATTCAAATAAAAAATGAATAATAATTATTTATCAAATTCAAAGTAAAGCATAATTTATATTGGTGGAAAGATGATAATCTCCTTTAAAAACCCTTTTCGTTTCATCAATTTTGGGTTAAAAAAGTCGTCAGCCACATACCCTACACATACCCATGATCATATCGCCACTTTTGGGCCCATCATGATCCTACACATACTTGATTTCATCTTCTCAATTTGTGATATTTCATTTTTTTATAAGAAAACCCTTCTTAAAATGAAGAGCCTTCAGTACTCTGTGCTTGCTTGGATTTCACAAAATGCTGAACATATCTATGTACCTCCCTTTGTTTCTTTTGCAATTCCTCTTTTTCATTAGCTTCCTTGTCTAGTCTTCTAAGGATTGCTTGTGCTAATTCTTATAAGTCTTCCTTCTCTTTCTCTTTTGAAATAGGATCTAGGTTAATTGTTTGGACCTTATAATTTGAGGGTCTAACTTTATCTATGTACTTATCCTCAGCAAGAGTGGCAACATGAACAACCCTATTAATATACTCATCTCTTGAAAATTTATACACAGTCCTAGCCCTTTTCCTCTCCTTGGGTTTTCACCAACCCTCTAAGAACTTATCCAAGCTTGGATTTTCATCCTCCGCAATAATGGATTTCTATTTTGGTCTCTTCTCTAGCCATTCTTGGGTAGTTGGTTTCTCTATTCCTATATTCCTTTGAGAAGTGCTACATTCTTATTGATCTTCAAAAGGATGGTCTTCAACATTCTTTTGACCTTATATTGTAGAAAAAAGGAAACCTTCTTGATTTGGGGAATAATTGATGAAAAATTGGACTCAACGAGGCCTTGATTTGGTGTTGTGATGTGTTTTTCACATCCACACTAGGTCTTGGACCCTTGCAAACTGAATAACATGTATTTATTGATGCCTTGTAAAGGTGTTGTAAAGTGTTGTAAAGGAATTTCATGCTTTTCTAGACTTAATGAACCCATCTTACCCTAATTCAACATTATAAAATGTATTTAATAGCATTAATACACTAATCTAGAAGGCTTGTAAACTAAATTCAACTTTAACTTGGTGTTGTATTGTGTTTTACACATTCACATTGGTTCTTGTGCCTTTCTAGGCTCTGTGGACCTCATTTTCATGTTGTAAAGTGTATTTAATCACACTTTCACATTGAATTTTGTGTCCCAAGCCCTAATTGACCTTTACATAATCACTAATAGGCCCCTATTACCCCATATTGTGCATCCCAAGGCATAAATTGATCAAATACCCAACATAGTCATCATATAAACCTTATTTCCTTACTTCCTAGTATTGTAGTTGTTAAATGGGCCCCTTTGGAACTAATTCATCATCTGTGGTGAATCAGTCCCTACCAAGTGGGACCGATTTTCCCAAGGTGGTGAATGAGTCACTTTTGGACCATTTTTGACTTTTGAGTGGGAAATTTTGGAATTTAAGTTTTATTTTTCTTCATGTTGGCCTTGGGGATCCCATTTACGGGAAAATTAGGAGAATTGCCTATAAAATCAAGTCTTTAAACCCTAATTTACATCCATTAACTCATTTTCACATCTCTTATCTTTCATTCATCATCTATCTTCTCTATCAAGTCAAGCAAGCTAGGGTTTCATCATTGCAAGTCATCAAGAAAGCTTCAAAAGACATTCAAGGGTAGAATATTCCTCCATTGTTGCAGAAATTCAAGATCAAATATCATGGCGAGATAATAACTCCAATAATACATTTTTCATTACATTCTTTCTTCATTTTTGTTTAATTACATACAAAGGGGTTTGACTAAGGAAAACCCCCATGCCCTAACATTCAACAAATTCTTCTTTCTCTTCTTGTGTGTTTGAAAATTTAGACATCTTGGAGGCTTAGAAATCATTGAAGATTGCATTGAAATTTTTTCCAAGTGATATCTTCATTGGATAAGGAAAAACATCAACAAAAAGTTACTTTTAGACCTGAATTTGACAGTTTTAGAGCCGAACACCCGAAGAAGCAAAAAGTGCAGACCGAAGGCTCCTTTTTCAACTTTTAAATCTTTAAAAATTCAACAGTGGACTCATTTTACATGGATGGTGAATGATTCCCACTTCTAGGCCTACTTTTTGGTTTTCCACATTTTTGGATACCCTTTTGTCTGAAATAGGTTTTAGAACAGTTTCATAAAACTAGGACTAATTCGCTAAAAATGGTGAATGAATCCCACCAGGCCTAAAAATTAGGATCAAAAAAATTATAGAAGTCATTTCCAGCCTTAATCAAGATCTCAGGTGCATACTTTTAGTTTCATCCATTTATAATGCAATTTACATTCATTTCTAGGTGTTTTCTATATATCATAATGTGTTTTCCAACAAGTTGCATTTCAATAGTTTTCACTTAATAATCAATAGATTTTAATAATTAGAATCATTGAGATCATTGCATTTAGTCATACTTAAATCATGCATTCCTTTATTTGAGTGAACCACCAAGATTTTGGGTGTGGGATCTATCTCTTTCCATTAGGTGAAAGACCCTAATTGAGCAAAAGAATCTTAGCATCTCACACCTCTTTAAATCTACGCTTCAGACCTTTATCACCTTCCGCAACATCATGTTCATCTTCATATTTATCTTCTTCATTAAATACTTTTTCTTGTTCCTTCATTGGAGACTGGGAAGGCATATTCACAGTTATGTCTGATGTTGTCTCTTTACTTTGCACTTCATGCTCTTCCAGTTGTTTCCCCTATCAATTAACTTCACACTTGATTAGGTGTGGGTACCTCATTTTCTATCCCTTATTCTTCAAGATTATGAGAAGTATCCTTTTCTTCTTCTTATTTTCCAAGTTCGCTATAGACACTACCTTCTTGATTGATAACTTCATCAACTCGCACATTGTGAACTAGAGATGGAGGAGGGGAATTATTTCCTTAAGCTAGTATCTTTAATAAATCATCAGTAGGTGCCTCTTCATTCCTCATAGGTTCATTTTTCATTTCATAAATATTTTCAATAGGAGGAGTCTTTTTCTTTGGATAACTTCTCTACACATGGGTATGTGCAGGATCATCATGGAAAAAATAGGCCCTTAAGTGGTGAAAAATTTAGAAAAATTATAGTTAGGAAACTTGACTTCAAATTTTGAATAAGTTATCTACATTATTTAAAAAATATGTAAGAATAGAATTTGTAGAAAACTGAATGTAGTTTCTAAACTACTAGGTTTTTTTTTATTTTTTTTTAATCCATTTGGTGAAAATTTTAAATTTCAATGTAGTAGTACTTAAATTTTAGTGAAAAAAGAAGAAGTAGGTGTATGTTTGACCACCCTAACCACAATAAAATGATAATATTTTTTTATAATATTTTAGATATAAGTAGAGGAGTCATGTACCGATGTCATGTTTATTTTTTTGTAATTTTTTTTCAAGTAAATAATTAATTATGATTTTTTTATTACAACTTTTAAAAAATATAAAAACTCATGCATCTAACCACCTTAACTTGGTCAAAACTTCAAGAATTTTTTAATCCTATAGTATACAAAGCATAGAATGTGACAAATGTTTCAAATTCAAAAAATGTGATATTGTTTGAAAGCTATAGATGTTTTCAACCAGCCTATCAATCGGACTTTAGTTGTAATTCAAATAGAAAATGAATAATAATTATTTATTAAATTTAAAGTAAAGCATAATTTATATTGGTGGAAAGCTGAGAATATCCTTTAAAACCCTTTTCGTTTCATTAATTTTGGGTTAAAAAAAATTCTTCAGCCACATACCCTACAAATACCCATCATATCGCTACTTTTTGGCCCATCATGATCCTGCACATACCCACAACGACAACCTGGAAAATTTCCTCTTGATCACTTCAAACTCATCCCTGAAGTTGGACCAATAATCCTCTACATGAATCTTGTGCCTATATTCCCTACTTTCTTTCTTTTGAGAAACTCCATAGAGGTCAAAGTTATTCTTGTTTGTGTGTGAATACAAATTGAACTATACCATCTCTTTCTCAAAATAATAGGCACTTTAAATAGAGGGGCAGGCCTCTAGGACTTCAATCCTTAATGAGAATTCTATTCCAAGTCATTTCTTGTGCATATCCTTTACAATTGCATCAAAATCCACTAGTTTCCTAGTTAACTCTACCAGAATGACCTTGTTGGTCAGATATCTTGGCAACCTCATGGGCACTTTCAATGATCCCTGCACTTTCATATAGGAGAAATTTGGAAATTGAATTAACCATTGACCATATTTCCATATTAGTTCCATGGCCTCTTCTAAAATCTTGACATGTAATGCATCTTGCAACAATCTTGTAATATACATAAAAGAGGCATCATTTACCCTCCTATAGTTAGAAGTATTGAATTGGAGATGAGGGAAAAAATCACATATCCTATCCTTGCATAGGATTCCTTTGCAACTCAAGCACTTGTACTTATTATTCCTGGCCAGAAAATATACAAGGTAGGAGGTCATGGTGAATTGCTTCATATCTTGCACATTCCTCAACTGCAAATCCAGGTTATCACTTATGACAACTGCCCAATGATAATGAGTTTCCTTCAAAATTTGTGAGATAACATAGAAAATCTAGTTCTTGAGTATAAATGCATCCTCTAATCCCATTATCATGTCCAAGAGGTTAATCATATCATTATATTCTACTTTGAAGTCACTCTTGTGCAATTTCTTGGGAAACTTTGAGTAGTGTGACTTTGGTTTAGCAATCGAATTACTATTCATCATAGCCAAATCCTTATCAAGATCCTTTGCATAGAATTCCTCTACCTCCTTTATGTCAATCCTCACCAGCTTCCGATGTGACCCAATGTTAATGGTGTCTACTATAGATTCTTTAGCTAAATTGGCCATGATCCTTCCCTGAGGGCCAACAATCACTCTTTTTTCAGAATCATAATGTTTTGAACACTTCAACACTAACTTTGGATATTGCAAAGTGGGTGAAAATCCCACAACTTGAGCTAGTCCTATATGAGTGATGATATGAGCAAGATGTGAAGGTGAATTCCCAAACATTCATTTTTTTGAATTCTTCATAATCTACATATCCCATGTTGGTATCACTGATTTTGCTCCATGATGAAAGAATCTTGGATTCAGGCCAGATGCCCTTGAATTCATACTTCATCCTTTTAGCCCTACTTTGAGGTTCCTCTAGACCAACTTTAGATGTCTTATCCATAGATTCCTTTGCTATACTAGACTCAACCTACATCCATTAGAAAGAAACAATAATTACCATGATATTAAGCATAATCAAGCATAAACCTACAATGACGATGGTGTTGGAACAAGAAGAGCATATAGAGGCTAAGAAGGCCAATAGAGGAAAGAAGCGAATGACACCACCATATTGAGTAGATGGAGCTTCATAAACCTTCAATGATGATGGTATTGGAACAAGAAGATCCTATAGAGACCAAGTAGAAACCTTGTAACAACAAGATAGATCTATGGAGAAGAAAGAATGATGAAATAGCAAGAGATTGAGCTTAAGAATAAAAATGAGTAGCATGAGAGTGAGTTTGAGAATGTAAGAGAGTGAATGAATAAGTTTGAATGGGTGAAATGGAGGCAAGGATTCATTTTTCATCGTTCAAGACCCAACAAAGAATGTTACATTCACAACCAAATAAGAAACATAATTCTTCTATAGATTCTAGAGGAAATAATATGTGAAGACAAAACTATGGCATGTAGATGTCTGTGTGGTGCATGTGCATCCCTGACAAATATTCCTCCACCAATGCAAAAAGAGAGAGAGACATGGGAAGATTAGGAAGATGATGGTGGCTTCATGCATCATTGTACTTGTAATTCTAAAGAGTAAATAAATGGAAAATTTTCTTAGCGTACAAATATATGCCATTATAGGAGCTATATACCTACTTGTATGAGAAGTGTGAAATGGATCTTCATCATTGGGAAGAACTAAATGGATCTTCATCATTGGGAAGAACTAAGTGGAGGTTACCACTAAGGTGACTGCAGATTGTAGCATAAGAAACAAAGGACTATGAAAGAGGTAAGAGGTAAGGATGTTTTGATCAACAAACAAAAGAAGAATTTGATTGATGAAGAACAAATATGGATAAAAAATGAGCATGGGATCACCATTAAAAATTCTGAAATGATGGAAAATGGTTGCTTTATGGTTTAGGACATAGAACAACACATTTCACAATCATTCCATTGAAGAGAAACCCTAGAGAACTCAATCTAAAGTATGCAAAGGAGAGAGAAATTTCGCAATAGGGTTGTCCTAAGGTCTTATTATAAGCTAAAGAGGGGTTCACCGCCAAGCTAGGGATTGGAAAAACTAATGAAATGGAAGACCTAATGCTTAAACCTAATATGATGCAAGATTTCACTAAATGACCTAAAAATGCAAGTAAATCAGAACAGAAAGCTGAGAGATGAAAGGTGTGCATGTGGATACCTATATCGGCTTGAATGAAGACTTGAAATGCTGAAAACACTAATTTTAATTTTGAGTGGGACTCATACACCAGATTGGGTGATTTAGTCCCAAATTAGGGTATTTGGGTAGAAACTAAAATTTGGAAAAGAGGTGTTTGGAACTCTTGAAATCTACAAATTTTCCTATACTAGGACTCATATTCCAGAAGTGGCGTATCAATATAGTTAGTGTTTTTTGGAAATTTAAAGTATGATTCTACTCTTAAATGTCTACTTTGTCCTTTCCACCTGATTTTTGGATCTAAAAATCTGATTTGCAACCTCTAAATGTCTTATAATGATCTCCAATGCAAGGTGACAACTTTGACAATTTTGAACACTTGACAAATTTCTCCAAACTTACTCTTCATTGTGTCTTCAACCTAGATCTATAAATCACACACTAAAGAGAAGGAGAAAATGTTGTTTTGTTAGCAGAAAGGGGTTTTCCTTGGTCAAACCCCATTTTGGTAATCGAACCTTGAAATGAAATGAATTGGGAAAGGAGAATGGTGAATGAACAAAATGTCATGTTGCAACTCACCAAACCCTAGCAATAAAGTGCTACAAACATGTATGAAGTGACTCGAATGGATGTAGATCTTGACTCTTGCTTGAATGTGATAGATATTGAATTGAATGCTAGCTTGAATAATGAAACCCTACATCATAATTTTTAGTTAAAAAACAAACATGATGCATGATGACTTTGACATGATCCTTGTGTGGCATATATTTTTGGACCCATTGGACTCTCTAACCCTTATAGGGTTGTTCACCTAAAAGAAGAGAGATTAGATTGAAAAATTCTTATGTAACACTCAAATTAGGATGTTTGCAATGTTATATGATGTAAATGATCTTGAATAAATGAAATTTGATTGATTAAGATGATCTAAAATGAATGCAAAACTAAGATTTATGCTTTGTTTGAAAACACAACATGATATTCCAAAAGATAGAAATAATGAACAAAATGCAATATTTGACTAAACAAAAGGCTGTTTCTAAGAATGTGTGTACTTGAGAAGCTATAGAGGATTGAATGAAAAAAATGGAAACTTGATGAAATCTAGATTTTAGCTAGTTGGGACTCATTCACCACCTTGGCCAAATCAGTCCCGAATCAGGACTTTTATGTACAAAACCTATTTTCTAACAGTTGGGGATCTAAAATAGCATCTGAATCAATTTTTCATATTAGGTGGGACTCATTGTCCAAGCATGGTGAATCAGTCCACTTTCTTATTACTGCAAACTCAAAACTCATATATGAACCTTGACACTTGTACAACAAATTTTTATGGATTCCTGATTCTAGATCTTGTAAAATCTCTATAAAACAACTTAAAAGTGTTGGTGTAATGAGGGGTTTTCCTTGTTCAAACCACTAGATAGGTAATCAAACCTTGAATGATGAGAAATATGCATAAACCCTAGCCTTAGATATGTTAAAGACTAGGAAATACTAAAACATGAAAGAGGCCTTATCCTATTGTTTTAGAATAAGACATGTAAGATTGATTGAAATGATGCAAGATCTCTACCCTAGAAACCTTACAACACATGAAACATGGATATGAAATGACATGCAAATACTAAATAAACATAATGCAAACCTTAATCTGAAGATAGAGTGAAAATGGAAGATGGAATCAATAGGAAACCAAGTCCTTAGGCATGATTTGGTGCCTAGTTGCACCTCTTCACCCTAGATTTCCAAATGATTCACCATATGCATCCATCATCAACCCTTTGCAATGTTGGATCTTGATAATATTAGTGAGCTTCAAGATCTACATAAACCCTAGTTTGATATCCTAAAACTTTAACTTTTCATGATGCAACTTGTTGTTGTATGCTTTGCTTTGAAATTGCTCTTGGAGAATGATAATGTGATCATAAGATATGATCAAAAAGTTGTGTAAAATGACTTAAAATGTGTATTTATAGGAAATATCACCTTATTTTCCCATTAATTAGACCTACGAGGCCAACATTCACCAGAAATAAGAGTTAAATTGATTACATTCTCGCTTGATTTTGAATTTTCCCTCAAAGGGGACTCATTCGCTACCCTTGGTGAATGGGTCCCACCAGAGGGGACTCATTCACCCAAGGTGGTGAATGGGTCCCACTACTACTGTTTGAAGGTGGGTTGTTGGGGTATGATGCTATTAAATGTTGTTTGTTGGGTTTTATGTGATTTCACATGTGAAACAGGCCTATAGATCAAAATTAATAGGTCTAAGGGGCCTATAAATGTTGTTTTGAAGAGGAAATGATGTGAAGGGGTCAAAATTGGGCCTAATTATGTGAGATATTGTCTCTTTTCTCAAGAGGTTCCAATTTTCTATGGCACACCTTGATACTTGAAGAATTCTCTAAATCACTTGATCATCAAACCTTGAATGCTCTTGAATGCTCTTGTGAACTCAAATTTTCCATAAGAATGCTCATTCAACTTGCTAGGTATAAAATTATTCAAAGAAACTTGTATTTATAGTTTTTTATGCCTAATTTAAGGAAATTACAACACTACAAGCTGACATTAGATCTAGGAGGATAAAATACCACCAAGAATTTGAACTAAATTTAATTTTGGGCCACATGGGACTCATACACTAGAAGTGGCATATAAGCCCCATTAGGCTTAACTATGGGGCACATTTTTTAAAAATTCTTAGAATGATGTAAAATATAGACCAAGGCCCAAAATCGTAGGTGGGACTCATACGCCGAAGGTGGCGTATGAGTCCTAGATCACTAAATCTGGGCCACACAACCCAAAAAAACCTAAATTATGATTGAATATTGTTTTATGTCAGGATTATCCATGGAAAGATGCATTAAATGAGGCTTGTGGATGCAAAATAAGTCCAATTAAAGCATAAAGAAGCCCAATTATTTAATAAAACCCTCAAAAAGTGTAAAAGTTTGTTACAACACTCCAAATAAGGTACAATTAAGTTCATTTAGTTACAAGGGAGTAAGACCTAATGTGAATATGTTATACATATTACAACACTAAATCAAGGCTATGTTAGGGAGTACTTTTTCCATTATTACATCTAGCCCCCACTTTAGTGAGAGGAGTAACTTGCTTCCAAATCACACTAAGTTAGACCAATGCACATCAAGAGGGATCTAAATGTACCAATGCTAGTAAGATAGGATGACCATGATCAAGATGGTTGCATAAGGCCCTACAACCAAGTCCTATGGAAAACTAACATAGCCACAAAAGAACACACATGAAAATGATATAAAGAGCAATAATAAGGCACAAGAATACACTGCCAAAGACAAAAAGAAAATAAAGAGTAAAAGAAGGGGGGTTGATTAAGCTATGACTATTTTTCCATCACAATGTGGATAAGATCTAAGTTGTTTGTTCAAAAAATGCACACTCACTTTGAGGCAATGAAACTTCAAGTTGTCTACTAGGAAATTCATGCCTCAGATCAACTTTCTATCAAACCATACCAATGTTATACTTCCTTATAAATTTGATAAGGTGCCACACAACAATGAACATCGAGCTTCATGAGGCAAGAAAAGCTTCGTATGCTTAGAACTCATGAACAAACAAGATGGCTCCATAGGCAAGCAAGGTGTATTATACAAGGTGCCCATATAACAAAAAAATTGTAAATAAAAAATAGGGAATTTTCAGAGGAGTCTTTCTTAGTTCATGTAAGGTATTTAACTTAGGGAACATTGTTCCCGATGTCTCCAAGAGAGGACCAATAAAAGAATAAAAGATTCACAACTTAGGGGATGCAGTGTGCCACATCAAGCCACTAAGAGGAATATAATATGATAAGAGATATCACACTCTTGAAGGAAATCACACCCAATGTCACCACAAAGTGAAAGACACATCCAATGAAGTAAGAAAACTACACCATGAAACATGAAATAAAAAAGAATAATGCTAATGTATGCCCCCACATTAAAGAAATTTCTAAACACCATGTTGTGAGAAATTACTTTAAAGTAGCAAATGATAAATGATAACAATAAAAAAGGAATGAGAGCTAACTTAGAAAGCCCTATGCCAAGTCAAATGTTTCCAAATGAAGCTACACCATGCAAAAGAAAAGAGAAAAGGGGTTGCACCCAAAATGAAACTTCAAACAAACATAAGGGATCTATAGATTTGGGGTCAGTATGTTCTTGCTACAAGTTTTTTAGAGAGCTCAAAATTGTCATCATTCCTTAAATACTCATAGAACTAGAAGCATGACACAAAGAGAGTGGAGAAAATAAAATCCTTTTAGGTCAACATGGAAGAAACATGAATGTCTCAATGCCTTGTGTCATCCCCAAAAGGAAAACACAAGAAAAAGGATAAAGGAAAATATTTTGGGTTAAAATGCAAGAGACATGAATGTATCAATGCCTTGCGCCATCCCTAAAATGAAAAAATGAGAAAAAAGAAAATGATAAAGAAAAAGCTTTTGGGTCAACATGGAAGAGACATGAATGTCTCGATGCCTTGCGTCATCCCCAAAAGGAAAACACAATACAAATGAGAAAGATAAATGAAAAGATAAAGGATTGAAGAAATAGAGAAGAATAAATGTACAAATAGAGGAATGTCACAAGGAAAGGGAGAGATACATCAAATAGAACAACATGGGGGATCACATTATGCACATGCAATTACATAAAGAAAAATGAAAAAGAAATAATTTTAAAGACTAGTAGGGAACATGTGAGTCAATCTAAAGCAGGTCATTCACATCCCAATCATGTTCATTGTATATCAAAGGCAGACTACTAGCCAAAGGAACAATAGCAAGTGCTGAACTAGGACCATCACCAACTTTAACACTCTTTTTAGGAGAATTCTCATTTAAGCTCATGGAAGAGGATAACAATGTATTCAATTCATTATGTGCTTGTTCATCAATCTTTTCAATCTCATCATCATCATCCAAGTTAATCACAATAGGTCAAATGATAATTTATAAAGAATGGTTTATCTCTTGTTGTGGTTATGCTATAGGATATTTTTGTGTTGGTGAAGGGAGAGAATCATCATGCATTGCTTCAGTCAAGTTTGCTTCTTGATTTTCTTTGTTTATTTCTTCATTTATCCTTCAAGAAAGGGAATGGCATCTACGCCTATGTTCTCTATCACCTCTATTTCTTTTAGTTTAGTTTTCAATTTTCATCTATGCAGGAGTGGGATTATCAACCATAGGTTTCTTTTCTACACTAAGGGGGGGAACGAAAGAAACCATGGAAGGTTGTTCAACTTTCTCTCTCACTTTGTAAACTTTTTTCATTCTAGGAAGTGTGATGGGATTTTTTTCATTTTCTCTTGGTCTTTTGTAGGAAATAGCATAGGTTTTGTCTTAGGTTGGTCTTGGTTGTTTGGAATGTCTTTTGGTTCAATCATGGTTTCATCAAGGATTGTAGGTTTGGTGGTGGGCAGAGGCATGTTTTGGAGGGATAATTTTGCTATGCATTTCACCTTGAACTTTTGCTATGATTTGAAAAGTTAGCCTTCTTGATGTTTAATAGGTTCCATAGGCTCAAGACAAAAAAAATCTAATGAAAAGTTCCCTTGAGAAGACAAAGGGTTAAAGACACAATGATGCACGATGAAAATTTCTTTTTCAAAGGGAAACTTTAATCATTTATGCACAATCGAAGGGACAACATTCATGGAGTGAAGTCATGGATAGCCTAGCTTCACATGAAATTGGTTTGACTATGAGATGATGGAGAATTAGATATCTCTAGTGTTGTCATTCCTATTTCTAAAGGAAGGGTGATATATCCCATCATAGGGAAAGTGAAACCATTATGCATCTTGATACATGCTCTTGATTTATCATATATTTCTTGATAGAGTTCATGCTTAAGTAAGAATTCTTCAATGATCACATTCTCTCCAAAGATATGATCTATTAGTATCCCATTAGTGGGCTTGTCATAGATTTGACCAGCTATGTAAAGAGGACCATCAAGTGCATGATTAAGTATATCTTGTGAGGAGAAATAAATCTCAAGAGACTTTTTAGTTTGGCCTTTCTGTGGTATGACCTCAATAAATCCAACCATATCATCCATAAGATCAACATCTCTAGTATCTTTTTGAATAATATCATTATTTTCATCATCTGTGTCAACATTCATCATATCATTCTTTGTAGTTTCACTAGCTCTGACAAATGAAATATTATGATTAGGCATAGGATTGGTAAAGATTTATAATTTTTAGTTGCGGGAAAATAGACTTATTTCCTTGAGTATTAACACCTCCAATGGAAAGTCAACCAGAATCAATGAGGTCTTGCACAAGATGTTTAAGATGCTTGCAATGTTTTGTGTCATGTTCATTTTGTCGGTGATAAAGGAAATAAGAATTTTTTCTATAGTTTTCAAGTAATGGTTTATTATGATCGGGAGTTTTAATTAGAGGTAAAGTAATCATTTTCTATTCTAAGAGTTGTGACAAGGTGCTATGAAGGGTATTGGGCAAGGGAGTGAATTTCCTTTTCGGGTACCCATAGTTAAAGGGTATTATTGCTTTAAATATAGCTACTTGGTTATCGAAATGTTAAGTTGTTAGTTGAGGGGGATTTAGTTGAAGGAAACCTTTATTCTTCTTCCTAAAAGGTTGGTAATTTTTTTTTTGTAGACTCAAACTTCTTAGTTTGACTAGAGGTGTATTTTGCATCACAACTACTAACCAAGTTTTTATAATCATAGAGGGTAGTACATAAGTGCATGGAGGGGAATTTCATCATGGTAAGCTTATATTGTATCTTACTTTGCAAATTCTATTTGAAAATAATTTGAAGGTGAGGATCAAGAATATTTACATCAATTTGGGAATAAAGTGATTGATAGTGTGAAATAAATTCTGTAGTCTTTTCTTCTTCTTTTTCCTTCTCATCAAATCAGCCAAGGTCATCGTAGGGGTCATATGCACTTGAAAATGGTTTATAAATTCCTAAAAACTTTCATTGAATGAATTAATTGAGTTTTTTTGTAACGGAAAAAACAATTCTAAGGCAATATCCTTCAAGGATATAGGGAAACGCTTAGCCAATAGTTTATCGTCAAGGATAAAGTCACTACATAAGGTGGTATTGGTGGAAACATGGTTAGAAGGATCTACTTTCCCTCCATATTTCTTGAATCTAGGCACCTATACACCTTGTAGCATTAGTGGTTGCAATATCTCCAAGGACAAGGGACTACTTTTGACATATTATGTAGGTGGACCATTTTTATTTTGATTGATAGTGAAAAATTTCTTTTGAAGGGATGAAATAGTTTGCAAAAGTTGGTTTATGAGGGGATCATTGTCTATATTGTGAGATGGAGGTGAGTATGTTGCAAGAGTGTATGTGTTTGAAGGACAAGTGAATGGAATTCTTATAGGTGGTAAGGTTCTAGGATATATGATGTACGATGCCACAAAGGTACTAGGGATTCTAGCAGAAATACCCAAGGAAGGAATCACATTACTATTAGGTTGCATTTTTGTTGTAACTTGAGGGTTGGTATAGGTAGGAATATAGGAAATTATTGTGGGAGGAGGAATTTGAATTCCTCCTTGGCTTGTGATATTATTTGGTGGTAGATCACAACTAGTGGTTGAGGTAAGGTGTTTTCCAAATATTTGAACTATGTTACGCACAAGGTCAAGTCTGTCTTCACTTTCAAGCATGTGATGAACATCATCTATGGTAGGGATGACGATAGTTGAAATTTTCTTAGTACTTATTTTATTTTGTAGGTTTGTTAAGTCTTCATGAATTTGGATTATTTTTTCTTCTGGAACATTGACAACCATTGATTCAACATGTGTCACACTACTTGAAGGCAAGTAATTGTTAAGGGTATGGTCCATACCTAATGAACTAGTGTCAATACTAGTAGTGAAAAAGCTAGGCAACCCAAGATCCATGATGATTTTTCTATCATGGGATGAAATGGGTCTCAAACTTTGTGTCAATATATTAGCAATAGTAAACCAAGTAGAAAAGCTCATGCAAGGGATACCAAATGCAAGATGGATGCATATGTGATTTAAGATAAATGCAATGAAATGTATATAGCAGAAAGTCTGTAAACAAAAATATAAAGTTATCAATAGAAAACAGGAGCAAAAAAACAAAGTTTTGAATTATGGAATATGTAGTTTAAAATTTTCATTGTGAATAAATCACCTAGAGGGGTGTATGAGACCTAGTGAGGGTTTTTTTCACAATTTTTTTTTTAAAAAAGTATTTCCTATGATTTTTAGTTTGTATGATTTGTAGACTAAATGTAAATGAAAATATTAGATGATATTCAATAATGCAAGATGGAAAAATGTAACCTATATGTGCTTTCACTAATGCAAGATTTAGAAACCCTAGATGCCAATTAACTAATGCAACCCTAATGCAAAGTTAATGCAAGCAATATCTAGGATGATAATGCACTCCAAATCAGAATTATGATGTTCTAAATGCAATTTAACCAAAATGAAATGATGTAAAATGGTTTCTTTATGGTTTAGGACATAGAACAAAAAATTTCACAGTCATTCCATTGAAGGGAAACCCTAGATATCTCAATCTAAAGTATTTAAAGGAAAAATAGATCTTACAATGGGGTTGTCCTATGGTCTGATTATAAGCTAAAGAGGGGTTCACCACCAAGCTAGGGCTTGGAAAAACTAATGAAGTGCAAGACCTAATGCTTAAACCTAATATGATGCAATATTTCACTAAATGACCTAAAAATGCATGTAAATCATAACAAAAACTTGAGAGATGAAGGGCGTGCACTTGTAAACCTGTAGGGGCCTAAATAAAGAATTGAAATTTTGAAAACACTAGTTTTAATGCTGACTAGGACTCATAGGCTAGACTAAGCTATTTAATCCTAGATTAGGGTTTCTGGGTAGAAACTAAAATATCGTAGAGAGGTGCCTAGAACTCTTGAAATCTATAATTTTTTCTATACTAGGACTCATACCCTAGAAGCTATGGATCAGTCCAGTTAGGTTTTTCTAGAAATTTAAAGTCTTATTCTACTCTTCAATGTCTACTCTGTCCTTTCCACCTAATTTTTGGATCTAAAATTATGATTTGCAACCTGTAGGTGTCTTCCAATGATCTCCAATGAAAGGTGAAAACTTTGAACACTTGAAAAATTTCTCTAAACTTACTCTTCAATATGTCTTCAACCTAGATTAGAAAATCACACACTAAAGAGAGGGAAAAAATATTATTTTGTTAGTAGAAAGGGGTTTTCCTTGGTCAAACCACTTTTTGGTAATCAAACCTTGAAATGAAATGAAATAGGAAAGGAAAATAATGAATGGAAAAAAGGTAATGTTGCAACTCACCAAACCCTAGCAATAAAGTGTTGCAAATATGTGTGAAGTGGCTCCAATGGATGTAGATCTTGATTCTTGCTTGAATGTGATAGATCTTGAACTGAATGGTAGATTGAATCATGAAACCCTACATCATAATTGTTAGTTCAAAAATAAACATGATGCATGATGAGTTTGGAATGATGCTTGATACTTGAAGAATTCTCTAAATCACTTGATAATTAGCCATTGAATTCTCTTGAATACTCTTGCAAACACTTGAATGCTTTTATGAACTCAAATTTTTTATAAGAATGCTCATTCAACTTTCTAGGTGTAAAATGAATGAAAGAAACTTATATTTATACTTTTTATGCCTAATTTCCTAAAATTACAACACTACAATCCAACATCAGATCTAGGAGGATAAAATATTTCCAACAATTTCAATTAAATTTAATTTTGGGCCACACAAGACTCATACGCCAAATGTGGTGTATGAGTTCCATTAGGCTTAACTGTGGGACAATTTTTTTAAAAATGCTTAGAATGATGCAAAATATAGATCGAGGCCCAAAATCCTAGGTAGGACTCATACTCCCAATGTGGTGTATGAGTCCCAAATCACTAAATATTGGCCACACAAATTAAAAACACCTAAATTATGATTGGATGTTGTTTTATGTCAAGATTATGCTTGAAAAGGTGCATTAAATGGGGCTTGTGGATGCAAAATAAGGCCAATTAAAGCATTTAAAGAAGCTCAATTATTTAATAAAACCCTAGAAAAGTGTAAAAGTGTGTTACAAAACTATACAAAATTGTAAATAAGGTACAATTAAGATCATTTAGTTCACAAGGGGCCAAGACCTAATGTGAATATGTCAGACATATTACAACACTAAATCAAGGCCATGTTAGGGAGTATTCTTTTTCCTATTACAGTTTCTAAAAAATTTCATGATTTGTAGCCTCATGGAACATTTCTCCTACTCGATGTGTCTGATGTATGAGCCCTCGAGAAAACTCATGATCAACATCACATAAAAGTATTTTTAGCTTTGTTTTGTTTTCATTTATTTAGTTTTGGATGATGTTCTCTGTAAGACATGAAAAAATTGATGTAACTTTGGAAGTAACAAGGGCATTCAATGAGAAAATATCAAGTCACATTTGAGTCTAATGTATATGTTGGCACTAACAAAGTGATTGATCAACATTATTTTCATTGGTTAACAAAATGTTGCACATCAATTTTAACTCTAAGTAGGCATTGGATTTAATTTTATTTGGCTTTAGATTACAATATTTATTTTTTAGATGATTTCTTTGTGATTTTAATGTTGAATTGGTCTTAAGAGGCATATGAGTCTAGGAAGTTGTTTAAATTAAAATAAAATTCAAGTTCATTTTGTTGATTTACTTCCAAGGAGAAAAGTGAGTTTATTTGTTGTTGGTGTGGGAAGAATAATGAATATGAGGAAGTTCTTTTAGAGATAAAAAAAATTAAAATAAATTTTTCGGTGCCCAAGGATGAGGAGGAAGAGTCACAACTTGAGCATGAGTGGAGCATTTCAAAGAGCATGACAAGAAAAGAGGTAGTAGGGGGCCACTAGAGGAGAGAGAGATGCCATTTGTCTCCCACTTTTCCCCCCTCTTTCTTTCAAGTCTCTCCCTCCTACCCACTCTCCCTCTCTCCTCTACCCTTAATCCTTAAACCCTAAACCCTTGTACCTCGTACCATTTATCTCTCTCCCACTCATCCTCTACCCTTAACCCTTAAACCCCTCCTTTTTCTCTTTTTCGGATTTCTGGATCCTGGAACTTGATTAATTTTGATTTCGATTTCGACTTTGATGTCGATCTTTTGACCGATTTCTTTTTCGGACGGACTTCGGACCGCGATTTTGATTTTCGATTTCGACGACTTTCTTTGATTTCGGATCTGAACCTGACCCGGATTTCGGATTGAGTTTGTTTGATTTTTGATTTGATCCTGGAGTTGCTTTGATGATTGATCTGATTGACTGGATCCTGATTTTTTTGATTTTTCTCGATTTCTGATTTTGATTTGACGTGGATCCTGACGCCTGACGGATTTTGATTTTGATTTTGATCTCTGATCCGATGCGTTTGATTTTGATCTGATCTTGATTTTGATCGCCTGATTTGTTTGATTTTTGATTGATCCTGATCCTGATCCTGCGATCTTTTGATGCTCGATTTATTTTTAGTCGATTTTGATTCTGATTTTGATCTGCGTTCTTTTGATTTACCCCCTACCCTTAAGTATATTAAATATTATTATTTAGAAAAATATAATTTACATTTATATTAATATTAAATATTATAATTTAATACAATGGGAAAAAGAAAGAAATATATATTTAAAACAGAGGGGGTTCGACCGAACATGTTTATCATGTTCGACCGAACCCCCTTTAAATCCATTTTTGTATTATATGTAAAAGGTATTCGGTCAAACATTCCTTCAGTCAAGTTCCTATTGAACTTAACATTTGAATTTTATTCGATCAAAAAATTGTTCAACTAAATCCCCCTATTTTCACCTCCACCCTCTCAGGCACCAAAATTGCTCCAAATTTTGCACTTCGAAGCTTGATTTGAGAATGAAAATGGAGGAGATTTCAAAAACCCAACTAGTATTAGGTTTCCCTCAAAACGGATTATCCAACGAATATAATTTTAATATGTTTTTTATTTTATTATCCTTTTGTTTTTTAAGTTTTATTAAATATAGGCTTTTCATGGAAAATGAAACTCTTTGTTCTGCACATGTGGAAAAATAGAAGATTATCAATTTGTTTTTTGAAAATTGTGAGTGCACCAGATATTGGAGTCCTTGATCCAACGAAAAATTAATAATAATAATTGATACATACAGTAAAAGTTATGCATTATACGGTCGCGTTATGTCTAAATTGTAATTGGTTTGACTTTCAAACTTCATTAAAGAAAAAATATTCAATAAAAAACTATCTAACCAAGTGGAAGCACTAGATATTAGAGTTACAAATCTAAATTTGAAAGAATTATAATTTTATCCTTCAAGGAAAACAATTATGCATTATGCGATGTGCATCACTTTTTAAAAATGTTTTTTTTCAAAAAAACTAATTTTCATGGGAGATGGAAAAAAGAGTGCAATCTGATTCCAAAAAAATTGAAAAAAATATTTTTAGAATCTATAGACAAAATGTGATGAGACTCTAGTTTGCATCATCTTCAAATTCCTCACGGTTTAACCGCTATAGGTGCCCGAATGTGAAGATTTAATTAAAAAAAAAAATCAGTGTCCAATTTGGCCAAAAATTGTAAACCACTATTGTGGGATCAACCTATTCTCATTTCTATTATTGAAATATGTGGTATGATGCAATTTTTTGCACATAAACATTTCCTTTTTCTCATTCATTTACCTCTTGGGATGCATTGAGTGAAATTTTGAAGGAATTTGATGCACTTTTTGTACATGGGTAAGTAGGAAGCAATTATTATTTATCTCTGTAAGGGGAGGAAACATTCTAGAGAAGAAATATTTGAAAGGAAATTTAATTGGGTTCAAACTATGTGGCATAACTAGTTTCCCTATAATAAATCTTGTGTGTTTCTTACATCCTCCATTTTTACAATCAATAATTCTCTTCATCTTTTAGATTTTGTAATTTGTGATTGGTATATAATAATCATGTTGAGTAGCATTTTATGAAATGCAAGAAGAAGTTTATTGCAATAAGAAAGGATTATGAAGATATGAAGTGGCTATGTATGGTTAAAGGTATGTTTTAAAGGCATGGAAAAGGGATTTAATATTCAATGTTGGACATTTTTTGGACATTCAATTGGTGTGTATAAATATTTGGAGGCACTAATTAATATGTTGTACATAGGAATTATGGGAGAATAATGCATTAAATTATGCAATATTATATTTAGTTATTTATATTGGATATACATTTGTTTATTTGATTAGATTTGAAGTTTTATGAAAGGGATGAGTATTATTTGAAGGATTGATGTAAAGAGGTGCAATTTTATAATATATAATTTAAGTAGAATCAAAGTGTTTTCTACTTGTTTTGAATCCAAAGGTATTTCCAATCCAAGCTTTTGAGAAAGGAGATGATCAAATTTGCAAACAATAAATTAGAGTAAGGATTTTTCTACTATTTTTACCACAGTCATTTTCCCTTTTTATTTTTGGCATCAAATTCTACAAAAAAATGTGGATTGTTTATAATGAGTGAGATTTGAATGCACCATATGAGTTGTATTTTGAATGGTCTTTGAAAAAATTTGTTTAACAACCACAAAATAAGTGCATAGATAAATTCAAGGCAGAGGTTGTGAGTTTTCCACAATATTTTTACAATATTTTGTTATAGTTTATGATGTTTATTTTTTGGAATAGGAGATATAAGGGAAATAAGAGTTTATATTTAGTTGTATGCTAAATATTGCAGATATGTATCCATAGTATTTTGTTTGAGGTTTATTGATTTAAATATTGTATGCATAGGACTAATAAAGAAAATAAGGGTGTATTATATGAAAAATGTGAAATGTTGGTAAAAGAATAAAGAAGGAAAAAGATATTTTAGAAGAACTATTGGAAGTTAAACATTCTAATTCCAAATTGATAGAATATTTAAAGGAATTTCACAAGAAATGATATGAATATTTGTGTAAAATTCAAAGTCTTTAAAATGAATTGGACAATGTCAAAACAAAAAATTGTGAATTAGAAGATAGATTGTGTTTTTTCAAGAAGTTCAAAAGAAGAATGATGATTTGGAAAAGAATTTGAAAAGTTTAGAGGATAAAAATATATTATAGAATGATGAGATATTTAGGTTGAAAGCACAAAATAGTCAATTATATCAGTTTCTTGCATCATACGAAAAGGAAAGTGATTGTTTGAAATCAAAACCATTAGTTTGTGATGTTTCATGTGGGACAAAAGATCTGTGCTATTATTTAAATAAATAATATTTCTTTGATGGAAAAAGTTATGGTTAGTAAGTTTATGGGCCCCAGACCAAATGTTGAGGTGGTTAGGGAGTTTGTCAAAAATAAGTGGAGAATCAATGGTAACATCATGGTGGCCACTCTTCCTAGAGGTTTATTTTCCTTTGAGTTCACCTGCAAGGAGGACATATTGTCTGTGAGGAGTGGTGGACCTTGGGTCATAGGAAAATCTTCCCTGGCCCTTAAGAAATGGACCTCTCATATGGATCTCTTTGATTCCATTTTTGAGAATGTTCTAGTTTGGGCTAGACTCCTGGGTCTCCCTCTAGAATATTGGAACGAGGATGTATTCAATGGAATTGCTAATTATTTTGGAGAGCTTTTGCCTATTGACCCTATGACAACAAGTAGAAAGCAATTGGTGTTTAGATGAATCTATGTGGGAGTTTCACAAAATGTTGGTCTCCCTTGTTCAATAGATATCTAATCTAAGTTGGGAACTTGGAACCAAGCTATAGAGTTTGAGTCCATTCCCTTTGCTTGCTTTAAGTGCAAAAAAATGGGGCATTGGGCTAAGAAATACCCATTAAATGCTAGCAAAGACAAAGAAAATCTCTAGTCTAACCATAAGACTATTTAGAGAAAGAATCCTGAAGGGGAAGAGAAAGCAAGCAGTACCAATACCCTTAATGAGGAAACTGGAAGGAAATATGAAGCTCAGAGGAATACCACTGGAATCAATGGAAAAGGAAAACCAAAGGAATCTGATGTTTAGAAGAATCAACAAATAGGGGTAGAAAGTATTTATGGTTCAAAGGAAGAAGGAGAAGAAATCTTGGAGAATGTTGGTGATGGTAAAAGGGATAAGGACTTTGTTTCTTCCACTCTTAATATTTTATCAAAAGGAAAAGATAATGGGGATCCTGGACTGGAGGATATTCCTATCCAAGGTTTCTCTCTAGATATTGGCATTCCTATCCTAACTACTACTTATGTAGAATGTTTCCCTTTGAGTGACCCTCTTAAGATCTATATTTTTTCAAGGAAACCTTTGAGAATCTGAGCAAAAATATCAAACTTTCAAGTGACAATTTGAACCAACTCAGGAATGGCCAAATGGATACTCTCCCCTGGGAGAAAAGAAGAATGTATGATAAGGAATGGGAATCTAGGAGAGAGTTGGAGAGTCAAGAAGATAGTGATTGGGAAGAAGTCCTCTCTCAATCAAAGAAAAATAAGGAGAGAAGTAAACATAATACTTTGTGGAGTTGTTATCAGAACAAGAGCAAAGGTGGATTGTGGTGCTACTAAGTATATCCAAGGAAGAAGGATGGGTAGATGTTAGAGAGAGCATAAACCTAATATTATTCTCATCCAAGAAGCTAAAATTTCTAAATATAAGGTGCAGAAGATTAAAATGTTTTAGAACTATGGAATCCAAGGAAATAGTTCAGATGGTGCATCAAGAGTAATTGCTACTTTTTGGAACTAGAAATTTATTAAAGGGGAACCTTTGCTGCAGAGAACTAATCATGTGGCTACTAAATTCACACATATCAGAGACAATTTTAGTTGGATTCAATTGAATATCTATACTCCTAATGGGAAAGAAGCCATAAAATATTTTTGGAATGAGCTCTCTACATTTCGTAGGATATTTGATAATGACCATTGGGTTGTAATGGGAAACTTTAACACACCCCTTCTGAATGAAGGGAAATTTGGAGGATCTTAGGTGAATTCAGAGAGTAATTATGATCTTTTGGACTTCATCAACAACAAGGAGTTGATTGGTCTTGATTCGCAAGGAGCTATATATACCTAGTCAAATAGAAGAATCGGTAAGGAATTGATTCAAGTAAGGTTAGATAGAACTTTAATTTCTGATAAGTGGCTTATAAAGTATTACTGTTCTTTTAAAAATCTTTCTAGAGTAGGCTCTGATCACTTTCCTATAAGTTTTGTGGTGGACCCTATAAACGTGAAGAGGAACTCTCCCTTTAGATTTGAAAGAATGTGGCTATCCCACCCCCATATTTTTGATGAAATCAGGTAATGGTGGAATATTGATGTTCCAGACATTGCTATGTTTAGAATTGCTAAGAAACTGAGAGAAGTCAAACACAAATTAAGAAGCTAGAAAAACAAGTCCTTTGGAAACATCTTTGGCATTAAATCTAAACTTCAAATGGAGCTTTTAGAGATCGAGGAAAAAATTTAGAGGGAAGGATACATAGAAAATAATAGGGCAAAAGAAAATGAGCTACTGTTGAAATTGCATGATATTATAGCTAAAGAGGAGAGTTTCTAGAGGCAGAGATCTAGAGTGTTGTGGCTTTCAGCTGGAGATAGAAACACTAGGTACTTTAATCTGTCTGCCTCAAAAGATAGGGCTGCCAATAGAATTTCTCACATAGAAGTTAATGGCATGGAATATGAGGAAGAGGAAGACATCAGAAAGCAAGTTGTCCTCTTCTTTAAAAACCTTCTCTCGAAAAATGGGGAATTCAACCATAATGACCAAGATTTTTTGTTAGAGGCTATCCCTAAGGTTGTTGGGATGGAAGATAATGATAATCTTGCTGCCATCCCCTCTAGAGAGGAAATTATGAAATCTTTCTTTTCTTCTAAAGGAAATAAGGCCCCTGGCCCTGATGGGTTTCCTATGTTCTTTTTGCAATGATTTTGGGAGATTGTTGAAAAGGATGTTGTGAATGTTGTTAAGGAATTCTTTGGATCCAGAAGTCTTCTTAAGGAATTAAATGCTAATTTTGTGGTCCTTGTTCCCAAGAAACATGGGGCTATGGAGTTTGAAGCATTTAGGCCTATTAGTCTCTACAACTCTTTCTATAAAATCATATCTAAGGTTTTGATGCCAAGGATCCTTACCATCCTTCCTTCGCTAATATCCCCTCAACAAAATGGTTTTGTTCCAGGAAGGAAAATCTTAGACTCTATAGTTACTGTCCATGAGATTATTCATTCACTTGTGGAATCTAAAACTGAAGGGTTTCTTCTTAAGCTGGATATATCCAAAGCTTATGACCGTGTTGACTGGGAGTTTTTATTCAAAATTCTTAGGGTGTTTGGTTTTAGCAGTAGAGTCATTTAGTTGGTGAGTCAGTTGGTTGCTATTGTCTCCACCTCTATCATTGTGAATGGGTCTCCTTCGAGATTCTTTTAGAATTCAAGAGGCCTAAGATAGGGTGATCCTATCTCTCCTATTATGTTCACAATCATGGCTGAGAGCCTGGGAAGGAATCCTAAAAGTTTGATTGAACAAAGGTCTCTTGCTGGTCTTAGCCCTTCTTCTACTAATTTGATTTGTTCTCACCAATATTTTGTTGATAACACTATGCTGATGGGAAGATCAACGGTGACTGAGGCTAAGACTTTCAAAAATACTTTGGATGTGTATGAGAAGGTGAATAGGCAGATGGTTAATAGATAGAAGAGCTCCCTTTTTTTCTTTAATACCCCTGAGCATAGACAAGTCAAGATTGCAAGAATCCTTGGTTGTAGAGTGGAATCATTACCCTCTACTTATCTTGGACTACCTCTATGCCTTAAACCTCTAGATTCCTTTTGGTGTTAGCTAGTTGATAGGCTTAGTAAGAAGCTGGCATGATGGAAAAAAGCTCTTCTAAGCCAAGCTAGAAAAATTCAGCTCCTCAAACCTTCACTTCAAAATCTCTCGGTTTATGCTTTAAGCCTTTTCAAAAAATTTGCTAAATATGTGGAGGCCATTGAAAAGATCCAAAAAATATTCCTTTGGTCTAGTGTGGAGGAGAGAAATAGGATGCCTGTTATAGGATTGGATTTGGTTTGCAGACCAAAAACCTTGGGGGGATTAGGTCTTAGAAAAATCATAATGATTAATAAGGCTCTTCTTGCTAAACAAATATGGAGACCCTTCTCATCTAGAGGAGAATGGAAAGATATTTTAAGAAGTAAATATATGACCAATTGTGTGTCCCTCAAAGCCTTGCTAGATTCTCCCATTCTGCCCTTTGGTTCAACTTGCTGGAATGACATGATTGCTAGTAGAAAGATTTTGGAATTAGGGGTTCGATGACACATTAGAAGTGGCAATCTAGCTAGATTTTGGGAGGAAAAATGGCTTTTTAAGGATCCCCTAATCAAAATTTGAAAGATTCAATAGATGGGTTGAGTTTTACAAAGAACCTTTTGGAGAGTATGTTAAAGATTATTAGAGTGAAGGAGATTGGGTGAATTTGTGTATGGTTAGTCAAGAGTTGGCTCAACTTCAATCTTCCTTAAGGGCTATCAAATTGGGATAGAATTAGCTAGATGATTATCTTGTCTGGATGGACAACCCTTTGGGTAACTACTCTGTTTCTTTAGCTCTTTCTCTGTTGTCCCTTTCTCAAGCCCCCCTCCTTTCTAGTCTAAAGTGTGGATAAAACACTTGAATTCTAAAGTAAACATTTTCTTCTAGTTTTTACTTCAAAATAAGGTGCTAATGATGGATAATCTTTGCAACTGCGGATTAAAAATCCCGCACAGATGTTACCTTTGCAAGAGTGAGGCGGAGTCAGCAAACCATTTGTTTCTCCATTGTCCATTTGTTGTTACAATCTAGGGAAATTTTTTATCCCTCTAGAATAATTCTTGGGTGTTCCCCCTATCCATTAAAGATTTATTTTCACAATGGAAAGCTCCATCTCAAAATCCTTTCATTTGAATGTTATCGGATTTTATTGTCCCTTTTATTATTTTGGGAGTGTGGAAAGAACATAATAATAGACTTTTCAAGGATAAGGAGATGTTAGAGACTAATGTTTTTGAAAAAAAATTAGGCTTATAAAGGAAAAATTCAATGTTATTCCCCAAAAAGATCTTAATCTTGAAGCTATGTTTTGCACTCCCTATGGTCTAATGATAGCCAAGGATTGGAATATCAAAATGGATGTTTCTAAGGCATCCAAGCCAACTAAAAAAAATAGGGAGGGGGTGCGTTGGACCTTTCCTCCAAATGGTTGGACTAAAGCCAACTTTGATGGCGCTGCCAAGGGAAGTACAGGGATGGCTGAAAGGGGAGGTGTGTTAAGGGACTCAAATGGTAACTTTATGGTAGCTATGGCCATTTCCCTAGGTCATCAAACCAACCATGTGGCAGAGGCAATAGGAGGTTTTCAAATTTCAAATTTAGCACATAATCTAAATATAAAATATTTATGGCTTGAATGGGACTCCAAAAACACCATTGACTATCTCCTAGGTAGGACCCCTCCCTCTTGGTCTATTAAGAATTGGATTGAAGAAGAAAAATCTATCTTAGACAAGTTTGATAAAGTTAAAATCTCCCGCGTCTATAGGGAATCTAATAGTGTGGCAAATTACTTTATGAATGAGGGGGTTAAGAGGGTAGGTTTGAACATGTGGCAGAATTTTAGAGACTTGGGAGCTGAAGTCAGGGCCTTATTAGATTATGATGTTACGCATGGGAAAGAGGAAAATATCTTTGATGATGGTAGGGAAAAGGGCTAAGTACATCAAAATCAAGAGATTTGATGGGGTCGTGTCAAATAAATTAGCTAGTAAGAAAAAGTGGCATGCTTTATGGGTTCATTGGAATAGCTGCATAAATTCACAACAGGTTTTTAGCGTTGGTAGAGATTGCAGTGAGGTGCATACGAATATGGGGGGGGATAGGAAAATAATCGATCCAAATAGCTATGAAATGCACATAAGGAATGCTAAGGTCTAGAAACAAATTGAGCGAGGTGGTTTGGTTCCATTCCTGAAAAAAATTCATGGGCCTGATCCTATGGCTACTAACTACTTTAAGAAGAACTGGAATAATGGAGAAATAATCCTCTTTGGGAGAAAAGTGAAACTGGATGAGAAAATCATAAGAGAGGTGGCTGGAATGTCTACTGAGGGCATGAACTTTTATCATGACAGAAGGTTTTCAGATGAGGCGATAATCAAATTCCCTAAAAAAGAAAAGGATTAAATGAAACTAGTCAAACTTTCCAACAACTATTTTGAAATCAACAGCATAAAGGCACTTTGGAGAAAGGTTCTTCATGTCATAATGGAGTATATTACTTTGGACAGGAGATTCACTAGAGTTTATGGTCATCATTTTGCTATCCTTAACCACTTCCACCATAAGGTATATATTTCTCTGCCTCATTATTTGTTTTGTTCGTTGAGCAATAGCCTTGAGGACCATAAGAAAAATCCCAAGAGATACCCTATTCTTCATCATGGTCTTATTAGGTTAATCTATGAACATTTTCAAAGTTTGTCAGCTTTTTCTAAACAGGTTGCCTCTATAGCGTCTGAGGACTATGATACAAAAAGTGGTGGTTTGGAGAATCATTCTAAGCCTAACCCAAAGAGAATTGTTGAAGCCCATCTATCCCCTGTCCTATCTAGTAAGAAAACCTAGCTTTGTAAACCCTAGCTCGTGAAATCTAACTTTGAGATTTACCTCGGCTACCTGATTCCTTTAAAGAATCCCACTCTCAAGGGTTTCCAGGACCAATAATTTGGTTTCCTACTCTACGGGCTCTATGGACAACAAAACGGAGAACCCTGAAGCTAGTAGAAACTTTGTCTCTACCCCTCATGCCTCTTTCAGAAATGATGGTACTAGATTTCCCAGCTCCCCTAACCCAGATGATTTTAACCTCATTTTAGATTGGGATCAGTCTAGAGATATCCTTGCCTCTACTAGAAGTGGTGTTGGTAATATTTTTAGGGTTATGAAATGGGCCTATCAAGAAAGTAATGATCTTGATCTCAGAAATAGGGTTCTAAATAGCAAGTTGGAGGAACTAGATTTAAAATAGTTTGCTCTAAGCAATGAAGAAGGAAAATGGAAAAAGAACAATATTGGAATGAGAGATGATGACATTGAGGACAAGTATAAGACTCTGAAAGCTTAAATTGTTAAAATAAAAAACAATATGAAAATTGTTGTGGAACAAAACCATAGAATGGCAAGGCACAATGCCATTATCATCAATGCATTGTTTGAAAAGTTGGAAAGGTCGCAACATGGCTCACTGGTTGTTGATTTGGAAGAGGACAAGGATAAAAGCAAGAATGATGACCAAGGAATATTGAAGAGGACCCATGCCAACCTTAAGAGGAAAGTGCCTCCTACTACCTAGATGGTCTAGATCTTAAAGAGGGGGGTTCAGGAAATGAACGACATGGAAGCTGAGACAACAAAAATTTTAAAGTCCCAAGTTCAGTCGTTGGCATTTTGTCTGGTCTTTTTGGGTCTTTTCTGTGGCCCTTCCTAGCCTTTTTTTGGTGGTTGTGGCTTTGTCAATTTGTTGTCCTCTCTACAACCTCTTTGTTTACGGGGTCTTTGATGATCTTTTCTTTTTTTTGTAAACTTTGTGGTTTCGGTCCTTGTAAAACCCATTTTTTTCTCTTTCAAAAACATCAGTAAAGATGTTTTTGATGAACAATGTAAAGATAAAAATGCTAGTATCATTTAATTTGCAAATCTTGTTACTTCAAATGAGGAAAATATTGATTTCACAATCATGAAAATAATGGGATATAAACATCAAGGATTATGAAAATATGGACAAGGAATCACAGAGCCAATTAAGTTCATTATGAAAGAAAAATATGAAGTTCTTGGTTATGTCATAGGTAAAGGGAATGATGTTACATGTGTTATAGTTTAAATTTTTTTTTTTTAAGGAATAGAATATGTTTAGTGTTATCATTGTAATAGAAAGGGACATACAAAGGATATGTGTTGGAATATACATGATTGTAGGATATGTAGTTTAAAAAATCATTCTAAAAATGTGTGTTGGCATAAAGGGTGAAAAAAAGGATATATGAAAAAATGCATGTGAATGAATTGTGGATTGAATCATGGATTGGATTGGGAAAATATTATAGGTATGTTCAAAATTATTAATATTCATATATCAAAGATGATAATAATCAAGCAAGGTTTGTTGGTTTGCGAAGAGTGATAGACATTGCCTTGTAAGACATCAAGAAAATTATAGAATTATGGTTGGATTGTGAAATAGGTCCCAAGATTGAGGTTGCATGACATTGTCAGTAGAGGGGAGCTTACTATATATGGCTATGATTTGGAGTGAGCACCAGAAGGGTGAGTCACAATGGTCAACTATAGTTTGATCATCTTTGATTGCAGAGTGACTGTATTGATTATTGGAGAATGCATATTCACCATTTTTTGGGAGATGGCTAGAGTGTTGTAGCATGTAATTTCAATATTTTTTTATCAAAATGTTCATTATGGCAGAGAAAATATGGAATAATGACAATTTTTTTAATATTTATTATGGAGGATAATAAACATTGTCATAATCATTTTCAGTTATCTATTAACAAGGAAATTATGTATTGATGGTAGTAGTTATGTGATTCAGTTTTATGTTAGCTTGTATAAATAGATATCTATATCTATGATCAATGCAATAAGATTATTGTGTGAAAAATAATTTTGTGATCTTTTTGCAATTTATAATTCCATCACTCCATTGTATTATAGTGAGAATTTTGTATTTCCATATTATAAAATCTTCCACTCTATTATTCATGATAAGTAACAATTTTTTACACATTTTGAAAGAAATGACAAAATCATCTCAAAATAACCTTTATCACACATATCTCCTAAATTATATTTTCAAAAATATTTTTAGACCAATCTCGATTGACCATCTTGTTAAGATATGACTACACATCACTTTGATTAGATACAACTACCCCTTCTCTCTAATCAATGCCACAAATTGAAAGATGGTTTTACACCATGTTTTCTTCTAAAACAAATGTACAAATATAAAAATGAGCGTGGTGTACAACACAAACATGGAGGTCCACAATGGCTTTGAGTTCATGCCTTCCTCTATCACTTCCCCGCCTCGAGTTCAAGTTGTTGACACTGACACGGCCACATTTTTCACCCTGGTAATTCTAACTAAGTGCTTTCTACTCACAGACCCAAAAGCTGCAGCTCTAGAAATTCATTGGATATTCTCTTGATTTAGTGATTGATGGCTCAGCTGTGTTTTCTGTGTAGATAATGACGGATCCAGATTCGCCAAGTCCTACCTATCCTACAGGACGCGAGTATCTCCACTGGTATTGTGTTGATTGTAAAGAATTTGCATTTCCTTTGATGAATACATCCATGGCTTGAATGTGGAAGGTGTTAAAACATGTTATGTGATGATTAATTTGTACAGGATAGTAAGCGTTGAATAATATTTCCTCATTATGTAACAAAAATTTGGATCGGTCTGAATTATTGATATTTCCATATGGGTTAACCTAATTTATAATTGGAATGTTTGACGTAGGTCGAGAAATGGCGAGCTATGAAAGTCCAATGGCGATGATTGGGATCCATCGATATGTATTTGTGTTGCTCCAGCAAAATGGGAGGGGAACAGTTGATCCTTCTCCTTTGCGGCACCATTTCAGGACGAGGCAGTTTGCAGAGAGAAATGGATTGGGATCGCCTGTTGCTGCGGTCTACTTCAATGCGCGACGAGAGACGGCCGCCAGATCTCGTTGAACTCCACGCGAACCCATAAACTTCTAATATTTTGTTCTACTTCTTTCTTCCTGTGGTGTCTTCAGTACTCTTCTCTGTCCTCTTAAAGCTATTTCTATTCTCCACTACTCTATTGAATTGTGTGGCCTAAATTTGAAGGCATTTTTTGGGTAAAATATTATTAAAATTTTGGAAAGTTTGTTTCACACTTTTATATAAGATTTTAATAATATATATTAAGTATATATATAAGTAGTTTAAGGATATTTTTAAATAAATAATCTTTAAAAATATGTTTGATAATTAAGGCCAACCATCAAATTTAGGTCTTGATGATTATGTACAAGAACCATTTTCAATACATAGGTCTTTTATCTCTTTATGCTTGATTACCTCTTATTGTGAAATTTGTAGTTGTCAAATTGTTACAACCTTGTTGTAAAACTCATGATAAAAAATAAAAATGATATTTTTAAATGACAAATAGATTATAGGATTACTATGTGCACCAAATTTAACAAAAATAGGAGTTCCATGTAATATGGATTTCAAGAAGAAAGAGACGGAAATTTCTAGTGTTTGGACACTTCATAAGGCTTCATGTGTCAGGTAATCTTCATTAGATAGGAATGCAAAATATTATAAAGAAGGTTGATCCTTTAGGATCGAGGAATTTTGTATGGTGCAATGAGAGGTAAGATTAAGGGTTAGCTAGATGATTTCATGATAGTATTAATAGTTTCGAAACCTAAACATAATGCATAATCAAATAGCTATAAAATAATCTCTATAGTAGGTTATGATCTTGAGATGGATACCTTTGATTATGAAATACACTTGTGCAACCTATTAACCATGAAGACATAATTCCCTAAGCATATATTACATTTAAGCTCTATAAGGATTGAACAAAATTTGTAAAATTTAGTCACACAAGTACATCAGATACAAACTAAAACTAAATTTGAAATACAAAGCTTATTATTTTAAACATTTTTAGTTCTTTGGTGGAAAGATAATTTTTTTAAAACCAACACCTTCATGACATAGGAAACTAAATAAAAAGTAACCCTCAAAACAAATATTTTTGCAAATAGATAAATGAGAACAAAAAATTTCACTGAAAATCATATTTGTGATTATGAAACAATACATGTAGACTTATATATACAAAAAATTTCATCACAAATAATACTTTAAATAATCCATAACTGACAAAATTTAATCCAAATGAAATGGTAAAAATATTTGGTGTAATACACTTTGAGACAACCTTATAAATCATCACAAAGAATAACTAACACATCATAAAAAAAAATCTACCCTCAAGAAGAGATACATCATATATGTTTCCTCGTAAGAATCTAGCTATTAAACAAAATTTACAATAATAAAGATATATGTTTAATGAATAATTGTCTACATTATCACTTATAAAACAATGTTACACATACTCACAAGAAATAGCTGGGTGGAAAAGGTCACACCCTTAGATTCCATATGGTGTTAAATCCTAAAATTATATAAGAACATAGACAAGGTTTCTAGGTTGTCAATGCAGTAGAAGAGGGGGGAGGATGAGGATCTCATTTATTTGACTCACCATATACATCACTAGGATTTAGAGTGTTGGTGGGAAGGACACAACCATTATTATATTTATCTTTCTCTTCTTTTTCTATAACATGGTCATATGAAATCACAAGAGCTAACTTCAAGGGAACTTTTTTGAACCAAACTAGCTATAAATACAACCAATAAGCAACCTAGAACCTCCTACCATTGGTAATACAGAGGTGGAGTGTTGAAGATAAATCCACAACTAGTTTCATTGATCATGATCCATTCACATAGCTAGAGGAGAAGCTCAAGAGCAAGTATCTTGAGTACCTCAAGTAGAGAGACTTTGTCCATGATGCCATAAATCTAAAAGAGAATAAACCCTAGAAGAAGAGTGAGGAGGAATTTTAGCAACCGCATAATAGGTATTACCCAAATGGTTGATGAGCACCTATAAATTAGACACCTCAAGTGTAAATATTTATGATTGTTTTTTAATATGTAACAAATTATTAGAAGAAGTCATTAAATATGTATAAAGAAAAATATGATGATTAATAAAATAATTAAAAAAGGTAGTTCAATTTTTATCTTTACATATGTTCAATAAAACCTCAACCCTAAATCATGCCACTTTTGGTTGAACTTGTGATGGATGTGAGACCAATCCCTTAAAATAACCATGTGTCATCAAAAGATTCTTGTTTGAAGGGTTTGAAAAATTCATGTTCAAATCTAGGTCCAAACATTTTAGGCTCTATGATAAAACAAAAATAGGTTCTTGAGAGACTCTAACTATCCAAAAAATAAGAAATGCACGTCACAAAGTCAAAAATCAAATAACTTGGAGCCAATAAAAGGCCCTGGAAAATAATACACTAAGAAAATTGAGCCAAATTTGGCTTCAAAATAGCTAACTCAACCATCAATTTTGAGGGTTGGCTATGGAATTATCTTGCACTCTTAGGATATTTCACCTAAAAGGAGAGAGATAAAACCCTAAAATTGAGGTGGTTCACTCAAATAAAGGAATGAAAGATGGAATTATGACTAATTGTAATGATCTAAATGCATCTAATCTGTGCAATTGATTGATTATGAATGCAAAACTAATGAAATGTGTAATGTTTGAAAACACAGCGAGGTATGCAAGAATGAACTAAAACATGAACAAACACAAATAGAATTTAAAGAGGTTGAATAGAGTGCACCTCATAATTAAATGCTAAATTTGGAAGGCTCTGAAAACTGGTAGAAGTCATTGTAAATCACCAATGGGATTCATTCACCACTGATGGCGAATCAGTCCTACTACTAACAAAAACACCTGAAACTGATTTCAGATAGTTGGGAACTAGATTCTGACAAAATAAAACAATTCATCCCTAAGGTGGGACTCATTCGCCACTAATGGTGAATTAGTTCTCCTGCAAAATTATATGAAATCAAAGGTCAATTATGTAGCTCCAGTTCTGCACTTGTCTTCTTATCAAGTTGACAGAGTCAAATCTGTAGAAAAATGACTATAGGTTATCTCCAAGCTTGAAATAGGGTTTAGTTGACTTGAAACGCTTTTTGAACTTCTTGTCCACTTTTCAACACCTAATTGCTTGAAAAAATTTCATGCATAATTCTTGTTGAAGAAATCTAAAGATATATCAATGGCTACTCCAAGATGCTTGATGTTTGCTTGATTCTTGAATGTAATTAGTGAATGAGTGAACTTGATGAATGCTTGAATGAATTAGGTGTAAAATGGGAAGAAAAACACTTATTTATACACACTTATTCCCTAATAACCCAATAATACCTCATCATAGGCCAACATAAGGTATTTTTGAATAAAATTTTGAAAGGAATTTTAAATTATTTTGAATTTGGAGCCAAGAGGGACTCATTTTTCACCCATGGAGAATGGATCCCACCTTGGGCTTGTAAGTGGTTTCAGGAATTAACTTGCATTTAAAGTTGTTTGTCAAGTTTACACTAAATAATACACTTAATTAAGTCTTATGAGTGCATAAAGGGGTCATATAAAGTATAAGAAAGGTTTAAATAGTGATAACAAGCCTAGAAAAGTGTGGAATCTTGTTACAAGAATTTACTACACTTTAGAATATGACTTGACAAGTGATGAAAAGGTGATTTTTAGGTGAATTATAATGAGAAGAGTCTAGAAAAGTGTAGAAATGTGTTACAACACTTCACAACACCCTCACAAGACATCATAATTTGAATGTTTAGGACCTAATGTGAATGCTTAAGTTACACTGCAACATTAAATCAAAGAAAAATAAGTCTAACATCACAAGAGAAAGACCTAAATAACCATGAAAATGTCAGTGATTCATTTTTCTATGTTACACTAACTTAATGGTGTGTAATCTACATTGCTAAATAGAGATTAGTCACTACAAATGCTACCATTGATTCAAATTTGGAACCATGTGCAAGTGGGGAGAGAACCAAAGATATTTTTACATTTGAAGCCTTCTAAAAAATAATACAATACATACAAAAATTTAAAACACATGAATAGTAAACATTAATAGCTTGTAAATTTTGTTATCAATTTTTAAAAAAATACATTTAATGTCAAATATCCAAATGGGGGTAGGTTTTAATATATTTTTTACAACACAATATTAACTCTTCATTCTTCTAAATATTTTAAGGAAATTGAAAAAGTAAAATTGGTAAAAATTATAATAATTTAGGTTCTACAAGTGGTGGTGTGTTTTGTTATAAATATTTTTATATCTTTTTCATGGATCATGGAATATAAACATATAATACCAAACCATACACCCCTAAGAATAATGAATTTTTAGAAAAAAGTGAATAGTAAATTGATGAAGAGAGCTACAAGTATACTTAGTGGGGATAACTTGGAATAATAATTTTGAGAAAAAGTATTTTTTGTAACTTGTTACTTGGAAAATAAGTCTCCTACATTAGATAATTTTGATAATATACATACACAAGTGTGGATGGGAAAGAAAATTTACTTATATATACTATATTTTTTGGTTGCATGGAATATTCTCATGTGTTTAGGGAGAAGAGGTAAAATATGGATACCTATGTGAGGATATTAATCCATCCAAGATCACAACAAAAAAAACCTTGTGCTTCCACAAAAGCATATAGTTTGCAGAAAATTATCAACCTAATTTGCATTAGAGTTTTAAGTTTTAATTTGTGTTGAGCTTTCTTAAATAAGAAGGGAGAGGAATTCCACCTATGAGGTTGATTTACAAGTGTCGCATGAAGTGTAGCAATCGAGTAGAAAATTGTCCTATACATTTCAACCTTAGGATCACCTGGAGTGTGCAAACCAACAAACTCTATGACCAAGTCATCAACCTTGTGTGCCAAGTGTTGAGTGACTTTTTAGGTGAGATAGAAAGTATTCCAACCTTGAAAAGGTATGTGCATGGTTTTACCATATAGCTTGATAACCTCAAGAGGCTTAAAGGTTACACATTCAGTTAGACAAGATGTTGTCACAACTAGGTATAACTTTAAGAAACCCCCCCTCCCCCCCCCCTGAAATTTTTTTTTTTTTAGCGAATCTATGCACATGATTAAAAAAAATTGTAAAATCTTGGAGAATCTTAATGAATAATTGGTAAAAATAATAATCATCATGGTGAATCCTAGCAAATAATCACTAAAAAGATTAATTACAATGGAAAATGTTTCCTTTAAAAAATTTCATAGTTGGTCGGTGCAGTTCCCCCATTTTTTTTATTTTTATTTTTAATATTGAAGCAAGTGCCAAGGGGCGGTAGCCACCAGCGGGGTCAAGGGGAAGTTCCCCTTACGAGGGTGAAGGGGGCAGAGCCTCCTTGTGGGGGTTGAACGCCCCCTCACGGGGTCTAGGGACAATGGCCCCAACGCGCTCTTGTCGCAATACAGGCAAGGTAGAGGGGTAGGGCCCCTCACCTCCAAGCATAATTTCACTATAAAAAATGCATTGGAGCACACACAGATTAAATATTTTTTTAAAATATCACTTTAAAATTAAGACTAAATTAAAAGTGAAATTTTTACCATTGATTAGCTTTTTAATCAAGTGGCTATAGGTTGATTCTGTGACCTAATACACTCGTGCCTTTTAAAAGGCTTATTGAGGCCCAAATTTTATTTTGGTCCACATGATTAGGTTTAATCGTGTGGACCAAAACAAATTTCGGGCCTTAATAAGACTTTTAAAAGGAACATGTGTATTAGGTCACAAAATCAACCTACAACCATTTGATTAAAAAGATAATCGATGATTCAATGACAATAAATAAAAGCCCTATTCAAGGCTAACATATCCCTAAAATTAAATGGTAATTTATTATTGTGGTGATATTGCCCCAAAATTAATGGTAGTAATATAATATTATAGATGAATATAATTATTTTTTGTAATTATACTATAAACTACTGGTGAATCAGTTCCAATGACACATTGTTTAAAATAATGCATAGGAAAATTAATCGAGACAAAATTATTTTTTTGTAAAAACCTAGCGATTCAACATCCTTTTTAGCTTGTAGTATTCACCATTTTTGGAGGTCCCAATTTCAATTATTCTCCAATTGGTGAAGATTTACCACTAAATTTTTCCCTTAAGTATACTTAAGTATAGTGAATAGATTATTTATTTGCACTAACACCCTCCCCCCTTAAGTGATACATGGGAGATCACCAAAGTGAAACTAGATAGAAATGGTTCTCAACTAGAGGCCATGTTAGGTAACCATGTACAATGCATTATCTTAAAGTGGAGTAAAGGAGAAAACCTAGTGGGAATGAAACTCCTCTCTAAAAAGAGATAGAGAAGGATTTAAGACCTAAAAATGTGTACCTTGATGAAGAAGAAAGCCTAAAGCATGTAGAATTTGTAAACTCTACCAAAGATGGATTGGTGTATGATGAAATCAACAAATATCGAAGTAATGTGGATCAAGATGTGAGATACAAAACACTGAATGAGTGAACATATAAACACTACTCAACTAGTATACACAAGGTTTATCAAACTCTATGAAGATGATAATACAAATAGTATTGTGATAATGAGTACTAGAATGTCAAAATGTCATCCATTGAATTAATCCCCTATTCAAGAGATCAAAATAGAATTAGGAGGCCTTCCAAAAAGAAGATTCATCCATTACTTCATTGAAAGAAGCATTAGTGTAATGACATAAATTGACCCTCTTCTTGGAGATAGGGAAATTTCTGTTAGAATTGCCAAGATCTGATTGCAAACCTAAAAATTACCTTTCACAAAAGAGGAAAATGAAAAAGCAAAGATTACATAAAAACATGCAAATTGATATATTCGAAAAGACAATTAATTACAAGAGATTATTTGCTTTAGATCTGATTACAAACCTGAAAATTACCTTCCACAAAAGAGGAAAACGAAAAAGCAAAGATTGCATAAAAACATGCAATTTGATATATTTGAAAAGACAATTAATTACAAGAGATTATTTGCTTTATAAAAGAAAAGATGCCTAAACCTAATCTTATCTTGAGCAAGAAGATAGCTCGATAAGATAAATATAAGATCCTAAAAAATAGGAATTAAATATGCCTAAGTAAACTTATGCAAGCATAATTAAATATTAATTACACTAACACCCCCCCATAAGTGCAACTTAGGGAGAAGTAGATTATTATGCAAATATGAGTCCCGGCAATAAGGCCTGATCAGGTACTCATGTACAAATGCAAAGAGAGAGAAACCCCCCTCAGTGAGATGAACTGCTATGAAGAATCACTGGAAGAACTCTGTGGAGTAACACTGGAACTTGATATAGGCAAGCAATGAAATATTCTTCTGTATACTACTGAAACTAGATGAGAGTCACTGATTGACTCAAGGAATCATGATAAAGCAACAGAAGACCCGATGCCACGGAACACTCAAAAACTCCAAACGAGAACAACCCTGGAATCTGTGAAGCAATAGGAGATGAGATGATGACATAATCTAGAAACCATGTATCTCGATGCCGATGCCAAACTATGACTAAAACTCTTCCATGGGAAGGAGTACCAAAAAAAAAGACTCTGGAACAATAACCACAAAAACATGGCCCTCAAATTGAGATGGATCCAATGTGGATCATTAACCATAGGCTCTCAATCTGAAGTGTGAACCAATAAATCTGACATGTGTCAAGCAAGACAAGAAATGTGGCCAAAAGAAACTAAGAGACCAGATAACCCATACGAGTTGCCATCAAAACAAAATGAAATATGGGATCAAAGTGAAAAAAAACACTCTAATCAGATTATTATGCATGAAACCCCCCTGAATGGAACTTTATCATAGTTTGTTTATTACAATAACCCGATGATTGCATAAGGAGATAATGCAAAACTATAGAAACATATGTGAAAATGCAAACCTAGAGCACGAAACAAAAATGAATGCATGCCTAAAAAAAGTTACACATTTTCTAGAAATGACCTTAGATCTGCATAGAGGCCGAAACCAGCTTTCCAACGCCACAAAAATTGCGAAAATCGGATAAGCGAGTCAAAAGAAATGGATCCCGAAGTGAAAAAGGAAACATCTGACTTTTGAGGGAGAAAAAAGCATCAAAAATGCAAAACCAAAAGATCTCACCAGCACCAATGCATAGAGCTCGGAAACAGATTTCCGTCGATATCTCGTTTACAAAAAAATGACACCGTATGTGAAAGTTATGCTCGTTTCCGCGAAACTGCTCCGAATCTGCCCAATAAGGTCTCCAGTAAGCCCTCAGGGGCTGAAAAGGTTCGACCCCTGGTCGCATGGGCGGACCAGGGGGCTGGCGGCTGGCTCTTGGGGCCGAGACCCTGGTCGCTCATGTGACCACGACGCGGAGCTGGAATCCCGGCGGGGGGCTAACAGGTTAGCTCTTGGTCACCAAATGACCACCGGCTGGCAAATTTAAGCCCACGGGGGCTGATGCGCTGCATGGGGAAGCCACCGGCGGCGGTGGTGCATCGGCGGCCGCCCGGTGGCCGCCGGGTGGCTCATCCCTTTATAACGGGTGGCACCGAATTTTACAGATTTTTTTTAATAATTTTTGAATTTTTCTCAATTTCTGAACCTTGGTATGCGTGCCTGGGGGCCGTACGGCCCTTGGGCAAAAAAAAATTGCTTCTCCGGACGACTGTGTCCAAATCGGACAAGTTTTATATGAAAATAGGGGTTTTTGGGCACTGCGAATCCAACGGCGAGGTCCGTTTGGGCCCAAAGTGCTCTGAAAATCAGGCAACCCCCAGATCTAACAGATAAATCACCGATCTTACAACCCTCACAGATCTGGCAAACGGTGATGAAAATGAATAAAATGAAAGTCATTTTTGACTTTTTCCAGCACTCTGAATCCAACGGAAAACCCCGATCTGATCCAAGACGCTGCATAAATGTACTCAAGGATTGAAACCCTTGAGGGACTCCGAACGAGCTCTGCAACGAAATCCTCCAAAAACGCTGAGAAGGGGCTGCAAATCGAGGTTCTGATACCATGTTAGAATTGCCAAGATCTGATTGCAAACCTAAAAATTACCTTCCACAAAAGAGGAAAACGAAAAAGCAAAGATTGCATAAAAACATGCAATTTGATATATTCGAAAAGACAATTAATTACAAGAGATTATTTGCTTTATAAAAGCAAAGATGCCTAAACCTAATCTTATCTTGAGCAACAAGATAGCTCGATAAGATAAATATAAGATCCTAAAAAATAGGAATTAAATATGCCTAAGTAAACTTATGCAAGCATAATTAAATATTAATTACACTAACAATTTCTCAATTAATCTAGAGACCTATTTTAGTAACCTTGCATCAACTACCCCTTTAAATCATCATTAATAGGCCCTTAAGACCCATTATTTCAGATCTTAAGGTTTAATTTTGCTAAAAACCCAACAAAATCATTTAAAACATCAAAAATCTAGGGTGGGACTTATTCACCACCTTTGGCATATGAGTCCCCTTAGGTGGGACCCATTTGACACCTTGGGAAAATGAGTCCCATTTGTGGTCTTTTTAAGTTTTGAGCGAGAAAAAAAACTTTTTTAATTAAAAATTTTGGTTGATGTTAGCCTTTGAGATCTAGATAATGGTAAATTAGCTATTAATGCCTATATAAGCAAGCTTCTAACTCTTTTTTTTCATCCAAGAAAGCATTTTTCAAGAGAAAATTCAAGAGACAAGTATTGAGGATCTTCAAGCATTCTTTCACAAGAGCATTCAAGTTTTAAAAGTAAGTGAAGTTGAAGTCTTAGAGTAAAATTAAAGTGTTTTTGTAGGTCTTCAAGCTCACTTTCATTCAATATCTAACATTTTAAAGGGTTGATCACAGTTTTCTATATGGTGAATCATGATGGATTCTATGTTGGGGAGGTGCAACTAGCCATCAAGCCAAGCATAAGGACATGTTTCCTAAGTGATTCTATCCTCCATTATCACTCTACATCTAGCCTAATGTACAACATCATTAGGTTTCATTTGGGTGATTAGAGATCTCTCAAAGTGAGTTATTCATTGTCATGTCTTCATTAATGCATCTCATTCTTACACATTAGAATAGGGTTGCATTACATTTCACATTTCCTAGTATTAGACACACTTAAGGCTAGAATTTATGTTCACATTTAGATTCAAGTTCCATTCAAGGTTTAATTACCAATCTAGGGTTTTGACTGAGGCAAACACCCCATAAGCAAATCAAGTCTATAATCAATTTTGCAGGTATTTTCTCATATTTGAATCCAGAAATGAGTTTGGAAGTGAAGGGCAGAGATTGGAGCATAGATCTGAACTTTAAATTCTTGAAAAAGCATAATGTGACTAATTCACCAGAAGTGGCAAATGAGTCCAACTAGAGGTGTTTTTAGAACTATTCATAGATTTAGATACCCTTTTCCTCAAAACCCATTTTTATATAGAAACTTGTTGATGGTGTTTTTAGCACTGCAATAACTTAGAAATAATACAGGTATCCTATCACTCTTGAAAGGTAAATCTATATCAAAAAGTCTCAAAAGATAGCCCCAAGGTCTCTAATGTAAGGTCTTGATAATGCAAAAAACAACTCAGAGATAAATGTGAAAATATTGGTAATCACAAAGGACCTTACAAACAAAGTAATGTGATGGAGCTTCCGAAATTTTCCAATTTTTAAGTGGCCCGCAGGCCCTGTCTACTTTATAAACCCTTGTCCCCATGTGTGAGTAGGGTTTTGCTTATGAAATCTTTTAAGTCTTCTAACGCTTTGTTGACCTACTTTTCCAGTCACTGGTTTGTTAAGTCATTACTTAAGCCATAGTGCATGTCTGGCTACTAGACCCTTTTGTTAAGAGCGTTGGTCACCCAGTCAGCTCATCGACCTTAACTATTTCCTAAAGTCGGGTCTTAATTTTCCCTGGTGATCTAAGCTTAAGTCACTAGCCTATGAGGTTCATGTCACTGTCAGCCTAACCGAGGCCATTTATTAAATGCTAACCTTACCATGTGTGCAGGTTTTGATATTCGAGGCTATGGCAAGGATAATCTCCACCGTTCCCCTCTAGCTCGCAAGGAGAAAGTGAACGCTTGTTAAAAGCCGTGAGATCAGCAAGATCCCAACACGTGGATCAATCTACCTATTTTTTGAGATGGATGGAGCCTGCTAGAAGAGAAGTTTCCATCTAAGGTGAGTTAACACCATTGGTTGACAACACATCAATGAAGTACCACTAGATTTCAAACCTTGTCAACATAAATGAACGTCCAATTTGTAATCTTATCATGAGTTCGATGGCTGATATTCAAAGTTGATAAAATGAAATGTGATAGTTGTTTTCATTTTGCAACCAATGGACATTAACGATATATTCTCTAAAGACGCGATCAAATTGATCTTCATGCATGTGGACACTTAATTGCTAGCAATCATGAAGTGTGATTTGCAGATTTTCATGCACCTGGAAATTAAATGGTAATAACACGCATGCCAACAAATTGCCTAGTTTGCGCATGTGTTTTTTATCAAGAAGTAATGATTGATCTCATCACTTTTCTTAATAAATAGAAGTGGCGAGTTGCTAATTATGTCATTAAGTTTTCAAGTTTGTGCAAAGAGCCGAAGTTCAAAATGAGTAAGGATGACACCCCATCTATCCCAATGCAAAGGTCTGCTAGACTAAATTTGTAGGAGTCCCATGGAATAGACCTGGAGCTCACAAAAGCGTCCATGATGAGTAATCTTAACCCATGATTACCAGATGTAGTCGCTGACTAAAGAGGACAGACTGCAAGTGATGAGCCCAAAATGTGCTCATAGTTTGGATATCATGATGAACTTTTAATACCTTTACTTTTTCTATTCGTGGTTGTTTAAACTCTTTTGAAACCTTTTATTAGGATATCCTGTAGCAATACACTTTCATGTTCCTATAGCCTATCATGTTGTCTTATCTATATTCATTACCCCGTTGACTCCCTAAATGACTGGTATATCGCATATAATTTTTCAATGATGAAATAGATTTAAATATGTGATTAATGAATGGATATTGTGTATGTGCCATGTACCTTTTCTTTCGCATTTGTTACCTTGTGTTTCACAGGTTGTTGAAGAAAGTATGATCGAGTCAAGTGCAGCCAATCTCGGCCTTGCAATAAAGTCTATTTCCTGCACGATTTCGAGGAAGCTCTGGCGAAGATTCTTTGATCGAAACGGTTGGGAAGGATTTTTAATGGCAGTCAATCTAGAAAGAGTGGAGCACTAGATTCTCTCTGGATCGGGTTGAACAGATAAATTCATTTATGAAGTTTGTTCCTCAATTTTGAGATACATTTTACTTCCACGTCTTTCTTTGTTAGGGTTAGTTAGTTAGTTGTTCTCCTGACTTTAAATAAGTGCTCCTCGTGCGCGAGTGAGCAAGAAGATGGTTAGAAGTAAGATAGAAGCATAGTGATAGGGAGATAGAAGATATCATTTAAGAGTCAGTATGATAATAAAAAGTAGAATCTATATGACAAGAGATAGAGTTCATTGTTAGTTTTCATATCAACAAAGCAATGTATACCATTCTGAGTTTATGAATAAAGTTTAATGAAGTTCTGAGTTCAACACTTGCATAATTAGTAGATGCTTGCTAAGGGGGACCACTTAGTAAGTATCTGTAGCTAGTTAGTTAGCTGTTCTTTTTCTGTTGATCATTTGTTAGATTTCATCTTTAAAGCTTTCACACAAACTCAGTCTTATATTGTTCCTGCAGCATCGAGAATCCATCCTTGTGCCTGTTCTTGCAGTATAGGCCAGTTCATAGTTTGTGTCTTGGTCATAACTGTTATGATTTCTGTTTTGGTTAAATCATGTTTGAGTTAAAAGAACTTTGCATTACCTTCCTGTAGCATAGATATAATTCTTTCCAAGTGTTTATTTCTATTAAGTTGTGACTGAAAACTAGTTCTTAGTGCATATATTGTACTGCTCCATTCAAATTATACGTTCCCTGGTTTGACAAGTAAATGAACGTCCATAAAGAGATATTAGTCACCTGCTGGAATGTCCAATTCCCAAGATAGGTTTTACTATGATTTTCATATCCTTTTGTGGGTACGACCATTTTTGGCGCCATTGCCGGGGATGGTGTCAAGCTAAGAACTTGTCAGAAGTCATTTTTAGCATATAGTTTAGTTTGTTAATAAATTTTTTTCAAAATCCTTCCAATCACCATTCATTCTATCGCATGCATAGAAGAAGAGACACGTTGGGAAGGTTTCTCCTTGAAAACCTATTTGTTGAACTGCCATTTGACCCAGCCGATGAAGAACTTGAGGAAAATCCATTCGCTCTGATATTCTAGCAAGTAAATATGGCAAATAATCCACCTAATCCACCTCTTGCTTTTGAGTTTCCCATTGTTCCTCAGCAAGATACTGATAACCTTAAAAATATTCCTTCCTCATTACTTCCCAAGTTCTATGGCCTAGTTACGGAGGATCCTGAAACTTTCCTGTTTGAGTTTGATATCCTCTATCGCAGCTATGATTACACTTCAGATGCACACAAGTTGAAGTTGTTTCCTTCCACTTTGAAGGAAGGAGCTCTTAGATGGTTCATGAGTTTGGGAAGAGGTGTTGTTGATAGTTGGGCAGCCATGTAAACAAAATTTCTTGAGAAATATAAGAAATATTGTAAGAGTGGAAGTAAGGGAGATGATATATTCAGAATTCAACAAAAGGAGGATGAAAGCTTGGAAGACTACATATCAAGATTCTTATTTTCTCTGAAAAAACTCAAACCATACTCTCAATGAAGACTCTCAGAAACTACTCTTTCTAAGAGGAATCAGTGATGCCTGTATAGACGCTCTGGACCTAATGGGAGGGGGTGATATAACCCAACTGCCTTAGGATGATATTAAGAAAATATGTCTTAATTACTCTCGAGCAAATGTGAAGAAGGGTAGAGGTCATCAAGCTACAGTGGGTAAGTATTCTTCCAGTGGAGTTTCTCGGATGGAGATAACAAATTTGTTGTCTGATTTCAAGTAGGATATCATTAGCAATATGGCTACACAACTAAACACTATGCAAGCTTGGAAGAAACATGATGAAGCTGAAGCAATCTTGGCCGAGTTCTGTCCACATTGTAGACAAAAGAAACTTGACTGCAGATGCAAGATGGTGGTCAACATGGAGGCTAAACAGTTGCCTACTGATTTTAAGATGATAGAAGGTGATGATGACCAAGTCTTCTTTATTGCACAAAGGAGGCCATGGGCCCCAAGACAAGGTATGCCTAAGGATCCTTTGCAAAATTTTGGTTCATATAATAGTCAATGGGAAAATCAGTACCCTCTAAACTATGGGCCATACTCCCAACCTTAGTGGAATAACCCTTGGCCAAATACCCAATAAAATTAGTGGCAGCCTCCACAAGGGAATTGGCAGCAGCCTAACCAATGGAGAGGAGGCTAGTAATGGTCAAATCCAACCGTAGGTTTCTTGCAGCAATCCATTATGCCACCTCTTGCAGCTAATCAAGGTCAGAATCCAAAATCAACCCAACTACCAGCTCAGGCAGCACCTAATCCAAATAACCAGCAACCGCAGTAGCAACAAGTCTATTTTGCTGATCCTAATCATCAGCCTGCCTATGTTCTTAACCTGAATAATATTAATTTATGTTCAGGAACCATGCTGTCCACACCATCTCCTCCCATTATCTCAGAATTACCATATGAGGAGACTGACTAAGAAGAAGAAGATATCAATGACCAAGCCCAACCAAACTAGCCAGTTCAGACCCCATCATTACCTAAATCATCTGATAAAGTGCCCCCTCCTTTCCCATAAAAAGTGGAATGTGAAAATGTGAAAAAACAAAAGGAACCCACTTTTGATATCCTTGACCAACTAAAACATATATGTGTGAAAATTTCCTTGTTCCAAGCAATCAAAGAAGTACCTATCTATGGCAAGGCCATCAAGGAGGCATGTTTGAAGAAACCGGGGAGGAAAAAGAAAGACCCTCAAACTGTCCATGTAATAGGCCATCTCTCTGGCTTAATGCTAGGGAAGCTTAGCATCCCAAAATATATAGATCCAGGAAGTCCTGTTGTGGAAATAAATGTTAATGGGTTGTAAATTAAGAATGCTTTAGTAGATCTTGGTGCAGCTATCAATGTCATGTCAAAGGACCTGGTTGTAAAATTTAATATTTCAGAAATAAGAACTACACCTACAATATTATAGCTTGCTGATAGCTCAATTGTCAAACATGATGGGGTAGTCGAAGACCTGGTAGTCACCTTGGATTCCTAGGAATACCCTACTGATTTCATGGTCTTATCTCCAAAGGCATCAATGGGGGGATACCCTGTCATACTAGGAAGGCCTTGGTTGGCTACTACTGATGCTTGCATTGGTTGTAGGTTGGGTGATATGACAATATCTGATGGATATAGCACAAAGAAGCTTACCCTCTATTCTCCAGCACTGCCCCAGCTTGAGTCTGGAGATGTTGCTTGGCCAGATTTGGAAGAAGAGGAAGAAGTGAACTCTGTGGCCAATTTAATGATGATTACCAAAGAGCCTTTCATTGCACAAAAAGAAGAAGAAGATATACTGTCCAATATCTTGCTGAATAACTATGGTACTGAATACTTTCATTGTGAGAAAAATCCACATTCCTTGCAGACTATTCTTCCTCTGTCCATATCAGTTCATTATCCTGTAGCAACTGATTTCTTACACACCTTACTACCCCATGAGGTAGACATGACCTTTATGTCTGAAGTATCTATGATAGACTTAACCTCCCAAGTTGAGGTAGCTACAGGAAAAATCTTGTGCATTAATAAAAACCTCACTAATGAGCAACAAGAATCTATGATCAAAATGCTTACCAGTCATAAGTCAGCTTTTGCATGGGACTATGGAGATATGAAGGGTCTAGACCCAAAACTCTATACACATCGTATATATATTAATAGTGACTTCAAACCTATCTGGCAGCCTCAAAGAAGAATCAATCCAGCCTTGAGAGAGATTGTTAAAGAAAAATTGCAGAAAATGTTGACAGCTGGCTTTATCTACCCAATCTTTGATAGTCAATGGGTTTCCCCATTGGTCATTGTTTCTAAGAAAGGAAGAAAATGGAGGGTATGTGTAGATTACAAAGAACTTAACTTAGTAACAAAGAAAGATTACTTTCCTCTTCCGTTTATTGATCAAGTTTTGGATAATTTAGCTGGAAAGAAGTACTTCTCATTCTTGGATAGCTTTAGTGGATACAATCAGATCAAGATTGCTCCTGAGGATCAGGAAAAGACTAATTTTACATGCCCTTGGGGAACATTTTCCTATTCAGTTTTGCCTTTTGATCTCTGTAATGCTCCTACAACTTTCCAGAGGGCAGTCATAAGCATCTTCTTGGACATCTCATATGATTGCATGGAAATATACATGGATGACTTTACTATTTATGGCACAACATTTGAGGAAGCTCAAGCCAACTTGGGAAAATTACTACAGAGATGCGAAGATCACAACCTATCACTAAAAAGTCAAAAGTGCTTCATGATGATGTAGGAGGGAATAGTGCTTGGTCACTATATTTTTGTTGCAGGAATTCAGGTTGATCTTGCTAAAATTGAGATCATCTCTAAGTTACCCTCTCCTACTAAGCAGAAGGAGGTACAAAGCTTTCTAAGCTATGTCGAATACTACAGAAGATTCATCAAGGACTTTAGCCAAATAGTAGGTCCCTTATACAATCTACTGAAAAAAGATGCAGAGTTTTCCTGGATAGAGGAATGTGAAAAATTATTTCTTGACTTGAAAATCGCCCACACAGGCACCTATTATGAAAGGACCTGATTGGTCACTACCATTTCATATTCATATTGATGCCTCAGATTATGCAATTGGAGTAGTGCTAGGGCAGAAGGATGGATCAACTGAACATGCACTCTACTACATAAGCAAAAATCTGCAAGGGGCTGAATTCAACTACACTATTAGAGAAAAAGAAATGTTGGCAATCATCTACGCCCTCAATAAATTCAGGAATTATATCACTAGTTATCAGATATTTGTCCACACTGATCATGCAACAATCCGATATCTCATGAACAAAAGCTCAATATTTGGGAGACTAGCCAATGGCCAGGTTGAGGTCACCAATAGAGACATAGAGGCCATTTTGACTAAAACTAAAGATTTGCATAGGAAGGACTAGGCCGCAAGGTTACCAAAAGCTATATGGGCCTACCGTACTACCTGGAAGACTGCTATAGGATTTACACCTTTTGAAATGGTGTATGGTAAAATAGTTGTGATGGTAATAGAATTTGAATATAAGACTCTTCGAACAGCACTGGAGCTAGACATGGATTTAACAAATGGACAAAAAGATAGAATCATGTAGCTCAATGCTCTGGATGAACTCCGGAAGCATGCCCTATGCAGCACACTGAGATGATATAGAATCAGTGAATAAGGTGGCATGATAAATATATTAAGGAAAAAAAATTCAAAGTAGGAGATTAGGCTTTGCTTTATGACTCACGGTATAAGGACAGTCCAGGAAAATTATAGACAGATGGTTGGGGCCGTATGAAATTATGAATGTATTTGCTAATGGTGTAGTTCAACTTGTTAAAATTGATCCTGTTCGATTCAAGTTGTTAGTTAATGGACACCGCCTCTGGTTATACTATAAACCAGTCTCAAAAGAAGAATTCATGCAGCAGTTCGTTTAGGATCCTATCGCTACTCTTCCTGCAACTGAAGGCTTTAGCCTTTCTCCTGCAACTTCACTGTAATTTTGAAAAGTATGCTCATAATAAAGGTTTTCTTTTTAAGGAAACCCCTTTTTCTTCATTTTCACTTGTCGCCACATCTCACTTCTTTATCTTCCATCAATCCATCCCATCCATCCATTCCATCCATTCATCTCGTCTGCCCACAACACCCATCCACCTCATTTATCTGCATCACCCTTAATTATGATATCATTCCCAACTGTCAACTCATGCCGAAGCCGTCATCTTTTTTCACATGTATATGCATTTATCGAAGGTACTCCATATATTTTGATTATCGCATATTTGATTTATTTTATTCTATTCATTTACTACTATGTCTATATGAGTCATTATTACTCGCTCTTTGCCTATTCTTTAGTACATGTGAGGACACATGTCATACTCTAAGTAGGGGGCGGGGTAATCTACTTTTTAAACCTGTCTTTTCGCCGCTGCCACAACTGTTTAGATAACCTTTCTTTATTATTTTTCTGGTACTTTCTAAATATGATCGCATGTTTTTCTTGTAAATTACAATTAAAACTGCTTATTCAAAAAGTTCATTTTTGGAAAAGAGAGAAATGTGACGACACGACAGAAAAAAAATAGAACAAAAAGGGAAACAGAGGGATTTTTTTGAATTTTTAGCAGGGAGTTGAGTGTAGCTAGGGAAAATTGTGAACATGGGTGGTCAGCTGGTGTGATATGAGCATGTAGCTCATGAGTTATTATTGCAAAATCCTCAAACAGTTCAGGCATTCAACCTCTGTGGATGGTTAAATTATTTCTTGAGTTTAAATGCTTTCGATGAGGAGGTTGTTGGAAAATTTTTGAGAACCCTTTCTGAAGGGGAGGCTACTGTATGGGATCTAACGGTTGTTGCAACTAAGGAAAGAATTGCTGAAATAACTGGGCTTCCAGCCGTTGGAGAAATTTTTTCTTCGGATGTTGCCTCTACAAGGGCTAAATTTTCAATATCCACTGATGGACCTTTGGAAGTCTCCAAGCAGGGATGCAAGTGAGTATCATTGCCTCCTCCTTATTCAGAATACGTTTCTTACATAATCAGGTATTTAACCTGTGAAGGTCGTTTCTCTTGCCTACATTCTTACCATTTCAAATTATTAAGTCATATGAGGCATTAGTTAGCTATAAATGTTCTGAACTTCTTGTTAAAATTTATGAAACAAAGTGCCCATAGAACCCAACAGGGGAAAGATAATTCTATTGCTCACCATGGCCTTAAGATCAAATTATTGATTGAATGTTCTTTGAGAGATGTCTCACCTCTTTCCTGGCAACAATTCATTGCTTAAAAGAGCTTGCAAATTCCAGAACCCCCTAGGGTATTTACCCCATGACCTCAGAAAAAGAAAGAAGAAATTGCATCTACCAGTAGAAGAACAGGGCAAGGATCATCTGCTCATGTAGCACCTGGTCCTGTAGCTCTCACACCATCATCCTCTGCTAGGGTAGAACCCTCTAGACAGACCAGGAAGAGGAAGGCTACAAGAACACCTCCTACAGCCGCACCAGTGCCAAGAAGAGTTTCCACAAGGAAACAATGTAAGACCTCACCTGCTTCACCTCAACCAGAGGTTATCATAATTTTAGAAGAGTCTGTAGAGTCTAAATTTGATGTTTCTCAGAATGTGTCTGAGAGTGCTACACATAGTCCATTCGTTCTTGAAGAGGAACAAATGGAGACAAAAGAAATTGAGCATAATGAAAAAGGGGTACCAAGTCTTGATGACTTGGCTGCCGCTGCTATGCAGATTTCAGAGGAAGCACAGTCTTCTCCACTGCAGCAACAAGAATTCATCCTGTAGCAAGAGCAGGAACAGACTGAACAATTGGATGTGGACAGTGAAGCTACATTTTCCCCTGCAACTTGTCAAGCCATTGTTGTTTATAAGAAGATATTTTTGATTGAGTTTCTAGAATATGTCAAAGCTAACAAGAAACCAGTTACATTGCAAACCCTGACTTTCTGACACCTAGCCCAGATTGATATGCAACAAAGTCTATGGGAGGTAGAAAGGAAGAAACTGAAAAAGGAAATTGAAAGTTAGAAACATGAAATTCTTGAGTTACAAGGGAAAATAGATGAAATGTTAAAAGTAACTAGACAGATTATGGAATGTAGACCACCACCCAGAGTTTATGCTCTATGAATTAAGGAACAATTCTTGTGGTTCCAACTTATGAGAATTTCTAGAAATCAAGATCCTATACTTCACACTGCTAAAGAATTCTATGATGCACACCAGGCAGCCCCTAATTGGTTAAGAAATTCTCTGTGTGAATTTTATTTACATGGATTTTTAATTCCATTTGAAATAGAATGGAGCCCTCTTTTGTATATTGGCGACATCCATTTGAGATCATTTATGTCATGGGCAACAAATGAAGCAAATTATGGCAGGCAATGAGAAACATATGAGGAAGCCAAAAAGAATGAGCCGGTTACATTGCGCCTTGAAAGTTCAGACCCCCATGCAATGTTGAAAACCTGGTTTACTCTTACATATGGTATTCATAATAATACATCCAGGATGAAAATATTTGATCTCAGGAAATAGGTATATGATGAATTTCAGGAACAACCATATTCATTTTGGAGACTGTCATACACTAGAAGTGAGAAAAGGTGGGAAAGATTAACTGTTGGGCTAAGAAGGTCCAAGCCTCACAACCCCCTAAATTTCACAGTAGCTCTTAAACGATCAAGCAGATATATACAGTTGGGACTTCAAAAGAGATTTGAACTATGGTTGCCATTGACATTTAGACCTCCTGTGCTAATGTGGCCCCTTTATCCTTACCAGGCTACAAATCTTAATGACGATTCATAAGTTCATAGGTATGAAAGGTGGCAAACTTTTAGAGGATTTTATTACAGGTTTGGAACTCCATTTTAGAGTCATGCCACAACCACTGATTTTAGAGAGACCACCAGGAAAGTTAATGTTGGAGGACTAGCATTGGGCTAAGTAGGGGGCAAATGATGAGCCCAAAATGTGCTCATAGTTTTGATATCATGATGAACTTTTAATACCTTTACTTTTTCTATTCATGGTTGTTTAAACTCTTTTGAAACCTTTTGTTGGGATATCTTGTAGCAATACACTTTCATGTTCCTGCAGCCTATCATGTTGTCTTATTTATATTCATTACCCCGTTGACTCCCTAAATGACTAGTATATCACATATAGTTTTTGAATGATGAAATAGATTTAAATAGGTGATTAATGAATGGATATTGTGTATGTGCCATGTGCCTTTTCTTTCACATATGTTACCTTTTGTTTTGTAGGTTGTTGAAGAAAGTATGATCGAGTCAAGCACAACTGATCTCGGCCTTGCAATAAAGTCTATTTCCTGCACGACTTCGAGGAAGCTCTGGCGAAGACTCTTTGATCGAAATAATTAGGAAGAATTTTTAATGGCAGTCAATCTAGAAAGACTAGAGCGCTAGATTCTCTCTGGATCAGGTTGAATGGATAAATTCATTTATGAAGTCTGTTCCTCAATTTTGGGATACATTTTACTTCCATGTCTTTCTTTGTTAGGGTTAGTTAGTTAGTTGTTCAACTGACTTTAAATAAGTGCTCCTCTTGCGCGAGTGAGCAAGAAGATGGTTAGAAGTAAGATAGAAGCATAGTGATGGGGAGATAGAAGATATCATGTAAGAGTTAGTATGATAATAAAAAGTAGAATCTATATGACAAGAGATAAAGTTCGTTGTTAGTTTTCATATCAACAAAGCAATGTATACCATTCTGAGTTTATGAATAAAGTTTAATGAAGTTCTGAGTTCATCACTTGCATAATTAGTAGATGCTTGCTAAGGGGGCCTAGTTAGTAAGTATCTGTAGCTAGTTAGTTAGCTGTTCTTTTTTTGTTGATCATCAGTTAGATTTCATCTTTAAAGCTTTCACACAAACTCAGTCTTATAAATTTCCTGCAGCATCGGGAATCCATCCTTGTGCCTATTCCTGCAGCATAAGGCCAGTTCATAGTTTGTGTCACAGTCATAACTGTTATGATTTCTATTTTGGTTAAATCATTGTTGAGTTAAAAGAACTTTGCATTACCTTCCTGGAGTGTAGATAGAATTCTTTCCAAGTGTTTATTTCTGTTAAGTTGTAACTGAAAACTACTTCTTAGCGCATATATTGTGCTGCTCCATTCAAAGTATACGTTCCCTAGTTTGACAAGTAAATGAACATTCATAAAGAGATATTAGTCACCTACTAGAATGTCCAATTCCCAAGATAGGTTTTACTATGATTTTCATATCCTTTTGTGGGCACAACCAGCAAGCTTGAAGGTAACAGGAACTAAAGGGAAGGAAATTGTTGGGCCATCCGGAAATGTGCAAAGGAAAATTAGGTATGTTTGTGGCTCATTTGGTCGACAAAACTCTCCTACTGATGTTACCGATAGTCTGTCTAATAGTGAAACAGAGACAGACTCTAGTTACTGTCAGTACCTTGCGACCTTAGGTAGAGCACTATCCCTTGAGGTGAAGGTGTTGTCTATCCCTCCTTTGGTTGTTAGGACTATGAGTGGACAAGATGGCGCCATGTTGAAATAGGACAAAGATGAAGCTAAGGTTGAGGTTTTATCCCTAACCCTTGCAATGACACAGAGTGGCCGTCTGTATCGAGGTGTGCATGTTGCTACTAAGAGGGATTAGGGTTTGTGAAAAGGTGGTGGTTAATGAAATTTTTGTTTTGATAAGTGATTTATCTGTCTATCATTTTCTCTCCACATGCATGGAAAAATTTTGAGGCATTGAATGTTGATTGTGTGCCCTCGTGGAATTTTGGGCATTGGTTTTGCTGCTTACCTAGCGGTGGAGGAAGGTTTTGGTGGCACTTTGCATCTTCCTCATGACGGTTGTGGAGATTTTTACTTTCCCTGCCTTAACAAAATTATTGTGTGGGGAATTTTGGAAATGTAGTTGAAATGTGATATGAAATGAAATTTTGGTAATGTAACTGCATTTCGAGCCCGAAGCTTGTTGGCTCCCTTGTTCTATAAAATGGAATTCAATGCTCATTTTCCATGGGTTCTAAATTTTTTGAATCTTCAAGTCTGATACGTAAGGGTTAGAAAATATAGGAATACCAAAGAATAGGGTAGTAAGGTTGTCTTGGGTTTTGAACTTTACATATGAAAATCTTAAATAGTTATGTAGAAATTACTGATATCCAAAGTAAATTTTATATATAGTTCATAGGCTCTTCTCTGTAAACCACTTTACAAATTTTGAATACAATATCAAGCATATTTGGTTCATCTTCAAATGTTTCATTTGAATGCATGTCCTCATTTTTTCTCTGATTCAATGAATTAGCTAAACGTTTAAGTGAGGTCGTGGATTTGTAGTGATTTACTAAGAATTTAGTAAGAAGTGATGAATATTATTCAAAGAATCTCCATAATGCAAACCCTTATGGAAATAGTCCATAATTATCAGTTTCAAATAATTTTTGCATGACAATTCATAATATGTATGACTCGATTGCCCAATCGATGAAGGCACTAGTCTATTTGTCTTGGTATTTACATCTTGAGTGATAATGAAGTATTGGACTGTTGATTTATAGTTAGAATACAAATCTTTTAAAATTTATCTACAATGAAGCATGTATGTGAGATATCTTTCATGTTCCTAGTAAATGGATGGATATTCGCTTAAAGATTAGCCAACCTTTGAGTAAATTATGTTGTTTACCCTTTATAGGAATTGATCTATTATTTTCCATGTCATTACTAAAATGGTCAAATAAAATGCTAAAAAGAACACCCTCCTAGGTCCCATAGAGCCTAATGAGTAGAAGATCTCAGTCTTTGACTGATTCTTGTCAGTTGGCCATTCGCTTTAAGGGTCTTAAACATAAGAGTTGGCTACTCTTTAGAGATTCCTTAGGTGTATTGGGAAAACACCAATAGAATGGTGAATCTATTAGGGAATTCTCCTCCAAATGCAGATACAAAATGCAATGTCAAAGGGTAAAGTGAACCGGAAGGACCTAGTAAATAATTGGAGTGTGACAAAGATTGAAGGGTCCAAGTGTGACTCTAATGTTGAAGATAGTCCAAAACATGTAATACTTCTAAAGAAACTTCATCTCACTTGAAGTGCAATCCTCTGGAAGGAGGTGGTGACTCTGACTCAAAGAACCTATTAAATATTTCATCAATTGAGTGGATCTACAACTTAAAAGGAAAAGGATAGTTACTCGCTACAAATTACCAAGTATTTTCATAGAATTTGAAGGAATAGGATCGTATTATTGATAAATCAAGATGAATTTTCCCATACTTGAGATGTAAATGATTCCCTAATGAGTGAATTAGCACTAGATAAGGGAATGATAATAATATTTTAGCATGATTTTGTGTATAAGTTAAATTGCTATGATATGATGAAAAGAGCATGTTAAATTGTTAAGATCGAGGGCAACATTTGTAAGAAATACATATGTTAAGGTCTTATGTTCAAATCTGTAAAAGGGATTGAAGGGATGTTGTATAATTGTTGGGTATATTCTCAATTCCTTTTCAAGAATTAAAAGTGAGTTGTCAATTCATGCCATCCTATTTAAATATGGAGAAAAGTGTGCAAGGTGAACAATTATTGTCTTACCAAGGAAATTTTAGTACTAATAAGTACAAGGATATCAGTTTTGACAATATTTGTGGTTACCCGAATATGGTACCACCCAAGGTCAAGGAAAAACTACCAAATTTCAGCGGTGACAAGTCAGAGTCGGCAAGTCGACATGTGTAGGAATTTGTTGATATGATGGGTGACTATGAGATAGATTGTGAAGATGTGGTCATGTAGCTATTTGTCCAACCTCTAAAAGGAGATGCAAGAGACTAGTTTTCTTTTCTGTCCATTTCTTCTATACATTGTTGAATGAAATTAAGGCAGCCTTCATGGACCAATTTGGTGAAAGGAAAAACCCAAGTGTTGTAAGAAAGAATTTCATGGAAATTTCTAAGGATGAAGGGGAATTAGTCCCTGCTTTCAACCTTATATTTTCCAAGGTTATAAGGGAAATTCTTGAGCATATGAGACCAAATGATGTAGAGTGTTTGGTTGTATATTTGGGAGAATTTGATAGTAAGATGAGATTCTTGTTGAGAGACAAAGAACCTGCCACTTTACAAAGCTTAATAGGAGACCATGAACATCGAGAATAATTTGAAATACTTAATCATGAGAGGACTTGTGATTTCTAGTATCAATTCTAACAATATTCAAGTTATTGAACCAAGTAGATCAGAGGGTAAAAATGTTTGCCAAGAAAGGGAGCTCATAGATGTTATATCTACTTTACTCCCTAGAGATGCAGAACATGAGCAAGCATCAACCTCACATCAACCAAGGATGGGGAAGGTTGACTTGATTTTATCTATTAGAAAGTTGTATGAAATAAAGAGACATGTGAATGAGTCACCATATGACTTATTCTCAAGATTATTGGATGCTCCAATGGAGATACCCAAGAGCTACAGGCCTAGTGATTTAATGTGTATTTTTTTTTTTTGTGAAACTTACATATCAAGATCAAGCTAATGGTCTAATGATTAGAAGCCTCATGGCCTAGATCAAGTAGTAGATTGGATAAACACTATGGAAGAAATTGAGCATTGTCATATGCCCCTAGCTATTTCCCAAAATGTGGGCAATAATTGCCATAGTGAGGAGAATCATAGGCTGAGGTTGATAGATCAAAGAGAAGCATCAAAGTATGAGCAATTGACTATTGAATGTTGTTATTTTGCAAGCAACATAGTAGCAGGTGCATGTAGTAGTGATGAGGATGAAGAGACAGAGTACAAAACCAAGGAGGTGGTACCTAATTATCTTCCTTGGGTATCATAAGTTGTGAGAAAACACAAGAGGTATAGGGTGAAACCTCACGAATTGATTCATCAAGCATTATCATGCATCAGTCAATGAGGGGAATATACTTGGCTTCAGTAATATGGCATGAATGGGGAATCAAAGTGATGATCGATTATTTTGGATAGTCTTTAATCGAATATGATTCTTCCTATGAAGTAGAGATGGAATCCCTTGCTTCTAGTAGGGGATATGTTAACAGCCTTGAGGGTGTGTGTTTCCTAAGCAGTGAGTAGTATTCTTCATGTGAAGAATTCTCTGAATGTGGATTGATTATTGTGAATGAAAATGATAAGGAGGATGTTGAGAATGTTTATGTTTGTTCTTCAAGTGATTACATTGATGTTGGATGCATTAATGATCAATATTGTTTGAATCCTGACAATCAGAAAGATGAGATACATCCAATTACCATGAAGGTATGGAAAAATCCTTTATTTGATCAATCTGCATTGGACAGTGAAGTTACAAATGATAATTCATATTGGTATAGGAGCAATCCTCTTTTTGAAGATAACCCGTATGAGTATTTAGTAAGTACTACTAGTGTGTGTCATGGATGAAACAAACAAAATTCAAGGTGATATAAGTGTTGGAAACTTTTCCTTTGAAAATGTCACCCCTAACTTTCTAATTCCCCAACTGAATGGGGGATGGGAAGACATAGACATTAATGAAACAATCTACCAACATGTGATTAAGAAAATTGTGCTTGATAAATATCAAGAGAATTCCTCAAATTTGTTGGACTCTAAGTGTGACAATAGCTCACAAGATAAGGAAGTTCAAGACTATGATGTTTGCTTTGGATGTAGCATGGATGTCCAAAAGGATGTAGATGATTGTATTGAAATTTCTATGGTGACATGCTGTGTACTTGAAAAGGTAATTGAAATATCAGATATTCATGTTTCACTTGTTGATTGTGTGAATACTCAGAAAACATTAGTTTATGTTGAAAATAAAGAATTATTTGACAATGCTGCAGAGTATGCAAATATTACAATGTTATCTCATCCATGTGAGGAACAGTTTAAAGGAATAAGTAACTAGGGGAATGATACAAGTCAGTATAAAGCTACAATGGAGTTCTTTTTAGATACTCTTTATCTTATGGACCTAATCATGGAACTTCTTTCATCTCATTAAGACAACACTTGTGATAAACATATTGATGACATGCTTGCTCATGTTTGTCCTTTCTCTAATCTTTCAAAATATTGGCCAAGTGTGAGCCAAAATGTCTACGAGGCTTTCAAGTTTTATCAACAAATGGAATGCGATGCTACACTTCATGATAGTGTGGAGTATGAGAATTTCATCTTCTTATTCCAATTTGATGAGCCTATGATAGGGACAGATAAATATGGAAATACTACTTCAAATGTCATGGACAATGCTAATTGTGATGGTGCTAGTGGCTTGGAATTGCACAATGTCCATATGGACCCACTACTAGTAAAACATACCAAAGTCTATGACAGAGGAAAGAATTTTCCCTAATTTTGGGGACCTAGGGCCTCCACCTTCTGGAAATGAATTGCAATGTATATTTTGTAAATTGTGTACATAGGTTGGTTTGTTGTCTTTGATTTATGTTGTGTCTAATTTCCTTGTCCAGATAAGTTCTTGGGTTTTGGTCTTCTACCCTAGTCTGCTTCAACTTGATATTCAGATTCTCGCTATAGCCACTGGGGGTATACATCCCCAACCATGAGCCATTGATGGACATTCCCAAATTTGACAATTTTTAGGTAGCCCACAGGCCTTGTCTACTTTATAAACCCTTGTCCCCATGTGTGAGTAGGGTTTTTCTTATGAAAGCTTTTAAGTCTTCTAATATTTTGTTGACCTTCTTTTCCAGTCACTAGTTTGTTAAGTCATTACTTAAGCCATAGTGCACATCTACCTACTGGCCCCTTTGGTTAAGAGTGTCGATCACCCAATCGACTCATAGACCTTATCTATTTCCTAAACACAGGTCTTAATTTTCCCTGGTGATCTAAGCTAAAGTCACCAGCCTATGAGGGTCATGTCACTGTCAACCTAATTGAGGCCCTTTATTAAATGCTAACCTTTTTGTGTGTGTAGGTTTTGAGATTTGAGGCTGTGAAAAGGATAATCTCCACCATTCCCCACTGGCTCGCAAGGAGAAAGTGAACTCTCGTTAAAAATCACAAGATCAGCAAGATCCTGACACCTGGATAAATCTACCTAGTTTCTAAGATGGATGGAGTCTACTAACAAAGAAGTTTCCATCTGAGGTGGGTCAACACTATTGGCCGAGGAAACATCTGCAAAGTATTGCTAGATTTCAAACCTTGTCAACATAAATGAAGCCATCTAATTTTCCATCTCATCATGAGATCGATGAATATTATTCAAAGTTGATAAAATGATATGTGATAGTCATTTTCATTCTACAACCAATGGAAATTACTGATATATCCTCTACAGATGCAATCAAATTGATCTGTGTGCATGTGGAGACTTAATTGTTGGCAATCATGAAGTGCGATCTGCTAATTTTCATGCACTTGGGAATTAAATGACGACAATACAAATGCCAATGAATTGCCCAATTTGCACATGTGTTTTTTTTATCAAGAATTCATGATTGATATCATCACTTTTCTCAATAAATAGAAGTGGTGAGTTGCTAATTTCACCATAGTAATTAAGTTGTTAAATTTTCAAGTTTGTGCAGAGAGTCAGAGTTCATGTGTATACTTTCTCATGATAAAATGAGTAAGGTTGGCACCCCATCTGTCCCAATGTGAAGGTCTAATAGACTAAATTTGTAGGAGTCTCATGGAATAGACTTGGAGCTCACACAGAGTGCTCACAAAAGTGTCCATGCGAGGAATCTTCACCCATTATTACCAGATGCAGTCATTGACTAAAGGTCCAGAATAGAAGCTCAAAGGTATTTGTTGGATTCCAGTTGTGTTTATGGTTTGTCCTTGATGAAAAAATCCCTAATCCTTATGATTTACAATGGCATTTCTTTGATGTCTCTTGGCTTTTACAGAAAGTTATTTGTTATGTTTAAATTTCAAGATGGTGATAAGAATTTTGGTTCAAGCTATGAATACTATTTCTATGTCTGACAAAACTTGTAAGTTGGTATTCTTTGTCAGGATGGTTCTCTTTTCATTTCACAGGCTTTCACATATCGGCATGAGTATGGCAGGGTCTCCTCGATCCACTTTGAAATGTCTGAGTTGCCTATCGGCAAGACATTTCTAATGATATGTCAATTGAATTTAACATTCTGGTAGCTTTCAGCGTAACATTGTTCATTGTCTCAGTGACAATAGTTATATTGGCATAAGCTAAATCAGTCGGTATGTAGTCTCAGTGATATTGGTTTGTCACACTGATCGACACAGGAAAGAATCTCTATCGGCATGAGCTTGGCCGTCAGGCTGAGGTCATAGCAAAAAGGTTACGTCTCTCCGACTAATGCATGTGGATGTCTTTTAGCAGGAGTGTTGTAATCAGCATATGGTCTCTCCGAAAACATATTGTCTTACCAATCGTGTTCCAAAAGGGTCTTATCGCCAAAACTTTTTCTTCAGTATAATGTCATAACGAACCCTGTGGGTCTCACCAATGGAAAATATTAAGGGCTCTCGGTGAAACATATTGTGTTCGATATAATATCTCTCCGACTGTGGAAAGTCATGGTGATGGCAAATGAAAGACTTTCGGCGAAAGGTTGGTAATGTCTTAGTGACTCAGAGTGCATAAATTCTTTTGGTGAAACTTAATGTATTCTATGAAATGTCTTGCCGACAGCATTAGGTTACAGTGATAGTGTTAAAACAAGATAGAAGGCTCGTTGATAAGAAAAACCATTTGTCACAGTGACCAATGTGTATCATGTGGAGTAATGGTGAAATATGGAGCAGTCTATATAGTGTCTCCCCAACTATGTATAGTCTCAGTGACTTGGAAATGATAAAGGCCTTTGGCATAGGTGTTGAATTTTCATGGCGATGATGTGTATTGAATGTCTTTCAGAATGACAAAGTTTGCTTTCCAAGAGGTCTCCCTAAAAGTTGTCTGTTACAATGATTGTGAATGAAACTAAAAGGGCATCTTGGTAAGAAGTTTCCTCATGTCTCAGCGAAAGAATGTTTTACTAAGGAAGACCATCGACGTAGCATGTTGTATTCGATATATCTTCTCTCTGACTCTAGTGGTTCTTGGTGAAAGTGACAACCATAAGGTTGTCTGGAAACGTTAGAGTTTCCTATGGCATAATGTGTCATCGTTTGAATTGAAAAGATTAGGGAAATTTTTTTTAGTTTATTCTCTTAAGCTGGGTATCGAACCCTAACCTGGCCACCATCATGAATGTTTACGTTTCTATTGTTGCTGACCGTAACATCTTCTACAGAGGTCTATGGAAGGTTTGTTTGATACACCTCTCTGGTTGGATGCTTGATAGTGGTTGATGGAGCCATGGGATTTACAGATTTGTCTGAGAAACAATCTCACAAGTTTCAGAAGCTGGGTGAAACAACGCTTGTTTTGGTTGGTTGTTCTACCATTACTTCTGAAGTCTGTTACTTTTCTGGCATTTATAAATAGGAGCAGAAAACTAAGTTTTATGTTTGGCTATTATTGTAATTCTGAGATTATCATTCTTGGGATGTATGAAAATGTATGATAAAACTCTATAATAAAAATCTAAATAAAACTGTAGAGATTGTAAATTTATTTTCTATGAGGTATTTTAGGGATTCAGTTATTAAATCTTTAAAGTATTCTGTAGATGAGAAAACAGAGAGATATGTGCTTAACTGAAAACTGAGAAATCCTCTGAATCATTACTATTATTTAAAACATAATTTGAGGGGTTGGTATTCCTTGAGATAGATATCTCTAAATGAGGGGTTGATGCTCCTTGAGTGGGTGCTCAAAAATCAGCCTATAAGGCATTGTGAATAGTTGATTAAAAGACTAAGCCTGGAAGGCATTTAGGGAGTGGTTTTTATACCCCAGGAGGGTTTTCAACTCGGAAAAATATTGTGCCTCTTTTTTCTTCTGTGTTCTCTCTAGTTTATTATGCTGTTGTTGTTTCAGTTCACTGTTGAGCCATTATTTTTCTCAATTCTGTTTCTGAATGATTACATTCAACTCATGAATGCTCTAATCAAAATTATATTGAGATCAAATATGAGTTGTGTGTTTAAATATTTTAAAATTCAATCAAATAGTTAAGACACTGATTCACCCCCCCTCTCAGTGTCATTTTAACTCAAACAATAGGAACTAAAGGGAAGGAATCTATTGGGCCATCCAATAGGGTGCAAAGGAAGATTAGTTATGGTTGTGGCTCATTTGGTTGACAAAACTCTCCTATTAATGTTATTGATAGCCCATCCGATAGTGAAATAGAGACAAACTCTAGTTACCGCCAGTACCTCACGACCTTAGGTCGAGCACTATCCCCCAAGGCAGAGGTGTTGTCTAACCCTCATTTGTTTGTCAGGACTCCGAGTGGATGAGATGGCACCATGTTGAAACATGACAAAGATGAAACTAAGGTTGAGGTTTTATCCCTAACCCTTGCAATGACACAGAGTGGCTGTGTGTACCAGGGTGTGTGTGTGTTACTGCTAAGAGGGCTTCTGGTTTGTGAAAAGGTGGTGGTTAATTAAATTTTTATGTTGATAAATGATTTCTCTGGCTACTATTTTCTCTCTGCGTGCATAAATTTTTTTTGAGGTGTTGGATGTTGACTGTGTGCCCTCATGGTGGTTTGGGCATTGGTTTTGCTGCTTACCTGGCAGTAGAGGAAGATTTTGGTGGCACTTTGCTTCTTCCTCATGATAGCTATGGATATTTTTACTTTCCCCATCTTAAAAGAATTATCATGTGGGGAATTTTGGAAACGCAACTGAAATGTGATATGAAATGAAATTTTTGTAATGTAACTACATTTTGAGCCTAAATCTTGTTGGTTCCCTTGTTTTATAAAAGAGAGTTCAGGGCTCATTTTCCAGGGGTTCTAAATTTTTTGAATCTTCAAGTCTAATACATAAGGGGTAGAAAATATAGGAATAATAGAGAATAGGGTAGTAAGGTTTTCCTGGGTTTTGACTTTACATATGAAAATATTAAATAGTTATGTAGAAATTACTGATATCAAAAGTAAATTTCATATATAGTTCATATGCTTTTCTCTGTAAACCACTTTACAAATTTTTAATACAATATCAAGCATATTTGGTTCATCTTCAAATGTTTCATTTGAATGCATGTCTTCATTTTTTCTTTAATTCAATGAATCAACTAAATGTTTAAGTGAGGTCATGGATTTGTAGTGATTTACTGAGAATTTGGTAAGAAGTGATGAATTATATGCAGAGAATTTCCATAATGCAAGTCCTTATGGAAATAGTTCATAATTATTAGTTTCAAATAATTTATGCATGACACGTCATAATTTGTATGACTCTATTGTCGAATCAATGAAGCCACTAGTCTAGTTATCTTGGTATTTACATCTTGAGTGATAATGAAGTATTGGACTATTGATTTAGAGTTAGAATACAAATATTTTAAAATTTATCTATAATGAAGCATGTATGAGAGATATCTTTCATGTTCCTGGTAAATGGATGGATATTCACTTAAATATTTGCTGACCTTTGAGTAAATTGTGTCGTTTACCCTTTATAGGAACCGATTTATGATTTTCCATGTCATTTATTGAAATGGTCAAATAAAATGCTAAAAGGAACACCCTCCTAGGTCCCATAGAGCCTAAAGAGTAGAAGATCTTTGTCTTTGACTTAATCTTGTCAAGTGGCCATTCGCTTTAAGGGTCTTAAACATAAGAGTTGGCTACTCTTTAGAGATTCCTAAGGTGTATTGGGAAAACACCAACATGATGGAAGCTCCAATATTCATCAGATGTAACAATACTAGTAATTCTTTGTGAATCTTTCTCTAACAATGATTTAAAACCAATAGAAAAGATAAGGGTTTAAGGGAGAAATTTAATCTAAAACCTAAGATCATGTATGCAAGACTAAAGTGTTCAAGATGGACCAATCTTCCAAAACCAATCTTTGCTTAGCCAAGATTAAATCCACAATATCACAAAGAAAATGAAATCTCCAAAGCAATCAAATGATTTTTCAGATTGTAAATATTCGAACATGCATTCAAACATTCACAATTGAACTTGAGTGCAAACTACAATAGGCCCAAGCTAACTTTACACAACAATCTACAATCAGTAGATTACTAAAAGTATGGAATAGAGATTTCTCAACACCTCAAACACTTTATCAAGAGCATAAATGAACTGCAAATAGCTCTAATATTAACCATAAAATAACTTAATACTTTAGAATAAAGGGAGACACGAGAACAATGCATAGATGAATAACATAGAGAAGAAGAAAAAAAGACAATGTCTTCAATTGTATTAACTTCACCAAAATGTACAACAATTCAAGTATCTCAAGTAGAAAATTGTACCCAAAACTCAAACTCTACTCAACTATGCACTATCAAGTATTGGATATTAACTATTAGCCTTAAAAATGAGGAGAAGACTTCAATTTATAGAGACCCTTAGGCTAGGTCATCCCAAGAGAAATATGAATTAGGGTTTTACAATTAGGCTAGCTAGATAGGTCAACCTTGACTCTTTTAATTTCCTAATTCAAATTTACAATAAAATAATACAAAGGCTGACCTAAAAAAGGAAATTTTATAATAAGATATATTCCTCACATAGAATTCAAGTGAACAGTAGATTTTTGGGTAGAATTTATGGACTACTCTTGCACTCTTAGGATGTTTCACCTACGAGGAGAGAGATAAACCCCACTCAAAAGTATAGGTGGTTCACTCAGATTAAGATGCATATGATGTGATTAAGGCTAAATGGAATGATCTAAGTGCAATTAAATGAACTATTTGACTCATTATGAATGCAAAGCCTAAGAATTATGTAATGTTGGAAAACACAATGTGATATGCAAACATGAACTAAAGTATGAACAAATGCAAAATAGAAAAGAAGATGGCTTAATCAAAGTGCACCTAGGTAGAGAATGGAGAATCTAGAGTGTCCTAAATGCTATCAAAGATAACTGAAAAATCACCAGTGGGACTCATTCGCCACTGATGGTAAATCAGTCTTGCTTTTGATGAAAACTTGTGAGAATAGACTTCTAAGTGTCAGGATCCAAAATTTGACAAAATATAGATTCCCACCCTTAAGGTGGGACCCATTCACCACTAATGGTGAATCAATCCTCTCCCAAATTTATGTGAAATTAGGGACCAATCTTGTAGCACCAGATCTAACATTGTCTGCTTGTCGGGTTTACAAAGTCAAATTTGTAGAAAATGGAAAAAATGTCTTCTCCAAGCTTGAAATAGGTTGTAGTTGACTTGAAAGTTTTTATTGACTTCTTGTCCACTTTTCAACACCTAATAGCTTGTCAAATATGCATACACAAGTCTACAAGCACACATGCAAAGGGGGAAAATGGTTAAGGGTTGGGTTATAGTGATTTACCTTGGTCAAATCCCACTTTAGTAATCAAACCTTTAATGAAGAAATGGAATGGAAGAGAATGATAAAAAAATAACATGCAAATGATATCAACTTACCAAACCCTTATTGAAGAAATTTGAAGATATAATAATGGCTGCTCCAAAATACTTGATTAATGCTTGATTCAATGATACAAACTTCTTGAATGCTTGAATGAATGAGTGAATAAGTGAACTTGATGAATGGGAGTTAAAATGAGAAGAAAAACAATTATTTATACACACTTGTGCCTTAGTAACTAGATGATACCTCATCACAGGTCGACATAAGGTGATTTTAAATAAAAATTCGAAAGAAAATTTTAAATATTTTAAATTTTGAGCCAAGAGGGACTCATTTTCCACCCATGGTGAGTGGGTCCCACCTTGGACTTGAATGTGGGTGTCGGGAATTATCTTGCATTAAATGTTGTTTATCGGGTTTATATTCAAAAAACACTTAATTAAGCCTTATAAGGGCATAAAGGGGTCAAATAAAACACAAGAAAGGTGTAAATAACTTGAAATTAATCCTAGAAAAGTGTGAAATCTTGTTACAAGAATTTACAACACTTTAAAATAGGAATTGATAACTGATGAAAATGTGACTTTTAAGTGAACTATAATGAATAGAGTCTAGAAAAGTGTAGAAATGTTTTACAAAACTTCAAAAAACCTTTAGAAGATGCCATAATTTGAATTTTAAGGACCTAATGTGAATGTTCAAGCCACATTGCAACATTAAATCAAAGCAAAATGGACCAAGCATCGTGCAGAAAAGCCTAAAAGACCATGAAAATGACAAGGGCCCATTTTTCTACGGCACATTTAGCCCCCACTTTAGTGAGGATGAACTTTCTTCAAACTCACACTAAAGTAGCCATGTATATCCAAAGAAAGGTCCCAATGCACTTGCGTTAGCAAGATGGAATGACAACAATCAAGAGGGATGATCAATCCACAAGGATGAAGATCCCATGGGAAAATAAACATAAGAACAAAGGGACATACATATGAAAGGGAAATTTGATTGAGCTTCAATTGTCTATCCAACTAGTTGTGGATTAGATCTAGGTTGTTTGTGATAGAAAGAGAATGCATACTCACTTTGGGGTGACAGAACTCAAGGCAGTCCACTGGGTGAGAAGACCCAAAAAGGTGAAGTACATATGCTAGTTGGTATGAACTCACAAACACAAAGGTGGCTATGGGGAAAGTCGTGTCGCTGAATGAGCTTCCTACTCAACCATATCAAAGTTATACCTCCTAATAACTTTAACAAGGAACCACAAGGGAAAATGTCTATTTGTGCTTCATGAGAAAAGAAAAGCTTCATATGCTTAGAACCCATGAAAAAAGAGCAAGGTACCACAAGCATGCAAGTTGCATTATGCAAGGTGGTATAAATTTAAAATGAAAAATGTAACATGTAAAATGCAAAATATGTTCAAAGGAGTAATGTTAATTTAATGCAAGGTCTGTCACTTAGGGAACATTGTATCTAATGTCTCCAAGAGAGGACCACTCGAATAAAATATTCACAACTTAGGGGATGTAGTGAATTGCATCAAACCAGGAAGAGGAATGTAATATGCTAAGATATATGACACTTATGAAGGACATCAAACCTAATTTCATCCACAAAGTGATGAATGCATCATATGAAGTGACAAGGCTGTACTAAGAATGCAAATGAAATGATTCCAATGTATGCCCCCCTTTTTAAAGGAATTGCTACACACTATTTTGTGAGTTGTGTAGCAATTTCTTTAAATTAGCAAAGGGAAGAATGTAAAAAGGAAAAATAAGACATGAGAACCAACTTGGAAAGCCCCTATGCCAAGACATATGTTTCTAAGTTAGGCTGCATCATGTACACAAAAAATAAAACAAAAGAAAGGAGGTTTCCCCCCAAAGAGAAACACACCAAAAACATAAGGGATCTATGGATTTGGGGTCAATATGTTCATTGCTGTAATTTTTCTATGAAAGAGATCAGAACTATCATCATTCCCCAAAACACATAGAACTGGAAGAATGACACAAAGAGAGCTAAAACAAAAGGAAAAAAAAGTTTGTTTTGGGTCAACATGGAAGAGACATTGCAGTCTCAACGCTTTACATCATCCCCAAAAGGAGAACACAAGTGAAAAGGAAATGAAAAGGAAAAAGAAAAGGAAAAAAGATTTTGGGTCAACATCAAGGAGACATTTTAGTCTCAATACCATGTGTCATCCCCAAAAGGAAAACACAAGAAAAAGACAAAGTAAAAAGGGAAAGAGACCGATTGGGTCAACATGGAGGAGACATAGGGCATCTCAATTCTTTTCATCATCCCCAAAAGGAAAAAAGAAAAAAAGAAAAAAAAGAAAGGACCTTTTGGGTCAACATGGAAGACACATAGGGCATCTCAACACTTTGCGTCATCTCTAAAAGGAAAACACAAAACAAAAGCAAAAAAGGAAATGCACGACATAGAGAAGAATAGAAGTCTGAATAGAAGAAGTGTACAAATAGAGAGAACATAAAATGAACAATATGGGAGAACATGATATGCACATAAAAAAGGAAAATGTGAAAAGGGGCTAGTAATGCAAATCCAAGTCAACCATTAACCGAGTTATTGGCTTCACAATATTAAGTAGTATAAGTAGAAGGAGAATAATGTAGCTATGAAACAAGAACTTATTTCCCCCAAAAAAGTGTAAGGAAAAAGTGAGATGAGGTGGGTGATGGGAAATGATCATGCAATAGTGAGAATGAAAATTTCTACAACTAAGGCATGATAAAAGGATTTTGCAGTATTTATGAGTTTATGTAATAAATTCATCGGGTAGAGGGATTTGAAATGTATATAATATACATTGTAAAGTTTTAGAATAATTAGTTCTCTGTCCAAGAATACGATGATATGCACAGTACTTTGTGTTGTCTTTAGGAATTTTGACTCGAGTACAAGGAGGTAGTTTGATGAATTCAATCTTAAGAAGAATTTTTAATGCTTCTGCATTATCAAATTTAGGAAAAGGGAATTGAATTGGTTTACCCATAGGTGGGATGGAATGGGGAGATGTAGTACAAAAAATAATTCCTTCATCCTAAGAAGTGTCTATTCTTCTTTAGGAAGGAGGACATTCAAGTCAGGAGGGGAATCAAAGATCACTGTGCCATCATCCTGAAGTATCTTGTATTCAAAAGGAGGCTTGTCAGTATGAGGAGGATCTTGATATCCTAATCCTGTTGTTTTTTCTTCTTTTGGTTTTTGTTCAAGAATTTGGTGAATATTATGCTCATGTGTTCTATCACAACCTCGTTTACTTAAGATAGTAAGACCTTTTCCATATGTTTCTTCAAGGTTGAGGGGAGTCTTCTCCAATGATTTCTACATCATGAGGTGGACAATCATGAGGAGTTGAAGGAGCATGAGGAAGCTCAAGGTCATTAGGGTCATAGCCAAAGGCACAATTGGACATGTCTACCAAGGATTTCAATGAATTCCAAAACTTATTAAAAGAAAATGCCATGATGATAATCAATGAAAGTAGAATAAGATGCAAGAAATAGAAGCAAGTAGAGAATTTGGAAAGTAAAACAAAAGCAGATTATAGAAATATAAATACAAGAAATACCCAAAAAATGAAAACTAAGGATGCAAATGCAAATTTTCATTTTTTGAATGATATGATATGCAAAAATGAAATCTAAATGAGTCTTTCCCTAATGCAATTTGAGAAACCCTAGGATGCAAAAAAAAAAAACCTAATTTAATGTTGATGCAAATGAAGTCTAGGATGCAAGATGCAATGAAAATGAGAAGTGTAAGGTGCTCAATATGTAGGTTCACCAAAATGAACCATAGATTTTTGGGTAGGATTTACAGACTACTCTTGCACTCTTAGGATGTTTCACCTAAAAGGATAGAGATAAACCTCACTCAAAAGTCTAGGTGGTTCACTCAAATTAAGATGTATATGATGTGATTAAGGCTAAATGGAATGACCTAGCTGCAATTAAATGAACTATTTGACTGATTATGAATGCAAAACCAAAGAATTATGGAATGTTGGAAAACACAATGTGATATGCAAACATGAACTAAAGTATGAACAAATGCAAAACAAAAAAAAGGCTGAATCAGAGTGCACCTGGGTAGAGAATGGAGAATATGGAGTGTACTAAATGCTATTAGAGATCACTGAAAATCACCAGTGGGACTCATTCACCACTGATGGTGAATCAGTCTTGCTTCTGATGAAAACTTCTAAGCGCAGGTTTTTGAGTGTCGGGATCCAAAATTTGACAAAATCTAGATTTCTAGCCTTAAGGTGGGACTCATTCACCACCGATGGTGAATCAGTCCTATCCCAAAATTCTATGAAATCAGGGGCCACTCTTGTAGCACTAGATTTGAGGTTGTTTGCTTGTTGGGTTGATGGAGTCAAATCTGTAGAAAATGGAAAAAATGTCTTCTCCAAGCTTGAAATAGGTTGTAGTTGACTTGAAACACTTTCTTGACTTCTTGGTCACTTTTGAACACCTAATAGCTTGTGAAATCTACATACACAAGTCTGCAAACACACATGCAAAAAGGAAAAAAGGTTAAGGGTTAGGTTATAGGGATTTTCCTTGGTCAAATCCCACTTTGGTAATCAAACCCTTAATTAAGAAATGAAATGGAAGAGAATGATAAACAAGTAACATGAAAATTCTATCAACTTACCAAACCCTTATTGAAGAAATATGAAGATATAATAATGGTTGCTCCAAAATACTTTATTAATGCTTGATTCAATGATGCAAAGTGCTTGAATGCTTGAATGAATGAGTGAATAAGTGAACTTGATGAATGGGGGGTTAAAATGAGAAGGAAAAAACTTATTTATACACACTTGTGCCTTAGTAACCTGATGATACCTCATCATAAGCTGACATAAGGTGATTTTAAATAATAACCTAAAAGAAAATTTGAAATATTTTGAATTTTGAGCCAAGAGGGACTCATTTGCCACCCATGGCAAATGGGTACCACCTTGGACTTGAATGTGGGTGTCAGGAATTATCTTGCATTAAATGTTGTTTGTCAGGTTTACATTCAAAAAACCGCTTAATTAAGCATTATAAGGGCATAAAGGGGTCAAATAAAGCATATGAAAGGTGTAAATAGTGAGATTAAGCCTAGAAAAGCGTGAAATCTTGTTACAAGACTTTACAACACTTCAAAATAGGACTTGATAAGTGATGAAAAGGTGATATTTAGGTGAATTGTAATGAATAGAGTCTAGAAAAGTATAGAAATGTTTTACAACACTTCACAACACCTTCACAAGATGCTATAATTTGAATTTTAAGGACCTAATGTGAATGGTCAAGCCACATTGCAACATTAAATCAAAGAAAAATGGGCCAAGCATTGTGAAGAAAGGCCTAAAAGACCATGAAAATGACAAGGGGCCAGTTTTCTATGACACATCATGGTGCAACCAACTTGTATCCTTAGCAAGCTCAATGTAGATGGAACATTCTTCTAGATGATCAAGCTGAGTCATCCCCCTTGTCTTTATCTTCTTCTCTCGTAGAAATTTCTTAAAATTTTGAAATTACTAAGTCAAGCCCGATCTTATATGGGATTATTATTAAATTAATTCTTTCTTTAATTGAATTTAGTTCTCCTCCATATTTAGCCAAGGTTTTCTCCCAATCACCATAAATACGTTGATACCTATCTAATCTTGAAATATAGATAGCAACATCTTCAAGTTGATCATTTACCACAAGCCCAATATCACCTAGTGAGTAAAATTTGTGCCACCATTTTTGTAATTGTTCAACATTAAATTTTTTTTCCCAAATTTATTTCTTCTAGTGACAATCTCCAAGAAGGAATTATAGCTATCAAAGACTTCCTTTGCCTCACCTCCTAGGACTTGGATATCTTCTTTGGTGTCGTCATTCTAAGCTCATTTCTGAAATTGAATGCTTCTATCCATTCCATGGCTTTACTAGTATTCTCCACTATGAGAACACCTTTCTTAATCAACACATCTGTGGGAACCTCAAGTACTTTCTCCAATTCTCTAATGATAGTGTCATCTAGGTTCTCACACTCAGCAAGAAATTGTGCCATGTCTTTAGAAAGGGAGGATGTCTTTTCATACATTTGCAATAATTTTTCAATCATGGCATCTCCCATTTGACTTACTCTTTGCATCCATTCTTGAGTGTCCCTCATAGAAGATTGGGTATGTGCAAGATCATCATGGAAAAAATAGGCCCTTAAGTGGCAATAAAATTCAAAAAAAAAAGAGTTAGGCAACTTGACATAAAAATTTGAATAAGTTATCTATATTATTTCAAAAATATGTAACAATAGAATCTGTAGCAAATTGAATGTAGTTTCTAAACTACTAGGTTTATTTAAATATATATATATATATATATTGTGAAATTTTTAAATTTCAATGCAATAACAATTAAATTTCAGGAAAAAATAAGAAGTAGGTGTCTATCTAACCACCCTAACCACAATAAAATGATAATATTTTTTTATAAGATTTTAGATATAAGTAGAGAAGTCATATCCCGATGTGATGCATATTTTTTTGTAGTTTTTTTCCAAGTAAATAATTAATTATGGTTTTTTTTATTACAAATTTTAAAAAATATAGGAACTTGTATTTCTAACCACCTTAACTTGGTCAAAACTTCATGAAGTTCAAATTTTTTTTAATCCTATAGTATGCAAAGCATAGAATGTGATGCATATTTTGGATTCAAAAAATGTGATACCATTTGAAAGCTATAGATGTTTTTAAATCAGCCTATCAATCAGGACTTTAGTCGTAATTCAAATAAAAAATGAATAATAATTATTTATCAAATTCAAAGTAAAGCATAATTTATATTGGTGGAAAGATGATAATCTCCTTTAAAAACCCTTTTCGTTTCATCAATTTTGGGTTAAAAAAGTCGTCAGCCACATACTCTACACATACCAAGTGGGCCCCTTTGGAACTAATTCACCATCTGTGGTGAATCAGTCCCTACCAAGTGGGACTGATTTTCCCAATGTGGTGAATGAGTCACATTTGGCCCATTTTTGACTTTTGAGTGGGAAATTTTGGAATTTAAGTTTTATTTTTCTTCATGTTGGCCTTGGGGATCCCATTTACAGGAAAATTAGGAGAGTTTCCTATAAAATCAAGTCTTTAAACCCTAATTTACATCCATTAACTCATTTTCACATCTCTTATCTTTCATTCATCATCTATCTTCTCTATCAAGTCAAGCAAGCTAGGGTTTCATCATTGCAAGTCATCAAGAAAGCTTCAAAAGACATTCAAGGGTAGAATATTCCTCCATTGTTGCAGAAATTCAAGATTAAATATCATGGCGAGGTAATAACTCCAATATTACATGTTTCATTACATTCTTTCTTCATTTTTGTTTAATTACCTACAAAGGGGTTTGACCAAGGAAAACCCCCATGCCCTAACATTCAACAAATTCTTCTTTCTCTTCTTGTGTGTTTGCAAATTTAGACATCTTGGAGGCTTAAAAATCATTGAATATTGCATTGAATTTTTTTTCAAGTGATATCTTCATTGGATAAGGAAAAACATCAACAAAAAGTCACTTTTAGACCCGAATTTGACAGTTTCAGAGCCGAACACCCGAAGAAGCAAAAAGTGCAAACCAAAGCCTCCTGTTTCAACTTTTAAATCTTTAAAAATTCAAAAGTGTACTCATTTTACATGGATGGTGAATGATTCCAACTTCTAGGCCTACTTTTTGGTTTTCTACATTTTTGGATACCCTTTTGTCTGAAGCGGGTTTTAGAACAGTTTCATAGAACTGGGACTAATTCACCCAAAATGGTGAATGAATGCCACCAGGCCTAAAAATTAGGATAAAAAAAATTATAGAAGTCATTTCCAGCCTTCATCAAGATCTCAGGTGCATACTTTTAGTTTCATCCATTTATAATGCAATTTACATTCATTTCTAGGTGTTTTTTGTATATCATAATGTGTTTTCCAACAAGTTGCATTTCAATAGTTTTCACTTAATAATCAATAGATTTTAATAATTAGAAACATTGAGATCGTTGCATTTAGTCATACTTAAAACATGCATTCCTTTATTTGAGTGAACCACCTACATTTTGGGTGTGGGATCTATCTCTTTCCATTAGGTGAAAGACCCTAATTGAGCAAAAGAATCTTAGCATCTCACACCTCTTTAAATCTATGCTTCAGACCTTTATCACCTTCCTCAACATCATGTTCATGTTCATATTTATCTTCTTCATTAAATACATTTTCTTGTTCCTTCATTGGAGACTGGGAAGGCATATTCATAGTTATGTCTGATGTTGTCTCTTTACTTTGCACTTCATGCTCTTCCTGTTGTTTCCCCTATCAATTAACTTCACACTTGATTAGGTGTGGGTACCTCCTCATTTTCTATCCCTTATTCTTCAAGATTATGAGAAATATCCTTTTCTTCTTCTTGTTTTCCAAGTTCACTATAGACACTACCTTCTTGATTGATAACTTCATCAACTCGCACATTGTGAACTAGAGATGGAGGAGGGGAATTATTTACTTAAGCTAGTCTCTTTAATAGATCATCACTAGGTGCCTCTTCATTCCTCATAGGTTCATTTTTCATTTCATCAATATTTTCAACAGGAGTCTTTTTCTTTGGATAACTTCTCTACACATGGGTATGTGCAGGATCATCATGGAAAAAATAGGCCCTTAAGTGGTGAAAAATTTAGAAAAATCAGAGTTAGGCAACTTGACTTAAAATTTTGAATAAGTTATCTACATTATTTAAAAAATATGTAAGAATATAATTTGTAGAAAATTGAATGTAGTTTCTAAACTGCTAGGTTTTTTTTTTTTTTTTGAATCCATTTGGTGAAAATTTGAAATTTCAATGTAGTAGTACTTAAATTTTAGGGAAAAAAGAAGAAGTAGGTGTATGATTGACCACCCTCACCACAATAAAATGATAATATTTTTTTTATAAGATTTTAGATATAAGTAGAGAACTCATGTACCGATGTCATGTATATTTTTTTGTAATTTTTTTCCAAGTAAATAATTAATTATGATTTTTTTATTACAACTTTTAAAAAATATAAAAAATCATACATCTAACCAACTTAACTTGGTCAAAACTTCAAGAAATTCATTTTTTTTTTTAATCCTATAGTATACGAAGCATAGAATGTGATGAATGTTTCAAATTCAAAAAATGTGATATTGTTTGAAAGCTATAGATGTTTTTCAACTAGCCTATCAATCAGGACTTTAGTTGTAATTCAAATAGAAAATGAATAATAATTATTTATTAAATTTAAAGTAAAGCATAATTTATATTGGTGGAAAGCTGAGAATATCCTTTAAAAACCCCTTTCATTTCATTAACTTTGGGTTAAAAAAAATTTGTCAGCCACATACCCTACAAATACCCGTCATATCGCCATTTTTTGGTCCATCATGATCCTGCACATACCCACATATACTTGGGGTTTCTCTCTCGAGCTTTCAATATCAACTATCTTGGTTTCCGTGACCTCCTATTTAGCAACCTTAGTATTCTTTGACTTGTCCATCCTCTGACCTTCAGTGATAATATTTCTTTTCTTGGAAGGTCAAGCCCCTTCGTTACCTTCTTCAATGATCATTATTGAAGGCCACCTTGCCTCGGCAATTGGTTGCCTCTTTTCCTTACCCTTGGCTTGGCTCCTAGTCCTTTTAATAAGAAATTGTGTTTCATCCACATCCTCTTCTAAATGGAATCCTATTGTGTCATCTTTAGTTGCTTCTTCCTCTTCTTCTAAATCGGATTCTAAATCACCCATCAATTCATATGTAAATTTTATTCCATCTGCCTCTAGCTCCAATATTTTATTCTTAACACACAATTTTGAATATTTCAACACAGGAGCATTAGCACATTCAAATCAACCACCTCTTCTTCTAATCATTTGATAGCAAGAAGTGGCTTGTCCTTATGGGTATGTGGAGGATCATGATGGTCCAAAAAGTGGTGATATGATGGGTATGTGTAGGGTATGTGGCTGACAACTTTTATTTTACCCAAAATTGATGAAACAAAAAGGGTTTTTAAAAGAGATTTTGATCTTTCCAACAATATGAATTATCATTTACTTTGAATTTAATAAATAATTATTATTCATTTTCTATTTGAATTACAACTAAAGCCTTGATTGATAGATTGATTTAAAAACATCTATAACTTTCAAATGGTATCACATTTTTTGAATCTGAAACATGCACCACATTCTATGCTTTGCATACTATAAGATTATAAAAATTTGAATTTCATGAAGTTTTGACCATGTTAAGGTAGTCAGAGATACATGTTTTTATATTTTTTAAAAGTTGTAATAAAAAAATCATAATTAATTATTTACTTAGAAAATAATTACAAAAAAATATGCATCACATTGGGACATGAGTCCTCTACTTATATCTAAAATATTATTAAAAATATTATCGGCTATGTGTAGGATCATCATGGAAAAAACATTAAGTGGCAAAAAATTCAGAAAAATCAGTATTAGGCAACTTGATGTAAAAATTTGAATAAGTTATCTATATTTTTTCAAATATACGTAACAATAGAATCTGTAGAAAATTGAATGTAGTTTCTAAAATACTAGGTTTATTTAAAAATAAATAAAATCCATTTGGTAAAAATTTGAAATTTCAATGCAATAGTATTTAAATTTCGGAAAAAATAAGAAGTGGGTGTCTTTGACCACCTAACCATAATAAAATGATAATTATTTTTTATAAGATTTTATGTGTAAGTAGAGGACTCATGTTAGGATGTGATGCATATTTTTTGTAATTTTTTTCCAAGTAAATAATTAATTATTAATTTTTATTACAACTTTTAAAAAATATAAAACTTCGTCGCCCACCTTAACTTGGTCAAAACTTCATGAAATTTATTTTTTATTTTTTTAATCCTATATTATGTGAAGCATAGAATGTGACGCATGTTTTGGATTCAAAAAATGTGATACCATTTGAAATTTATAAATGTTTTTCAATCAACCTATCGATCAAGACTTTAGTCATAATTCTAATAGAAAATGAATAATATTTTTTATTAAATTCAAATTAATGCATAATTTATATTGGTGGAAAGCTGAGAATCTCCTCTAAAACCCTTTCCGTTTCATCAATTTTGGGTAAAAAATTTGTCACCACATACCCTACAATATACCCATAATATTGCCACTTTTTCCCATCATGATCCTGCATACCCTATCATTTTATTGTGGTTAGAGTGGTCAGATAGACACCTACTTCTTATTTTTCTCTAAAATTTAAGTACTACTTCATTGAAATTTCAAATTTTCACCAAATAGATTATTATTTTTAAATAAACCTAGTAGTTTAGAAACTACATTCAATTTTCTATAGATTTTATTCTTACATATTTTTAAAATAATATAGATAACTTATTAAATTTTTTACATCAAGTTGCCTAACTCTTATTTTTCTAAATTTTTCATCGCTTAAGGGCTTGTTTTTTCCATGATGATCCTGCACATACCCTTATATTGTTCATAATCATGGTGCTGCAGGATATCTTCATCATCATCCACTTGATCAAGGACATTAGCAATTTTGTGCAATCTAATCAATCTCAACGACAACCTGGAAAATTTCCTCTTGATCATTTCAAACTCATCCTTGAAGTTGGACCAATAATCCTCTACATGAATCTTGTGCCTATATTCCCTACTTTCTTTCTTTTGAGAAACTCCATAGGGGTCAAATTTATTCTTGTTTATGTGTGAATACAAATTGAACTATACCATCTCTTTCTCAAAATAATAGGCACTTTAAATAGAGGGGTAGGCCTCTAGGACTTCAATCCTTAATGAGAATTCTACCCCAAGTCATGTCTTGTCCATATCCTTTACAATTGCATCAAAATCCACTAGTTTCCTAGTTAACTCTAGCAGAATGACCTTGTTGGTCAGATATCTTGGCAACCTCATGGGCACTTTCGGTGATCCTTGCACTCTAATATAGGAGAAATTTGGAAATTGAATAAACCATTGACCATATTTCCATATTAGTTCCATGGCCTCTTCTGAAATCTTGACATGTAATGCATCTTGCAACAATCTTGTAATATACATAAAAGAGGCATCATTTACCCTCCTATAGTTAGAAGTATTGAATTGGAGATGAGGGAAAACATCACATATCCTATCCTTGCATAGGATTCCTTTGAACTCAAGCACTTGTACTTATTATTCCTAGCCAGAAAATATACAAGGTAGGAGTTCATGGTGAATTGCTTCTTATCTTGCACATTCCTCAACTACAAATCCAAGTTATCACTTATGACAACTTCCCAGTGATAATGAGTTTCCTTCAAAATTTGTGAGATAACATAGAACATCTAGTTCTTGAGTATAAATGCATCCTCTAATCCCATTATCATGTCCAAGAGGGTAATCATATCATTATATTATACTTTGAATCACTCTTGTGTAACTGCCTGGGAAATTTTGAGTAGTGTGACTTTGGTTTAGCAATCCAATTACTATTCATCATAGCCAAATCCTTATCAGGATCCTTTGCATAGAATTCCTCTACCTCCTTTATGTCAATCCTCACCAACGTCTAATGTGACCCAATGTTAAAGGTGTCTACTATAGATTCTTTAGCTAAATTGGCCATGATCCTTCCTTGAGGGCCAACAATCACTCTTTTTTCAGAATCATAGTGTTTTGAACACTCCAACACTAACTCTGGATATTGCAAAGTGGGTGAAAATCCCACAACTTGAGCTATTCCTATATGAGTGATAATATGAGCAAGATGGGAAGGTGAATTCCCAAACATTCATTTTTTTGAATTCTTCATAATCTACATATCCCATGTTGGTATCACTGATTTTGCTCCATGATGAAAGAATCTTGGATTTAGGCCAGATGCCCTTGAATTCATACTTCATCCTTTCAGCCCTACTTTGAGGTTCCTCTAGGCCAACTTTAGATGTCTTTGCCATAGATTCCTTTGCTAGACTAGACTCAACCTACATCTATTAGAAAGAAATAATAATTACCATGATATTAAGCATAATCAGGCGTAAACCTACAATGACGATGGTGTTGGAACAAGAAGAGCATATAGAGACCAAGAAGACCAATAGAGGAAAGAAGTGAATGACACCACCATATTGAGCAGATGGAGCTTCATAAACCTTCAATGATGATGGTATTGGAACAAGAAGATCCTATAGAGACCAAGTAGAAACCTTGTAACAATAAGATAGATCTATGGAGAAGAAAGAATGATGAAATAGTGAGAGATTGAGCTTAAGAATAAAAATGAGTAGCATGAGAGTGAGTTTAAGAATGTAAGAGAGTGAATGAATGAGTTTGAATGGGTGAAATGGAGGCAAGGATTCATTTTTCATCATTCAAGACCCAACAAAGAATGTTACATTCACAACCAAATAAGAAACATAATTCTTCTCTAGATTCTAGAGGAAATAATATGTGAAGACAATACTATGGCATGTAGATGTCTCTGTGGTGCATGTGCATCCCTAACAAATATTCCTCCACCAATGCAAAAAGAGAGAGAGACATGGGAAGATTAGGAAGATGATGGTGGCTTCATGCATCATCGTACTTGTAATTCTAAAGAGTAAATAAATGGAAAATTTTCTTAGCGTACAAATATATGCCATTATAGGAACTATATACCTACTTGTATGAGAAGTGTGAAATGGATCTTCATCATTGGGAAGAACTAAGTGGAGGTTACCACTAAGGTGAGTGCAGATTGTAGCATAAGAAACAAAGGACTATGAAAGAGGGAAGAGGTAAGGAGGTTTTGATCAACAAACAAAAGAAGAATTTGATTGATGAAGAACAAATATGGATAAAAAATGAGCATGGGATCACCATTAAATTTTTTTGAAATGATGGAAAATGGTTGCTTTATGGTTTAGGACATAGAACAACACATTTCACAATCATTCCATTGAAGAGAAACCCTAGAGATCTTAATCTAAAGTATGCAAAGGAGAGAGATATTTTGCAATAGGGTTGTCCTAAGGTCTAATTATAAGCTAAAGGGGGGTTCACCACCAAGCTAGGGATTGGAAAAACTAATGAAATGCAAGACCTAATGCTTAAACCTAATATGATGCAAGATTTCACTAAATAACCTAAAAATGCAAGTAAATCAGAACATAAAGCTGAGAGATGAAGGGTGTGCATGTGGATACCTATATCGGCTTGAATGAGGACATGAAATGCTGAAAACACTAATTTTAATTTTGAGTGGGACTCATACGCCAGACTAGGTCATTTAGTCCCAAATTAGGGTATTTGGGTAGAAACTAAAATTTGGAAGAGAGGTGTTTGGATCTCCTGAAATCTACAAATTTTCCTATACTAGGACTCATTCCAGAAGTGGCGTATCAATCTAGTTAGTGTTTCTTGGAAATTTAAAGTATGATTCTACTCTTAAATGTCTGCTTTGTCCTTTCCACCTGATATTTTGATCTAAAAATCTGATTTGCAACCTCTAAATGTCTTACAATGATCTCCAATGCAAGGTGACAACTTTGACAATTTTGAACACTTGACAACTTTTTCCAAACTTACTCTTCAATGTGTCTTCAACCTAGATCTATAAATCACACACTCAAGAGAAGGAGAAAATGTTGTTTTGTTAGTAGAAAGGGGTTTTCCTTGGTCAAACCCCATTTTGGTAATCGAACCTTGAAATGAAATGAAATGGGAAAGGAGAATGGTGAATGAACAAAATGTCATGTTGTAACTCACCAAACCCTAGCAATAAAGTGCTACAAACATGTATGAAGTGGCTAGAATGGATGTAGATCTTGACTCTTGCTTGAATGTGATAGATATTGAATTGAATGCTAGCTTGAATAATGAAACCCTAGATCATAATTTTTAGTTAAAAAACAAACATGATGCATGATGACTTTGACATGATCCTTGTGTGACATATTTTTGGACCCATTGGACTCTCTAACCCTTATAGGGTTGTTCACCTAAAAGAAGAGAGATTAGATCAAAAAATGCTTATGTAACACTCAAATTAGGATGTGTGCAATGTGATATGATGTAAATGATCTTGAATAAATGAAAGTTATTGATTAATATGATCTAAAATGAATGCAAAACTAAGATTTATGCTTTGTTTGAAAACACAACATGATATGCCAAAAGATAGAAATAATGAACAAAATGCAATATTTGACTAAACAAAAGGTTGTTTTATGAGAATGTGTGTACTTGGGAAGCTATAGAGGATTGAATGAAAAAATGGAAACTTGATGAAATCTAGATTTTAGCTAGCTGGGACTCATTCGCCACCTTGGTCGAATCAGTCTCGAATCAGGACTTTTATGTACAAAACCTATTTTCTAATAGTTGGGGATCTAAAACAATATCTGAATCAATTTTTCATATTAGGTGGGACTCATTGTCCAAGGATGGTGAATCAGTCCACTTTCTTATTCTTGCAAACTCAAAACTCAGATCTGCACCTTGACACTTGTACAACAAATTTTGACTGATTCCTGATTCTAGATCTTGGAAAATCTCTATAAAACAACTTAAAAGTGTTGGTGTAATGAGGGGTTTTCCTTGTTCAAACCCCTAGATAGGTAATCAAACCTTGAATGATGAGAAATATGCATAAACCCTAGCCTTAGATATGTTAAAGACCAGGAAATACTAAAACATGAAAGAGGCCTTATCCTATTGTTTTAGAATAAGACATGCAAGATTGATTAAAATGATGCAAGATCTCTACCCTAGAAACATTACAACACATGAAACATGGATATGAAATGACATGCAAATACTAAATAAACATAATGCAAACCTTAATCTGAAGATAGAGTGAAAATGGAAGATGGAATCAATAGGAAACCAAGTCCTCAGGCATGATTTGGTGCCTAGTTGCACCTCTTCACCCTAGATTTCTTCATGATTCACCATAGGAATCCATCATCAACCCTTTGCAATGTTGGATATTGATAATATTAGTGAGCTTCAAGATCTACATAAACCCTAGTTTGATGTCCTAAGACTTTAACTTTTTGTGATGCAACTTGTTGTTGTATGCTTTGCTTTGAAATTGCTCTTGGAGAATGATAATGTGATGATAAGATATGATCAAAAAGTTGTGTAAAATGACTTAAAGTTTGTATTTATAGGAAATATCACCTTATTTTCCCGTTAATTAGACCTAAGAGGCCAACATTCACCAGAAATAAGAGTTAAATTGATTACATTCTCGCTTGATTTTGAATTTTCCCTCAAAGGGGACTCATTCGCCACCCTTGGTGAATGGGTCCCACCAGAGGGGACTCATTCACCCAAGGTGGTGAATGGGTCCCACTACTATTGTTTGAAGGTGAGTTGTTGGGGTATGATGCTATTAAATGTTGTTTGTTGGGTTTTATGTGATTTCACATGTGAAACAGGCCAATAGATCAAAATTAATAGGTCTAAGGGGCCTATAAATGTTGTTTTGAAGAGGAAATGATGTGAAGGGGTCAAAAGTGGGCCTAATTATGTGAGATATTGTCTCTTTTCTCAAGAGGGTCCAATTTTCTATGGCACACCTTGATACTTGAAGAATTATCTAAATCACTTGATCATCAAACCTTGAATACTCTTGAATGCTCTTGTGAACTCAAATTTTCTATAAGAATGCTCATTCAACTTGCTAGGTATAAAATGATTGAAAGAAACTTGTATTTATACTTGCTTATGCCTAATTTAAGGAAATTACAACACTACAAGCTGACATTAGATCTAGGAGGATAAAATACCACCAAGAATTTGAACTAAATTTAATTTTGGGCCACATGGGATTCATACACTAGAAGTGGCATATAAGCCCCATTAGGCTTAACTATGGGGCACATTTTTCAAAAATTCTTAGAATGATGTAAAATATAGACCAAGGCCCAAAATCGTAGTTGGGACTCATACGCCCAAGGTGGCGTATGAGTCCTAGATCACTAAATCTGGGCCACACAACCCAAAAAAACCTAAATTATGATTGTATATTGTTTTATGTCAGGATTATCCATGGAAAGATGCATTAAATGAGGCTTTTGGATGCAAAATAAGTCCAATTAAAGCATAAAGAAGCCCAATTATTTAATAAAACCCTCAAAAAGTGTAAAAGTTTGTTACAACACTCCAAATAAGGTAAAATTAAGTTCATTTAGTTACAAGGGAGTAAGACCTAATGTGAATATGTTATACATATTACAACACTAAATCAAGGCTATGTTAGGGAGTACTTTTTCCATTATTACATCTAGCCCCCACTTTAGTGAGAGGAGGAACTTGCTTCCAAATCACACTAAGTTAGACCAATGCACATCAAGAGGGATCTAAATGTACCAATGCTAGTAAGATAGGATGATCATGATCAAGATGGTTGCATAAGGCCCTAGGAGCAAGTCCTATGGAAAACTAACATAGCCACAAAAGAACACACATGAAAATGATATAAAGAGCAATAATAAGGCACAAGCATACACTGCCAAAGACAAAAAGAAAATAAAGAGTACAAGAAGAGGGGTTGATTAAGCTATGACTATTTTTCCATCACAATGTGGATAATATCTAAGTTGTTTTTTCAAAAATTGCACACTCACTTTGAGGCAATGAAACTTCAAGTTGTCTGCTAGGAAATTCATGCCTCAGATCAGCTTTTTGTCAAACCATACCAATGTTATACTTCCTTATAAATTTGATAAGGTGCCACACAACAATGAACTTCAAGCTTCATGAGGCAAGCAAAGCTTCATATGCTTAGAACTCATGAACAAACAAGATGGCTCCATAGGCAAGCAAGGTGTGTTATGCAAGGTGCCCATATAAGAAAAATTTGTAAATGAAAAATAGGGAATTTTCAGAGGAGTCTTTCTTAGTTCATGTAAGGTCTTTAACTTACGGAACATTGTTCCTAATGTCTCCAAGAGAGGACCAATAAAAGAATAAAAGATTCACAACTTAGGGGATGCAGTGTGCCACATCAAGCCACTAAGAGGAATATAATATGATAAGAGATATCACACTCTTGAAGGAAATCACACCCAATGTCACCACAAAGTGAAAGAAACATCCAATGAAGTAAGAAAAATACACCATGAAACATGAAATAAAAAAGAATAATGCTAATGTATGCCCCCACATTAAAGAAATTTATAAACACTATGTTGTGAGAAATTACTTTAAAGTAGCAAATGATAAATGATAACAATAAAAAAGGAATAAGAGCCAACCTAGAAAGCCCTATGCCAAGTCAAATGTTTCTAAATGAAGCTACATCATGCAAAAGAAAAGAGAAAAGGGTTTTCACCCAAAATGAAACTTCAAACAAACATAAGGGATCTATACATTTGGGGTCAGTATGTTCTTGCTACAATTTTTTTAGAGAGCTCAAAATTGTCATCATTCCTTAAATACTCATAGAACTAGAAGAATGACACAAAGAGAGTGGAGAAAAGAAAAACCTTTTAGGTCAACATGGAAGAAACATGAATGTATCAACACCTTGTGTCATTCCCAAAAGGAAAACACAAGAAAAAGGATAAAGGAAAATATTTTTGGTTAAAATGCAAGAGACATGAATGTATCAATGCCTTGCGCCATCCCTAAAATGAAAAAATGAGAAAAAAGAAAATGATAAAGAAAAAGCTTTTGGGTCAAGATGGAAGAGACATGAATGTCTCGATGCCTTGCATCATCCCCAAAAGGAAAACACAATACAAATGAGATAGATAAAGGATTGAAGAAATAGAGAAGAATAAACGTACAAATAGAGGAATGTCACAAGGAAAGGGAGAGATACATCAAACAGAACAACACGAGGGATCACATTATGCATATGCAATTACATAAAGAAAAATGAAAAAGAAATAATGTTAAAGACTAGTAAGGAACATGTGAGTCAACCTAAAGCAGGTCATTCACATCCCAATCGTGTTCATTGTATATCAAAGGCAGACTACTAGCCAAAGGGACAATAGCAAGTGCTGAACTAGGACCATCACCAACTTTAACACTCTTTTTAGGAGAATTCTCATTTAAGCTCATGGAAGAGGAAAACAATGTATTCAATTCATTATGTGCTTTTTCATCAATCTTTTCAATCTCATCATCATCATCCAAGTTAATCACAATAGGAGGTCAAATGATAATCTATAAAGAATGGTTTATCTCTTGTTGCGGTTATGCTATAGGATATTTTTGTGCCGGTGAAGGGAGAGAATCATCATGCATTGCTTCAGTCAAGTTTGCTTCTTGATTTTCTTGTTTATTTCTTCATTTATCCTTCAAGAAAGGGCATGGCATCTATGCCTATGTTCTCTATCACCTATGTTTCTTTTAGTTTAGTTTTCAATTTTCATCTATGTAGGAGTGGGATTATCAACCATAGGTTTCTTTTCTACACTAAGGGGAGGAACGAAAGAAACCATGGAAGGTTGTTCAACTTTCTCTTTGAATTTGTAAACTTTTTTCATTCTAGGAGGTGTGATGGGATTTTTTTCATTTTCTCTTGGTCTTTTGTAAGAAATAGCATAGGTTTTGTCTTAGGTTGGTCTTGGTTGTTTGGAATGTCTTTTGGTTCAATCATGGTTTCATCAAGGATGGTAGGTTTGGTGGTGGGCAGAGGCATGTTTTGGAGGGATAATTCTGCTATGCATTTCACCTTGAACTTTTACTATGATTTGAAAAATAAGCCTTCTTGAGGTTTAATAGGTTCCATAGGCTCAGGACAAAAGAAATCTAATCAAAAGTTCCCTTGAGAAGACAAAGGGTTAAAGACGCGATGATGCACAGTGAAAATTTCTTTTTCAAAGGGAAACTTTAATCATTTATGCACAATTGAAGGGACAACATTCATGGAGTGAAGTTATGGATAGCCTAGCTTCACATGAAATTGGTTTGACTATGAGATGATGGAGAATTACATATCTCTAGTGTTGTCATTCCTATTTCTAAAGGAAGGGTGATCGATCCCATTGTAGGGAAAGTGAAACCATTATGCATCTTGATCCACGCTCTCGATTTATCATATATTTCTTGATAGAGTTCATGCTCAAATAAGAATTCTTCAATGATCACATTATCTCCAAAGATATGATCTATTAGTATCCCATTAGTGGGCTTGTCATAGATTTGACCAGCTATGTAAAGAGGACCATCAAGTGCATGATTAAGTATATCTTGTGAGGAGAAAGAAATCTCAAGAGACTTTTTAGTTTGGCCTTTATGTGGTACGACCTCAATAAATCCAACCATATCATCCATAAGATCAACATATATAGTATCTTTTTGAATAATATCATTATTTTCAACATCTGTGTCAACATTCATCATATCATTCTTTGTAGTTTCACTAGCTCTGACAAATGAAATATTATGATTAGGCATAGGATTTGTAAAGATTTATAATTTTTAGTTGGGGGAAAATAGACTTATTTCCTTGAGCATTAACACCTCCAATGGAAAGTCAACCAGAATCAATGAGGTCTTGCACAAGATGTTTAAGATGCTTGCAATGTTTTGTGTCATGTTCATTTTGTCGGTGATAATGGAAATAAGAATTTTTTCTAAAGTTTTCAAGTAATGGTTTATTAGGATTGGGAATTTTAATGAGAGGTAAATTAATCATTTTCTATTCTAAGAGTTGTGACAAGGTGTTATGAAGGGTATTGGGCAAGGGAGTGAATTTCCTTTTTGGGTCCCCATAGTTAAAGGGTATTATTGCTTTAAAAATAGCTACTTGGTTATCGACATGTTAAGTTGTTAGTTGAGGGGGATTTAGCTGAAGGAACTTTTATTCTTCTTCCTAAAAGGTTGGTAATTTTTTTGTTTGTAGACTCAAACTTCTTAGTTTGACTAGAGGTGTATTTTGCATCACAACTACTAACCAAGTTTTTATAATCACAAAGGGTAGTACATAAGTGCATGGAGGGGAATTTCATCATGGTAAGCTTATATTGTATCTTACTTCGCAAATTCTATATGAACATATTTTGAAGGTGAGGATCAAGAATATTTACATCAATTTGAGAATAAAGTGATTGATAGTGTGAAATAAAGTCTATAGTCTTCTCTTCTTCTTTTTCCTTACTTCTCATCAAATCAGCCAAGGTCATCTTAGGGGTCATATGCACTTGAAAATGGTTTATAAATTCCTCAAAAATTTCATTGAATGAATTAATTGAGTTTTTTAGTAACAGAAAAGCCAATTCTAAGGTAGTATCCTTCAAGGATCTAGGGAAAATTTTAGCCAATAGTTTATCGTCAAGTATAAAGTCACTACATAAGGTGGTATTGGTGGAAACATGGTTAGAAGGATCTCCTTTCCCTCCATATTTCTCGAATCTAGGCACCTCTACACCTTGTAGAATTAGTGTTTGTAATATCTCCAAGGACAAGGGACTACTTTTGACATATTATGTAGGTGGACCATTTTGATTTTGATTGATGGTGGAAAATTGCTTTTGAAGGGATGAGATAGTTTGCAAAAGTTGGTTTATGAGGGGATCATTGCCTGTATTGTGAGATGGAGGTGAGTATGTTTCAAGTGTGTATGTGTTTGAAGGACAAGTGAATGGAATTCTTATAGGTGGTAAGGTGCTAGGATATATTATGTACGATGCCACAAAGGTACTAGGGATGCTAGCAGAAATACCCAAGGAAGGAATCACATTACTATTAGGTTGCATTTTTGTTGTAACTTGAGGGTTGGTATAGGTAGGAATATAGGAAATTATTGTGGGAGGAGGAATTTGAATTCCTCCTTGGATTGTGATATTATTTGGTGGTAGATCACAACTAGTGGTTGAGGTAAGGTGTTTTCCAAATATTTGAACTATGTTACTCACAAGGTCAAGTCTATCTTCACTTTCAAGCATGTGATGAACATCATCTATGGTAGGGATGACAATAGTTGAAATTTTCTCAGTACTTATTTTATTTTGTAGGTTTGTTAAGTCTTCATGAATTTGGATTATTTTTTCTTGTGGAACATTGACAACCATTGATTGAACATGTGTCACACTACTTGAAGGCAAGTAATTGTTAAGGGTATGGTCCATACCTAATGAACTAGTGTCAATACTAGTAGTGAAAAAGCTAGGCAACCCAAGATCCATGATGATTGTGCTATCATGGGATGAAATGGGTCTCAAACTTTGTGTCAATATATTAGCAATAGTAAAGGGTATGTGTAGGATCATCATGGAAAAAACAAGCCCTTAAGTGGCAAAAAAATTAGAAAATTCAGAGTTAAGTAACTTGACATAAAAATTTGAGTAAGTTAGCTATATTATTTCAAAAATATGTAAGAATATAATCTATAGAAAATTGAATATAGTTTCTAAACTGCTAGGTTTTTTTAAAAAAAAAAGAAATCTATTTGGTGAAAATTTGAAATTTCAATGCATTAGTACTTAAATTTCAGGGAAAAATAAGAAGTAGGTGTCGTCTAACCACCTAACCACAATAAAATGATAATATTTTTTATAATATTTTAGATATAAGTAGAGGACTCATGTCCCAATGTGATGCATATTTTTTTGTAATTTTTTTCCAAGTAAATAATTAATTATGAATTTTTTATTACAACTTTTAAAAAATATTAAAAACTCATATGTTTGACCACCTTAACTTGGTCAAAACTTCATGAAATTCATTATTTCTCTTTTTGATCATATAGTATGTGAAGCATAGAATGTGACAGATATTTTGGATTCAAAAAATGTGATACCATTTGAAAGCTATACATGGTTTTCAATCAGTCTATCAATCAGGACTTTAGTTGTAATTTGAATAGAAAATGAATAATAATTACTTATTAAATTTAAAGTAAAGCATAATTTATATTGGTGGAAAACTAAGAATATCCTTTAAAAACCCTTTTTGTTTCATCAATTTTGGGTAAAAAGAAAGTCGCCAGCCACATACCCATCATATTGCCACTTTTTGGCCCATCATGATCCTGCACATACCCTAAAACAAGTAGAAAAGCTCATGTAAGGGATACCAAATGCAAGATGGATGCATATGATTTTTAAGATAAATGCAATGAAATGAATATAGCAAAAACTCTGTAAACAAAAATAGAAAGTTATCAATAGCAAACAGGAGCAAAAAAACAAAGTTTTGAATTATGGAAAATGTAGTTTAAAATTTTCATTGTGACTAAATCACCTAGAGGGGTGTATGAGACCTAGTGAGGGTTTTTTTCACAATTTAAAAAAAAAAATTGAGTATTTCCTATGCTTTTTAGTTTGTATGATTTGTAGACTAAATGTAAATGAAAATATTAGATGATATTCAATAATGCAAGATGGAAAAATGCAACCTATATGTGCTTTCACTAATGCAAGATTTAGAAACCCTAGATGCCAATTAACTAATGCAACCCTAATGCAAAGTTAATGCAAGCAATATCTAGGATGATAATGCACTCCAAATCAGAATTATGATGTTCTAAATGCAAGTTCAGCAAAATGAAATGATGGAAAATGGTTTCTTTATGGTGTAGGACATAAAACAACACATTTCACAATCATTCCATTGAAGGGAAACCCTACATATCTCAATCTAAATTATTCAAAGGAAAAATAGATCTTACAATAGGGCTATCCTATGGTCTGATTATAAGCTAAAGAGGGGCTCACCACCAAGCTAGGGCTTGGAAAAACTAATGAAGTGCAAGACCTAATGCTTAAACCTAATATGATGCAATATTTCACTAAATGACCTAAAAATGCATGTAAATCATAACAAAAACTTGAGAAATGAAGGTTGTGCACTTGTAAACCTGTAGGGGCCTGAATAAAGAATTAAAATTTTGAAAACACTAGTTTTAATGCCAACTAGGACTCATAGGCCAGACTAGGCTATTTAGTCCTAGATTAGGGTTTCTGGGTAGAAACTAAAATATCGTAGAGAGGTGTCTAGAACTCTTGAAATCTATAAATTTTTCTATACTATGACTCATACCCTAGAAGCTATGTATCATTCTAGTTAGGTTTTTCTAGAAATTTAAATTCTTATTCTACTCTTCAATGTCTACTCTGTCCTTTCCACCTAATTTTTGGATCTAAAATTCTGATTTGCAACCTGTAGGTGTCTTCCAATGATCTCCAATGCAAGGTGAAAACTTTGAAAACTTTGAACACGTGAAAAATTTCTCTAAACTTACTCTTCAATATTTCTTCAACCTAGATTAGAAAATCACACACTAAAGAGAGGGAAAAAGTATTATTTTGTTAGTAGAAAGGGGTTTTCCTTGGTCAAACCACTTTTTGGTAATCAAACCTTGAAATGAAATGAAATAGGAAGGGAAAATAATGAATGGAAAAAAGGTAATGTTGCAACTCACCAAACCCTAGCAATAAAGTGTTGCAAATATGTGTGAAGTGGCTCCAATGGATGTAGATCTTGATTCTTGCTTGAATGCATGATAGATCTTGAACTGAATGCTAGATTGAATCATGAAACCCTACATCATAATTGTTAGTTCAAAAATAAACATGATGCATGATGACTTTGGAATGATTCTTGATACTTGAAGAATGCTCTAAATCACTTGATAATTAGCCATTGAATGCTCTTGAATACTCTTGCAAACACTTGAATGCTTTTGTGAACTCAAATTTTCTATAAGAACGCTCATTCAACTTTCTAGGTGTAAAATGAATGAAAGAAACTTATATTTATACTTTTTATGCCTAATTTCCTAAAATTACAACACTACAAGTCAACATCAGATCTAGGAGGATAAAATATTGCCAAGAATTTGAATTAAATTTAATTTTGGGCCACACGGGACTCATACGCCAAAAGTGGTGGATGAGTTCCATTAGGCTTAACTGTGGGACAATTTTTTAAAAAATGCTTAGAATGATGCAAAATACAGATCATGGCCTAAAATCCTAGGTAGGACTCATACACCCAACATGGTGTATGAGTCCCAGATCACTAAATCTTGGCCACACCACTTAGAAACAACTAAATTATGATTGGATGTTGTTTTATGTCAATATTATCCTTGAAAAGATGCATTAAATGGGGCTTGTGGATGCAAAATAAGGCCAATTAAAGCATAAAGAAGCTCAATTATTTAATAAAACCCTAGAAAAGTGTGAAAGTGTGTTACAACACTTTACAAAACTATAAATAAGGTACAATTAAGATCATTTAGTTCACAAGGGACCAAGACCTAATGTGAATATGTTAGACATATTACAACACTAAATCAAGGCCATGTTAGGGAGTATTCTTTTTTCTATTACAGTTTCCAAAAAAAATCATGATTTGTAGCCTCATGGAACATTTCTCCTACTCGATGTGTCTGATGTATGAGCCCTCGAGAAAACTCGTGATCAACATCACATAAAAGTATTTTTAGCTTTGTTTTGTTTTCATTTATTTAGTTTTGGATGATGTTCTCTGTAAGAGATGAAAAAATTGATGTAACTTTGGAAGTAACAAGGGCATTCAATGAGAAAATATCAAGTCACATTTGAGTCTAATGTATATGTTGGCACTGACAAAGTGATTGATCGACATTATTTTCATTGGTTAACAAAATGTTGCACATCAATTTTAACTCTAAGTAGGCATTGGATTTAATTTTATTTGGCTTTAGATTACAATATTTATTTTTTAGATGAATTCTTTATGATTTTAACATTGAATTGGTCTTAAGAGGCATGAGTCTAGGAAGTTGTTTAAATTAAAATAAAATTCAAGTTCATTTTGTTGATTTACTTCCAAGGAGAAAAGTGAGTTTATTTGTTGTTGGTGTGGGAAGAATAATGAATATGAGGAAGTTCTTTTAGAGATAAAAAATTTAAAATTAATTTTTTGGTGCCCAAGGGTGAGGAGGAAGAGTCACAACTTGAGCATGAGTGGAGCATTTCAAAGAGCATGACAAGAAAAGAGGTAGTAGGGGGCCGCTAGAGGAGAGAGAGACGCCATCTATCTCCCACTCTGCCCCCCCTCTTTCTTTCAAGTCTCTCCCTCCTACCCACTCTCCCTCTCTCCTCTACCCTTAACCCTTAAACCCTAAACCCTTGTACCCCCTACCCTTTATCTCTCTCCCACTCACGCCCTCTCTCTCTCAAGTCTATACCTCCTACCCCCTCTCAATCTCTCTCCTCTACCCTTAACCCTTAAACCCTACCCTTTATCTCTCTCCCACTCCCCCCTTTCTCTCTCTAAAGTCTCTCCCTCCTAGCCACTATCCCTCTCTCCTCTACCCTTAATCCTTAAACACTAAATGCTTGTACTCCCTACCCTTCATTTCTCTCCCACTTCCCCCCTCTCTCTATCAAGTCTATCCCTCCTAACACATCTCCCTCTCTCCCCTCTACCCTTAACCCTTAAACCCTACCCTTTATATCTCTCCCACTCTCCCCCCCCTCTCTCTCAAGGATCTCTCTCCTACCCACTCTCCCTCTCTCCTCTACCCTTAACCCTTAAACCCTAAACTCTTGTACCCCCTACCATTTATCTCTCTCCCACTCCCCCCTTCTCTCTCTCTCAAGTCCTCCCTCCTACCCCCCTTCCCTCTCTCCCCTTTACCCTTAACCCTTAAACCCTATATCTCTCTCCCACTGCCCCCCTCTCTCTCAATTCTATCCCTCTTACCCCCTCTCCCTCTCTCCCCTCTACACTTAACCCTTAAACCCTACTCTTTATCTCTCTCCCACTCCCCCCTCTCTCTCTCTCAAGTCTCTCCCTCCTACCCCGTGTCCCTCTCTCCTCTCTACCCTTAATGCTTAAACCCTATATCTCTCTCCCACTCCCCCCTCTCTCTCTCAAGTATGTCCCTCCTTCCCCCTGTCCCTCTCTCCCCTCTACTCTTAACCCTTAAACCCTACCCTTTATCTCTCTCTGACTCCCCCTCTCTCTCTCAAGTATCTCCTTCCTACCCCCTCTCTCTCTCCCCTCTCCCCTTAACCCTTAAACTCTACCCTTTATCTGTCTCCCACTCCTTTCCTCTTTCTCTCTCAAGCCTCTCCCTCCTACCCCCTCTACCTTAAACCCTTAAACCCTAAACCATTATACACCCCCTACTATTTATCTCTCTCCCACTCCCCCCCTCTTTCTGTCAAGTCTCTCCCTCCTACCCCCTCTCCCTCTCTCCCCTCTACCCTCTACCCTTAAACCCTTCCCTTTATCTCTCTCCCATTCCCCCCCTCACTGCTCTACCCCCTACCCTTAAGTATATTATATATTATAACTTAGAAAAATATAATTTACATTTATATTAATATTAAATATTATAATTTAATACAACGGGAAAAAGAAAGAAATATATATGTAACAGAGGGGGTTCGACTGAACATGTTTATGACGTTTGACCGAACCCCCTTGAAATCCATTTTTGTATTATATGTAAAAGGTATTCAGTCAAAAATTCCTTCAGTCGAGCTTCAAATTTTCACCTCCACCCTCTCAAGCACCAAAATTGCTCCAAATTTTTCACTTCGAAGCTCGATTTGAGAATGAAAATGGAGGAGACTTCAGAAACCCAACTAGTATCAGGTTTCCCTCAAAACAGATTATCCAATGAATATAATTTTAATATGTTTTCTATTTTATTATCCTTTTGTTTTTTAAGTTTTATTAAATATAGGTTTTTCACAGAAAATGAAACTCTTTGTTCTACACATGTGGAAAAATAGAATATTATCAATTTGTTTTTTGAAAATTATGAGTGCAGCAGATATTGGAGTCCTTGATCCAACAAAATAATAATAATAATAATTGATACATATAGTAAAAGTTATGCATTATACGGTCGCGTTATGTCTGAATTGTAATTGGTTTGACTTTCAAACTTGAATAAAGAAAAAATATTCAATAAAAAACTATATAACCAAGTAGAAGCACTAGATATCAGAGTTACAAATCTAAATTCGAAAGAATTATAATTTTATCCTTCAAGGAAAAAAAATTATGCGTTATGCGATGTGCGTCACTTTTAAAAAATGTTTTTTTTCAAAAACACCAGTTTTCGTGGGAGATGGAAAAAAAGTGCAATCTGATTCCAAAAAAATTGAAAAAAATATTTTTAGATTCTATAGACAAAATGTGATAAGACTCTAGTTTGCATCATCTTCAAATTCCTCACGGTTTAACTGCTATAGGTGCCCGAATGTGAAGATTTAACGAAAAAAAAATCAGTGTCCAATTTGGTCAAAAATTTTAAACCACTATTGTGGGATCACCCTATTCTCATTTCTATTATTGAAATATGTGGTATGATGCAATTTTTTGCACATTAACATTTCCTTTTTCTCATTCATTTACCTCTCGGGATGCATTGAGTGAAATTTTGAAGGAATTTGATGCACTTTTTGTACATGGGTAAGTAGGAAGCAATTATTATTTATCTCTGTAAAGGGAGGAAACATTCTAGAGAAGAAATATTTGAAAGGAAATTTAATTGGGTTCAAACTATGTGGCAAAACTAGTTTCCCTATAATAAATCTTGTGTGTTTCTTACATCCTCCATTTTTACAATCAATAATTTTCTTCATCTTTTAGATTTTTTAATTTGTGATTGGTATATAATAATCATGTTGAGTAGCATTTTATGAAATGTGGGAAGAAGTTTATTGCAATAAGAAAGGATTATGAAGATATGAAGTGGCTATGTATGGTTAAAGGTATGTTTTAAAGGCATGGAAAAGGGATTTAATATTCAATGTTGGACATTTTTTGGACATTCAATTGGTGTGTATAAATATTTGGAGACACTAATTAATATGTTGTACATAGGAATTATGGGAGAATAATGCATTAAATTATGCAATATTATATTTAGTTATTTATATTGGATATACATTTGTTTATTTGATTAGATTTGAAGTTTTATGAAAGTGATGAGTATTATTTGAAGGATTGATGGAAAAAGGTGCAATTTTATAATATATATTTTAAGTAGAATCAAAGTGTTTTCTACTTGTTTTGAATCCAAAGGTATTTCCAATCCAAGCTTTTGAGAAAGGAGATGATCAAATTTGCAAACAATAAATTACAGTAAGGATTTTTCTACTATTTTTACCACAGTCATTTTCCCTTTTTATTTTTGGCATCAAATTCTACAAAAAAATGTGGATTGTTTATAATGAGTGAGATTTGAATGCACCATATGAGTTGTATTTTGAATGGTCTTTGAAAAAATTTGTTTAACAACCACAAAATAAGTGCATAGATAAATTCAAGGCAGAGGTTGTGAGTTTTCCACAATATTTTTACAATATTTTGTTATAGTTTATGATGTTTATTTTTTGGAATAGGAGATATAAGGGAAATAAGAGTTTATATTTAGTTGTATGCTAAATATTGCAGATATGTATCCATAGTATTTTGTTTGAGGTTTATTGTTTTATATATTGTATGCATTGGAGTAATAAAACAAATAAGGGTGTATTATATGAAAAATGTGAAATGTTGGTAAAAGAATAAAGAAGGAAAAAGATATTTTCGAAGAACTATTGGAAGTTAAAAATTCTAATTCCAAATTGATAGAAAATTTAAAGGAATTTCACAAGAAATGATATGAAAAGTTGTGTAAAATTCAAAGTCTTTAAAATGAATTGGACAATGTCAAAACAAAAAAATTATGAATTAGAAGATAGATTGAAGTTTTTTGAAGAAGTTCAAAAGAAGAATGATGATTTGGAAAATAAGTTGAAAAGTTTAGAGGATAAAAATAGATTATAGAATGATGAGATATTTAGGTTGAAAGCACAAAATAGTCAATTATATCAGTTTCTTGCATCATGCCAAAAGGAAAGTGAATGTTTGAAATCAAAACCATTAGTTTGTGATGTTTCATGTGGGACAAAAGATTTGTGCTATTATTTAAATAAATAATATTTCTTTGATGGAAAAATTTATGGTCAGTAAGTTTATGGGCCCCAGACCAAATGTTGAGGTGGTTAGGGAGTTTGTCAAAAATAAGTGGAGAATCAATGGTAACGTCATGGTGGCCACTATTCTTAGAGGTTTCTTTTCCTTGGAGTTCACCTGCAAGGAGGACATATTGGCTGTGAGGAGTGGTGGACCTTGGGTCATAGGAAAATATTCCCTTGCCCTTAAGAAATGGACCTCTCATCTGGATCTCTCTGATTCCATTTTTGAGAATGTTCTAGTTTGGGCTAGACTCTCGGGTCTCCCTCTATAATATTGGAACGAGGATGTATTCAATGGCATTGCTAATTCTTTTGGAGAGCTTTTGCCTATTGACCCTATGACAACAAGTAGAAAGCGGTTGGTGTTTACATGAATCTATGTGGGAGTTTCAAAAAATGTTGGTCTCCCTTCTTCAATAGATATCTAGTCTAAGTTGGGAACTTGGAAGCAAGCTATAGAGTTTGAGTCCATTCCCTTTGCTTGCTTTAAGTGCAAAAAAATGGGGCATTGGGCTAAGAAATACCCATTAAATTCCAGCAAAGACAAAGAAAATCTCCAGTCTAACCATAAGACTATTTAGAGAAAGAAGCCTAAAGGGGAAGAGAAAGCAAGCAATACCAATACCCTTAATGAGGAAACTATAAGGAAATATGAAGCTTAGACGAATACCACTAGAATCAATGGAAAAGGAAAACCCAAGTAATATGATGTTTAGAAGAATCAACAAATAGGGGTAGAAAGTATTTATGGTTCAAAGGAAGAAGGAGAAGAAATCTTCGAGAATGTTGGGGATGGTAAAAGGGATAAGGAATTTGTTTCTTCCACTATTAATATTTTATCAGAAGGCAAAGATAATGGGGATCCTGGACTGGAGGATATTCCTATCCAAGGTTTCTCTCTAGATATTGGCATTCCTATCCTAACTACTACTTATGTAGAATGTTTACCTTTGAGTGACCCTCTTAAGATCTAGATTTTTTCAAGGACACCTTTGAGAATCTAAGCCAAAATATCAAACTTTCAAGTGACAATTTGAACCAACTCAGGAATGGCCAAATGGATACTCTCCCCTAGGAGAAAAGAAGAATGTATGATAAGGAATGGGAATCTAGGAGAGAGTTGGAGAGTCAAGAAGATAGTGATTGGGAATAAGTCCTCTCTTAATCAAAGAAAAATAAGGAGTGAAGTAAACATAATACTCTATGGAGTTGTTACCAGAACAAGAGCAAAGGTGGATTGTGGTGCTACTAAGTGTCTCCAAGGAAGATGGTTGGGTAGATGGTAGAGAGAGCATAAACCTAATATTCTTCTCATCCAAGAAGCTAAAATTTCTAAATATAAGGTGCAGAAGATTAAAATGTTTTAGAACTATGGAATCAAAGGAAATAGTTCAGATGGTGCGTCAGGAGGAATTGCTACTTTTTGGAACTAGAAATTTATTAAAGGGGAACCTTTGCTACAGAGAGCTAATCATGTGGCTACTAAATTCACACATATCAAAGACAATTTTAGTTGGATTCAGTTGAATATCTATGCTCCTAATGGGAAAGGAGCCATAAAATATTTTTGGAATGAGCTCTCTACATTTCGTAGGATATTTGATAATGACCATTGGGTTGTAATGGGAAACTTTAACACACCCCTTCTAAATGAAGAGAAATTTGGAGGATCTTAGGTAAATTCAGAGAGTAATTATGATCTTTTGGACTTCATCAACAACAAGGAGTTGATTGATCTTGATTCGTAAGGAGCTGTATATACCTAGTCAAATAGAAGAATCAGTAAGGAATTGATTCAAGTAAGGTTAGATAGAACTTTAATTTCTGATAAGTGGCTTATAAACTATTACTGTTCTTTTAGAACTCTTTCTAGAGTAGGCTCTGATCACTTTCCTATAAGTTTTGTGGCGGACCCTATAAAGGTGAAGAGGAACTCTCCCTTTAGATTTCAAAGAATGTGGCTATCCCACCCCCATATTTTTGACGAAATCAAGAAATGGTGGAATATTGATGTTCCAGACACTGCTATGTTTAGAATTGCTAAGAAATTGAGGGAAGTCAAACACAAATTAAGAAGCTAGAAAAAAGAGTCCTTTGCAAACATCTTTGGCATAAAATCTAAACTTCAAATGGAGCTTTCACAGATCGAGGACAAAATTCAGAAGGAAGGATACATATAAAATAATAGGGAAAAAGAAAATGAGCTACTGGTGAAATTGCATGATATTATAGCTAAAGAGGAGAGTTTCTAGAGGCAGAGATCTAGAGTGTTGTGGCTCTCAGCTGGAGATAGAAACACTAGGGACTTTCATCTATCTACCTCAAAAGATAGGGCTTCCAATAGAATTTCTCACATAGATGTTAATGGCATGGAATATGAGGAAGAGGAAGACATCAGAAAGCAAGTTGTCCTCTTATTTAAAAACCTTCTCTCGAAAAATGGGGAATTCAACCATAATGACAAAGATTGTTTGTTAGAGGCTATCCCTAAGGTTTTTTGGATTGAAGATAATGATAATCTTGCCGTCATCCCCTCTAGAGAGGAAATTATGAAATCTTTCTTTTCTTTTAAAGGAAACAAGGCCCCTGGCCCTGATGGGTTTCCTATGTTCTTTTTGTAATGATTTTGGGAGATTGTTGAAAAGGATGTTGTGAATGTTGTTAAGGAATTTTTTGGATCCAGAAGTCTTCTTAAGGAATTAAATGCTAATTTTGTGGTCCTTGTTCCCAAGAAACATGGGGCTATGGAGTTTGAAGCGTTTAGGCCTATTAGTCTCTGCAACTCTTTCTATAGAATCATATCTAAGGTTTTGATGCCAAGGATCCTTACCATCCTTCCTTCACTGATATCCCCTCAACAAAATGGTTTTGTTCCAGTAAGGAAAATATTAGACTCTATAGTAACTGTCCATGAGAATATCCATTCACTTGTGGAATCTAAAACTGAAGGGTTTCTTCTTAAGCTGGATATATCCAAAGCTTATGACCATGTTGACTGGAAGTTTTTATTTAAAATTCTTAGGGTGTTTGGTTTTAGTAGCAGAGTCATTCAGTTGGTGAGTCAGTTGGTTGCTACTGTCTCCACCTCTATCATTATGAATGGGTCTCCTTCGAGATTCTTTCAGAATTCAAGAGGCCTAAGATAGGGTGATCCTATCTCTCCTATTTTGTTCACAATCATGGCTGAGAGCCTAGGAAGGAATTTTAAAAGTTTGATTGAACAAAGGTCTCTTGTTGGTCTTAGCCCTTCTTCTACTAATTTGATTTGTTCTCACCAATAGTTTGTTGATGACACTATGCTAATGGGAAGATCAACGGTGACTGAGGCTAAGACTTTAAAAAATACTTTGGATGTGTATGAGAAGGTGAATAGGCAGATGGTTAACATATAGAAGAGCTCCCTTTTTTTCTTTAATACCCCTGAGCATAGATAGGTCAAGATTGCAATAATCCTTGGTTGTAGAGTGGAATCATTACCCTCTACTTATCTTGGACTACCTCTATGCCTTAAACCTCTAGATTCCTTTTGGTGTTCGCTAGTTGATAGGCTTAGTAAGAAGCTGGCAGGATGGAAAAAAGCTCTTCTAAGCCAAGCTAGAAAAATTCAGCTCCTCAAACTTTTTGTTCAAAATCTCTCGGTTTATGCTTTAAGCCTTTTCAAAATTCTTGCTAAATATGTGGAGGCCATTGAAAAGATCCAAAAAAATATTCCTTTGGTTTGGACTGGAGGAGAGAAATAGGATGCCTTTTATAGGATGGGATTTGGTTTGCGGACCGAAAACCTTGGGGGGATTAGGTCTTAGAAAAATCATAATGATTAATAAGGCTCTTCTTGCTAAACAAATATGGAGACCCTTCTCATCTAGTGGAGAATGGAAAGATATTTTAAGAAGTAAATATATGACCAATTGTGTGTCCCTCAAAGCCTTGCTGGATTCTTCCATTCTGCCCTGTGGTTCAACTTGCTAGAATGACATGATTGCTAGTAGAAAGATTTTGGAATTAGGGGTTGGATGACACATTAGAAGTGGCAATCTAGCTAGATTTTGGGAGGACATATGGCTTTTTAAGGATCCCCTAATCAAAATTGAAAGATTCAACAGATGGGTTGAGTTTTACAAAGAACCTTTTGGAGTGTATGTTAAAGATTATTAGAGTGAAGGAGATTGGGTGGATTTGTGTGTGGTTAGTCAGGAGTTGGCACAACTTCAATCTTCCTTAAGGGTTGTCAAATTGGGATAAAATCAGCTAGATGATCATCTTGTCTGGATGGACAACCCTTTGGGTAACTACTCTATTTCTTCAGCTCTTTCTTTGTTGTCCCTTTCTCAAGCCTCCCCTCCTTTCTAGTCTAAAGTGTGGATAAAACACTTGAATCCTAAAGTCAACATTTTCTTCTAGTTTTTGCTTTAAAATAAGGTGCTAATGATGGATAATCTTTACAAATGTGGATTAAAAATCTCGAACAGATGTTACCTTTGCAAGAGTGAGGCAGAGTCAGCAAACCATTTGTTTCTCCAATGTCTGTTTGTCATTACAATCTAGGGAAATTTTTTATCCCTCTGGAATATTTCTTGGGTGTTCCCCCTATACATTAAATATTTATTTTCACAATGGAAAGCAAGATCTTAAAATCCTTTCATTCGAATGTTATGGGATTTTATTGTCCCTTTTATTGTTTTGGGAGTGTGGAAAGAACGTAATAATAGACTTTTCAAGGATAAGGAGATGTTAGAGACTAATGTTTTTGAAAAAAAATTAGGCTTATAAAGGAAAAATTCAATGTTATTCCCTAAAAAGATCTTAATCTTGAAGTTGTGTTTTGCACTCCCTATGGTCTAATGATAGCCAAGGATTGGAATATAAAAATGGATGTTTCTAAGGCATCCAAGCTAGCTAAGAAAAGCAGGGAGGGGGTGCGTTGGACCTTTCCTCCAAATGGTTGGACTAAAGCCAACTTTGATGGCGCTGCGAAGGGAAACACGGGGATGGAAAAAAGGGGAGGTGTGTTAAGGGACTCAAATGGTAACTTTATGGTAGCTATGGCCATTTCCCTAAGTCGTCAAACCAACCATGTGGCAGAGGCAATAGGAGCTTTTCAAATTTTATATTTAGCACATAATTTGAATATAAAATATTTATGGCTTGAAGGGGACTCCAAAAACATCATTGACTATCTCCTAGGTATGACCCCTCCCTCTTGGTCTATTAAGAATTGGATTGAAGAAGAAAAATTTATCTTAGACAAGTTCAATAAAGTTAAAATCTCCCACGTCTATAGGGAATCTAACAGTGTGGCAAATTACTTTACAAATGAGGGGGTTAAGAGGGGAGGTTTGAACACGTGGCAGAATTTTAGGGAATTGGCAGCTGAAGTTAGGGCCTTATTAGATTATGATGTTACGGATGGGAAAGAGGAAAATATCTTTAATGATGGCAAGGAAAAGGGCTAAGTACATCAAAATCAAGAGATTTGATGGGGTTGTGTCAAATAAATTAGCTAGTAAGAAAAAGTGGCATGCTTTGTGGGTTCATTGGAATAGCTGCATAAAATTACAATAGGTTTTTGGCATTGGTAGAGATTACAGTGAGGTGCATACAAATATGGGAGGGATAGGAAAATAATCGAGCCAAATAGCTATGAAATGCACACAAGGAATGCTAAGGTCTAGAAACAAGTTGAGCGAGGTGGTTCGGTTCCATTCCTAAAAAAAATTCATGGACCTCATCCTATGGCTACTAACTACTTTAAGAAGAATTGGAATAATGGAGAAATAATCCTCTTTGGGTGAAAGGTGAAACTGGATGAGAAAATAATAGGAGAGGTGATTGGAATGTCTACTAAGGGCATCAACTTTTATCGTGACAAAAGGTTTTCAGACGAGGCGATAATCAAATTCCCTAAGAAAGAAAAGGATTAAATGAAACTAGTCAAATTTTCCAACAACTATTTTGAAATCAACAGCATAAAGGCACTTTGGAGAAAGGTTCTTCATGTCATAATGGAGTATATTACTTTGGACGGGAGATTCACTAGAGTTTATGGTCATCATTTTGCTATCCTTAACCACTTCCACCATAAGGTATAGATTTCTCTGCCTCATTATTTGTTTTGTTCGTTTAGCAATAGCCTTGAGGACCACAAGAAAAATCCCAAGAGATACCCTATTCTTCATCCTGGTCTTATTAGATTAATTTATGAACATTTTCAAAGTTTGTCGGCTTTATCTAAACAGGTTGCCTCTATAGCATCTAAGGACTATGATACGAAAAGTGGTGGTTTGGAGAATCATACTAAGCCTAACCCAAAGAGAATTGTTGAAGCCCATCTATCCCCTATCCTATCTAGTAAGAAAACCCAGCTTTGTAAACCCTAGCTCGTGAAATCTAACCTTGAGATTTACCTCGGCTACCCGATTCCTTTAAAGAATCCCACTCTCAAGGGTTCCCCTACCAATAATTTGGTTTCCTACTCTGTGGGTTCTCTAGAGGACAAAACGGAGAACCCTAAAGCTAGTAGAAACTTTGTCTCTACCCCTCCTGCCTCTTTTAGAGATGATGGTACTAGATTTTCCAACTCCCCTAACCCAGATGATTTTAACCTCATTTTAGATTGGGATTAGTCTAGAGATATCCTCGCCTCTGCTAGAAGTGGTGTTGCTGATATTTTCAGGGTTATGAAATGGGCCTATCAAGAAATTAATGATCTTAATCTCAGAAATAGGGTTCTAAATAGCAAGTTGGAGGAACTAGATTTGAAGCAGTTTGATCTAAGCAATGAAGAAGGAAAATGGAAAAAGAACAATATTAGAACGAGAGATGATGACATTGAGGACAAGTATAAGACTCTGAAAGCATAAATTTTTAAAATAAAAAAAATATGAAAACTGTTGTGGAACAAAACCATAGAATGGCAAGGGTCAATGCCATTATCATCAATGCAATGTCTGAAAAGTTGGAAAAGTCACAACAGGGCTCACTGGTTGTTGATTTGGAAGAGGACAAGGATAAAAGCAAGAATGAGGACCAAGGAATATCGAAGAGGACCCATGCCAACCTTAAGAGAAAAGTGCCTCCTACTACCTAGATGGTCTAGATCTTAAAGAGGGGGGTTCAGGAAATGAACAACATGGAAGCTAAGAAAATAAAAATTTTAAAGTCCCAAGTTTAGTCGTTGTTGGCATTTTGTCTAGTCTTTTTGGATCTTTTTTGTGGCCCTTGATAGCCTTTTTGGGTGGCTGTGGCTTTGTGATTTTTTTTTTCCTCTCTACAACCTCTCTGTTTATGGGGTCTTTGACGATCTTTTCTTTTGTTTGTAAAATTTGTGGTTTTAGGTCCCTGTAAAGCCCATTTTTTCCTCTTTCAAAAACATCAGTAAAGTTGTTTTTGATGAACAATGTAAAGATAAAAATGCTAGTATCCTTTAATTTGCAAATCTTGTTACTTCAAATGAGGAAAATATTGATCTCACAATCATGAAAATAATGGGATATAAACATCAAGGATTATGAAAATATGGACAAAGAATCACAGAGCCAATTAAGTTCATTATGAAACAAAAATATGAAGTTCTTGGTTATGTCATAGGTAAAGGGAATGATGTTACATGTGTTATAGTTTAAAATGAATTTGTTTAAGGAATAGAATATGTTTAGTATTATCATTGTAATAGAAAGTGACATACAAAGGATAGGTGTTGGAATATACATGCTTCTAGTTTATGTAGTTTAAAAAATCATTATAAAAAGGTGTGTTGGCGTAGAGGGTGAAAAAAAGGATATATGAAAAAATGCATTTGAATGAAGTGTGGATTGAATCATGAATTAGATTGGGAAAATATTATAGGTATGTTCAAAATTTGCACAGGTATTAATATTCATATATCAAAGATGATAGTAATCAAGCAAGGTTTGTTGGTTTGCAAAGAGTGATAGACATTGCCTTGTAAGACATCAAGAAAATTATAGATTTATGGTTGGATTGTGAAATAGGTCCCAAGATTGAGGTTGCATGACATTGTCAATAGAGGGGAGCTTACTATATATGGCTTTGATTTGGAGTGAGCACTAGAAGGGTGAGTCACAATGGTCAACTATAGTTTGATCATCTTTGATTGTAGAGTGACTGCATTGATTATTAGAGAATGCATATTCACCATTTTTTGGGAGATGGCTAGAGTGTTGTAGCATGTAATTTGGAGGTTTTCTATCAAAATGTTCATTATGGTAGAGAAAATATGGAATAATGACAATTTTTTTAATATTATTATGGAGGATAATAAACATTGTCATAATCATTTTCAGTTATCTATTAACAAGGAGTACCGATAGTAGTAGTTATGTGATTCAGTTTTATGTTAGCTTGTATAAATAGACATCTATATCTATGATTAATGTAATAAGATTATTGTGTGAAAAGTAATTGGGTGATCTATTTGTAATTTATAATTCCATCACTCCATTGTATTATAGTGTGAATTTTTTATTTCCATATTATAAAATCTTCCACTCTATTATTCATGATAAGTAACAATTTTGTACACATTTTGAAAGAAATGACAAAATCATCTCAAAATAACCTTAATTACACGTATCTCCTAAATTATATTTTCATAAATATTTTTGAGACCAATCTCGATTGAGCATCCTGTTAAGATATGACTACACATCACTTTGATCAGATACAACTACCCCTTCTCTCTAACCAATGCCACAAATTGAAAGATGGTTTTACACCATGTTTTCTTCTGAAAAAAATGTCTTATTGTGAGATTGATGACATGAAGCCACTTTTGGAGCTACCATTTGTGTTCTTGTCTATATATTGTTGCATTTATATAAATTATTGAATAATTGTTGACGTGAATATAATGAAATAACTTGTATGTATGTTTGTAGAGTAATATTACTCTTATTTATATATGTAAGTGATATTATATATTGACGCTATATATAATCTAAACATATATATGTAAGAGATGTTAATAGATACAATTCTCTAGATATCTATTTTTATTGGATTATGATTGATGTGAAATAAATGCATTCAGAATGATCTCAATGTCTTTTGCATTATTTTTTCTAAAGATATATATGCTAGTATACAATTAATAATATATAATACTAATTATGTGCATAAAGACGATAGCTTGTTGTTGCGTAAAGACGATTCCATCTCTTTATCCAAACATGTTGTTCGATAAAGACGATAGCTTGTTGTTGCGTAAAGACGATTCCATCTCTTTATCCAGTTGCCAACACTATCGTCACTGCTATAAGTACCTCCAATGGAGGATGTTACAAGCCAAAGCCGCAATCGCTCTATCGTTTATTTGTTTTCTAAAGAAAGCGTTGACAAAATGATGTCGAGATTGCTAAAACCACTGAAATCCGCGGGAGTGATTGGAGACGTTCTAGATGTGTTTAGTCCAAGTGTAAAAATGAGCGTGGTGTACAACACAAACATGGAGGTCCACAATGGCTTTGAGTTCATGCCTTCCTCTATCACTTCCCCGCCTCGAGTTCAAGTTATTGACAGTGACAGCGACACATTTTTCACTCTGGTAATTTTAACTAACTGCTTTCTACTTGCAGACCCAAAAGCTGCAGCTCTAGAAATTCATTTGATATTCTCTGTAATTAATGGGTCAGCTGTTTTTTCTGTGTAGATAATGACGGGTCCAGATTCACCAAGTCCTAGCGATCCTACTGGACGCGAATACCTCCACTGGTATTGTGTTGGGTTTTAAGCATTTGTGTTTTCTTCTATGAATATATGCATGACTTCAACGTTGAAGCTGTAAATACATGCTATGTGATGATCTATTCTACTTTCATTTGTGCAGGATAGTGAGCGATATCCCGGGGACAAAGTGCAATTGTTTTGGTAAACGTCGAATAGTATTTCCTCATTATGTAACAAAACTTTGGATCGTCTGTATTATTCAGATTTCCATATGGGTTAACCTAATTTATAATTGGAATGTTCGATGTAGGTCGAGAAATGGTGAGCTATGAAAGTCCAAAGGCGACGATTGGGATCCATCGATATGTATTTGTGTTGTTCCAGCAAAATGGGAGGGGAACAGTTGATCCTCCTCCCTCGCGCCACCATTTCAAGACGACGCAGTTTGTAGAGAGAAATGGATTGGGATCGCCTGTTGCTGCGGTCTACTTCAATGCCCGACGAGAGACCGCCGCTAGATCTCGTTGAACTCCACACTGCACGTAAACGTCTAATATTTTGTTCTACTTCTTTCTTCCCGTGGTGTCTTCAGTACTCTACCCTGTCGTCTTAAACTATTTCCATTCTCATGCACTGCTCAGTTTGTGGAATTCTATGGCCTAAATTTGATGCCATTTCTGTGGTAAAATATAATTTCGATTTTAAAAGGTTTGTATCACATAGAAGGAGAGACTTTCATATAAGATTTTAACAATATATATTAGATATATATTAATTATTTTATATTAATGTATGCATCTGTTTTAAAATATAGTCTTTGATGATTATATACAAAAATTATGTCCAATATAAATAGATATGTGTTTTATCTTTTTTTATGTTTGCTTATTTCTCATTATGAAATTTGTTGTTGTCAAATTGTAACAGTCTTGTTGTAAAACTCATGATAACAGAAAAAAATGGTATTTTTAAATGAGAAATAGATTTTAGGATTACTTATGCACCAAATCTCACAAAAAGAACAAAAAATAAAAGTTCCATGTAAAATGTAGGTATTTAAACAAAAAGAGAATTTGTGAAGGTATGCAATTTTACTTCTACGAAGCAATGAGTATTTAAATGTTTTCTTGAAGATTAACATATGTATATTGATATTTAATATGATATGTATTACATAATATTCTAACACTCACACATACATATTTATTATGTAATGTTTTAAAAATTATTCTATATGAATAAAAAAAATATTAACTAGTTACAAGTGGGATAACATTTTACTTTTTCTCTTAAAAAAGGTTTATATGTTAATATGCTAGTGCTTAGATTTTCTAGCTAACTTCTTTGCGAGAAGAAAGAGAATAAAACTTATTTATGTTAGGACACTTCATGTTTGGGCTGATCTACATGGAATAGAAATGCAAAAAACATATAAATAAGGTTGATCCTTTAGAAATAAAAAATTCTATAAGGTAAAAATGAGAAGAAAGAATAAGGTGTATCTATATTAATTTATGATGTTATTAGTGGGGTTAGAAACCTTAATATAATGCAAATTCAAAGAGCTAAGAAATTGTCTTTCTAATAGGCTAAGATCTTTAGATGGACATATTTGGTTATAAAATACACATGTGCAAGCTATAAACTATAAATGAATGAATCTTGAAACATTTATTAGATTTCAACTCTCTAAGGATTCAAGAAAATCGATAGAAATAGTCATACAAGTACATAGGGTACAAATATAAAATATATTTGAAATAAAAAAAGTATTACTAATATTTAGCTTTTGGATTCAACTATGTCAATTTTTTTGACAAAAAAATTGACATAGTTGAATCCAAAAGCTAAATATTAGTAACTTCATGGACTGTAGAAAACTCATACCAACTAAAAAAAGTATTATTTTAAATATTTTGAGTTGTGTGGTTGAAGGATAAGTTGTTGAAAATCAATGTCTTCATGACATAAGCATGTTTGCAAGTAGAAACATGAGAATTAGGCATGTACACTATAATATCATGTGTGGCTCTATGACAAACATATGTAGACTCATGTATATCATAACTTTCATGACAAAAAAAAATTAAACAATTGATAACTAATAAAGGTAAATTCATATTCTATGCTAAAAAATATTTTTTCTAATGTACTTTGAGATAACCATATAAATCATCACATATAATAACTAATTAAGAAATAAAAGAGATAAAAAATGCAGTCTCAAGAATAGATACATCATATCTATTTCTTGAAAAATGTCTAGACAGTTAAAGAGAAATTTAAAATTATGATTTATTTTTTACATTTGACATGTTCTAAAGAGTATAAAATTATAAAATGAAACAAATGAAATAGGTGGGGGTCCTTATCTCTTAGGAGATAGGGTTCCTACTTCACACACTTGTTTCACTCAAGGAAACCCTAGAGATCTCAATCCAAGGATAGAAGGAGGGGAAGAGATCTGCTAAAGGTTATCCTAGGTTATGATTAAGGACAATAAGAGGGTTCACCACCAAGCTAGGGATTGAAAAGGAAAATAACATGCAAGACTTAATTATGAAACTTAATGATATGCAAGGCTACAATAAATGACCTTGAAATGAATGCAAAATAGAATGGCAAACTAGGAAATAAGAGATGTGCACTTGGAAATCTGTAGTAGCTTGAATGAAGATCTGAAATGCTAGAATGTTGGTTCTAATGTACATTGGGACTCATATGTCAGGCTGGGTGATTTAGTCCCAGATTAAGGTTTCTGGGTAGGAACAAAAATCTGGCAAAGACAAGTTTGGAACACCTAAAAGTTGGAAATTCCACTATATTGGGACTCATACGCCAAAAGTGGCATATCAATCTTGCTTGGATTTTTTTAGAGGATTAGGATCTGAATATGCTTTTCAACCACTATTCTATCTTCTCAACTTGATTTCTAGATCAAAATAGTTGAATTCTACTATGTAGGTGTCTTTTAATGATCTTCTAAACAAGGTGACAACTTTAACAACTCTATACACTTGATAACTTCTTTCCAATCTTGCTCCTTAGAGGGTTTTCAACCTAGATCTACAAATCACACACTAAAGAGGGGGAAAAATGTTGTTTTATTAGTGGATATGGGTTTGCCTTGGTCAAACCCTATTTTGGTAATCAAACCTTGTAATGAAATCAAATGTAAAGGAGAAATGATGAATGAACAAAATAATATATTGCAACTCACCAAAGCCTAGGAATAAAGGTTGGAAACATGCATGAGATGGCTCCAATGGATGTGGATCTTGACTCTTGCTTGAATGTTGTAGATCTTGAATTGAGTACTTGCTTGAATCATGGAAATGTACATCACAATTGTTAGCTCAAAGACAAACATGATAGATGATGACTTTGACATGATGTTTGATTACTTGAATAATACTCCAAAACACTTGATAATCAACTCTTGAATGCTCTTGTAAACTCTTGAATGCTCTTGTGATCTCCAATTTTCTATAATGCATGAATGTTTGAAAGCTTAGGAGAAAATATGTTAAAAGACATTGTATTTATACTTGTTTGTGCAAAATTTCCCAAAATTACAACACTACAAGCCGACATCAGATCTAGGAGAATAAAATACCACCAAGAATTTGAATTTAATTTAGGTCTAAGCTAAGTAGGACTCATACACTAGTTGGGGCATATGAGTCCTGTTAGGCTAAGCTTGGGACACATTTTTCAAGAAATGCTTAGATTCATGTGAAATTCAGATTGAGGCCTCAAGACTTAGGTGGGACCCATATGCCCAAGGTGGCATATGAGTCTCAAATCACTAAATCTGGGCCATACAATCCAAAAACACCTAAATTATGATTGGATGTTGGTTTATGTCAGGATTATCCTTGGAAAGATGTATTAATTAAGACTTGTGGATGTAAAATAAGGCCAAATAAGGCATAAAGAAGCCCAATTAATAATGAAAACCCTAGATTAGTGTGAAAGTGTTAGGATACACTTTATAACACCTTCAATAAGGCACAACTAAGTCCATTTAGTTTACAAGGGCCCAAGACCTAATGTGAATGTGTTAAACATATTACAACACTAAATTAAGGTAGCCTTATGCTCATTTAACAAGGAGGGGTCAAACAAGCACAAAAATATAGAAGGATACATTTTACATTGCCACATTTAGCCCCCACTTTAGTGAGACAAGGAACTTGTTTTCAACCCACACTAAAGTAGAAAAAATCACATGAAGAGGGGTCCAAGTGTACTAGTGCTAGTAAGATAGGACAACAACGATCAAGAGGGATGATCAAGCCCCTAGGATAAAGATCCTATGACAAACCAACATAGGCACAAAAGAACACACATGAAAATGATATAAGGAGCAACAACAAGGCACAAGAATACATTTCCAAAGACAAAGAGAAAAGAAAAACAAAACAAAAAGGGTGGATCAAGCTTTGACCATTTGTCCTATATGTTGTGAATCAAATCTAAGTTGTTTGTCCAAAAAAGTTATGCTCACTCTAAGGAAATGAAACTCTAGCCTTTCCATTGGGTGAGTATCCAAAAAGGTGAGACACATAGACACACAACTAGTATGTGCTCACACACACAAGCAAGTGGCTATGGGAAAGTCACACCTAATTTTAGCTTCGCATTCAACCAAAACAAAGCTATACCTTATGATAAATTTAATAAGTCGCCACACAACAATGAACTTTGAGCTTCATGAGGCAAGAAAAGCTTCATATGATTGAAACTCATGAACAAACTAGATGGCACCACATGCATGAAAAATGTATTATGCAAAGTGGCCATATAACCGAAATTGTGAATGCAAAATAATGTAAAGGAAATTCAAAGGAGTTTTGATTAGTTCATGTAAGGTATTACCTTAGGGAACATTGTTCCTAATGTCTCCAAGGGAGGACCAATCAAAGAATAGAAGATTCATGACTTAGGGGATGTAGTGTGTTGCATCAAGTCACTAAGAGGAATATAATATGCTAAGAGATATCATACTTTTGAAGAACATCACACCCAATGTCACCACAAAGAAAAAGATGCATTGCATGAAGTAAGAAGACTACACAATAAAATATGAAAAATGTAAAAAGAATAATGCCAATGTATTCCCCCACTTTAAAGAAATTGCTAAACATCATACTATGAGCAATTACTTTAAAGTAGCAAATGATAAATGCTAACAATAAAGAAGACATGAGAACTTATTCAGAAAGTCTTATGCCAACTCATATGTTTCCAAATAAAGCTACATCATGAAAAAACAAGTAGTCACCCCCGAAATAAAACTCCAAACACATGAGGGATCCATGCATTCAAGGTTAGTATGTTCTTGCTACAATGTTTTGAAGAGACCTCAAAACTATCATCACTCCCAAATACTCATAGAACTAGAAACAAAATGATATGTTGCAACTCAACAAACTATAGAAACAAAGTGTTGCAAACATGTATGGCTAGCATGAATCTGGATCTTGAATCTTTCTTGAATGTAGTAGATCTTGAATTGAATGCTTGCTAGAATCATAAACCCTACATCACAAATGTTAGGTCAAAAACAAACATGATGCATGATGACTTTGGCATGATGCTTGATACTTGAATAATGCTCCAAAATGCTTGATAATCACTCTTGAATGCTCTTGTAAGTGTTAAAGTTCTTAAATTATATAATGCTTAGGTCACACTTGTTCATGAAAATTGCTAGGAGAAAATATACGAAATAACCATGTATTTATACTTGTTTATGCCAAATTTCTCAAAATTACAACACTACAAGCCACCATCAGATCTAGAAAAATAAAATCCCACCAAGAATTTGAAATTAAATTAGGTCTAAGCTAAGTGGGACTCATACACTAGAAGTGATGTATGAGTCCCATTAGGCTAAGCTTGGGACATATTTTTTAGGAAATGCTTAGATTCATGTGAAATCCAGATCGAGGCTCTGAAACTTAGGTGGGACCCATATGCCCAAGGTGGTGTACGAAGTCCTAGATCACTAAATCTAGGTTGTACAATTTAAAAACACCTGGATTATGATCGTATGTTGGTTTATGTTAGGATTATCCTTGGAAAGATGCATTAATTAAGGCTTGCGGGTGCAAAAAAAGGCCAAATAAGGTACAAAGAAGCCCAATTAATAATGAAAACTCTTGATTAGTTTGAAAGAGTTAGGATACATTTTACAACATCCTAAACAAGGTACAACTAAGTCCATTTAGTTTACAGGGGCCCAAAACATAATGTGAATGTGTTAAAACACATTACAACACTAAATCAAGGCAACATTATGTTCAATTTAACATGGAGGGCCCAAACAAGTGCGAAAATGTAGAGGGATACTTTTTCCATTGCTACAATATATTTTCAAATAAATATAACTATTTAATAAAACTTTTAAAAGGTAACATATAAATGATACTATTTTGTGCACATTTCAAACTAAAAATTAAACAATACAAATCAACATAATACATGATAGAGTTTTAAAAAGTAAAATTAGAATATACATAAAAGAAAAAATAACTCTTCAAATTTATATATGTATTATAAATAATATAACTTTAATGTTGTGAATAATATTTAGAGAAATATAGGGGTAGGGGGCCTAGCTTGATTGGTTAAAGCATCTTGTTGTAGGCAAGAAGTCACGAGGTCTAGTCTCCCCCAAAACCAGTGGTACGGAGGGTGTGTCACGCCAGCGCCACCAGTCACGTGAAAAAAGAAAATTAGAAAAATATATTTAAAATTTGTACATAATTCAAGTCAAAAAAATAATATGTATACGGTTCTCAACCAACCCTTTTAATTTTTGTTTTCATTAAAAAATTTAAAGCCCTACAAGCGTGTAGTTCTTAGTTGTATGAGTGCGAAACATAGATTTAAATGCATTTTCCCAATCAACTAAATGTATAGTACTAGTTCGTATTTTGTTCGTTTCTCTCATTCCTCTTTCAAAATTTAGAGGTTTACTTTTGCTAATGCGCTCGTTTTAACTTTTTTTTAATGGAGTAGCAGAATAAAAGTCGTGTAATCCAACTCCTCGAGTCCTTATCACAGCCCACAACAAATTCGGCGATATTATTATGTTTACATTCTATATACAAATTACATCTGTCACAAAGGCCGGCGGAGCTTTGAAAAATATAGAAACATATTGTTCGGTGTGGACAGTAACGTGTTGTCGGGTAAAGACGATCCCATGTCTTTATAACTACCTCCAATGCCTGCACTTACCAGCCAAGAGCCGCAATCTCTCTATTGTTAATTTGATGGTTGACAAAATGATGTCGAGATTGCTAAAAGCCATTGTGGACCTCCATGTTTGTGTTGTACACCACGCTCATTTTTACACTTGGACTGAACAAATCGAGATTAAAAAAAAAAAAACCGCTGAAATCGGCGGGAGTGATTGGAGATGTTCTTGATTTGTTTAGTACAAATGTAAAAATAAGCGTGGTGTACAACACAAACATGGAGGTCCACAATGACTTTGAGTTCATGCTTTCCTCTATCACTTCCCCGCCTCGAGTTCAAGTTGTTGACACTGACATGGCCACATTTTTCTACTCACAGACCCAAAAGCTGCAGCTCTAGAAATTCATTGGATATTCTCTTGATTTAGTGATTGATGGCTCAGCTGTGTTTTCTGTGTAGATAATGACGGATCCAGATTCGCCAAGTCCTACCTATCCTACAGGACGCGAGTATCTCCACTGGTATTGTGTTGATTGTAAAGAATTTGCATTTCCTTTGATGAATACATCCATGGCTTGAATGTGGAAGGTGTTAAAACATGTTATGTGATGATTAATTTGTACAGGATAGTAAGCGTTGAATAATATTTCCTCATTATGTAACAAAAATTTGGATCTATCTGAATTATTGATATTTCCATATGGGTTAACCTAATTTATAATTGTAATGTTTGACGTAGGTCGAGAAATGGTGAGCTATGAAAGTCCAAAGGTGATGATTGGGATCCATCGATCTGTATTTGTGTTGCTCCAGCAAAATGGGAGGGGAACAGTTGATCCTCCTCCTTCGCGGCACCATTTCAGGACGAGGCAGTTTGCAGAGAGAAATGGATTGGGATTGCCTGTTGCTGCGGTCTACTTCAATGCGCGACGAGAGACGGCCGCCAGATCTCGTTGAACTCCACGCTCGCCCTACCGTAACACACACAACCCATAAACTTCTAATATTTTGTTCTACTTCTTTCTTCCTGTGGTGTCTTCAGTACTCTTCTCCGTCCTCTTAAAGCTATTTCTATTCTCCACTACTCTCTTTATTGAATTGTGTGGCCTAAATTTGAAGGCACTTTTTGGGTAAAATATTATTAAAATTTTGGAAAGTTTGTTTCACACTTTTATATAAGATTTTAATAATATATATTAAGTATATATATCAGTAGTTTAAGGATATTTTTAAATAAATAATCTTTAAAAAAATGTTTGATAATTAAGCCAACCATCAAATTTAGTTCTTGATGATTATGTACAAGAACCATTTTCAATACGAATAGATAGGTCTTTAATCTCTTTATGCTTGATTACCTCTTATTGTGAAATTTGTAGTTGTGAAATTGTTACAACCTTGTTGTGTAAAACTCATGATAAAAAAATAAAAATGATAATTTTAAATGACAAATAGATTATAGGATTACTAAGTGCACCAAATTTAACAAAAATACGAGTTCCAAGTAATATGGATTTCAAGAAGAAAGAGAGGGAAATTTCTAGTGTTTGGACACTTCATAAGGCTTCATGTATCAGGTAATCTTCATTAGATAGGAATGCAAAATATTATAAAGAAGGTTGATCCTTTAGGATCTAGGAATTTTGTATGGTGCAATGAGAGGTAAGATTAATGCTTATGGGAAGAATGGCTAAGTGGGTAATGATATTATCAAAATATGACATTGAGTATGTGGAGCGCAAGGCAATCAAGGGATAGGTCATTGCAGACCAACTAGCAGATGCACCTATCTATGCGGAGAACCCACTTGTTTCAGAATTTCCAGATGAATCCATTTTCAACATTGACATAGCTACTCATTGGAAACTATACTTTGATGGCTCCTACACACAACATCGGTCAGGAGCTAGTATCTTCTTCATCACTCCACAAGGGGATTGTATACCAAGATCATACAAACTAGCATTCCCTTGTACCAACAACATTGCAGAATACAAGGCTTTAGCTATAGGTCTCAGGATAGTAGTACAGTGGAACATTATGACATTGAAGGTATATGGAGATTCACAGCTTATCATAAATCAAGTGAACAATGAGTACCAAACAAAGGATGATAAGCTAACTCCATACAAAAGGCTGGTGGAAAATCTCAACGAATCTTTTGTTGACATCACATTCGAGAAAGTACCAAGAACCAACAACAGAGCAGCAGACGCAATGGAAACTATTGGATCACTCTTAGAGATCCCTCGAAATGTTCCGAAATACGACTTCTTAGTAGAGCAGCTTCTCGTACCAGCATTCAAGGTACCAAAGTCAGAATTTGTGGGTGAAATCGTTGGTCTGAATAATCAGTGGTACCAAGACATTTACACATACCTTAGGATAGGTATCATTCCCACTGATTTGCGTTCAAGCCTTAGATGAACCTTTATCAAGAAAGCATCTCGTTTTGTCATTTTAGGAGAAACCCTATATCGCAAAAGCATAGAAGGAACCTTACTAAGATGTCTTAACCCTTAGGAGGCTTCGGCTGCCCTAACTGAGGTGCACAACGACATCTGTGGTTCTCATTCGAATGGCATGACATTGTCTAAGAAATTGCTGAGGAGTGGGTATTATTGGCCTACCATGGACAGAGAGGCACATGAATACATCAAGAAGTGTCTACAATGTCAGCAACACGGGGACCTCATCCATGCTCCAGCTCAAGAGCTTCATCCAATTGTCACACCATGGCCCTTTTCACAGTGGGGACTCGATCTCATTGGGAAAATCACACCCACCTCATCCAACGGCCACAAATTCATTATAACTGCAACTGAGTACTTCACCAACTGGGTTGAAGCCATACCTATGACCTAAATAATAGGAAAGCAGATCTCAAAGTTCATCTTGAACTATCTCATATGCCACTATGGTGTCCCACAAGCCATTATCTCAGATAATGGGACACCATTCAAAAATCAAGAAGTCCGTGACCTATGTGATAAGTTCAAAATCCAACATCGCTTTTCCACCCCATACTATCCCCAAGGAAATGGCCAAGCAGAAGCTACAAATAAAACCATCCTCAAAATCTTTAAGAAAACAGTCAATGACACAAGTCGTGACTGGCATTTGTAGCTTAATCTTGCCCTTTGGACTTACCGAACTAGCATCCGCACACCCACTAGTGCCACACCATTTTCCTTGGTCTACAGATCAGAGGCCATATTGCCCATTGAGATCGAGCTACCATCCCTCAGAGTATCATTGCAAAACCTCATCACGGATGAGGAGTATCGAGTTTCAAGACTGAACGAGCTGGAACTATGGATGAGCGATGTCTGGATGCTTTAAACCATCTGCAACTATATCAGAATAGACTGAAAAGGAGCCACAACAAGAAAATCAAAAGCAAAACTTTCCAGGTTGGAGAATTGGTGCTAAAAGAGAATCAGAAGAATGTCTTGAACCCAAATGGAAAGGGCAAGTTTGAACCCAACTGGCTGGGACCCTTTGTCATCACAGCAAGCTAAAAATCAGGGGCATATCAGTTATCAACACCCGAAGGGGAACCCCTATAGGAGCCAATGAATAGCTCCCATCTCAAAAAGTTTTATGCCTAAATCTTTCAAGGTATAGAAACAAAAAATCCAAAAAATCATAAAAAGTCCTGAAAAAATGGTTACTTCAGCGAAAACCTAGCAAACAGGCATCTTGGTGACAAAAAATAAAAAAATCAAGAAAATAGTAAAGAGAAAAAATCGTCCTCTAGTGAAAACCACTTTGGTGGCACTCTGGGCAAGTACCTTGGTGAAAACCTGGCAAACAGGCACTTTGTGTAAATAAGCACTCTCCATCCATCTTGGTCTTTGTGAATTGCTTTGCATCATTCACTCACCCATCGTATATCATCGCATTTCACCCTTCCATCCGCATCTGCACCATAGCTTGGTCTTGCGTTTGTGTCATGATTCTTCCTAGAGCTACTCGGCCCACTTAAAAGGTCAGTTTGTCCTACCTATATCAAAGTAGTCTATCACCTTATGCTGGGGGCACGTTCTCATCAAATCGGATTCATGTATGATCTTAAAGTCTAAAAAATCAAAAAATACCAAAAACATGCAAAACATTGCAAAAAAATCCAAAAATAGGTCAAAAAGTCATTCAAAAAGTCAAAAACAGAGTCGTCTTGTCGAACTATGTTGTCTCTAAGCCTGAACATAGGCAAGGTTGATCTTTGATTATCCCCCGAGACATTTAGGTCAGTCCTATAGGAGTCTGTCATAATAAACTGACATTTCGTCATGTATATCTTCATTTGTAAATCGGTCAGGTTGTCAGTCAAACTACATGGTCTCTACGTGTATAACGTAGGCAAGGCTAATCTGTTGATCAGCCCCTGAGGCCCCTAGGATAGGTCTTTAGGTTAGTCTCTTGGTCAAAATCTCAGAAAATCTCAAAACATTGGAAAATTGAAAATTAAAACATTTGAAAATCTTGAAAAAATACCAAAAACAGCCTGAAAACATGGCAAAACTCAAAAAACATCCAAATATTTCAAAAAAAAATAAAAAAATCCATCCGCCTCATCTCGCTTACACTCGCAATAATCAATCATCCATAATTAATTGTCATCACCCTCAACCTTTGGTAAAACAGTCGGAAACAAGTCTAGCAGTCAAATGTGGAAAACCTAAACTATCAAAATCTCAAGTATAGGTCAGTCAGCAAGCAAGTTGGTCAACTCTTTTCTTATCAATGGCATATAAATCATAAATCAATTTCATCATCGTTTGATAAAAGCATGTCCTAGGATCCGTTCCAACAATGGGAACTTTTATCAAACCAACCACTTTGGGTAAACAAAACGACGTGTCATTAACATGTCCTAGGATCCGTTCCGACAATGGACATTATCTTTTGGCAATAAGTTTCGGCTCCCATCTTTCAAAACATCATTTCTCTCGGCTAACGGTACGAAGAACATTAGTTTGTTTGCTCACTTACTTTATCTTGTTTGATTTATCTCATTGTGCTCATTCCAAGGACCTCTCGATGATGTCCGAACGAAGGATTTAGAGAGATAGGAATGGGGCAACGATCATTATCTTTTGTCTGCTGTGCTTGTTGGATATCTTTGTAATATAACCTTGGTCATGCGTGCTTTTGTTTAGTCTGTAGCGAGGGTGTTTTAAGTTTCTTGTTGACCACATAGAAAGGCTCGCCTTCCTATGTTTTGGTCTGAGATATTTGAAATATTTGAACTATTTTCTAGACAGGGTTCCGTATGTCAGGTGTGAACAAGAATACTCCTATCCGATTTGTCGAGTCAAAGTCCATCACACTAGGTACAACGCCATCCTGGTTCTCGATACCTTGATGCATCGTACTGCGTGTATTATCAAACATAAGGAAATCTGCCCTTTGAAAATCCCAACTCCATGGCAAGTAGTCATCACCATTTGCATGATCATCTCATTCTTTCATTCTTCTATCACATTCTTCTATCTTTACTAACATTTCTATCCCAGTTGGTACATGAAGCTACCCACAGCTAATGAATGTCCATTCATCTACATCAACCACTCCTCTCACATTTTATCGCGATTTTGATTGGCAATTGGCATTCCCATTCAACATCTCGAGGGGGCAATATACCAGTGCAATTCTTCTCACTGGGGCAATAGTGGGGCATCCGAAAAATCAGAATTTTTTTGATTTTGATCATGACAAGATCATTCTTTGAATCAATGCAACAAGTACATTGCTTCAAAGAGGGGCAAAATGTAGACACGCAAAATGTACAAGTTGACATTGCGCATCTAACTCTGATCTACTAACATCATTTCATCCTAAATCATTCCCTGACCTAACCATTTAATTGAATATCTTTATTTGATTAAATTCATTTGTTTTCTTCTCTTAATTAAACAAATCATGTGTTTAATTAAGTCTCTTAAATCATTCTCTATCCCTATTTTAATTAAATAATTAATTTTATTTAATTAAATCTCTAAAGTCTATCTATTAAATTGAATAAATTAAAATCTTATTTAATTTAGTCTTACTTCAATCTCTTTAATTAAATAATCAAAACATGTTTATTTAATTAAACTCATTAAATCATTTCCTCTCTTGTTTGATTTAAATTAATCCAAAAATCTAAGTCAAAATAAGTCAACTCACCTAATCATCATTAAACTAACATAATCATCATTTATTTAATCTAACCATGATTAAATACTAATCTCACCCACTTGCATTCTCTAGATATCTCCACTTGCACAAATAAATCAATTTATTGATTTATTAAATCTTCATTTTCCCTCAACAAAGCATCTTTTGGAGGAATATTCTTGTATTTCAAATTGAAAATTTGAATGACATGTCCTTCCAACATGTCATTTACTCTCTCGTACAAGTCCTTCTAACAAGGCATTTACTTCTTCTTACATGTCCTTGCCTTGAGCCAAGTGGCATTTAATGCAATTTTCTTTCCCCCTCTTACATGTCTTTTCTCAGAATTCAAATTCAAAAAATGCATTTATTGGCACATTTGTCAAAACTTGCTCATTCCTCATTCAATCACATTTGGACAAGTGGCATTTTGCCATTGGCCAAATCTTTGTCCCACATTGCTCTATTTTGGCTTTGTTTCCATTTCAACATTCTATAAATAGAATGCTTCACCATGCATTTTATCATCCACAATTATGCAAAGTTACTATGCTAAAATACTTAGCAATCCTCATCCATCTCATTTAGCTAGGTTTTTTGCAGATTTTAGCTTGGAGCATTCATCAATCTTCATCAAACTGGATCACAATCTTCATCAAATCATCAAAGCTAGCATTGGAGTTGGGAAAGGGCCAATTTCCACATCAAATTGGCACCAACTCCCTCAAGAGATCAAGAGTTTGCTTGCATTAGATATGATTTAATTGTTTCATTTGTGTTCTTCATTTTCATTTCTTATCTTTTGCAAATTTCAAATGGATTTCTTGAGGAATCATTTGTTTCTAAGCTTGTGTTTGATCTAATTGTTTGCATGTTTATTGTGTTTGTGCAAGGTCTAGATTCAAATGGTTCACATATTGGCCAGAAGGAGGGCTGATCAACAGATTCTAACACATTTAAAAAAAAAATTCCATTTTTTACAGTTTTTTTGTAAATCCCCGTTTTAGCGCTTCTGGTCACTGTTATAGCGCGTCTGGTCACTGTTATAGCTCTGAATAGTATTTTAGCACATCTGGTGTTATAGCGCTCTTGAACAGTCTTTTAGCGCGTCTGGTCACTGTTATAGCGCTTCTAGTCACTGTTATAGCGCTTCTGGTCATTGTTTTAGCGCCCATGAGTCAGTTTTAAAATGACCATATCTTGGTCATAGGAAGGTCTTTTTTGATGCTTTTTTTTTAAATAGGGTAGAATTTCGTAAGCTATCCAATGGTGTAAGTGTTTCTTAACTATAAATTAGATAAAATTTTCAAATTTGCATCTAAAGTAAAAACACATGATAACTTGGCTAAGTTTTAGGGTGTTTTGGTAAATGATTCATCTAACCCCTATATCCTTTTGTTTCTTTTGATCTCATCTAACATTTTGATCACTTTTGCAGGTTGGAAATCAAAATCAAAAGAAAGAGGAGCATGGAGATGATATTTTGTCTAATCAAAGTGTTTTTTTAACACTTAAGTGTTTGTTTAACACTTCTTCAAAGAATTTGTCTTCCTTCTCCTTCTTAGGACACTAGTTTTCAATTGGGCTTAAAAAGAACCTTTTTCATTTCTTGCAAAGGCTAAAATGAACTTTAGGATCACAACTTACTAGATTTGGTTTATTGGATTAACAATTGAATAAGGAAATTTCTCACACTTCATTTGGTGCTTTAAAACAAAATCATCATTGCTTTGAGGGTTTAAAAAGAACAAGTGTAGTTTTGTTTGTTTGTGAAGGCTTACTTAAACTAAAGCCATTGGAAAAGGACGTATGCGCTTCTCTCGCGCTTTATAGCGATCTTGAGAATCAAAAGGTCTTTTCCATGACTTTGGGTTGAGATAAAGCAATCACCTCCACACTTCGATTTGGGCTTAAAATTGAACAAACTATTGTGCGAGTGTGAGTGGGGACTTTGTTGCGTATATTCTCTCTCCTTGTTGCCTACAAGGATTGATCGAGTTATGAATATTGTTCTTCATTTGCTTTTGTTTATCCTAGAGGGCCTGCCTTGGGGAAAAAGTACTCACCCAAGGGAACGACTCAACCGGTAACACTCTAAAGCCAAGAGTATTTCCAGCCAGGATATGAATGTGGGTATTGGTTAAACACCATTATCACGCGGTTGGCTCTGACAAGATGGATCCGAAAGGGGACTCTTGCCGTATGGGTCAATCTCCACGAACGAAAATTCCTTATTAAAGCCCTTGTTTAGAAAAGGCCAAAATCCTATCTATTTGTTGGTGCAAGAACGGTCATTCTAAAGCCGCCCCACAATTTTACAGCTTTTAGAAGAGATGGAAAGCATGCCATGGGAGTTTCATGGGTGTTGATGCTTGGCTGCCCCGATTGACAATAATGAGCCATGGAGGGTAGCCAGTGGGGTCAAGCATCTAACCATCCGCTAAAAGTAGGCGTAGCTGGACTTGTCCAAGTGGGGACTCAACAAACATTGTCTATCACATCCATAGGATTGTACATGCTTTTGGGTTACAAAAACACATGCTTGTTCGTAAACATTGGAAAACAAACACTTAAACATGATCATGCAAATTTCAAACCCCTTTTGATAGAGAAAATACCTTTTGACAAATTTAAGTGTTGTTGCTTTCCCTTGGGATTATGTCCTTAGAGGTTTCTTAGCACTTGAATTTATATCGTCATTTGCTCTAACTAGGGTTAACCTAGGAAATCCCTTTGCCTCAATTTCTTGGAACTCCCACACAACACTTTGTGGGAAGAAAAGGAATTTTGACATAGGACATCTTTAGTTTGAAACATAATCAAGAAAGTGTATTTGGTAAAAAGAAGTCATTAAAAGAAAAGATAAGCAATTGAGCCCCACACATGTCTTTTCAATGATTTCTCGCAAGGTCAAGATACAAAAACCCAAGAAAAAGAAAATTAGCCCAAAACAACATCAACAAAGACTCAAAAGGTTATATGATTTTAGAGAAAAGTTGTTGGCTAATTTCTATAGACATGCTTCAAGAGACAACCCCACTTTATATTCATTTTACTACACACAAATCCAAGATTGTTTCAAGGGATTGGATACCTTGCTTAGGGCATAACATGTTCTTCAATACCTTGGTGTTGTTAAACAAAAGTCTAAACTAGGGTCATTCTAAGATCAAAACAAACATTCATCCATCAAAAACATCATCAACCATAAACATCTCACCAACATTTTGAGAAAATCTTGACACAACTATGCTAGGCTCCTTTGGTAGACATCAAAACCTTTCAAACATGAGACTTTGAATTCTTCAAACATCAAACATCAAACTTGTTCAACTCAAGTGTGTGTGAATGAATCCTTTTGCACATGCTTAGTTGAATTATCACTTTGTTCAAATTAATGGTGGATAGATGCATCCTTCTCCCATCACTAATTTGGATTATCTTTTGGTTAGCTTGTGAGTAGACACATCCTATTCTCACTCCTAAATCAAATTATCCTTTATGAGCATTAGTTATCTTTTTTAGATCATCATCCAAACATCTTGGGGATATCTCTTGCTCAAACATCAACATTCAAAAGATAGAATTCAAAGTCTAAACATCAAACAAACATCAATCAAAGCAAACCCAAAGTACCTAGCATCACATCAAGATTTTCAATACAAATTCAAAACTTCCATTCTCATCCATATATCATACACCTTTCATCTTCACATCTTTGATCTTTTACACATCCTAGTTTGCTCTTTTATGGTTCAAACAAGATCACAACACAAGAGGAACATGGAGTTAAATCAAGAAACATCAACCACAAGTGATCTAAGCCAAAACATTCCAGAAATCCAAAACACACCACTTCCAGACCTCACTATCACTACACACGATCCACAAAAAGAGGTCTTGGTGGAAGACATCACACCAACAGAACTAAGTGAGGAAGAAGTTCTTGAGATGCTCAAACAACCAAAACTACAAAAGTTTCTTCGCGCAATGACTAAAATAAATCCATCAATTCTCAACACTGTTGAGGATGCGCTTCTTGTACCAAATGACCAAAACACCCTTCCACAATCGACCACTTCCATTACCGCCATAGAACCTACTATCAATGAGGATGATACCCTCTTCAACACGCATCAAAATCCACTTTACAACCCACTTGGATTTATCGATACATCTGAGGTTCCTTACCATACCACCTCATCATTTTCCCTTGACACGCAAGTGTCTAGACCTTTGGTACAAGCAAGCTCATCCGAAATAGAGAGACCCTACGGATTTGTCTCTTCATTTGCACAAGAAAATTTTCCACCATTCAAACCATTCACACCTCCCACCACGTCAACACCATATTTTGGTTTAGGGATCTCCCCTTTACCTAAACTTCCACCTTTCCCTAACATAAATCACCCCATCCAAATCAATTCATCCAACCAAGGGGGTACATCACATCTTTCAAACACACCATCCACATCAAACCAACGCATGATAGCTAATCAAAATATGGTCTCTCAAAGACCCACTATTTCGCTCATCTCTACCATTCCTACCACTTCACCTAGTCCCACCATTCCTATCACTTCACCCATCCCAAATGCACCTATCACCACATTCACTCCAACCACTACATCCACTATACCTCAAACTTCCACTACCCCCATCACACCCCTTACATTGCAACCTCCCACCACCACCATCACTCTAAGCACATCTCAAACTCTCACTACTCCATCCAACACAATTCCAATCCCACCACCACCACCATTGCAACCAAGCCAAGTAAGCCATTACAATGTTGCATTCAAAGCATACCAACAATTGCTCCAACAATATCAAACAATTCAACAAGCACCTATAGCCACACATGCTTCTCAAGCTTCATAGAAAAATCAAGCTCAAACATCACTGCAACAACAACAAGCACAACAAGCGGCACAAACCCAAGCTTTGTTGCAACAACAACAACAAGCTACACAAGCCGCACAAGCCGCACAAGCTGCTCAAGCTGCACAAGCTGCACAAGCTGCTCAAGTCGCACAAGCCGCACAAGCTGCACAAGCTGCTCAAGCTGCAAAAGATGCCCAAGATGCCCAAGCACGAGCGCAAGCACAAGCGCAGTACTTTGCACAAAAATGAGCAGCCCAACAACTCGCATATTAGCAAGCATTAGAGCAATACCAAGAGCAACAAGAAGCAGCACAGCAAGCCCTAGCTGATCAACAACAAGCATTGTTGGACCAACAACAGCAAGCACAACAACAAGCTCTATTAGCGCAACAACAACAAGATCAACAACAAGCGTTGTTGAAAGCATACATGGCACAACAAGAAAACATTCCACCCATTCAAACACCCACTCCACCCCCCCAAAACACCTTCATTCCACCTCCTGATCCACAATTGGATGTCACCGCACAAATAAAATTTCTGTCACAACAAGTGCTTGACCTTCAATTAGGAAGGACACCAAAACCACAAAAAAACGTATGCCCTTATCCATTTGATAGGAGCGTAGAAATGAAACCATTCCCAAAATGGTTTGAGATCCCTAAATTTGACAAATATCGTGGAATGGGTAACCCTGAAGATCACATCAGGGAATTCCAAGTACATTGTATGGAGGTGGCTTACGACGAAACGTACTTGATGAGATTATTCCCAAGAAGCTTGGCTGGAAACACTATTGATTGGTTTTCTCAACTTTTTGCAATCAAAAAATTCCAGGAAATCATAGATGCCTTCATACAGAATTATTCCTTCAACACTCCCATGGAGGTTAGCTTACAGGAATTATCAGCTCTCAAACAAGGGAAAAATGAATCATTCGGTGCTTTCTTACAACTATGGCGATCCAAAGCTAATCAAAGCAAGTGGTCCATGCCTGAAGAGCAACAAGTGGGAACTATCATTGCGAATCTTGATGGGCCCTTGGCCTTCCACCTCAAAATGCAAAACATCACCACTTACGACCAGTTGATCCCTAGGGCACTCAATATTGAACGAGCCCTTGCCACATAGGGAGAAACTTCATCATATCAAGAAGGCCGCTCATCATCCAATTATCATGACAAACCACGAACATGGGCAAAGAATCGTAATGTAACCAACAATGGTGTCGTTGACGCCAAGGTTGTCATTAGTGCCCCACGGAAGAAAAATCCACCATCCCAACAACAACACCAAAATACCAATCAAAGCAATCGACAAGTCAATACTATGGTCCAACCATCCCATAACCAAAACACAAACAACACTGATAATTAGGGAGGACCACAGCGAAACAAGTTCTTCCCCAAACGAAAATACACACTCCTTGGGGAACCTGCTGAAGCAATCATGAAAAGATTGGTAGATGAAAAATTGATAACGGTCCCTACACATAATAATTATCAAGAACCATCGGTCAAGCCACCATGGTATAATGAGAATTATCTTTGCGACTTCCACAAACTCAAGGGACACATGACAAACAACTGCATGAGGCTCAAAAATTTAATTCAAGACCTCATAGATGACAAAATCATAGATGTGGAAGCACCATCAGGAAACAAAGATCTCAAGATTTACACGAATCCGATGCCGAATCATGGCAACAAAGGAAACAAAGATCAAGACAAAGGAAAAGGGGCTTATAAAAATGTCAACCACACATACGAGGGTGTTGTCGCTTGTTTAGATGAGTTTTGTGGAGTCATCACCATCAAAGGGGCCCAAGCCGATTGTGGAGTCACCACAAGAGGTGGAAAGGTTACCATTGCAGCACCATCCCAACCAAGCAGAAATTCCACATCCAATCCAAGGTCTAACCCTAGTGGCTATAATGTCTTGGATCAATTGAAAAGAACCCCTACACATATCTCCATCATGGAGTTACTCAAAATCTCATCTACACACAAAAAGATTCTAGAAGAAGCTTTGGCGTCATCTACTGTCCCCACAGATCTAGATGCAGAACAATTCCAAGCTATGGTCGCAAGTATCACCACACCTAACATTCTTACATTTTCTGAACAAGACTTCCCCACACAACCATCTCACAACCGTGCGCTTCATCTGGAGGTGTACGTAAATAAAAAGAAATTCAAGAGAGTCTTGGTGGATGGAGGTGCAGGCTTAAATATTTGCTCCTTAAAGCTTCTAAAGAATTTGAACATTTCAGAGGATTCAATTGACAAAGGAAAAGGCATCACAATAAGAGCATACGATGACCAGGAAAGGGTATCCCAAGGCACCATTCAACTTCCTATCCAGGTTGGACCCGCCATCATGCAAACCAACTGTCAGGTCTTGGACCTCGATTTACCATACAACATTCTCCTAGGGCGACCATGGATACATGCAATGCAAGCTGTAGCTTCAACCTTTCATCAATGTGTGAAATTCACACATGAAGGTCAAGAGGTTACTATCCATGGAGATCCTGAGCCATTTGCCTACTGCAAAAATCTAGAGGCAAAATACTACAAGATCCCGCAAGTACCCAAGAATGATGAAGGCCCATCAACACCTTATGTGGATCCCGCCACTCTCACTTCTGTGACAGAGACACCCTCCACCCCCGCCATCCCCGCCTTTTCTGATATCAAAGTCATAATACAAGATGATGGTTGTGGAAACTATTCAATGCCTAAGAATGCTTTTGTAGTAGGAGAGCTACCACAATCTCCTAGATCAAGAGGATGACCACAATCACAAGAAGCTTCAACATCTCAAGGCTCCTATGAATGAAACCCTACCTTCACAAGTGCAGGAGATCTTGGTCAAGAAACATTAGAGAGGGACCTATCTCATCTCGTTTATCGAGATGATATACCGGTAGTTGAATTGCCTATGGATGAACGAAACAAAGGTATGAAGATGATGCTCTTGATGGGCTATAACCGGAACCAAGGGTTAGGCCAAGATAATAATGGGCGTGTAATACCCATTATACCTAAGAAGCAAATAAAAAATCTTTGCATTGGTCATCCTACTCCTAAGGTAACTGTACTTGGTCGAGGTGCCCATGGTAGACAGAACCGAATGCCTCCTCAGGAATCCGTAACTACTCCACAATCCTCCATGACTTTAGGAATGCACACTGATTTAACTAAGTCACCAGAAATAGGATTACCTTTGCTGTTTGAGGATACTAATGTCCTTATGATTAGCACCTTGTCTTATGAGTCTGAAAACCAAAGCAATGAAATCCGATTAGTCTATCCCCAACTGATTGATTACAACCAACGGGGACCACCAATTCTTGACATGTTTGAAAACGATGAGGCACTCTCAGAATTCATGGGACTTAGGGATGACATTCCATGTGGGGATCATAAGGCAGGTTTTATCATAGAGCTAGATACACATGCATACTATGGAGAAACGATTGAATCCCTTAGTCGCAAAAATAAAAAATTGAGAATAATCTCCAAGTCCTTGAGTGAAAGCCACCTTGTGGCACTCTCCGACTCTGAAAAAGTAAAAAGAAAGGACGCATCCAATGGTGAAAACCTCTTTGAGGTGCCTAAGGATGGGGGATTCAATCTTCCTCTTATAGCTATACACCAAGAAAAGTCAGCTATGCTAGCAGAAAAGTGCAACCCCATCAATCTGGGAACACAAGAAACTCCTCATATTACATTCTACATTGAGTCATTATTATGCAAAGAACAGGAGTTGGCTACCTTCTTAAAGGAGAGGAAGATAAATTTTGCGTGGACCTATGCTAATATGCTAGGATTGGATCCAGAGGTAGTGGTTCATCACTTGGCAGTCTATCCTGAAGCTAAACCTGTAAAACAGAAGTTGAGAAAGATGCACCCACAGATTGCTCTATTAGTCAAGATGGAACTCCAGAAACTACTAGATGTGGGATTCATACGAATGATCGCCTACCCTAAGTGGGTGTCCAATCTAGTACCAGTTTCAAAACCAACTGGGGGCATAAGAGTCTGTACGGACTTTAGGTACTTGAACAAGGCTTGCCCAGAAGATGATTTTCTGTTTCCTAACATTGATATGATTGTAGACATCACCGCAGCACATGAGATGCTTTCCTTGATGGATGGATTTTCAGGCTATAATCAGATAAGAATTGTAGAGGAAGACCAACATAAAACATCTTTCACTTGTCCTTGGGGCACATACTGCTGGAACGTAACGCCATTCGGCTTAAAGAACGTTGGGGCCACATACCAAAGGGCCATGACACTAATATTCCATGACATGATCCACAAAACAGTTGAGGACTATGTCGATGAAATATTGGGAAAATCCAAAAAGAGGAAGGATCATATATCGGTCTTGAGTGCTATCTTTGACAGACTAGAAGAATACAAGGTTCGTTTGAATCCCAAGAAGTGCATCTTTGGCGTACAATCAGGAAAGCTGTTGGGCTACATAGTGTCAATGAGAGGCATTGAGATTGATCCGGCAAAGGTGAAAGAAATACTTGAAATGGAAGCTCCTAGGACATTGAAACAACTGAGAGGTCTCCAAGGCAGGCTTCAGTCAATTCACAATTTCATAGCACAATTATCAGACAAACAAATCCCTTACTCTCACTTACTCCACAAGGGGGTAACATACAAATGGGATGACAAATGCGAACAAGCCTTCAAAAAAATCAAGGAATATTTGTTAACACCTCTAGTACTAAGGCCTCCAATTCAAAACAAACCATTAATCCTTTATATCTCAGCAACTATTGTAGCCCTTGGTGCTCTCCTAGCACAACATGATGAAAATGGAATAGAAAGAGCCATCTACTACATCAGTCGAACAATGGTGGGCCATGAGTTAAACTATACATTCATCGAAAAAGCTTGCCTAGCAGTCGTGTTTGCATCCCAAAAATTCAGACACTACATGTTGGCACACAAGATCAAACTCATAGCTAAAATTGATCCCTTAAAGTATCTTCTTTCAAAGGCAATGCTTATGGGAAGAATGGCTAAGTGGGTAATGATATTATCAGAATATGACATTGAGTATGTGGAGCGCAAGGAAATCAAGGGACAGGTCATTGCAGACCAACTGGCAGATGCACCTATCTATGCGGAGAACCCACTTGTTTCAGAATTTCTAGATGAATCCATTTTCAACATTGACATAGCTACTCATTGGAAACTATACTTTGATGGCTCCTACACACAACATGGGTCAGGAGCTGGTATCTTCTTCATCACTCCACAAGCGGATTGTATACCAAGATCATACAAACTAGCATTCCCTTGTACCAACAACATTGTAGAATACGAGGCTTTAACTATAGGTCTCAAGATAGTAGTACAGTGGAACATTATGACATTGAAGGTATATGGAGATTCATAGCTTATCATAAATCAAGTGAACAATGAGTACCAAACAAAGGATGATAAGCTAACTCCATACACAAGGTTGGTGGAAAATCTCAAGGAATCTTTTGTTGACATCACATTCGAGCAAGTACCAAGAACCAACAACAGAGCAGTAGACGCAATGGCAACTATTGGATCACTCTTAGAGATCCCTTGAAATGTTCTAAAATACGACTTCTTAGGAGAGTAGCTTCTCGTACCAGCATTCAAGGTACCAAAGTCAGAATTTGTGGGCGAAATCGTTGGTCCGAATGATCAGTGGTACCAAGACATTTACACATACCTTAGGATAGGTATCATTCCTGCTAATTTTCATTCAAGCCTTAGACGAACCTTTATCAAGAAAGCATCTCATTTTGTCATTTTAGGAGAAACCCTATATCGCAGAAGCATAGAAGGAACCTTACTAAGATGTCTTAACCTTGAGGAGGCTTCGGCTGCCCTAACTGAGGTGCACAATGACATCTATTGTTCTCATTCGAGTGGCATGACCTTTTCTAAGAAATTGCTAAGGAGTGGGTATTACTGGCCTACCATGGACAAAGAGGCACATGAATACGTCAAGAAGTGTCTATAATGTCAGCAACACAGGGACCTCATCCATGCTCCAGCTCAAGAGCTTCATCCAATCGTCACACCATGGCCCTTTTCACAGTGGGGACTCGATCTCATTGGGAAAATCACACCCACCTCATCCAACGGCCACAAATTCATTATAACTGCAACTGAGTACTTCACCAAGTGGGTTGAAGCCATACCTATGACCTACATAACAGGAAATCAGATCTCAAAGTTCATCCTGAACTATCTCATTTGCCGCTATGGTGTCCCACAAGCCATTATCTCAGATAATGGGACACCATTCAAAAATCAAGAAGTCTGTGACCTATGTGATAAGTTCAAAATCCAACATCGCTTTTCCACCCCATACTATCCCCAAGGCAATGGCCAAGCAGAAGATACAAATAAAACCATCCTCAAAATCCTTAAGAAAATAGTCAATGATGTAGGTCGTGACTGCCATTTGCAGCTTAATCCTGCCCTTTGGGCTTACCGAACTAGCATCCGCACAGCCACTGGTGCCACACCATTTTCCTTGGTCTACAGATCAGAGGCCGTCTTTCCCATTGAGATCAAGCTACCATCCCTCAGAGTATCATTGCAAAACCTCAACACGGATGAGGAATATCGAGTTTCAAGACTGAACGAGCTGGAACTATTGGACGAGCGACGTCTGGATGCTTTAAACCATCTGCAAGTGTATCAAAATAGACTGAAAAGGAGCCACAATAAGAAAATCAGAAGTAGAACTTTCTAGGTTGGAGAATTGGTGCTAAAAGAGAATCAGAAGAATGTCTTGAACCCAAATGGCAAGGGCAAGTTTGAACCCAACTGGCTGGGACCCTTTGTCATCACAGCAAGCTATAAATCAGGGGCATATCAGTTATCAACACCCGAAGGGGAACCCCTACAGGAGCCAATGAATAGCTGCCATCTCAAAAAGTTTTATGCCTAAATCTTTCAAGGTATAGAACCAAAAAATCCAAAAAATCATAAAAGTCCTGAAAAAATGGTTACTTCGGCAAAAACCTAGCAAACAGGAATCTTGGTGGCAATAAAAAAATCAAAAAATCAAGAAAATAATAAAGAGAAAAAATCGTCCTCTAGTGAAAACCACTTCGGTGGCACTTTGGGCAAGTACCTTGATGAAAACCTGGCAAACAGGCAATTTGTGTAAATAAGCACTCTCCATCCATCTTGGTCTCCGTGACTTGCTTTGCATCATTCACTCACCCATCGCATATCATCACATTTCACCCTTCCATCCGCATCTGCACCATAGCTTGGTCTTGCGTTTGTGTCATGATTCCTCCTAGAGCTACTCGGCCCACTTAAAAGGTCAGTTTGTCCTACCTATATCGGAGTAGTCTATCGCCTTACGCTGGGGGCACGTTCTCATCAGATCGGATTCGTGTATGATCTTAAAGTCCAAAAAATTAGAAAATCCCAAAAACATGCAAAACATTGCAAAAAAATCCAAAAACAGGTCAAAAAGTCATTCAAAAAGTCAAAAACAGAGTCATCTTTTCAAAGTACATTGTCTCTGAGCCTGAACGTAGGCAAGGTTCATCTTTGATTATCCCCCGAGACATTTAGGTCGGTCCTATAGGAGTCTGTCATAATAAACTGACATTTCGTCATGTATATCTTCATTTGTAAATCGGTCAGGTTGTCAGTCGAACTACGTGGTCTCTGCGTGTATAACTTAGGCAAGGCTAATCTGTTGATGAGCCCACGAGGCCCCTAGGATAGGTCTTTAGGTTAGTCTCTTGGTCAAAATCTTAGAAAATCTCAAAACATTAGAAAATTGAAAATCAAAACATTTGAAAATCTTGAAAAAATACCAAAAACAGCCTGAAAACATGGCAAAACTCAAAAAACATCCAAATATTTGAAAAAATAAATAAATCCATTCGCCTCATCTCTCTTACACTCGTAATAATCAATCATCCTTAATAAATTGTCATCACCCTCAACCTTTGGTAAAACAGTCGGAAACAAGTCTAGCAGTCAAATGTGAAAAACCTAAACTATCAAAATCTCAAGTATAGGTCAGTCAGCAAGCAAGTTGGTCAACTCTTTTCTTATCAATGGCATATAAATCATAAATCAATTTCATCATCGTTTGATAAAAGCATGTCCTAGGATCCGTTCCAACAATGGGAAATTTTATCAAACCAACCACTTTGGGTAAACAAAACGACGTGTCATTAACATGTCCTAGGATCCATTCCGACAATGAACATTATCTTTTGGCAATAAGTTTTGGCTCCCATCTTTCGAAACATCATTTCTCTCAGCTAACAATACGAAGAACATTAGTTTGTTTGCTCACTTACTTTATCTTATTTGATTTATCTCATTGTGCTCATTCCAAGGACCTCTCGATGATGTCCGAACGAAGGATTTAGAGAGATAGGAATGGGGCAACGATCATTATCTTTTGTTTGTTGTGCTTGTTGGATATCTTTGTAATATAAGATTGGTCATGCGTGCTTTTGTTTAGTCTGTAGCGAGGGTGTTTTAAGTTTCTCGTTGACCACATAGAAAGGCTCGCCTTCCTATGTTTTGGTCTGAGATATTTGAAATATTTGAACTATTTTCTGGATAGGGTTCCGTATGTCAGGTGTGAACAAGAATACTCCTATCCAATTTGTCGAGTCAAAGTCCATCACACTAGGTACAACGCCATCCTGGTTCTCGATACCTTGATGCATCGTACTGCATGTATTATCAAACATAAGGAAATCCGCCCTTTGAAAATCCCAACTCCACGGCAAGTAGTCATCACCATTTGCATGATCATCTCATTCTTTCATTCTTCTATCACATTCTTCTATCTTTACTAACATTTCTATCCCAGTTGGTACATGAAGCTACCCACAGCTAATGAATGTCCATTCATCTACATCAACCACTCCTCTCACATTTTATCGTGATTTTGATTGGCAATTGGCATTCCCATTCAACATCTCGAGGGGGCAATATACCAGTGCAATTCTTCTCACTGGGGCAATAGTGGGGCATCCGAAAAATTAGAATTTTTTTGATTTTGATCATGACAAGATCATTCTTTGAATCAATGCAACAAGTACATTGCTTCAAAGAGGGGCAAAATGTAGACACACAAAATGTACAAGTTGACATTGCGCATCTAACTCTAATCTAGTAACATCATTTCATCCTAAATCATTCCCTGACCTAACCATTTAATTGAATATCTTTATTTGATTAAATTAATTTGTTTTCTTCTCTTAATTAAACAAATCATGTGTTTAATTAAGTCTCGTAAATCATTCTCTATCCCTATTTTAATTAAATAATTAATTTTATTTAATTAAATCTCTAAAGTCTATCTATTAAATTGAATAAATTAAAATCTTATTTAATTTAGTCTTACTTCAATCTCTTTAATTAAATAGTCAAAACATGTTTATTTAATTAAACTCATTAAATCATTTCCTCTCTTGTTTGATTTAAATTAATCCAAAAATCTAAGTCAAAATAAGTCAACTCACCTAATCATCATTAAACTAACATAATCATCATTTATTTAATCTAACCATGATTAAATACTAATCTCACCCACTTTCATTCTCTAGATATCTCCACTTGCACAAATAAATCAATTTATTGATTTATTAAATCTTCATTTTCCCTCAACAAAGCATCTTTTGGAGGAATATTCTTCTATTTCAAATTCAAAATTTGAATAACATGTCCTTCCAACATGTCATTTACTCTCTCTTACAAGTCCTTCCAATAAGGCATTTACTTCTTCTTACATGTCCTTGCCTTGAGCCAAGTGGCATTTAATGCAATTTTCTTTCCCCCTCTTACATGTCTTTTCTCAGAATTCAAATTCAAAAATTGCATTTATTGGCACATTTGTCAAAACTTGCTCATTCCTCATCCAATCACATTTTGGACAAGTGGAATTTTTCCATTGGCCAAATATTTGTCCCACATTTCTCTATTTTGGCTTTGTTTCCATTTCAACATTCTATATATAGAATGCTTCACCATGCATTTTATCATCCACAATTATGCAAAGTTACTATGCTAAAATACTTAGCAATCCTCATCCATCTCATTTAGCTAGGTTTTTTGCAGATTTTAGCTTGGAGCATTCATCAATCTTCATCAAACTGGATCACAATCTTCATCAAATCATCAAAGCTAGCATTGGAGTTGGGAAAGGGCCAATTTCCACATCAAATTGGCACCAACTCCCTCAAGAGATCAAGAGTTTGCTTGCATTAGATATGATTTAATTGTTTCATTTGTGTTCTTCATTTTCATTTCTTATCTTTTGCAAATTTCAAATGGATTTCTTGAGGAATCATTTGTTTCTAACCTTGTGTTTGATCTAATTGTTTGCATGTTTATTGTGTTTGTGCAAGGTCTAGTTTCAAATGGTTCACAATATCAATAGTTTCGAAACCTAAACATAATGCATAATTAAATAGCTATAAAATAATCTCTATAGTAGGTTATGATCTTGAGATGGATACCTTTGATTATAAAATAGACCTGTGCAACCTATTAACCATGACATAATTCACTAAGCATATATTACATTTAAGCTCTATAAGGATTGAACAAAATTTGTAAAATTTAGTCACACAAGTACATCGGATACAAACTAAAACTAAATTTGAAATACAAAGCTTATTATTTTAAAAATTTGAGTTCTTTGGTGGAAAGATTTTTTTTTTAAAACCAAAACCTTCATGACATAGGAAACTAAATAAAAAGTAACCCTCAACACAAATATTTTTGCAAGTAGATAAATGAGAACAAAAAATCTCACTGAAAATCATATTTGTGATTATGAAACAATACATGTAGACTTATATATACAAAAAAAATGATCACAAATAATGCTTTAAATAATCCATAACTGACAAAATTTAATCCACATGACATGGCAAAAATATTTGGTGTAATACACTTTGAGATAACCTTACAAATCATCACAAAGAATAACTAACGCATCATCAAAAAAAAAAAGTACCCTCAAGAAGAGATACATCATATATGTTTCCTAGAAATAATCTAGCTATTAAACAAAATTTACAATAATAAAGATATATGTTTAATGAATAATTGTCTATATTATCACTTATAAAAAAATATTACACATACTCACAAGAAATAGCTGGGTGGAAAGGGTCACACCCTTAGATTCCATATGGTGTTAAATCCTAAAGTTATATAAGAACATAGACAAGGTTTCTAGGTTGTCAATGTAGTAGAAGAGGGGGGAGGATGAGGATCTCATTTATTTGGCTCACCATGTACATCACTAGGATTTAGAGTGTTGGTGGGAAGAACCCAACCATTATTATATTTATCTTTCTCTTCTTTTTCTATAACATGGTCATATGAAATCATAACAGCTAACTTCAAGAGAACCTTTTTGAACCAAACTAGCTATAAATACCACCAATAGGCAACCTAGAAGCTCCTACCATTGGTAATGCAAAGGTGGAATGTTGAAGATAGATCCACAACTAGTTGAATTGATCATGATCCATTCACATAGCTAGAGGAGAAGCTTAAGAGCAAGTATCTTGAGTACCTCAAGTAGAGAGGCTTTTTCCATGATGCCATAAATCTAAAAGATAATAACCCCTAGAAGAGGAGGGAGGAGGAATTTTAGCAACCACATAATAGGTATTACCAAAATGGTTGATGAGCACCTATAAATTAGACACCTCAAGTATAAATCTTTATGATTTTTTTTTAATATGTAACAAATTATTAGAACAAGTCATTAAATATGTATAAAGAAAAATATGATGATCAATAAAATAATTAAAAAAGTAGTTCAATTTTTATCTTTACATGTGTTCAATAAAACCTCAACCCTGAAGCATGCCACTTTTGGTAGAACTTGTGATGGATGTGAGGTCAATCCCTTAAAATAACCATGTGTCATCAAAATACTCTTGTTTGAAGGGTTTGAAAAAATCATATTCAAATCTAGGTCCAAACATTTTAGGCTCTAGGATAAAACAAAAATAGGTTCTCGAGAGACTCTAACTATCCAAAAAATAAGAAATGCAGATCACAAAGTCAAAAATAAGATAACTTGGAGCCAATAAAAGGCCTTGGAAAATAATACACTTAGAAAATTGAGCCAATTTTGGCTTCAAAATAGCTAACTCAACCATCAATTTTAAGGATTGGCTATGGAATTCTCTTGCACTCTTAGGATCTTTCACCAAAAAGGAGAGAGATAGAACCCTAAAATTGAGGTGGTTCACTCAAATAAAGGAATGGAAGATGGAATTATAACTAAATGTAATGATATAAATGTAACTAAGCTATGCAATTGATTGATTATGAATGCAAAACTAATGAAATGTGCAATGTTTGAAAACACAGTGAGGTATGCAAGAATGAACGAAAACATGAACAAACACAAATAGAATTGAAAGATGTTCAACAAAGTGCACCTATGAATTTAATGCTAAATTTGGAAGGCTTTGAAAACTAGCAGAAATCATTATAAATCACTAGTGGGACTCATTCACCATTGATGGCGAATCAGTCCTGCTACTGACAAAAAAACCTGAAACTGATTTCTGATAGTTGGGAAATGGATTCTGAAAAAATTAAAATTTTCATCCCTAAGGTGGGACTCATTCGCCACTAATGGAAAATCAGTCCTCCAAAAATCTATGAAATCAAAGGTCAATTCCATAGCTCCAGTTCTGCACTTGTCTTCTTGTCAAGTTGACAGAGTCAAATCTACAGAAAACTAACTGTAGGTTATCTCCAAGCTTGAAATAGGGTTTAGTTGACATGAAACAATTTTTTGACTTCTTGTCCAATTTTCAACGCCTAATTTCTTGACAAATTTTCATTCAAAATTCTTGTTGAAGAAATCTAAAGATATATCAACGGCCACTCCAAGATGCTTGATGTTTGCTTAGTGCTTGAATGTAATTAGTGAATGAGTGAACTTGATGAATGATTGAATGAATTAGGTGTAAAATGGGAAAAAAAACACTTATTTATACACAATTATGCCCTAATAACCCAATAATACCTCATCATAGGCCGGCATAAGGTCTTTTTGAATAAAATACTGAAAGGAATTTTAAATTATTTTGAATTTGGAGCCAAGAGGGACTCATCCGTCACCCATGGAGAATGGGTCCTGCCTTGGGCTTGTAAGTGGGTTTCAAGAATTAACTTGCATTTAAAGTTGTTTTTCAGGTTTACATTAAAAAATATACTTAATTAAGTCTTATGAGTACATAAAGGGGTCATATAAAGCATAAGAAAGGTGTAAATAGTGATAAAAAGCCTAGAAAAGTGTGAAATCTTATTACAAGAATTTACAACACTTTAGAATAGGACTTGACAAGTGATGAAAAGGTTATTTTTAGGTTAATTATAATGAGAAGATTCTAGAAAAGTGTAGAAATGTGTTACAACACTTCACAACACCTTCACAAGATGTCATAATTTGAATGTTTACGACCTAATGTGAATGCTTAAGTTACATTGCAACATTAAATCAAAGAAAAATAAGTCAAACATCACAAGACAAAGACCTAAATAACCATGAAAATGTAAATGATTCATTTTTCTATGGTACACTAACTTAATGGTGTGTAATCTACATTGCTAAATAGAGATCAGTGACTACAAATGCTACCATTGATTCAAATTTTGAACCATGTGCAAGTGGGGAGAGAACCAAAGAGATTTTTACTTTTGAAACCTTCTAAAAAATAATACAATACATAGAAAAATTTAAAACACATGAATAGTAAACATTAATAGCTTATAAATTTCCTGATCAATTTAAAAAAAAATACATTTAATATCAAATATCCAAATGGGGGTAGGTTTTAATATATTTTTACAACACAATATTAACTCTTCATTCTTCTAAATATTTTAAGGAACTTGAAAAAGTAAAATTGGTAAAAGTTATAATGATTTAGGGACTACAAGTGGTGGTGTGCTTTGTTATAAATATTTTTTATATCTTTTTCATGGATCATGGAATATAAATATATAATACCAAACCATACACCCCTAAGAATAATGGATTTTTAGAAAAAAAAAAATGAATAGTAAATTGATGGAGAGAGCTACAAGTATACTCATTGGGGATAACTTGTAATAATAATTTTGAGAAAAAGTATTTTTTGTAACTTGTTAGTTGGAAAATAAGTCTCCTACATGAGATAATTTTGATAATATACATACACAAGTGTGGATAGGAAAGAAAATTTATTTATATATATTAGATTTTTGGGTTGCATGGAATATTCTCATGTGTTTAGGGAGAGATCAAATATGGATACCTATATGAGGATATTCATCCATCCAAGATTAGAACAAAAAAAAACCTTGTGCTTCCACAAAAGCATATAGTTTGTAGAAAATTATCAACCTAATTTGCATTAGAGTTTTAAGTTTTAATGTGTGTTGAGCTTTCTTAAATAAGAAGGGAGAGGCATTCCATGTATGAGGTTGATTTACAAGTGTCGCATGAAGTGGAGAAAATTAGTAGACAATTGTCCTATACATTTCAACCTTAGGATCACTTGGAGTGTGCAAACCAACAACCTCTATGACCAAGTCATCAACCTTGTGTGCCAAGTGTTGAGTGATTTTTTAGGTGAGATAGAAAGTCTTCCAACCTCGAAAAGGTATGTACATGAGTTTTACCATATAGCTTGATAACCTCAAGAGGCTTAAAGGTCACAAATTCAGTTAGACAAGATGTTGTCACAACCAGGGATAACTTTAAGAAACCCCCCCTTGGTGAAGTTGTAAATTCCTGGCGAATCTTTCCTTTTATTTGAAAAATATATATTAATTTTTCTAGAAAATCTATGCACATTATTAAAAAAATTTGTAAAATCTTGGCGAATCTTAATGAATAATTGGTAAAAATAATAATCACAGTGGTGAATCCTGGCAAATAATCACTAAAAAGATTAATTACAATGGTGAATTTCTCCTTTAAAAAATTGCATAGTTGGTTGGCCCAATTCCCCCATATTTTATTTTATTTTTTGTAATATTGAAGTAGGGAACCAGGGGCGGCAACCACCGACGGGGTCAAGGGGTATTGCCCCTTACAAGGGTGAAGGGGGCAGAGCCCCCTTGTGGGGGTCAAGGGGGAAACGCCCCCTTGCTGTGTCCAGGGACAACAACCCCAACACACTCATGTCATGATACAGGCGGGGACGAGGGGCAGAGCCCCTCTCCACCAAGCATAATTTCACTATAAAAAATGCATTAGAGCACACATGGATTAAGTATTTTTTTAAAATATCACTTTAAAATTAAGACTAAATAAAAAGTGAAACTTTTACCATTGATTAACTTTTTAATCAAGTGGTTGTAGGTTGATTCCGCGACCTAATACACACGTGCCTTTTAAAAGGCTGGTTGAGGCCTGAAATTTGTTTTGGTCCACATGATTAGGTTTAATCATGTGGACCAAAAAATATTTTGGGCCTCAACAAGCCTTTTAAAAGGCATGTGTGTATTAGGTCACGGAATCAACCTACAACCATCTCATTAAAAAGATAATCGATGATTCAATGACATTAAATTAAAGCCCTATTCAAGGCTAAAATATCCCTAAAATTAAATGGTAATTTATTATTGTAGTGATATTGCCCCAAAATTAATGGTAGTAATATAATATTACTGATGAATATAATTAATTTTTTTAATTATAGTATAAACTATTGGCGAATTGGTTCCAATGACACATTGTTTAAAAAATAATGCATAGGCAAATTAATCGAGACAAAATTATTTTTTTGTAAAAACCTGGCGATTCAACATCATTTTTAACTTGTACTATTCACCATTTTTGGAGGTCCAAATTTCAATTATTCACCAATTGGTGAATATTTTCCACTAAATTTTTCCCTTAAGTATACTTAAGTATAGTGAATAGATTATTTATTCGCACTAACACCCTCCCCCTTTAAGTGATACTTGGGGAGATCACAAAAGTGAAAATAGATAGAAATGGTTTTCAACTAGAGGCCATGTTAGGTAACCATGTACAATGCATTATCTTAAAGTGGAGTAAAGGAGAAAACCTAGCAGGAACAAAAATCCTCTCTAAAAAGAGACAAAGAAGGATTTAAGACCTAACAATGTGTACCTTAATGAAGAAGAGAGCCTAAAGTATGTAGAAGTTATAAACTCTACCAAAGATGGACTGGTGTATGATGAAATCAACAAATCTTGAAGTAATGTGGATCAATATGTGAGATATAAAACACTGAATGAGTGAACATATGAACACTACTCAACCAATAGACACAAGGTTTATCAAACTCTACGAAGATGATAATACAAATAGTACTGTGATAATGAGTACTAGAATCTCAAAATGTCATCCATTGAATTAATCCCACATTCAAGAGATCAAAATAGAATTAGGAGGCCTTCCAAAAAGAAGATTAATCCACTACTTCATTGAAAGAAGCATTAGTGCAATGAAAGAAATTGACCCTCTTCTTGCATCAACTACCCCTTTAAATCATCATTAATAAGCCTCTAGGACCCATTATTTCAGATTTTAAGTCTTAATTTAGCTAAAAACCTGACAAAATCATGTAAAACATCAAAAATCTCGAAAAACCCACCTCAAAAATCTAGGGTGGGACTCATTCACCACCTTGGGAATATGAGTCCCCTTAGGTGGGACCCATTTGACACCTTGGGAAAATGAGTCCCATTTGTGGTCTTTTTAAGTTTTGAGTGAGAAAAGCACCTTTTTTAATTCAAATTTTTGGTTGATGTCAACCTTTGAGATCTAGATAACAATAAATTAGGTGTTAATACCTATATAAGCGAGTTTCTAAATCTCTTTTTTTATCCAAGAAAGAATTTTTCATGAGAAAATTCAAGAGACAAGTATTGAGGATCTTCAAGCATTCTTTCACAAGAGAATTCAAGTTTCAAAAGTAAGCAAAGTTGAAGTCTTAGAGTAAAATTAAAGTTTTTTTGTAGGTCTTCAAGATCACTTTCATTCAAGATCTAACATTTTTGAGGGTTGATCATGGTTTTCTATATGGTGAATCATGATGGATTCTATACTGGGGAGGTGCAACTAGCCTTGAAGCCAAGCCTAAGGACATGTTTCATAAGTGATTCCATCCTCCATTATCACTCTACATTCAATCTAATGTACAACATCATTAGGTTTCATTTGGGTGATTAGAGATATCTCAATGTGAGTTATTCATTGTCATGTATTCATTAATGCATCTCATTCTTACACATTAGAATAGGGTTGCATTGCATTTAACATTTCCTAGTATTAGACACACTTAAGGCTAGGATTTATGTTCACATTTACATTCAAGTTCCATTATTTCCATCAAGGTTTAATTACCAAACTAGGGTTTTGACCGAGGAAAACACCCCATAAGAAAATCAAGTCTATATTTAGTTTTGCAAGTATTTTCTCATATTTGAATCCGGAAATGAGTTTGGAAGGGAAGGGCAGAGATTAGAGCACAAATTTGAACTTTAAAAGCATAATGGGACTAATTCCCCAGAAGTGGCAAATGAGTTCAACTAGAGGTGTTTTCAGAACTATTCACGGATTCATATACCCTTTTCCTTGAAACCTGTTTTTGTATAGAAACCTATTCATGGTGTTTTTAGCACTACAACAACTCATACATAATGCAAGTATCCTATCTCTCTTGAAAGGTAAATCTATATCAACAAGACTCAAAAGATAACCCCAAGGTCTCTAATGTCTGGTCTTGACAATGTAGAAAACAACTCAGAGATAAATGTGAAAATATTGGTTATCACAAAGGGCCTTACAAACAAAGTAATGTGATAGAGCTTCCAAAATTTGCCAATTTTTAAGTAGCCCATAGGCCCTGTCTACTTTATAAACCCTTGTCCCCATGTGTGAGTAGGGTTTTGCTTATGATAGCTTTTAAGTCTTATAACGCTTTGTTGACCTACTTCTCCAGTCACTAGTTCATTAAGTCATTACTTAAGCTACAGTGCATGTCTGCCTACCGGCCCCTTTGGTTAAGAGCATCGGTCACCCAATCGGCTCATCGACCTTAGCTATTTCCTAAAGTCGGGTCTTAATTTTCCCTGGTGATCTAAGCTTAAGTCACCATCCTGTGAGGTTCATGTCATCATCGGCCTAACTAAGGCCATTTATTAAATGGTAACCTTTCCATGTGTGCTAGTTTTGAGATTTGAGGCTATGGCAAGGATAATCTCCACTATTCCCCACTGGCTCGCAAGGAGAAAGTGAACACTTGTTAAAAGCCATGAAATCAACGAGATCCTAACACATGGATCAATCTACCCAATTTGTGAGATGGGTGGAGCCTTCTGATAGAGAAGTTACCATTTGAGGTGAGTTAACACCATTGGTCAAGGACATATCAGTGAAGTACCACTAGATTTCAAACCTTGTCAACGTAAATGAAGTCGTCTAATTTGCAATCTCCTCATGAGATCAACAGTTGATATTCAAAGTTGATAAAATGAAACGTGATAGCTATTTTCATTCTGCAACCAATGGACATTAATGAAATATTCTCTACAGATGCAATCAAATTGATCTCTATGCATGTGGACACTTAATTGCTAGCAATCATGAAGTGTGATTTGCAAATTTTCATGCACTTAGGAATTAAATGGTGACAATACAAATTCCAACAAATTTCCCAGTTTGTGCATGTGTTCTTTAGCAAGCAATAATAATTGATCTCATCACTTTTCTCAATAAATAGAAGTGGTGAGTTGCTATTTTCACCATAGGAATTAAGTTGTTAAGTTTTCAAGTTTGTGCAGAGAGCCAAAGTTCATATGTATACTTTCTTGTGATAAAATGAGTAAGGATGGCACCTCATCTATCTCAATGCGAAGGTTTGCAAGACAAAATTTGTAGGAGTCCAATGGAATAGACCCGAAGCTTGCACAGAGTGCTCACAAAAGTGTCCATGGTGAGTAATCTTCACCCATGATTACTAGATGTAGCCACCGACTGAAGAGGCCAGACTACAACCTTGAAGGTAACAGGAACTAAAGGGAAGGAAATTGTTGGGCCATCCCAAAATTTGCAAAGGAAAATTAGGTATGGTTGTGGCTCATTTGGTCGGCAGAACTCTCCTATTGATGTTACTAATAGTTCATCTGATAGTGAAATGGAGACAGACTCTATTTACCATCAATACCTCGCAACCTTAGGTAGAGCACTATCCCTTGAGGAAGAGGTGTTGTCTATCCCTCCTTTGGTTGTCAGGACTCCGAGTGGACAAGATGGCACCATGTTTAAATAGGACAAAGATGAAGTTGGGGTTGAGGTTTTATCCCTAACCCTTGCAATGACACATAGTGGCTATGTGTATTAAGGTGTGCGTGTTGCTACTAAGAGGGCTTCTAGTTTTTGAAAAGGTGGTGGTTAATGAAATTTTTGTGTTGATAAATTATTTCTCTGGCTGTCGTTTTCTCTCTGCGTGCGTGGAAAATTTTTAAGGCATTGAAAGTTGACTGTGTGCCCTCGTGGCATTTTGGGCATTGGTTTTGCTGCTTACCTGGTGGTGGAGGAAGATTTTGGTGGCACTTTCCTTCTTCCTCATGATGGTTGTGGAGATTTTTACTTTCCCTGACTTAACAAAATTCTCATGTGGGGAATTTTGGAAATGCAGCTGAAATGTGATATGAAATGAAATTTTTGTAATGTAACTATATTTCGAGCTTGAAGCTTGTTGGTTCCCTTAATCTATAAAATGGAATTTAGTTCTCATTTAGCAGGGGTTCTAAAAATTTTGAATCTTCAAGTTTGATACGTAAGGGTTAGAAAATATAGGAATACCAGAGAATAGGGTAGTAAGGTTATCTTGGGTTTTGAACTTTACATATGAAAATCTTAAATAGTTATATAGAAATTACTGATATCGAAAGTAAATTTTATATATAGTTCATATGCTCTTCTCTATAAACCACTTTACAAATTTTGAATACAATATCAAGCATATTGGGTTCATCTTCAAATGTTTCATTTGAATGCATGTACTCATTTTTTCTTTGATTCAATGAATCAACTAAACGTTTAAGTGAGGTCATGGATTTGTAGTTATTTACTGAGAATTTAGTAAGAAGTGATGAATTATATGCAAAAATTTCCATAATGCAAGCCCTTGTTGAAATAGTCCATAACTATTAGTTTCAAATAATTTTTGCATGATAGGTCATAATATGTATGACTCTATTGCCCAATCGATGAAGGCACTAGTCTATTTGTCTTGGTATTTATGTCTTGAGTGATAATGAAGTATTGGACTATTGATTTAGGGTTAGAATACAAGTCTTTTAAAATTTATCTACAACGAAGCATGTATGTGAGATATCTTTCATGTTCCTAGTAAATGGATGGATATTCGCATAGAGATTAGCCAACCTTTGAGTAAATTGTGTTGTTTACCCTTTATAGGAACCAATCTATGATTTTCCATGTCATTACTGAAATGGTAAAATAAAATGCTAAAAGAAACACCCTCCTAGGTTCCATAGAGCCTAAAGAGTAGAAGATCTCAGTCTTTGACAGAATCTTGTCAATTGGCCATTTGCTTTAAGGGTATTAAAAATAATAGTTTGCTACTCTTTAGAGATTCCTTAGGTGTATTTGGAAAAAACCAATAGAATGGTGACTCTGTTGGGGAATTATCCTTCTCCAAATGCAAATACAAAATGCAGAGTCAAAGGGTAAAGTGAACCAGAAGGACCTGGTAAATAATTGGAGTGCAACAAAGATTGAAGGATCCAAGTATGACTCTAATGTGGAAGATAGCCCAAAACATGTAATACTGCTAAAGAAACTTCATCTCACTTCAAGTGCAATCCTCTAGAAGGAGGTGGTGACTCTGACTCAAAGAACCTATTAAAGCTTTCATCAATTGACCCGATCTGCAACTTAAAAGGAAAAGGATAGTTACTTGCTACAAATTACCAGGTATTTTCATAGAATTTTAAGGAATAGGATCATATTATTGATAAGTCAAGATAAATTTTCCCATAATTGAGATGTAAATGATTCCCTAATGAGTGAATTAGCACTAGATAAGGGAATGATAATAATATTTTAGCATGATTTTGTGTATAAGTTAAATTCTCGTGATATGATGAAAAGAGCATGTTAAATTGTTAAGATCTTAGGCAACATTTGTAAGAAATACATATTCCAAGGTATTATGATCAAATCTGTGAAAGGGATTGAAGGGATGTTGTATAATTGTCAGGTATATTCTCAATTCCTTTTCAAGAATTAAAAGTGAGTTGTCAATTCATGCCATCCTATTTAAATATGGAGAAAAGTGTGGAAGGTGAACAATTATTGTCTCACCAAGGAAATTTTAGTACTGATAAGTACAAGGCTATCATTTTTGAAAATATTTGTGGTTACCTAAATATGGTACCACCCAAGGTTGGGGACAAACTACCAAAGTTCAGTAGTGACAAGTCAGAGTCAACAAGTCGACATGCGTAGGAATTTGTTGATATGATGGGTGATTATGAGATAGATTGCGAAGATGTGGTCATGTAGCTATTTGTCCAATCTCTGAAAGGAGATGCAAGAGAATAGTTCTCTTTTCTTTCCATTTCTTCTATACATTGTTGGAATGAACTTAAGGTAGCCTTCATGGACCAATTTGGTGAAATTTTAAACCCAAGTGTTGTAAGAAAGAATTTCATGGAAATTTCTATGGATGAAGGGGAATTAGTCCCTGCTTTCAACCTTAGATTTGCCAAGGTTATAGGGGAAATCCATGAGAATATGAGACCAAATGATGTAGAGTGTTTGGTTGTATATTTGGGAGCATTTGATAGTAAGACGAGCTTCTTGTTGAGAGATAAAGAACCTACCACTTTACAACAAGCTTACTAGGAGGCCATGAACATCGAGAACAATTTGAAATACTCAATCATGAGAGGACCTGTGATTTATAGTAGCAGTTCTAACAATATTCAAGTTATTGAACCAAGTAGATTAGAAGGTAAAAAGGTTTTCCAAGAAACGGAGCTCATAGATGTTATATCTGCTTTACTCCCTAGAGATGTAGAACATGAGGAAGCATCAACCTCACATCAACCAAGGATGGGTAAGGATGACTTGATTTTATCTATTAGAAGGTTGTATGAAATAAAGAGACATGTGAATGAGTCACCATATGAGTAGTTCTCAAGATTCTTGGATGCTCTGATGGAGATACCCAAGAGCTTCAGGCCTAGTGATTTAATGTGTATTAATTTTTTTTGTGAAACTTTCATATCAGGATCAAGCGCCCAGTGGTCTAATGATTAGAAGACTCATAGCCTAGATCAAGTAGTAGATTGGATAAACACTATGGAAGAAATTGAGCATGGTCACATGCCCCTAGCTATTTCCTAGGATGTGGGCAATAATTTCCATAGTGAGGAGAATCATAAGCTGAGGTTGACAGATCAAAGAGAAGCATCAAAGTATGAGAAATTGACTATTGAATTTTGTTATTTTGCAAGCAACATAGAAGCAAGTGCATGTAGTAGTGATGAGGATGAAGAGACAAAGTACAAAAAAAAGGACGTGGTACCTAATTATCTTCCTTGGGATGTCATAAGTTGTGAGAAAACACAAGAGGCATAGGGTGAAACCTCATGAATTCATTCATCTAGCATTTATCATGCACTAGTCAATGAGGGGAATACACTTGGCTTCAGTAATATGGCATGAATGGGGAATCAAAGTGATGAGATCAAGTTTGGATAGTCTTCAATCGAATATGATTCTTCCTATGAAGTAGAGATGGAATCCCTTGCTTCTAGTAGGGGATATGTTAACAACCTTGAGGGTGTGTGTTTCCTAGGCAGTGAGCAGTATTCTTCATGTGAAGAATTCTTTGAATGTGGATTGATTATTGTGAATGCAAATGATGAGGAGGATGTTGAGAATGTTTCTCTTTGTTCTTCAAGTGATTGCACTAATGTTGGATGCATTGATGATCAAGAATGTTGGAATCTTAACAATGAGAAAGATGAGATACATCCAATTACCATGAAGGTATGGAAAAATCCTTTATTTGATGAATTTTCATTAGATAGTGAGGTTACAAATGACAATTCATATTGGTATAGGAGTAATCCTCTTTTTGAAGATAACCCTTATGAGTATTTAGCAAGTACTACTAGTGTATGTGTCATGGATGAAACAAACAAAATTCAAGGTGATATAAGTGTTGGCAACTTTTCCTTTATAAATGTCACCCCTAACTTGCTAATTCCCCAACTAAATGGGGGATGTGAAGACATAGACATTAATGAAACAATCTACCAACATGTGATTGAGAAAATTGTGCTTGATAAATATCAAGAGAATTCCTCAAATTTGTTGGAATCTAAGTCTGACAATGGCTCACAAAATAAGGTAGTTCAAGACTATGATGTACGCTTTGGATGTACCGTGGATGTTCAAAAAGGATGTAGATGATTGTATTGAATTTTCTATGGTGACATGTTGTGTACTTGAAAACTTAATTGAAATATCAACTATTCATGTTTCACATGTTGATTATGTGAATACTCAGGAAACATTGTTTTGTGTTGAAAAGAAAGAATTATCTGATAATGCTACAAAGTATGCAAATATTGCAGTGTTATCTCATCCATGTGAGGAGCAGTTTAAAGGAATAAGTAACTAGGGGAATGATACAAATCAGTATGAATATGCAATGGAGTTCTTTGCAGATACTCCTTACCTTATGGACCTAATCATGGAACTTCTTACATCTCATGAAGAAAACACTTGTGATAAATAGATTGAGGATATCCTTGCTCATGTTTGTCCTTTTTCTAATCTTTCAAAATATTGGCCAAGTGTGAGACAAAATTTCTATGAGGCTTTCAAGTTTGATCAACAAATGGAATGTGATGCTACAATTCATGACAGTGTGGAGTATGAGAATTTCATCTTCCTAGTCTAGTTTGATGAGCCTATGATAGGGACAAATAAATATGGAAATACTACTTCAAATGTCATGAGCAATGCTAATTGTGATGGTGCTAGTGGCTTGGAATTGTACAATGTCCATATGGACCCACTGCCAGTAAAATAGACTGAAGTCTTTGATAGAGGAAAGAATTGTCCCTAAATTTTAGGGGCCTGGGGCCTCCACCTTCTGGAAATGAATTGCAATATATATTTTGTAAATAGTGTACATAGGTTGGTTTGTTGTCTTTGATTTATGTTGTGTCTACTTTCCTTGTCTCGGTAAGTTCCTAGGTTTTGGTCTTCTACCTTGGTCTGCTTCAACCTGAGATTCATATTCTCACTATACCCACTAGGGGTATATGTCCCTGAGCATGAGCCACTAATGGAGCTTCCAAAATTTAACAATTTTTAGAAAGCCCACAGGCCCTGTCTACTTTATAAACCCTTTTCCCCATGTGTGAGTAGGGTTTTCCTTATGAAAGCTTTTAAGTCTTCTAATACTTCGTTGACCTACTTTTCCAGTCACAATTTTATTAAGTCATTACTTAAGCCATAGTACACATCTACCTACTAGCCCCTTTGGTTAAGAGTTTCAATCACCCAATTGACTCATATACCTTATCTGTTTCCTAAAATCGGGTCTTAATTTTCCCTAGTGTTCTAAGCTTAAGTCATCACCCTATGAGGGTCATGTCATTGTCGGCCTAACTGAAGCCTGTTATGCCCTTAGCACACACGCCCCGTTCAGAACGGGGACCCTCTTTTCTTTCGCCTTGTCGGGTCCTGTTGGGGCCGCCTCATTTTGCATGCCCCTCTTTTTTTTATGTTTCGGATGGTTGATGTTGCTCCAAAGTTCCATCATAAATCGATCATGCCTCCGCTTTTGGTTTTTGCTGCCTTATGGGGCCTCAGGGGGATCCCTCTAGCGTTTTGGCCCTGAAACAGCCCAGGGCCCCTCCGGGCCCGAGCATCCGGGGTTCCCTCTTCGGGTTTCCCCTCTAGAAATGCCGTCCCTTCGGCGTTCGCCGAGCGTCTCTCTAGACCTCGAGGTTCACCCTGCCGCCCTCTGTCTGAAACTTGTCACAAAATTTTTGGGGCGGCGTTTGCCCCTCGGGACCTCGGACCATGGAAGTCTACTTCTGGACTTCCGTCTTAGTCTCGCCGTCCGTGACGGTGAACCTCCCGCAACCTGCCGCTCCTCGGGCCTCGCCTGCCTTATCTCCGTCAGAGGTCTTCGTCGTGGCCTGTCTGCCATGTACTCTTCCGGGCCTGGACATCTGGAGTTACACTCCCAGAATTCCCTGATGGTTTTGGCACCCCTGACGGCGGATGTCTTCCGGCTTCCCACTCTCCGGGCCCCGGGCCGCTCCTCGCCGTCGCCGTTCAAAATTAGCGAAAATCTTACGGTGGCCATCACCTCACGTCTTCTCGGCCACCGGGCCCCAGCGTCGCTACCACTGCCGCCGACTTAAATTCAAACTCACCAACTTTTCGTACGGCCGTACAAACATTTATTGCAGTCATTTGTGGCGGTTTGGGTATAAAAAGCCCAATCCGGGTAGTCATTATCATTCTGCAGGATTAGAGCGAATTGCACAGGTCATCATCTGGAGCCCACCGCCCTCGACTGCGTCGTGATCATCACCCTCGGCATCAGTCCATCGACCGTGTGTGGATCCCACGTCCCCCGCCTAGCGTGTTTTGAGGTAGGTCATCGGTAGCCCTCCCGTGTGTGTTTTTCGTGATTTAGAAAGATCTAGATAAATGAACAAATTGTTATGGAGGCGTAAAGAGGTAGAAAACTAGATTACGTACCAAACCCATGTGGTAGAAAACCAAGTAAAACACCTAAGATGCCTCTGCCGTCGAATAAGAACTTTTCCGTGGCGCGGCTGTTCTTTGCGCAGGGCGATTCCTTGCCCCGGGCCTGAGACCCGCCTTCACCGTCAAACTCAAACTTCGAACACCCGCCGACGACAATCCACCTCTCTGGGCCTGGTCCATCGGGTTTCCTCCCTCGGACTTCCATTTTCCTTTCGCCGCACTTTAACGGCCAAGCAGGTGTGCCTCCCCGGCTGCCGGGTCCCTGTCTCGGCTCCGCCATAAATCTTGAAACTTGAAACCGAACCAGCGTCCTTCAGCTTCCTCGGGCCCATATCCCCGGAGTTCTGTCTCCGGGGTTCTGCAAGAGATTTTCCTTCGCAACGGCGAGCATCGCCCGGCGCCCCATCCTCCGGACTCTGCGGACTTCTTCGCTTAGTTGAACCCTTAGCGAATGAAATCGATCTGTCTTTTTAAACTTAGGGCCCCGGACGATGGATTTCCATGCTCAAATTTCTGCCACTCCAAATGGCAAGGTATTCTCCGCAAACTGGCTGGCCATCCTTTGGCCCCCCGGACCCCGAGCTTGTCATAGCCATTGGCTTGTTCTTTCACGACGGCGGCTTTCGCGTCCCCTGGGCCTGGCTCCCGGACTTCCATTCGTGGAACTCTGTGGAACTCATACCAGCGGAGTCTCCGCCCCGTCCGCCCGATTGCCAGCCCCCGAGCTTCAGTCTGCTATATGTTCCTGCTGAAACTCCTCGCTGCTCGCAATGCACCGAGCCATGTGTCCCAGGATTTAGGTTTGCGCCCGCTGTTCCAAATTTTTCCCCGCCCTCTGTGCCTTCCGCTCTCCGGGCGCCGATTGTCGGACTTCCGTCCTCGAAAGTCCGTCTCTTGCCCGCTGTTGCTAACGGCCAAGGCCTTCCAGTGCCCCGGCCTCCAGGCCCCGCCACACCAAAGGCCGCCAAGCCTAAACGATGCACACATACCGGCCGTCCTTTGGCCCCCCAAACCCCGGCCTTCGGACTTCTGCCACCGGATTTCTGCCTGCTATCTGCCATCACCAACGGCCATCTCTCGACAGCTTCCCAGCTTGAAACCTCTGGTGCCCCTTAGATCCATCCAAACGATTCTAAAATTAGAATCTTCCTTCGACCCACGTCCCAAATTTTGCTCTTCTCCATCATGGGCCTCCTAAAATATTAAAATTTGGCCAAGAAGGACCTCCAGGAGCTTTCCATTGCACTTTCCCTCCCACCCAACATTCTTGCTAAGGAAGTCCAGCCCTCCGGGCCCGGATTCTCCAAATGCCCTGAAATGAAGATAAATAACGTCTAGAGCTAAGATTTATGATATACTTGATTGATTGCTTAAAGTAGATGTTATTTTCAAGATATGAACTAACATGAACACTTTGATGTTTTGTTGCACTGACATTGCTCTTGCCTGCAGAATATATGGAATCCAGAGCAGGAACTTCAGGGGCATCCGTCGAGGAGGATAAGGGCAAGAAGTTAGGAAGAAACCCTTGGGGAAAGGAAGACAAGGATCAAATGAAGTATCAATTCTAGGGTGAGCCACTTCACTCCAAGGTCACAACCGACTAGAAAGAAATTTCAGATACTAATATTGTTCAAGTGCACATTCATGAATTTACTCAGAGGGTCAGGGTCATCCCAACAACGAAGAAAGCTCGGTTAATACAGCAAAGCGGAATTGCCAAGGCCGTCAACTTCCCTCCCTCTCTGGTGGCACCTGAACTAGTGATGGCTTGCCGAGAAGCCTATCAAACATACACCAGAATGATTGTGGATAAGGAGGGAAACATCCTTACAGACATGTCTCCAGAAGGAATCACTAAGACATTCCACATTCCCACGTTCCAACAGATGGAGGTCCCCACATTAGAAGAATGCCAAGCGGCGTGGGATGCTAATCCATCAGGGTGCAAAAATTCAAACAACCTCCATTGGCTTAAAGAAAAATGGGGCAGCACTGTGAAGGTTCCCCAAGAACTCTTCCGTAGCGATTTCCACGAGGACTACCACGACCTGGTGACCATGTTGAGCAGGTTCATGGGTCTCCCAATGGCCGCCTACTTCCAAGAGTGGATGACATACTACATTGAGCAGATCCTACGGGGAAATGAGGACGTTACAACCAAGGTCTCATTCTACTGGGGAGGCATCATTAGCAATTGCTTCCATGAGCAATTTGTCAACGTGAAGAAGAGCTCTAAGTTTTACATGACCTCGTACCTCGTCTACTCTCTGGTGGATCAAAGACAATACAGTAGCCTATTTGTAGCACCTGATTAGGGGAAAAAGCGAGGGCTCAAACCATTTGACAAGTATCCATAGCTCTAATACCACAACTTCAAGAAGGAGTACTGTAGGGTCAATGACGCCTTCACTGGCCACATCATCAGATTGATCGCTGGAGACTTCGAGAGGAGAGTCTCCCATAGCGCTAGGGCGCTCTTAAAGGAATATGCTTTTCTGTTTATCCAGTTCTCCAAGTTTACCTACATCCAGGCTCAGGGTTTCATGGAACAACCAAATAGATTGCCTCGGTACCCAAATGATAGAATTATCCTCTTGGAGCTCTCTCGACAACTCCAACAGATCTAGGCAATCTTCAGCAACAAACACATAGCTCGGATCTCCTACCCCATGACCCTTGGCCATGGCATGTATCAATTACAAACATCCCAATGTGCCAGTAACTCTGAGAAGGAGCTCAAGCATTACCATTTCAACTGGTACACTGCTCGCCCGCGGATGGACATACATGGCCATGTAAGGAAAGCATTGGGGCCAGCGTATGCCCACCAATACCACATTGAAGATTTTCTGGGCCGACTGCAAAGATGACAAAGAAGTGCTCGCTAGGCACTACATGCGCATGACGGTGCTATTCCTAAGAAGAGTGCAACCATTCCCAGTGCCGGACCAGGTCGAGGAGGATGACTACACCATTATGCACCCAAGGTACCCTGCAGTCGCCAACCTACCAATACCATCAATCGACTGGGACGAACAGGAGGTTAACGACCTAGACACCATCATCTAGCTAATCATAACTCGTACCAGGGAGTGGATCGATGGACAGGTGGCATATCTGAAGCGACAAGGAGTAGTCCTGACCTATGAGGGACTCAAAAGTGAGCCAAGTGCCACGGAGGACGTCGCTACCACCACATCAACTAGTAGGACCTCCAAGTCTCCTCCCATTACTAAGTCCTAGAAAAGGAAAGGAACAGAGAAGGCGCAGTCTCCAGATCCCAAGGAACAAGCAAAGAAAGAAACGGGAGGTTCATCTCCCAAACGACTTAAGCAGGTAGTAGGTGTGGAAGAGGCCCAGCCTCCATTGGCTCTCCCTGCCCCTCCTGTAGCACCCCCCACCTCTCTAGCTGTGGTTGCCGCTTCCCCACCAGCAGTGGACATTTCTGTCCATCTTACCCCTTCGCCCCCGACCGGGTCAGTGGTGGTCATTGATTCCTCTTCTGGTGTGACCACTCCTCCTTCCTCTGCCACCATGTCTCCAATCACATCCCTCCCTCTGGCAACAATAAAATCGCCTATTCCCACTGCCGCTATGCCCGAAGCTCTTACGAGACATGCAAAACCTCCCCCCTAAGCTTTCTAAGATCTTAATGAATCCAACTCTCCAAGCAGCCCTAGCCCAAGTCCTTGCAATGGCTCAACCTTGACAACCGCCAACCGGGCCACCAGCTATGGAAGCCACAATGCAAATTTCAAAAGAGTTGGTGCAGCGAGATCAGGAAGCCTCGAAGTCTATCGAGGAGGAGGCCGATGAGTATTATGAGCACCCCGAATACAAGCACCGAACCATCGACAGGGTGGTCTATGAGGAGGAGGAGACGGGCTCTTCTGAGAGTGAAGAGGGTGGTTCGGGTGCCAAGGAAATCATTTAGACTTTCGATGAGGACCTTGAGGAGGAGATGGCATAGCAGCTGAAGAACATTGGGGAGGAAACAGAGGAGTCACCACATGGTGAAGAAAGGCAGCCACCCAAAGAGTAGCAAATAAAAGATTTGACAGAGGCTCAGACCCATGCTGTCAAGAGCCCCGAGGCCGAGGCTACTGAGGAGAAAAAGGAAGAAGAGGCAGCAGAGGAAGAAAGTTCCATCCAACAACCATCAGTCGTGCTGCCTTTCAAACGCCTCATATTCGTTCATGACTCCGACGAAGAAGAGGATGCTGCCCAAAAGAAAGGAGAACCCCAAAAGGAAAAGGAAGTAGAGGTCTTGCCTTTGACTGAGAAGGGCGAGGGCAGCCATGATTCACCCAAGGATAAGTCTGCTATGCCCGAATGGTTGGAGAAGCAACTTGAGAAGACGACCTCAGTGTTGAAGGACCCAAGGGCAAGATTGGAAGCCATCCTGGCTCGGTCCCAGATCACAACGAAGAAGGAGAAGAAGCTTAAGATCGGATCCAAGAGATCGATGGATGCTTCCAGCTCCCAAGTGGCACAAATTGCAATGCCTATAGTTGGCTAGGTAGGGGTGAGTTACAACATTTCTACCATTGACTTGGGGATAGCAACTAGAGAGCAAAATGTCGAACACCTGGAGGAGTCGGTGGCCACAGTAGTACACCTGATAAAGCCGGACAAGGTCTCCAAAGATGAGCTCAAGGCGCAGGTTGCAGCGTTAACAGATTATTTCCAACAATGGTCCTCAGTAGATGACCTGCCCACCACCTCCACAGCCGCACCGCAGTTGCTCTCCAAAGAACAGATAGATAAACTGGAGAGAAGGAAGAACTTGGAGAAAACCACTGAGGATTGGTTCCGGCAGGTCATATACATCGGAAACATGGGAATCAGCAGGGTTGTGCGGACAGCCAACAAGTTCTTGGACCTGATGTAGTCCCTGGAGAGCATGAAGAGGCTCTGCACCAATTTCCCCACCACCTACGACTCCACCTTCCCAAGAATCGAGGCTATCCTTCAAATGCCTAAGGCCACGTGGGAGGAGAAGCTAGAGCTGAAAAAGAAAGATCACTGGCTAGTGGATGTGTGGCAAATAGACCTTGACAACTAGAAGGAGAGGTTGGAACAAATCCTGAGCAGAGTGGATCCAGATATTGAGTGGATCAAGGAAATCTGAGCGGAGTGCGCCCAATACCTTAAGCTGATGATGGGCTATGATGTGCCCACCTTGCAAATGGATGTCGAGAAGATCAGACCATATTTCTAGGAGAAAATGAAGGACGAGACAGCTGGAGAAATCACAACGGTGTTCCTGAGTTTTACTGCCTGTGCCTTTGACTGATCAAAGCTGTTCAGGGACCAAAGCTCGAAGTACGATGAAGATTGGAAAAGGCTGGAAGAGAACGCAAGGAATGGAGCTATCAGGCATTGTGATGTGAAATCCTCGAGATAGACAAGTTCCAGGCCATCATCCTCAAGTACATAGAACATGCAGCTTCCGAGGAGCAAAAAGACAGCCCGACCAAGGACAAAGACCTTCCTGAAGAATAGCTACAACAAAAAAAACAACAATCCACTAAAGGCAGAAAGAGCTATAGTGTCATCCACTAGAGGACGAAATAGGGAAAGGACAAAAGTGTAATTTTAAATTGAGATCTATTTGGGAGTAGGTGAAACCCTATTTTGTAATGAATCTTGGCCACACAATGAAAATGAATCTTGGCCATTCATTTAACTCTTTGAAAACTATAAATAGGGCACTCCCCTCATTTGCAAAGTGAGAGTTGAGTTGTTGTAAAGGCATGCTGCTAAAATTTATAAGAAAAGACATTGACTTGGTGTATTTTCTTGATTTCTCTCATGTTATTTGATTCATTCTCCAATGGTAGAAGTTTGACTTAGATCTTATTGCTGTTTAGTTAGCTGTTTTCTTTCTTTGGATAAATCTTAGGAATGATGTTGGGTGATTGTGAAAATTCCTGCCTTGTTGATGATTCCTTAGTCCATACTTTTTGCTATTTGCTGATGGTAGATAGCTATGCAAAGTTAGCCTGGACTTGATTTTAAAGCTGTCCCAAACATTTATCTTTTATTCATGCATGTATGTGGTGGATGAAGGATGAAATATCTCCAGCCCTTAGAAGATAGCACAATTTTCATGATACTGTGAAATCTCTGGTTAAGTGGGATATTGTTTTAAGAAATTGTCCATTGCAGGAACTCCATTGTCACTATTCATTGCTAGTTTCAGACTTAGGAACTTTTCCTCTCCTTCCCTCTTTTCCTTTTTTTAGTAACTGGCCTATGCTAAGGTTTATTGCACATTGTAAAGCCAAATCCAACAACTAGATGGAGTCCAAGATTGCTGTTTGAACCTACAGCCAACGCATAATAGCCTTTATCCTAAGAACTCCATTTTAAGATCCAACTTCATGCTTTGTGTCTACACTTTGTATTTTCTGTAAGACCAACTTGTAATTCTAGCAAATCACATCAAACTACTGAGGTATCTAAGCACTGTCATGACGTGACACCCGAGAGACCTTGGGATAGTGTTCTGTAATCCGATTATGGAGTATTATCTTTTAAGAGATGTAGTGAACCTATGCACTGCATATGTTGAGAAGTGCATAAAAACACCATCAATAGAACTGGCGCTAGAAGGAGAGAAAAAGGCAAAAATACTAAGTTGAAGGATAAAGTGAAGCTGGATCGAATCTGATCATTCTCCCCGGAAAGGTTTCAAAGAGTTCTACGGTCAACGCCAAACAAGGGAGAATTCGAAGAATTGTAGTCTCCCACAAGGGCAAGGCGAGCCCAAGGAAGTAGCGTTGCCTCTTCCTCTTCCTCCATTCTATCTGCCTCCATTCCACCCTCACCTTCTTTTCGCTGGCCTTCATCTTCCACCCAACCATCTCAAACTGTATTTGCACCTCCTACCTCCGGCAGCCAGGGGTTCACTCCTCTCCCGACTTTTCTAGCCCAAGGCACAGTCCAGACAGCCATAGCTCAAGTGCAGCCCCAAATTGCTGTTGTGTTGCAAATACAGCCCCTAATCCCCTTCTTCCAACAACAAGCACCACTTCCGCCACCCTCCATGGCTTGGCTAGCACATAACCCATCGCCAATACATTTCACCGTTTACAATGATATACCCAAGAATCCGGAGGGCTTTTGTTCAAAGTTTCATCCACGTGATATGCAAAGAACAACTGAGGAGCATATCAAAATATTCAAGACAGTGATCACCGAAATGCAAGTCAACCACGAAGATGTTGCATGTCGCCTCTTTCTGCATTCATTGGGAGAAGAGGCCTTCTACTGGTACATTAATCTACCGAAGGGATCCATCACCTCGTGGAACCTAATGAAGAATGCCTTTCTACAGAAATACAAGATTCCCATCAACCCTTCAGAGCTTTATCAACAGTTCATGTCTTTCAGAAGGGAGGTCAACGAACCTATTGGCTCCTTCAATGACCACTTCCATCAAGCTCACACAAGGCTTCAGGATCCATACCTCCATGATGATGCAGCGGCCCTCCCAGTCTACTACGCGGTGCTGGACAACCTCATGTTGGCCTTGGTGAAAAGGATGCGCCCACCGCCCGCTACCCTATTGGCCACCTATGCAGAAGCCGTTGTCACTAGTGCAGACTTGGGGCAAAATATCTCTGGCACACTGCCTTCTTTGGGGCCAGTCGCCCACCCAATGCAGATTCAGGGGCTCAATCAGGCGTTTTCTCACCAAACCCCTCTTATGAACCAGGTACCCCAATTGCCTATGGTGTTGCATCTAGGGCAGCCGTTGAATTATGCGCCTCCTGCGTTTTCCTATTTGCAACCCCAACAGCAGTACAACTATTCCCAGATTGCTCCGCAATAGTAGACGTATTCCCAACAGCCCCAAGCACTGTTGTACCTGTCAGGACTGGACTTTCCTCCAGCCCATCAAAATCAGCTGGCGACCCCGCCCGCTTTTCTCCAAAATCTGGCCCCGTCGCCTGGAGGCGCGACTGAGAAAGACAAGCTAGAGGAGCTGACTGAGATGATCAAGAAAATGTCCACGGAGATGACGCATCTAAAGAATCAGAATAATCAGTTGCAAGCCTCCTAGAGTAATTTCTAGGCCAATCTCAATCGAGACAGCCAAGACAATAGGGACAACAGAGATAATCGTGAAGTAGGCACTTCCTCTTGGTAGAATTATGAGAGGGGGAAAAACGCCAATCAAAATGCAGAAAGGAGGCCTTCTCAGAGGTAGAATTGCACATGGAACACCAGGCCGATTAATGGTGGTGTTGCCACACCATTTGATCAACTGACAAGCAACAACAAAATATCCAACGACATATATCTGGTCGAAGCAGCTTTATTCGGGTGGTGTCGACTTCACAAAACCAGTAGACATTCCGAGCTGGATTGTCCCAAGTTGCAGACAGCTGCTGACATTTTCTAGGTGGAAGTACAAAACGTAGTCGACAATGTTAGTTGTAGGGACATCGTCCCATTAGAGCCCTACGATTCCTCCTGCCTCGTGGTTAATCAGGTGCTGTTTCTGTGAGGTGACCGCAACGAGCCCGAAGTCGAGCCTACTCCTATTAAGGATGAAGAAGCGCAAGAGGTAAGCAATGAACAAACTTTGACTCAGCTCTTTGATTCAGTAGATAATAGTCTGGTAGATGAAGAAGAATTATTTGTAGATGAGGTCCACATGTTCCATCAACGGTCGAGTCCTACTTCCTTAGGAATAGACAAGCAGGCGAACCCTTTACAACTTCTACCCCACCAAATAATTTTGCCACTCCGCCTGATCCAAATGCTAGTAATAACCCAGGGCTTCTTCATATACCCACCCAATACCTCAACAAAAACGGGTCTTGAAACCAGTCGCAAAATCAGCCTCAAGGCCAACCTCAAGATCCGTCTAGACAAGCGAAGGTCCAAACCCCTAGTTCTGCTATAGGCCAGACTTTTAACACAGAAATTGAACAAATGGGTGAATATGTGGCAGAAGAGTTCAAGAAGGTAAAAATTAGCTTATCTGCCTTCAAATTACTCAAGGTTCCTGCCATGAGGCATGCCTTCTTTAGGGTCCTTAATGGGACTTCATCCTCTAATATGACACAAGAAACCCCAGCTAAGAGGGTAACCTTTGAAGAGCCTAGGAAAGAATTGGAGATACAGGACAATACCGGAAGAAGGAACAATGTCCCCGTAAATCAGTCAGTGAGTAGACAAGATGAAAAAGAGCCAGAAAGGGCTAATAGGCAGCTTTCCAAGGACCAGTTGTTTAAGAAGACCAGGGATATGGATAATGAAAGGAACAAAGGTCAAATAGCTCATATGGACACGCCTACGGGCATCCTCCAGGGAAGACTGGAAACTCCCCCTTTCCTGACTACCATTAGGGTCTTTGGGAAGAATCTCCACAACTGCCTGCTTGATTCAGGAGCGTCTGCAAATGTCATGCCTTTGGCTATCTACAAAGCTCTTGGTATTACTCCCACACCATCAAAGAGAAAGGTGACCCAGCTGGACAAAACAAAGATCAACATCATGGGTGAAATAAACCGTATCCTGATGCAGATTGCTGTAGACCCGCATATATAATAGGTCATTGATATTCAAGTGGCTGACATTCCCGATGCATATGGAATCATTTTGGGAAGAGAATTCACCAAGGCATTGAATGGATACACCTCCACAGACCTTTCTCACATGTGGCTGCCATGGAAGGGGCTATCGAACTAGATTCGTATTGACCGTGAGCCCCGTATGAAGTATATGATCACAGAATACAATAATCTTAGCGAGGTGTTGTTCACCGATACTGATTTAGGGAATTACCGCCCTTTTGCCTACCAAAATGAGATCGGGCTTCAGGAAAAACATGCAGATTAAGTGTTGCTGGTGTTGTGTAGTCCTTCGACCAATTCTACACTAATACCCCCAGACACAGAAATATTGGTGGAAGCAGATGATGAGCCAGATAAGGGGGATGACTGGGGATTGCTTAGTGGCTTCTAGGAATTCATGGAAAAGTGTACAAAGGATCACCTCAGCCTAGGGGCCCGAATGAATTTCCAGGATCTCTTATTGCCGAACTGGTGCCGGGTTCACAATACTGCACATTCCGAGTTTGATTGTTGCTTGTGTCAAGCAGCAGTGGCACATGTTAAAAAATCAGCTACCCCTCAGATGGAAACACTAGAGGAGACGCCAGTAGAACCACCTATTGATTATTGCATTGAATAGGGAAACTCCCCTAAGATCATAGGGCCAACCGTCCAGCTGAAAGGGAATGAAAGCTCAATCAGACCCGAAGATAAGGAATCCTCCGTGTGCTGGATGCTCCAATTTGATGGATCCAAGTGCAGGGAAGGAGTTGGAGCTGGGTTCGAACTCATCAGCCCAACGGGTAAGACATTTCTCGCTGCTCACCGATTGCAGTTTTATTGCACCAATAACATAGCAGAATACGAGGCCTTAGTCCTTGGCCTTTTTATGGCCTTGAAGAAAAATGTGAAAATGCTGCAAGTTTTCGGGGATTCCGCGCTCATAGTTAAACAAGTCAGGAAGTTGTATTCCTATCATGATCAAAGACTCACAAATTATAGACATAAGGTTTGAGATCTCTTAGAGGGCTTAGATGCATTCAACATACAATCGATCCCTCATGCTCAAAATTGCACAGCTGATGCCTTGGCTCAAGCGGCTAGCACGCTGCAACCCCTCTCTTTGGCTGGGCTCAAGAAATTCACTGTTGAGCTAACATCCACGCCATCAGTCCCAGATAATGTTACCCACATGCAAGTCTTCAATGACGACAAGCATATCCTTCAGTTCATCACAAGTTCCAACGTCTTTGCAGCTCAAATAATTGACGAGGTTGATCCACATGAGGCTGAACTAGATATAGAGGGGGTTATCAACCTCAAGACTAACACAATTCCCAGAGGCATGGTTCAGTTGGAACGCATATTTGATTTGGATCAGATCAGAGATCAGGATCAACAAACAAAAAAAAGGCCATAAATAACCAGTGCAACACTCATAACCTTGGGATAGCCGAGGAGACCAAGAATGTTTTTATCGGCAAAGTGTGCACGCCGGAGGAAAAAAGAGGAAATACAGATGCATTGCAAAGATACGATGATGTGGTGGCATAGAGCTATAAATATTTAAAAACATATGACACCTATGTCATTACACACACCATCCCTGTCAAGACCGAAGTGAGGCCTTTCCGCCATCGGCAACACCCTATCAATGCCTTGCTAGAACCTATCGTTTATAAGGAGGTGCAGAAATTGCTCTCAGCTAGAATCATTTTCCCAGTCAGGCATTCCACATGGGTGGCTAACTTGGTCCCGGTCAGGAAGAAGAATGGGGAGATTAGATTGTGTGTGGACTTCCACAATCTGAACCGCACCTCAGAGAAAGACAACTATCCAGTACCGTCATTGGATGAGGTGCTGCAAATCGTCAACAGATCCTAGATGATGTCATTCCTCGATGGATACTCCGGCTATAACCAGGTAATGGTACAATATGAGGATCGCCACAAGACGACGTTCACCACTAAGTGGGGGACGTTCGCATATAGGAGAATGTCTTTCGGGCTCATCAATGCCGGCGCCATGTTCCAACACGCCATGGATATCACCTTCAAGAACCTAATTGGTAAGTGCATAATCATCTACATAGATGATTTGACCGTATTTTTTAAGAAGTGGGGTGATCACGTCTCTGACTTATGCAAAGTATTTCAGAGATGCAGAGAGTTCGAGGTTTCTCTCAATCCCAAGAAGTGCATTTTCGGAGTGACCGAAGGCAGATTGCTTGGGTACATCATCTCAGAACAGGGAATCTCCATTGATCATGAGCACATCGAGTTCTTACTCAAAATTCATCCCCTGGGCAGCAAGAAAGAATTAAAATCATTCTTTGGAAAGATCAATTTTGTCCGAAAATTCATCACGAGTTTCGCGGAGATTGTTAAACCCCTCAATGCCATGCTCAAATAGGACACCAAGGTTGAATGAACACCTGACGCCAAACAATCCTTTGAAGAAATCAAACGGACTATCGCTGGAGCGCCTGTGTTAGTTAGCCTGGACTATCTAAAGCCATTCTACATCTACTCATTTGCTTCAGAGCATTCTTGTGCTAACATGTTGACCCAGAAGGACGACGAAGGAAACAAGCATCTGATCACCTTCATGAGTGCTCCGCTCAAGGATGTTGAATTGCGCTATCACAACATCGAAAAGCAGGCGTACGCTCTCATCAGAGGAGTGAAAAAATTTAGACACTACATTTTATGCAACAAGGTGTTTGCCATTGTCCCTGACCTAGCAGTAAAAATGCTGCTCATGCAAAACGAATTGGGCGAACGAAGGGCTAAGTGGGTCACCCTGCTCCAAGAGTATGACATGGAGATCCAACCGATGAAACTGGTGAGATGACAGACACTCACTCGCACAATAGCCAAAACAACAGCAGAAGCTGGGCCTGAACTCACTGTGCAGCAGTACCAGCTTAAGGATGTCTCCCCTAGAGAATGGTACCAGAATGTCGTCTACTATCTACTGAACCATAAGTGTCTACCGCACCTATAAGGAGTCCAAAAGCAGGCCCTAAGATTGAAAAGTAATGGTTACATGTTACAGGGTTCTATTCTCTATAAGAAGAATCATGAAGGCATCTACTTGAGATGCCTTGGCAAGGGAGAAGCAGAACGCGTTTTGAAAAAGTTTTAGCATAAATTTGGCACGGGCCACGATTCTGGTTCCTCCACGGCGCATCAAATATTAAGGGCAGGGTATTATTGGCCAACTGTCTTCAAGGATGCCCATTGCCATGTTCGTTCATGTCACACCTGCCAGACCGCTACCACCAGGGAGAGGAATGTTGTTGTCCCACTACAGCCTGTGCTGGAGGTAAGGCCTTTTGCACAATGGGGTCTCGACTTCATCGGTCCGGTAAGCCCTCCATCATATGCAGGACACAGGTACATTCTTACTACTACTGATTATTGTACTAGATGGACAGAAGCAATAGTATGTAAGCAATGCACAATGTAAGTAGTTACTAATTTCCTAGAAAGTTTCATTTTAAATCGCTTTGGTTGTCTGTATGCTTTAGTATGTGATAATGGACCTACGTTTACTTCATTAAAATTTGCTAGTTAGGCGTTTGACTATGGAATAGCCCTTAAATTCTCATCTAATTACTACCCTCAGGGCAATGGCCTTGCCGAATCCATGAATAAAAACTTGATTACTGTGATCAAAAAGCTGCTAGATAGGAATCCCAAGGACTGGCATACCCAGCTTCGTTTCGTCCTTTGGGCTGATCGTACTCACCACAAGGCTGCCCTTGGCGATTCTCCATTCCACCTTGTCTATGGCCTAGAGCCTATATTCCCCATCCATCTGAAGATTCCTACTCTTCAGTTCATCAACGATTTTTATGAGGGAGGAGATTGTAGGGAAGCTCGATTAGCTGAGCTCTTACATTTAGAGGAAGTCAGAAACCGTGCAATAGAAAATTTCACCAAACATCAAGGCATAGTTAAGAGATGGTTCGACTGCCGAGCCAAGATCAAGGCCTTCAGAATTGCAGATCTAGTCCTATATTGGGACAAGGCCCATGAGAAGAAAGGGGACACAACAAACTCGACAAGCTTTGGCTTGGCCGCTTTTAAATAGCTGAGATTTTGGGAGATAATACCTTCCACTTAAAGACCTTAACTGGTGAGAACGTCTCGTTTCCAGTCAACGGGCAGCACCTGAAGCATTACTTCCAGGCTTGAGCTCCTTCGAGCTCTTTGTTATAAATACTTGTGCATAGGTTAGAGTAGTTGCTTTCTTGCTTGTCTGCGTTTTATTTGCATCACTTTTTGTTTTCTCCCTCCTGGCAGTTTTGTTTCGAAAGTCATTCCCCGCTCCTTTGCGGTGGCTGCGCTCATCTGGCAAGCGGTTCACTCTGCTATCCGTTCTTTGTGTTCTTTGGCTAAACATTCACTCTAGATTATCGGTCTTTGAAAGCTGTCCGTGAATGATTTCCTTGTTTGAACTCTGCTCAGAACTTGACCCTCAGCTGGATCTTCTTACCCACATCTCAGATCTCACACAAATTACATAATAATAATTTCTGAAGGACCATATTATGGTTGTTATGACACCTTAGTGAGTGAAAAATCTCAAGTCTCCTCCAGTGACCACTGCAGTCTCAAACCCATTATAGGCTTCAATGCTTACCAGGTCGAACTAAATGGTAAAAGAGAAGTGGAATATCAAGGCAAAAGAGAAAAGAGAATTCTAAAAAAAGGAAATAAATGATCGTATGGGTGTTCAGATAACTCTACCGGGGCTATGGATGCCCGACCGGCAGGAGAGCAATATCCATGAGATTGCAACGACAACTCCGTCGGGGCTATGGATGCCTGACTGGCAGCAGGGCAATGTCTAGGTTACTTTTGGTGTTAGACGATTTATGTAGCTCACTCGGTTGGCTTAGTAACCCTAGTCACCATCCCTAGGAAAGGAATGAACTCACTTCACACACGCTTTCGAGATGTCCTGTAAGCTGACCCAATTAAGGATCTCGTTCTCCCGGATATCTTTGGAAGTCATTCTTGGTCTGTGAAACCAGAGATTCTAGGTCCTGAATGAATATTTATCCCTATAACACTCTGAAGCGTTCTCCAGCGGAGTCGCCATTTGTTGTGCCCTTAGCACACACGCCTCGTTCGGAATGGGGACCCTCTTTTCTTTCACCTTGTCAGGTCCTATTGGGGTTGCCTCGTTTTGTGTGCCCCCTTTTTTTTAATGTTTTGGATGGTCGATGTTGCTCCAAAGTTCCATTATAAATCAATTATGCCTCCTCTTTTGGTTTTTGCTGCCTTCCAGGGCCTTGAGGGATCCCTCTGGTGTTTTGGCCTTGAAATAGCCCCAGGCCCCTTCGGGCTCGGGTGTCCGGGGTTCCCTCTTTGGGTTTCCCCTCTGGAAATGTCATCCCTTCGGTGTTCGTCGAGCATCTTTCCGGACCTCGGGGTCCGCCCTGCCGCCCTCCGTCTAAAACTTGTCACAAAATTTTTGCGGTGACGTCTGCCCCTCCAGACCCCGAAAGTCTGCTTTCGGACTTCGGTCTCGGCCTTGTCGTTCACGACAGCGAACCTCCCGCGGCCTGCCGCTCCTCGAGCCTCGCCTGCCTTATCTCCGTCGGAGGTCTTCGCCGTGGCCTATCTGCCGTGTACTCTTCCAGGCCTGGACGTCTGGAGTTCTGCTCCCAGAATTCTGTGACGGTTTCAGCGCCCCTGATGGTGGATGTCTTCTGGCTTCCCGCCCTCTGGGCCCCAATCCGCTCCTCGCCGTCGCAGTTCAAAATTAGCAAAAATTTTACAGCGGCCATCACCTAGCGTCTTCCCAGCCGCCGGGCCCCGGCGTCGCCGCCGCCGCCGCCGACCTAAATTCCGGGCCTCTTCCGGGCCTGGACGTCTGGAGTTACACTCCCGGAATTCCCTGACGGTTTTGGCGCCCCTGACGGCGGATGTCTTCCGGCTTCCCACTCTCCGGGCCCCGGGCCGCTCCTCGCCGTCGCCGTTCAAAATTAGCGAAAATCTTACGGTGGCCGTCACCTCGCGTCTTCTCGGCCACTGGGCCCCAGCGTCGCTACCACTGCCGCCGACTTAATTTCAAACTCACCAACTTTTCCTGCGGCCATACAAACATTTATTGCAGTCATTTGTGGCGATTTGGGTATAAAAAGCCTAATCCGGGCAGTCATTATCATTCTATAGGATTGAAGTGAATTGCACAAGTCATCATTTGGAGCCCACCGCCCTCCACTGTGTCACGATCATCGCCCTCGGTATCAGTCCATCAACCGTGTGTGGATCCCACATCCCCCACCTAACGTGTTTTGAGGTAGGTCATCGGTGGCCCTCCCGTGTGTGTTTTTCGTGATTTAGAAAGATCTAGATAAATGAACAAATTGTTAGGGAGGCGTAAAGAGGTAGAAAACTAGATTACACACCAAACCCATGTGGTAGAAAACCAAGTAAAACACCTAAGATGCCTCAGCCACCGAATTGAAACTTTTCCGTGGCACGACTGTTCTTTGCACAGGGCGATTCCTTGCCCCGGGCCCGAGACCCGCCTTCGCCGTCAAACTCAAACTTTGATCACTCGCCGACGACAATCCTCCTCTCCAGGCCCAGTCCGTCGGGTTTCCTCACTTGGACTTCCATTTGCCTTTCACTGCGCTTTAACGAACAAGCAGCCGTGCCTCCCCGGCTGCCGGGTCCCGGTCTTGACTTCGCCATAAATCTTGAAACTTGAAACCGAACCGGTGTCCTTTGGCTTCCCCAAGCCCATATCCTGGGAGTTTTATCTCCGGGGTTCCGCAAGAGATTTTCCTTCGCAATAGCAAGCGTCACCCGACGCCCCATCCTCCGGACTCCACAGACTTCTTCGCTTAGTTGAACCCTTGGTGAATGAAATCGATCCGTCTTTTTAAACTTCGAGCCCCGGACGATGAGTTTCCGTGCTCAAATTTTCGCCGCTCTGAATGGCGAGGTATTCTCCGCAAACTAGCTGGTCGTCCTTTGGCCCCCCGGACCCCGGCCTTGTCATCACCGTTGGCTTATTCTTTCGCGACGGTGGCTTTCGTGTCCCCGGAACCCAGCTCCCGGACTTCCGTCTGTGGAAGTCCGCAGAACTCATACCGGCGGAATCTCTGCCCCGTCCACCTGGTTGCTGGCCCCCGAGCTTCAGTCTGCCGTATGTTCCTGCTGAAACTCCTTGTTGCCGCCAACGCGCCGGGCCCCGTGTCCCAGGATTCTGGTCTGCACCCGCTGTTCCAATTTTTTGCCCGCCCACTATGCCTTCCGCTCTCCGGGCGCCATTTGTCGGACTTCCATCCTTAGAAGTTCGTCTCTCGCCCACTGTTGGTAATGGCCAAGGCCTTCCGACGCCCTGGCCTTCGGGCCCCGCCGGGCCAAAGGCCGCCAAGCCTAAACGATGCACACATGTCGGCCGTCCTTTGGCCCCCCGGACCCCGGCCCTCAGACTTTCATTGCTGGATTTTCGCCTGATGTCCGCCATCACCAACGGCCATCTCTCGACAGCTTCCCAGCTTGAAACCTTCGGTGCCACTTAGATCCATCCAAACGATCCTAAAATTAGAATTTGACTTCGACCCACATCCCAAATTTTGCTCTTCTCCATCATGGGCCTCCTAAAACATTAAAAGTTGGCTAAAAAGGGCCTCCAGGAGCTTTCCGTTGCATTTTCCCTCCCAGCCAGCATTCTTGCCAGGGAAGTCCAGCCCTCTGGGCCCGGATTGTCCAAATGCCCTGAAATGAAGATCAATAACATCGAGAGATAATATTTATGATATACTTGATTGATTGTTTAAAGTAGATGTTATTTTTGATATATGAACTAACATGAACGCTTTGATGTTTTGTTGCACTCACACTGCCCTTGCCTGCAAAATATATGGAATCCGAAGCAGGAACTTCAGGGGCATCCACCGAGAAGGATAAGGGCAAGAAGTCAGGAAGAACCCCTCGGGGAAAGGAAAACAAGGATCAAATGAAGTATCAATTCCAAGGCGAGCCGCTTCACTCCAAGGTCACAACCGACTGGAAAGAAATTTTAGATACTAATATTGGCCAAGTGGACATTGATGAATTTACTCAGAGGGTCAGGGTCAACCCAACAACGAAGAATGTCTGGTTAATATGAAAAAGTGGAATTGCCAAGGCTGCTGGCTTCCCTCCCTCTATGATGGCACCCGAACTAGTGATGGCTTGTCGAGAAGCCTATCAAACAGACACCAGAATGATTGTGGATAAGGAGGGAAACATCCTTGCAGACATGTCTCTAGAAGGAATCACTAAGACATTCCACATTCCCATGTTCCAACAGATGGAGGTCCCCACATTAGAAGAATGCCAAGCGGCGTGGGGTGCAAAAAGTCAGTCAACCTCCATTGGCTTAAAGAAAAGTGGGGCAGCACTGCGAAGGTTCCCCAAAAACTCTTTCATAGCGATTTCCACGAAGACTACCACGACCTGGTGACCATGTTGAGCAGGGTCATGGGTCTCCCAATGGCCGCCTACTTCCAAGAGTGGATGACATACTACATTGAGCAGATCCTACGGGGAAATGACAACGTTACAACTAAGGTCTCATTCTACTGGGGAGGCATCATCAGCAATTGCTTCCATGAGCAATTTGTCAATGTGAAGAAGAGCTCCAAGTTTTACATGACCTCGTACCTCGTCTACTCTCTGGTGGATCAAAGACAATACAACGACCTGTTTGTAGCACCTGATTAGGGGCAAAAGTGAGGGCTCAAGCCATTTGACAAGTATCCACAGCTCCAATACCGCAACTTCAAGAAGGAGTACTGTAGGGTCAATGATGCCTTCACTGGCCACATCATTAGATTGATCGCTAAAGACTTTGAGAGGAGAGTCTTCCACAGCGCCAGGGTGCTCTTAAAGGAATATGTTTTTCTGTTTATCTAGTTCCCCAAGTTTACCTACATCTAGACCTAGGGTTTCACAGAACGGCCAAACAGATTGCCTCGGTACCCAAATGATATAATTATCCTCTTGGAGCTCTCTCGGCAACTCCAACACATCCAGGCGATCTTTAGCAACAAACACATAGCTGAGATCTCCTACCCCATGACCCTTGGCCAGGGCCTGTACCGATTACAAACATCCCAATGTGCCAGTAACTCTAAGAAGGAGCTCAAGCATTACCATTTCGACTGGTACACCGCTCGCCCGTGGATGGACCCACATGGCCACGTAAGGAAAGCGCTGTGGCCAACGTATGCCCACCAATACCACATTGAAGATTTCTGGGCTAACTAGAAAGATGACAAAGAAGTGCTCACCAGGCACTACATGCGCATGATGGTACTATTCCTAAGAAGAGTGCAACCATTCCCGGTGCCGGACCAGGTCAAGGAGGACGAGTCCACCATTATGCACCCAAGGTACCCTGCAGTCGTCAACCTACCAATACCATCAATCGACTAGGATGAACAGGAGGTCGACGACCTAGACACCATCACCCAACCAATCATAACTCATACTAGGGAGTGGATCGATGGACAGGTGGCATATCTGAAGCGGCAAGGAGTAGTCCTGACCTATGAGGGACTCAAAAGCGAGCTAAGTTCCATGGAGGACGTCGCTGCCACCATGTCAATTGGCGGGAGCTCCAAGTCTCCTCCTGTCACTAGGTCCCAGAAAAGGAAAGGAATGGAGACCGCACAGTCTCCAGATCCCAAGGAACAAGCAAAGAAAGAAACAAGAGGTTCATCTCCCAAATGACTTAAGTAGGTAGTAGGTACGGAAGAGGCTCAGCCTCCATTGGCTCTCCCTGCCCCTCCTATGGCATCGCCCACCTCTCTAGTTGTGGTTGCCGCTTCCCCACCAGTAGTGGACATTTTTGTCCATCTTACCCCTTCACCCCCGATCGGGTTATTGGTCATCATTGATTCCTCTTTTGGCGTGACCACTCCTCCTTCCTCTACCACCATGTCTCCAATCACATCCCTCCCTCTAGCAACAATAACATCGCCTATTCCCACTGCCGCTATGCTCGAAGCTCTTATGAGACATATGCAAAACCTCCCCCCTGAGCTTTCCCAGATCTTAATGAATCCAACTCTCCAAGCAGCCCTCACCCAAGTCCTTGTAATGGCTCAACCTTCACAACCGCCAAATGGGCCGCTAGCTATGGAAGCCACAATGCAAATTTCAAAAGAGTTGGAGGAGCGAGAGCAGGAAGCTTCAAAGTCTATCGAGGAGGAGGCCGATGAGTATTATGAGCACCCCGAATACAAGCACCGAACCATCGACAGGGTGGTCTATGAGGAGGAGTAGATGGGGTCTTCTGAGAGTGGAGATGAAGAGGGTGGCTCAAGTGCCAAGAAAATCATCCAGACTTTTGATGAGGACCTTGAGGAGGAGATGGCACAGCAGCTGAAGAAAATTGGGGAGGAAACAAAGGAGTCACCACATGGTGAAGAAAGGCAGCCGCCCGAAGAGCAATAGATAAAAGATTTGATAGAGGCTGATACCCATCCTTTCAAGAGCCCCGAGGCCAAGGCTACTGAGGAGAAAAAGGAAGAAGAGGCAGCGGAGGAAGAAAGTTCCATCCGGCAACTATCAGCCGGGCTGCCTATCAAACGCCTCATATTCGTTCATGACTCCGACTGGCCAAAAGAAAGGAGAACCCCAAAAGGAAAAGGAAGCAGAGGATGCCTTTGACTGAAAGGGCGAGGCAATGATTCACCCAAGGATAAGTCTTCTATGCTCGAATGGTTGGAGAAACAACTTGAGAAGATGAGGAAGGAAAGATTGGAAGCCATCCTGGCTCGGTCCCAGATCACAACGAAGAAGGAGAAGAAGCCCAAGATCCGATCCAAGATATCGATGGATGCTTCCAGCTCCCGAGCGGCACAAATTGCAATGCCTATAGTTGGCCAGGCAGGGGTGAGTTACAACATCTCTACCATTGACTTGGGGACAGCAACTAGAGAGCAAAAGGTCGAAGACATGGAGGAGTCGGTGGCCATAGTAGTACACCTGATAAAGCCGAACAAGGTCTCCAAGGATGAGCTCAAGGCGCAGGTTGCAGCGTTAATAGATTATATCCAGCAATGGTCCTCAGTAGACGACCTGCCCACCACCTCCATAGCCACACCGCAGTTGCTCTCCAAAGAATAGATAGATAAACTGGAGAGAAGGAAGAACTTGAAGAAAACCACTGAGGATTGGTTCCGGCAGGTCACATACGTCAGAAACATGGGAATCAGCAGGGTTGTGCGGATAGCCAACAAGTTCTTGGACCTGATGCAGTCCCTGGAGAGCACGAAGAGGCTCTGCACCAATTTCCCCACCACCTACGACTCCACCTTCCCAAGAATCGAGGCTATCCTTCAAATGCCTAAGGCCACGTGGGAGGAGAAACTAGAGCTGAAAAAGGAAGATCATTGGCTAGTGGATGTGTGGCATAGAGACCTCGACAATCAGAAGGAGAGGTTGGAGCAAATCCTGAGTAGAGTTGATCTAGATATTGAGTGGATCAAGGAAATCTGGGCGGAGTGCGCCCAATACCTTAAGCTGATGATGGGCTATGATGTGCCCACCGTGCAAATGGATGCTGAGAAGATCAGACCATATTTCCAGGAGAAAATGAAGGACGAGACAGCCGGAGAAATCACAACAGAGTTCCTGAGTTTTGCTGCCCGCGCCTTTGACCGATTAGAGCTGTTCAGGGACCAAGGCTTGAAGTACGATGAAGATTGGAAAAGGCTGGAAGAGAACGCTAAGGAATGGAGCTATCAGGCATTGCGATGTGAAATCCTCGAGATAGATAAGCTCCAGGCCGTCATCCTCAAGTACATAGAACATGCAGCTTCCGAGGAGCAAAAGGATAGCCCGACCAAGGACAAAGACCTTCCTGAAGAATAGCTACAACAAAGAAAACAGCAATCCACTAAAGGACGAAAGAGCTATAGTGTCATCCACTAGAGGACGAAATAGGGAAAGGACAAAAGTGTAATTTTAAATTGAGATCTATTTGGTGGTAGGTGAAACCCTATTTTGTAATGAATCTTGGCCACACAATGAGAATGAGTCTTGGCCATTCATTTAACTCTTTGAAAACTATAAATAGGGCACTCCCCTCATTTGCAAAGTGAGAGTTGAGTTGTTGTAAAGGCATGCTGCTGAAATTTATAAGAAAATGCATTGACTTGGTGTATTTTCTTGATTTCTCTCATGTTATTTGATTCATTCTCCAATGTTAGAAGTTTGACTTAGATCTTATTGTTGTTTAGTTAGCTGTTTTCTTTCTTTGGATAAATCTTAGGAATGTTGTTGGGTGATTGTGAAAATTCCTGCCTTGTTGATGATTCCTTAGTCCATACTTTTTGCTGTTTGCTGATGGTAGATAGTTGTGCAAAGTTAGCCTGGACTTGATTTTAAAGCTATCCCAAACATTTATATTTTATTCATGCATGTATGTGGTGGATGAAGGATGAAATATCTCCAGCCCTTAGAAGATAGCACAATTTCCATGATACTGTGAAATCCCTGGTTAAGTGGGATATTGTTTTAAGAAATTGTCCATTGCAGGAACTCCATTGTCACTATTCATTGCTAGTTTCAGACTTAGGAACTTTTCCTCTCCTTCGCTCTTTTCCTTTTTTTAGTAACTGACCTATGCTAAGGTTCATTGCACACTGTAAAGCCAAATCCAACAACTAGATGGAGTCCAAGATTGCTGTTTGAACCTACAACCAACACATAATAGCCTTTATCTTAGGAACTCCATTTTAAGATCCAACTTCATGCTTTATGTCCGCACTTTGTATTTTCTATAAGACCGACTTGTGATTCCATCAAATCACATCAAACTACTGAGGTATCTAAGCACTATCATGACCTGACACCTGAGAGACCTTGGGATAGTGTTCTATAATCCGATTGTGGAGTATTGTCTTTCAAGAGAGGTAGTGCACCTACGCACTGCCTGTGTTGAGAAGTGCATAAAAACACCATCAACAAAGCCCTTTATTAAATGCTAACCTTGTTGTGTGTATAGGTTTTTAGATTTAAAGCTATGGAAAGGATAATCTCCACCATTCCCCACTAGCTCACAAGGAGAAAGTGAACGCTCGTTAAAAGCTACGAGATCAACAAGCTCCCGACATGTGGATCAATCTACACATTTTGTGAGATGGATGGAGCCTGCTAAAGGAGAAGTTTCCATTCGAGGTGGGTTAGCACCATTGGCTAAGGACACATTAGCAAAGTACTGCTCGATTTCAAACCTTGTCAACATAAATGAAGCCGTTTGATTTTCAATCTCATCATGAGATTGATGACTGATATTCAAAGTTGATAAAATGACACATGATAATCATTTTCATTCTGCAACCAATGGACATTAATGATATATTCTCTATAGATGCAATCAAATTGATCTTTGTGCGTGTGGAGACTTAATTGTTGACAATGATGAAGTGTGATCTATAGATTTTCAAGCACTTGGGAATTAAATGATGACAATATGCATGCCAATGAATCACCCAGTTTGTGCATGTGTTTTTTTATCAAGAATTTATGATTGATATCATCACTTTGCTCAATAAATAGAAGTGGTGAGTTGCTAATTTCACCATATCAATTAAGTTGTTAAGTTTTCAAGTTTGTGCAAAGATTCAAAGTTTATGTGTATACTTTCTCATGATAAAATGAGTAAGGATGGCACCCCATATGTCCCAATGTGAAGGTTTGCTAGACTAAATTTGCAAGAGTCTCATGGAATAGACTCGAAGCTAGCACAAAGTGCTGACAAAAGCACCCATGGTGAGGAATCTTCACCCATGGTTACCAGATGTAGCCATTGACTAAAGGTCCAGACTACAAGCTTAGAGGTAGTAAGAACTAAAGGGAAGGAAGTTGTTGGGCCATCCAATAGTGTGCGAAGGAAAATTAGGTATGGTCGTTGCTCATTTGGTCAGAAAAACTATCCTATTGATGTTACTAATAGCCCACTCAATAGTGAAACAAAGACAGGCTCTAGTTACAGCTGGTAGCTCACGACCTTAGGTCGAGCACTATCCCCCAAGACAAAGGTGTTTTATGTCCTTCCTTTGGCTATTAGGTAAGCTAAGGTTGAGGTTTTATCCCTAACCCTTACAATGACATGGAGTGGCTATGTGTACCAGGGTGTCTGTGTTGCTTCTAAGAGGGCTTCTGGTTTGTGAAAAGGTGGTGGTTAATGAAATTTTTGTGTTGATAAATGATTTCTCTAGCTACTGTTTTCTCTCTGTGTGCATGTAAAATTTTTGAGGCATTGGATGTTGACTGTGTGCCCTCATGGTGGTTTGGGCATTGGTTTTCCTAGTTACCTAGTGGTAGAGGAAGATTTTGGTGGCACTTTACTTCTTCCTCATGATGACTATGGAGATTTTTACTTTCCCCATCTTAAAAGAATTATCATGTGCGGAATTTTGGAAATGCAACTGAAATGCGATATGAAATGAATTTTTTGTAATGTAACAACATTTCAAGCCTGAAGCTTATTGGCTCCCTTGTTTTATAAAAGAGATTTTATGGCTCATTTTGTAGGGTTTCTAAAAAATTTGAATCTTCAAGTCTGATATGTAAGGGGTAGAAAATATAGGAATACCAAAGAATAGGGTAGTAAGGTTGTCTTGGGTTTTGAACTTTACATATGAAAATATTAAATAGTTATGTAGAAATTACTAATATCGAAAGTAAATTTCATATATAGTTCATATACTCTTCTCTTTAAACCACTTTACAATTTTTGAATACAATATCAAGCATATTTGGTTCATCTTCAAATGTTTCGTTTGAATGCATATCTTCATTTTTTCTTTGATTCAATGAATCAACTAAATGTTTAAGTGAGGTCATGGATTTGTAGTTATTTATTGAGAATTTGGTAAGAAGTGATGAATTATATGCAGAGAATTTCCATAATGCAAGTCCTTATGGAAATAGTCCGTAATTATTAGTGTCAAATAATTTATGTATGACAGGTCATAAGATGTATCACTTTATTGCCCAATCGATGAAGGAACTAGTCTAGTTGTCTTGGTATTTACATCTTGAGTGATAATTAAGTATTGGACTATTGATTTAGGGTTAGAATACAAATATTTTAAAATTTATCTACAACAAAGCATGTATGTGAGATATCTTTCATGTTCCTGGTAAATAGATGGATATTCGCTTAAAGATTAGCCAACCTTTGAGAAAATTGTGTTGTTTACCCTTTATAGGAACTGATTTGTGATTTGCCATGTCATTTATTGAAATGGTCAAATAAAATGCTAAAAGGAACACCCTCCTAGGTCCCATAGAACCCGAAGAGTAGAAGATCTATGTCTTTGACTTAATCTTGTCAGGTGGCCATTCACTCTAAGGGTCTTAAACATAAGAGTTGGCTACTCTTTAGAGATTCCTTAGGTGTATTGGGAAAACACAAACATGATGGAAGCTTCAATATTCATCAAATGTAACAATACTAGTGATTCTTTGTGAATCTTTCTCTAACAATGATTTAAAAATAGTAGAAAAGATAAGGGTTTAAGAAAGAAATTTACTCTAAAACTTAAGATCATGTATGCAACAATAGAGTGTTGAAGATGGACCAATCTTCCAAAACCAATCTCTGCTTAACCAAGATTAAATCCATAGTATCAAAAAGAAAATGAAATCTCCAAAGGAATCAAATGATTTTCAGATTGTAAATATTCAAACATGCATTCAAACATTCACAATTGAACTTGAGTGCAAAATGGCTAGTATTGGCATGGTGTGATTGTTTATAGGTGGCATTGTTGTTCTTTCCACCAAGGTTCAAATCCTGTTGGGGTGGTATTGTTGAATGGTTGTATTCTGGTTCATAGCTCCATTCAAAAGTGTTTTCCCCTTGAATAAAAAAAAACACTTGAGTGCAAAATAGAGTAGGCCTAGGCTAACTTTACACATCAATCTACAATCAGTAGATCACTAAAAGTATGGAAAAAATGTTTCTCAACACCTCAAACACTTTATCAAGAGCATAAATGAACTGCAACTAGCTCTAAGATTAACCATAAACTAATTTAATACTGTAGAATAAATGGAGACACAATAACCATGGATAGATGAATAACACAGAGAAGAAGACCAAATAACAATGTCTTCAATTGTATTAATTTCACCAAAATGTACAACAATTCAAGTATCTCAAGTAGAAAATTGTACCCATAACTCAAACTCTACTCAACTATGCACTTTCAAGTATTGGCTATTAACTATTAGCCTTAAAAATGAGGAGAAGACTTCAATTTATAGACCCTAAGGTTAGGTCAGCCCAAGAGAAATATGAATTAGGGTTTTACAATTAGATTGGCTAGATATGTCAACCTTGACTCTTTTAATTCCCTAATTCAAATTTACAATAAAATAATACAAAGGTTGACCTAAAAAGGAAATTTTATAATAAGATATATTCCTCACATAGAATGCAAGTGAACAGTAGATTTTTGGGTAGGATTTATGGACTACTCTTGCACTCAGGATGTTTCACCTACAACGATAGAGATAAACCCCACTCAAAATTCTAGGTGGTTCACTCAAATTAAGATGTATATCATGTGATTAATGATAAATGGAATGATCTAAGTGCAATTAAATGAACTATTTGACTCATTATGAATGCAAAACCTCAGAATTATGCAATGTTGAAAAACATAATGTGATATGCAAACATGAACTAAAGTATGAACAAATGCAAAATAGAAAAGATGATAGCTTAATCAAAGTGCACCTGGGTAGAGAATGAAGAATCTAGAGTGTCCTAAATGCTATCAAAGATAACTAAAAATCACCAGTGTGACTCATTCGCCACCGATGGTAAATCAGTCTTGCTTTTGATGAAAACTTCTAAGAATAAGTTTCTGAGTGTCGGGATCCTGAATTTGACAAAATCTAGATTCCCACCCTTAATCTTGGACTAATTCACCACTAATGGTGAATTAGACCTCTCCCAAATTTCCATGAAATTAGGGACCAATCCTATAGCACCAAATCTGAGGTTGTCTGCTTGTTGGGTTTATAGAGTCAAATTTGTAGAAAATGGACAAAATGTCTTCTCCAAGCTTGAAATAGGTTATAGTTGACTTGAAAAATTTTGTTGACTTCTTGTCCACTTTTAAACACCTAATAGCTTGTCAAATCTACATACACAAGTCTACAAACACACATGCAGAGGGGAAAAATGGTTAAGGGTTGGGTTATAGGGATTTACTTGGTCAAATGCCACTTTAGTAATCAAACACTTAATGAAGAAATGGAATGGAAGAGAATTATAAAAAAATAACATGAAAATGATATCAATTTACCAAACCCTTATTGAAGAAATCTAAAGATATAACAATGGTTACTCCAAAATACTTGATTAATGCTTGATTCAATGATGCAAAGTGCTTGAATGCTTGAATGAATGAGTGAATAAGTGAACTTGATGAATGGGAGTTAAAATGAGAAGAAAACACTTATTTATACACACTTGTGCCTTAGTAACCTGATGATACCTCATCACAGGTTGACATAAGGTGATTTTAAATAAAAACCTAGAAGAAAATTTTAAATATTTTAAATTTTGAGCCAAGAGGGACTCATTTGCCACCCATGGTGAATGGGTCCCACCTCACACTTGAATGTGGGTGTCAGGAATTATCTTTCCTAACACCCAGATTCAAAAAAAGCACAAGAAAGGTGTAAATAACTTGAAATTAATCCTACAAAAGTGTGAAATCTTCTTACAAGACTTTACAACACTTCAAAATAGGACTTGATAACTAATGAAAATGTGACTTACAAACAAGCATTAAATGTTTTTTGTCAGGTTTACATTCAAAAAAACACTTAATTAAGCCTTATAAGGGCATAAAGGGGTCAAATAAAGCACAAGAAAGGTGTAAATAACTTGAAATTAATCCTAGAAAAGTGTGAAATCTTGTTACAAGACTTTACAACACTTCAAAATAGGACTTGATAACAGATGAAAATGTGACTTTTAAGTGAACTATAATGAATAGTGTCTAAAAAAGTGTAGAAATGTTTTACAACACTTCACAACACCTTCAGAAGACATGATAATTTGAATTTTAAAGACCGAATGTGAATGTTCAAGCCACATTGCAACATTAAATCAAAGCAAAATGGACCAAGCATCATGTAGAAAAGCCTAAAAGACCATGAAAATGACAAGGGGCTATTTTTCTATGGCACATTTAGCCCCTACTTTAGTGAGAGGATGAACTTGATTCAAACTCACACTAAAGTAGCCATGCATATCCAGAGAAAGGTCCCAATGCACCTATGTTAGCAGGATGGAATGACAACAATCAAGAGGGATGATCAAGCCACTAGGATGAAGATCCCATGGGAAAATAAACATAAGAACAAAGGAACACACATGTGAAAGGGAGATTGTATTAAGGTTCAATTGTCTGTCCAACTAGTTGTGGATTAGATCTAGGTTGTTTGTGAGAGAAAGAGAATGAATACTCACTCTAGGGTGATAGAACTCAAGGTGGTCCATTGGGTGAGAAGACCCAAAAAGGTGAAGTACATATTCTAGTTGGTATGAACTCACAAACACAAAGGTGTCTATGGGGAAAATCATGCCACTGAATGGTCTTCCTGCTCAAACATATCAAATTTATACCTCCTAATAACTTTAACAAGGCACCACAGGGGAAAATGTATGTTTGTGCTTCATGAGACAAGCAAAGCTTCATATGCTTATAACCCATGAACAAAGAGAAAGGTACCACAGGCATGCAAGTTATGTTATGCAAGGTGGAAAAAATGTAAAATGCAAAATATGTTCAAAGGAGTAATGTTAATTTCATGGAAGGTTTGTCACTTAGGGGACATTGTATCTAATGTCTCCAAGAGAGGACCAATCAAAGAATAAAATATTCACAACTTGGGGGATGCAATGCATTGCATCATACCACCAAGAGGAATGTAATATGCTAAGATAGATGACACTTATGAAGGACATCAAACCTAATGTCATCCACAAAGTGACAAACACATCATATGAAGTGATAAGGCTACACTAAGAATGAAAATGAAATGATGCCAATGTTTTCCCCCCACTTTAAAGGAATTGCTACGCACAGTTCTATGAGTTGTGTATCAATTCCTTTAAATTAGCAAAGGGAAGAATGTAAAAAGAAAAAATAAGTCATGAGAACCAACTTGGAAAGCCCCTATTCCAAGTCATATGTTTCTAAGTTAGGCTGCATCATGTACATGAAAAATAAAACAAAAGAAATGAGGTTTCCCCCAGAGAGAAACACACCAAAAACATAAGGGATCTATGCATTTGGGGTCAGTATGTTCGTTGTTGCATTGTTTTTATGAAAGAGATTACAATTGTCATCATTCCCCAAAACACATAGAACTAGAAGAATGACACAAAGAGAGGGAAAACAAAAGGAAAAAAAATGTCCATTTTGGGACAACATGGAAGAGACATTGCAATATCAACACTTTGCATCGTCTCCAAAAGGAAAAAAAAAGTGAAAAGAAAATGAAAAGGAAAAAGAAAAGGAAAAGCTTTTGGGTCAACATGAAGGGGACATTTCGGTCTCAATACCGTGTGTCATCCTTGAAAGGAAAACACAAGAAAAAGACAAAGTAAAAAGGGAAAGGTACCGATTGGGTCAACATGGAGGAGACATAGGGCATCTCAATGATTTTCATCATCCCCAAAAAAAAAACACAAAATAAAAACAAAAAAGAAAAGGACCTTTTCGGTCAACATGGAAAACACATAGGGCATCTCAACACTTTGCGTCATCTCTAAAAGGAAAACACAAAACAAAGTGAAAAACGACATAAAGAAGAATAGAGGTATGAATAGAAGAAGTGTATAAAGAGAGATAACATCAAATGCACAATATGGGGGAACACAATATGCACATAAAAAAGCAAAACATGAAAAGGGGCTAGTAATGCAAATCCAAGTCAACCATTAACTTAGTTATTGGCTTCACAATCTTAAGTAGTATAAACAGATGGAAAATAACATAGTTAAGAAACAAGAAAAAATGCATTACTAGGATAAGGCTAACAAATTCTTGTCCCCCAAAAAGTGTAAGGAAAGAGTGAGTTGAGGTGGGTGATGGGAAATCATCATGCAATTTAGTGCTCGAATGAAAATTTCTACAACTAAGGCATGATAAAAGGATTTTGGAGTATTTATGAGTTTATCCAATAAATTCATCAGGAAAAGAGAATTGAAATGTATACAATATACATTGCAAAATTTTAGAATCATTAGTTTTGTGTCCAAGAATGTGATGATATGCACAATACTTTGTGTTGTCTTTAGGAATTTTGACTCGAGTACAAGGAGGTAATTTGATGAAATCAAGCTTAAGAAGCATTTGTAATGCTTTTGCAATATTAGATTTAGGAAAAGGAAATTGAATTGGTTTACCCATGATAGGTGGGATGGAATGGGGAGATGTAGTACCAAAAATAATTCCTTCATCCTAAGAAGTATTTATTCTTCTTTAGGAAGGAGGACATTCAAGTCAGGAGGGAAATCAAAGATCACTGTTCCATCATCCTAAAGTCTCCTATATTCAAAAGGAGGCTTGTCGGTATGAGGAGGATCTTGATATCCTAATCCTATTTTTTTTTTCTATTGGTTTTTGTTCAAGAAGTTGGTGAATAATATGCTCATGTGTTGTGTCGCAACCTTGTTTACTTAAGATAGTAAAACCTTTTCCATATGTTTCTTCAAGGTTGAGGGCAGTCTTCTCCAATGATGTCTACATCATGAGGAGGAAAATCATGAGGAGTTGAAGGAGCATGAGGAAGCTCAAGGTCATTAAGGTCACAGCCAAAGGCACAATTGGACATGTCTACCAAGGATTTCAATGAATTCCAAAACTTATTAAAAGAAAATGCCATGATGATAATCAATGCAAGTAAACTAAGATGGAAGAAATAGAAGAAAGTAGAGAATCTAGAAAATAAAAACAAAAAGAAATTACAAAAATAGAAATATAGGAAATACCCAAAAAATGTAAACTAAGGATGCAAATGAAAATTTTCAGTTTTTGAATGATATGATATGCAAAAAATAAATCTAAATGAGTCTTTCCATAATGCAATTTGAGAAACCCTGGGATGCAAAAACAAATAAAACCTAATTTAATGTTGATTCAAATGAAGTCTAGGATTCAAGATGCAATGAAAATGAGAAATTTAAAGTGCTCAATATGTAGGTTCACCAAAATAAATCGTAGATTTTTGGGTAGGATTTATGGACTACTCTTGCACTCTTAGGATGTTTCACCTAAAAGGATGGAGATAAACACCACTCAAAAGTCAAGGTGGTTCACTCAAATTAAGATGTATATGATGTGATTAAGGCTAAATGGAATGATCTAAGTGCAATTAAATGAACTATTTGACTGATTATGAATGAAAAACCAAAGAATTATGTAATGTTGAAAAACACAATGTTATATGCAAACATGAACTAAAGTATGAACAAATACAAAATAGAAAAGAAGAAGGTTGAATCAGAGTGCACCTGGGTAGAGAATGGAGAATTTGGAGTGTCCTAAATGCTATCATAGATCACTAAAAATCACTAGTGGGACTCATTTTCCATGATGGTGAATCAGTCTTGCTTCTGATGAAAACTCCTAAGAGCAGGTTTCTGAGTGTTGGGATCTGGAATCTCAAAAAATAGAGATTTCTAGCCTTAAGGTGAGACTCATTCACCACTGATGGAAAATTATTCTTGTCCCAAAATTCTATGAAATCAGGGACCACTCTTGTAGCACTAGATCTAAGGGTGTCTGCTTGTCGGGTTGACAGAGTCAAATCTATAGAAAATGGACAAAATATCTTCTCCAAGCTTGAAATAGGTTGTAGTTCACTTGAAAAACTTTGTTGACTAGTTCTTGTCCACTTTTCAACACCTAATAGCTTGTCAAATCTGCATACACAAGTCTGCAAACACACATGCAAAAGGGAAAAATGGTTAAGGTTTAGGTTATAGGGATTTTCCTTGGTCAAATCCCACTTTGGTAATCAAACCCTTAATGAAGAAATGAAATGGAAGAGAATGATAAACAAGTAACATGCAAATGCTATCAACTTACTAAACTCTTATTGAAGAAATATGAAGATATAACAATGGCTTCTCCAAAATATTTGATTAATGCTTGATTCAATGATGCAAAGTGCTTGAATGCTTGAATGAATGAGTGAATAAGTGAACTTGATGAATGGGGGGTTAAAATGAGAAGAGAAAAACTTATTGATGAAGACGCAACTCGAGACTTAGAAAATAACCCACAAATAAGAGAATAATTTTATTATTCAGAAAATGGAGCTTCTTACATGCAGAGGATCTCAAATCCCCAAGTTCTACAACACATGCAAGTTATAGAAAGCTACAAAATCACCATTTCGCAATATGCGAGCTTGTCCCCAAAAAGTTACCCAAAAAATTAGAAACCGGCCCATAAATAGAGCTCCTCTTTAGTTTGGAGCCAAAACAACATTCAAATTTGAGTTTAGGTGGTTTGGCACCAAAAAATTACAACTTGAAATTCAATTTTCAAAAGAACATTTGCAATTGTATCTTCTAGAAAGTGCGCCAACTTCCCGGGGCCATAACTTTTGAACCGGGACTCCGATTCGTGAACCGTTTGAACCGTTGGAAAGGTCTCGAAGTTAAGAACGCGCTCAAAATTTGCTATGCTGATTTTGGCAAGTTTCAGGGCTGATCCGGGAACTCGAAATGCCTCAAATCTAACTCAGAAGATTTTTAAGTGCAAATATGGGAAACTAAAACTACAATATCTTTCAACCCATGAATAGAAAATGAAAACCGTAAATTGGGAATTTTATTATGATGAAAAGGGTATCCAAAAATGTAAAAATATCTAAAAACTAAGAAACTTGAAATTTAACTATTTTTGGGTGATGCAAGATTGCCCTTACACCACTGGATGCTCCTGCATCAGACACCCAGGGCAATTTGAGAAGTGACCCCATCATGTCTTAGATGGTTGAGGAAAACCCAAATGGTCAACGTCTGCCTTAGACAACCAGGATGAGTCTTCAACAGTCCTTCCTTTCCATTTCACCACATATTCTTCATACTGCCTGTTCCTGGTACTCCTTCCTACATGACTATGCAGGATTTCTTCAATCTCCTCCTTTTCTGAAGTAGGTGTAGGAATCCCACACTGTTCCATCATTGGTACTTACTCTGCACTACCTTCATGATACTCTATCAAATCTGAAATGTTGAACACAAGGGAAATGTTGAATCCATCCAGCAACTCTACCTCATATGCATTCTCAGAATCATGCCTCTTCAAAATTTTACAGTGACCGAACTTCTTCATCTTCAATTTGTTAGATTTTCCCACTGGAAACCTTTCTTTCCTCAAGTGGACCATCACTTCATCACCAATCTGAAACTCCTTATACCTCCTCTTCTGATCTACCTTAGCCTTATACTACATAGTCATCTTATTAATATGTTCTCTTACCTTCTCATGTATATCTTTGATGTGTTCTGCAGAATCTTCGGCTTCAGCACTTATTTTCTTCTCTTGGTCCATCTTCCTCAATTCTGGAGTTGTTCTGGGGCTACCTCCATACACAATCTGGAATGGTGATCTACCAGTGCTTCTGTTGACAGAATTGTTGTAAGAAAATTTTGCCTAGGGTAAGATCAAGTCCCATCCCTTGGGTTTATCTCCTACCAAACATCTCAGTAGGTTACCCAGACTTCTATTAACAACCTTTGTCTACCCATCTATTTTTGGATGGTGTGCAAAACTAAACTTCAACTCTGTCTTTAGCTTCTTCCACAAAGTCCTCCAAAAGTACCCCACAAATTTGGTGTCACGATCTAAAACAATACTCTTTGGCAGACCATGTAACCTCACCACCTCTTTGAAGAACAAGTCAGCAATGTGGACAACATCATGGGTCTTCTGACATGGAATGAAATGTGCCATCTTTGAAAACCTATCAACCACCACAAAGATTGAATCATTCCCTCATGTCCTTGGCAAACAAAGGACAACGTCCATACGTATATCCTCCCATGGCATCTCTGGTACAGGTAAGGGCTGATATAAGCCTGTATTGTGGATCACTCCTTTAGTCATCTAACATACTCTACAACTTTGTACAAACTTCTTCACATCCTGTGAAAACTAAGGCCAATAATAATGCTCACTGATAATGGCAATGGTCTTATCCCGACCAAAATGTCCTGCCATTCCTCCACTATGCTTCTCCTTTATCAGGTTCTCTCTCATGGAACTCCCCAAGATACACAATTGAATTCCCTTAAATAACATGCCATCCTAGATTATGAAATCCATCCACCTTGTCCTATCCACTATAATAGATTCCTTGCAAGCTTTCCAAGCCTCTGCAAAATCAGGATCTTCTACATACAGTGTCTTGAGTTCATTGAACCCAACCACTTCAATCTGCATCTTTGTCATCAATGCATGCCTCCTACTTAAGGCATCTGCAACCCTATTTGACTTCCCACTCCTATGTTTCAAAACAGAGGTATAACTCTGCAAAAACTCTACCCATTTCATATGCCTCTGATTTAATTTTCCCTGACTATTTAGGTACTGCAAGGCTTGATGATCAGTATATAGAACAAATTCCTTTGACAACAAGTAATGTCTCCATTTCTTTAATGCTTGAACTATTGCATAAAATTCTTGATCATATACATAATACTTTCTCTTGGCATCATTTAACTTTTCACTAAAATAGGAAATGGAAGCACAGCCTTGGCTCAACACTCCAATGGCACAACCAGCGGCATCACAATCACCTAAAACACCTTGTTGAAATCACGGGAGGGGCTAAAACCGAGGTTGCTCTGTCACCTTCTACTTCAATAGTTCAAAACTTTTTTCCGCTCTAGTGCTCCACTTGAATTCTTTTCTATCCTCTCTCATTGTTTCAGTCAGGGGTCCACAAATACTACTGAAGTTTCTAATGAACTTTCTATAAAAACTAGCCAAACCATGGAAAGATCTCACCTGAGTAGCAGTTCTTGGGGTAGGCCATTCCATAATAGCCTTCACCTTCTCTGGGTCCATCTTGAGACTTTCTGCTGAGACAACAACCCCCAAGTACACTAACTCCCTCTTCCCAAAACTGCGCAAATTAATCAGCGGTTTCTCTTCTCTCCAACTTCTCAAAGGCTCTCAGAATATGCGTAGGATCGCCATCAACATCTTCTTGAAATCGAAATATCATCATGCAATAACCAAAACTTCCTAGAAATTCTTTTAGTACTCATTTCATAGGCATGGGAATGTGGCGTTCGCATTGGTTAGCCCAAAAGGCATGACTAACCACTCATACAGGCCCTCTTTGGTCTTGAAGGAAGTCTTCCATTCATCTCCCTCTCAAATCGGGATCTGGTGATATCCACTCTTTAGATCAATCTTTGTGAAGTACTGAGCTCCACTCAAATAGTCCATCAGGTCATCCATCCTTGGCAAGGGAAATCTATACTTGATTGTTATCTTGTTTATGGCTCGGGAATCTGTACACATCCTCCACTCCCCATCCTTCTTTGGTTCTAGTACTGCAGGTACTGCACATGGACTCAAACTCTCCCATATAAAAACCCTTTCTCAACAACTCTTGAAAATGTCTATTCAACTCATCATTTTCTGTTGGAGTCATTCTATGAGCTGCCTTATTTGGCAAACTGGCTCCAGGAATCAAGTTAATCTGATGACTGATCTTCCTTATTGGTGGTAAACCCTTAGGTACATTATCAAAAACAATATCTTGAAACTCATCCAACATCCCAAAAACTTCTTCTGGAACCTTCTCACTATCCTCCTTACTCCTCTAGGAATCAATGCATAACATTCTCATGCTTCATGCAACACCTAAAAATTTCTTCCATCTACGTAGCAAATTCTAGCACTACTGCATACCTTTTCTTCGGTCTCCTTCAGGGGTTTCAACTTGTGACGAACCCCATCCTTTGTCAAGGAATAAGTGTTTGCATGGCCATCATGTATAGCTCGCCTATCGAATTGCCACGACCTCCCCAACAACATGTGACATGCATCCATGGGGATGATATCACAGAGTATCTCATCATGGTAGCTCCCGATCTTGAACTTTACTAGGCACTGCTCATTGACAAAAACCTTGTGGTCTTTTTGCCTTTGAGGCAATCTGATGGGATGTGGGGTGCCTTTCCCTCTTCGACTTCCTTTGTGACCATCTCCTTGACCTGTGTATGTTGCTCCCACCATCAATAATGGCATCACAACATTTTACTTCACACTTGCACCTTGTGTGAAATAGATTCTTCCTCTGTTCTGGTTCCTTTTCCTCAGTCACCGGGGCTCTCCTAATCACTAGGGCTTCTCCCCTTTCAGCATCATCTGAATGTTCAGATTGGGCCTCCTCATGCATGTGCAACCCTTCCCATGACCACGGCCTTTTATTACGCCCCTTCCTTGGTGTTTATTGGACATTCATAGGCTCGATGCCCAGCCTAGCTTCCACCTGCCCCGGAAACCGCGTTCGCTGAGAGCCACCTCTTCCAGATCCTTTGTCCATATCTCCCTCATCCTCTACCTCTTTGATCACCTTTGTTTTGATCACGAGGCTGTAGAAGTTGTCATTCCTTTGGCTTCGGCCGGTACCCACATCTTCATTTTTCTTTTCATCATCATTTCGGATTCCTGAAGGTCTTCCACTGCCCCTTCCTCTTTGACCTCCTCGTCCTTTTTTCTTGCCATCAAATCTTTTGTTCAACTTCTCTTCCACCTTTAGAGCAAAATGATACACATCCTCAATGGTGGTCATTCTGACTAGGCTTAACTCCTCTTGAATGCTCAGTCGTAACCCATTAATATATCAGGCTACCTTCTCCTTATTGGCCTCTGTGTGGCCCATTTTGATGATTATCTTGTGAAATTCTTCAGCATATTCTTTCACAGATCTGCTTCCTTGCTTTAACCCTTTCAATTTCTTTAATAGATCTAACTCGTAGTCCACTGGTATGAACTGTTTCTTCATTTTCTCTACCATGCGATCCCATTTGGTGATATTTCCTTTTCCTCTTTGATTTCTTTCCAACTAGACCTCTTTCCACCAAATATTGGCATGGCCTTTCAGCTTCATTTTCACAAACTTAACCCTATCTAGGTCCTCTATTTCCTCATACTCAAAATATTCTTCTAGCTCGTTGATCCAGTCGATCAACTCTTCTGGGTTCAGACTTCCAGAATAACTAGGGATTTATGCTCTGAGTCTTTTCCCGATCTTTGAAATGGCCCTTATTAGCCGTATTTGGTCCTGATCAATTGCTTCTTCTTCCTCTTTTGCACTTGAACCTTCTTCATCTCCTTCATCCTCACTTTCCTCCCTCGGGTTTAACCCTCTTCTCAATTGCTCTTGTAACGCGTCAATCTGTCTCTGGAGGGCTGCCAGTGCATCTCTTCCACCAGCATTTCTGCCACCTCGACCACCTTTGGCACCACCATGCCTACTAGGCATTACTCTTGGAGGCATCTTCCTTGACCTCAACCCACAACCATGGTCTTGGTGTGAACTGCCTCACAATCGGCGATCTGTCCACATGCTCAAGAAAACCTGCTCTGATACCACTTGATGAGGATGCAACCAAAGACTTAGAAAATAACCCACAAACAAGAGAATAATTTTATTATTTAGAAAATGGAGCTTCTTACATGCAGAGGATCTCAAATCACCAAGTTCTACAACACATGCAAGTTACAGAAAGCTACAGAATCACCCTTTCGCAATATGCGAGCTTGTCCCCAAAAAGTTACACAAAAAATTAGAAACCCGCCCATAAATAAAGCTCCTCTTTAGTTTGGAGCCAAAACAACATTCAAATTTGAGTTTAGGTGGTTTGGCGCTGAAAAATTACAACTTGAAGTTCAATTTTCAAAAGAACATTTGCAATTGTATCTTCTAGAAAGTGCGCCAACTTCCAGGGGCCATAACTTTTGATCTGGGACTCTGGTTCACGAACCGTTTGAACCGTTGGAAAGGTCTCGAAGTCAAGAATGTGCTCAAAAATTTTTGTGTCGATTTTGGCAAGTTTCGGGGCCGATTTGGGAACTCTAAGTGCCTCAAATCTAACTCGAAAGATTTTTAGGTGCAAAACTGGGAAACTAAAACTACAATATCTTTCAACCCAGGAATAGAAAATGAAAACCATAAATTGGGAATTTCATTATGTCAAAAAGGGTATCCAAAAATGTAAAAACATCTAAAAACTGAGAAACTTGAAATTTAACTATTTTTGGGTGATTCAAGATTGCCCTTACACCACTGGATGCTCCTGCATCACTTATTTATACACATTTGTGCCTTAGTAACCTGATGATTCCTCATCACAGGCTAACATAAGGCAATTTTAAATAAAAACCAAAAATAAAATTTGAAATACTTTAAATTTTGAGCCAAGGACTCATTTGCCACCCATGGCGAATGGGTCCCACCTTGGACTTGAATGTGGGTGTCAGGAATTATCTTGCATTAAATGTTGTTTGTCAGTTTTACATTCAAAAAAACACTTAACTAAGCCTTATAAGGGCATAAAGGGGTCAAATAAAGCATAAGAAAAGTGTAAATAGCAAAATTAAGCCTAGAAAAGTGTGAAATCTTGTTACAAGACTTTACAACACTTCAAAATAGGACTTGATAAGTGATGAAAAGGTGATATTTAGGTGAATTGTACTAAATAGAGTCTAGAAAAGTGTAGAAATGTTTTACAACACCTTCACAAGATGCCATAATTTGAATTTTAAGGACCTAATGTGAATGTTCAAGCCACATTGCAACATTAAATCAAAGAAAAATGGACCAAGCATCGTGAAGAAAGGCCTAAAAGACCATGAAAATGACAAAGGGCTAGTTTTCTATGACACATCATGGTGCAACCAACTTGTATCCTCAGCGAGCTCAATGTAGATGGCACATTCTTCTAGATGATCAAGCTCAGTCATCCCCCTTGTCTTTATGTTCTCTCCTAGAAATTTCTTGAACTTTTGAAATTATGAAGTCGAGGTCGGGCTTATATGGGATTAATATTAATTTAATTATTTCTTTAATTGAATTTAGTTCTCCTCCATATTTAGGCAAGGTTTTCTCCCAGTCACCATAAATACCTTGATACCTATCTCAGCTTGAAATATAGATAGCAAGATATTCAAGTTGATCATTTACCATGGGCCCACTATCACCTAGAGAGTAAACTTTATGCCACCACTTTTGTAATTGTTCAACATTTAGATTCCTTTTCCCAAATTTCTTTCTTCCAGTGATAATCTCCATGAAGGAATTACAACTATCAAAGACTTCCTTTGCCTCACCTTCTAGGCCTTGGATATCTTCTTTGGTGCCTTCATTCTAAGCTCATTTATGAAATTGAATGCTTCTATCCATTCCATGGCTTTACTAGTATTCTTCACTATGAGAACACCTTTCTTAATCAACACACTTGTGGGAACCTCAAGTACTTTCTCCAGTTCTCTAATGATAGTGTCATCTAGGTTCTCACGCTCAACAAGAAATTGTGCCATGTCTTCAGAAAGGGAGGATGTCTTTTCATACATTTGCAATAATTTTTCAATCATGGCATCTCCCCTTTGACTTACACTTTGCATCCATTCTTGAGTCTCCCTCATAGAAGATTGGGTATGTGCAGGATCATCATGAAAAAATAGGCCCTTAAGTGGCGATAAAATTTAGAAAAATCAGAGTTAGGAAACTTGACATAAAAAATTGAATAAGTTATCTATATTATTTCAAAAATATGTAAGAAATAGAATATGTAGCAAATTGAATGTAGTTTCTAAACTACTAGGTTTATTTTTAAAAAAATCTATTTGGTGAAAATTTGAAATTTCAGTGCAATAGCACTTAAATTTCAGGGAAAAAAAAAAGAAGTATGTCTCTATCTGACCACCCTAACCACAATAAAATGATAATATTTTTTTATAATATTCTAGATATAAGTAGAGGAGTCATGTCCCGATGTGATTCATATTTTTTTGTATTTTTTTTCTAAGTAAATAATTAATTATGATTTTTTTATTAAAATTTTTAAAAAATATAGAAACTTGTATTTCTAACCACCTTAACTTGGTCAAAACTTCATGAAATTCTTTTTTTTTTATCCTATAGTATGCAAAGCATGGAATGTGATGCATAATTTAGATTCAAAAAATGTGAGATTGTTTGCAAGCTATAGATGCTTTTCAATCAATCTATCAATCAAGACTTTAGTTGTAATTCAAATAGAAAATGAATAATGATTATTTATTAAATTCAAAGTAAAGCATAATTTATATTGGTGGAAATATGATAATCTCCTTTAAAAACCCTTTTTTTATTTCATCAATTTTGGGTAAAAGAAAGTCATCAGCCCCATACCCTACACATACCCATCATATCTCCACTCTTTGGCCCATCATGATCCTACACATACCCAATTTCATCTTCTCAATTTGTGATACTGCATATTTTTATAACAACCCTTTTGAAAATGAAGAGCCTCCACTGCTCCGTGCTTGCAAGGATTTCATGAAATGCTGAGCATACCTATGTACCTCCCTCAATTGCTTTTGCAATTCCTCTTTTTCTTTAGTTTCCTTTTCTAGTCTTCTAAGGATTGCTTGTGCTAATTCTTAAAAGTCTTCCTTTTCTTTCTCTTTTGTAATAGGATCTAGGTTAATTGTTTGGACCTTATAATATGAGGGTCAAACTTCATCTATGTACTTATCCTCAGCAAGAGTGGCAACATGAACAACCATGTTAATATACTCATCTCTTGAAAATTTATACACATTCCTAGCCCTTTTCCTCTCCTTGGGTTGTCACCAACTCTCTAAGAACTTATCCTAGCTTGGAGTTTCATCCTCCACAATAATGGATTTCTATTTTGGTCTCTTCTCTAGCCATTCTTGGGTATTTGGTTGCTCTATTCCTATATTCCTTTGAAAAGTGCTACATTCTTGTTGATCTTCAAAAGGATGGTCTTCAACATTATTTTTACCTTATATTGTAGAAAAAAGGAAACCTTCTTGATTTGGAGAATAATTGATGAAAATTGGACTCAACAAGGCCTTGATTTGGTGTTTTGATGTGTTTTTCACATCCACACTAGGTCTTCGACCCTTGCAAACTGAATAACATGTATTTATCGATGTCTTGTAAAGGTGTTGTAAAGGTGTTGTAAAGGAATTTCATGCTTTTCTAGACTTAATGAACCCATCTTCCCCTAATTCAACAGTAAAAAATGTATTTAATAGCATTAATACACTAATCTAGAAGGCTTGTAAACTAAATTCAACTTTAACCTAGTGTTGCAATGTTTTTTACATATTCACATTGGTTCTTGTGCCTTTCTAGGTTGTGTGGACCTCATTTTCGTGTTGTCAAGTGTATTTAATCACACTTTCACATTTAATTTTGTGTTCCAAGCCCTAATTGACCTTTACATCTTCACTAATAGGCCTCTATTACCCCATATTGTGCATCCCAAGGCATAAATTGAACAAATACCTAACATAGTCATCATATAAACCTGATTTCCTTACTTCCTAGCATCCTAGCTATCAAATGGGCCCCTCTGGGACTAATTTTCTATCTATGGCAAATCAGTCCCTACCAAATGGGATTGATTTTCCCAAGGTGGAGAATGAGTCCCATTTGGCCCATTTTTTACTTTTGAGTAGGAAATTTTGGAATTTAAGTTTTATTTTTCTTCATGTTGGCCTTAGGGATCCCATTTACGAGAAAATTAGGAGAATTTCCTATAAAATAAAGTCTTTAAACCCTAATTTACATCCATTAACTCATTTTCACATCTCTTATCATTCATTCATCATATATCTTCTCTATCAAGTTAAGCAAGCTAGGGTTTCATCATTCAAGGGAGAAATATTCTTCCATTGTTGCATAAATTCACAATAAAATATCATGGCAAGGTAATAACTTCATTATTTCATGGTTCATTACATTCATTCTTCATTTTTGTTCAATTACCTACAAAGGGGTTTGACCAAGGCAAACCCCCATTCCCTAACATTTAACATTCTTATTTCTCTTCTTGTCTATTTACAAATTTAGACATCTTGGAGGCCCTTAGAAATAATTGAATATTGCATTGCAATTTTTTTCAAGTGATATCTTCATTGGATAAGGAAATAAATCAACAAAAAGTCACTTTCAGATGCGAATTTGACAGTTTCAGAGCTGGACACCCGAAGAAGCAAAAAGTGCATATCGAAGGCTCCTGTTTCAACTTTTAAATCTTTAGAAATTCAAAAATGGACTCATTTTCCATGGATGGTGAATGAGTCCCACTTCTAGGCCTACTTTTTTGTTTTCTACATTTTTGGATACCCTTTTGTCTGAAATGGGTTTTAGAATAATTTCATAGAATTGGGACTAATTCACCCAAAATGGAAAATGAGTCCCACCAGGCCTAAAAATTAGGATAAAAAAATTCCAAAAGTCATTTCCATCCTTATTCTAGATCTCAGGTGCCCACTTTTAGTTTCATCCATTTATGTTGCAATTTACATTCATTTCTAGGTGTTTTCTGTATATCACAATGTGTTTTACAACAAGTTGCATTTCAATAGTTTTCACTTAATAATCAATAGATTTTAATAATTAGCAATATTGAGATCATTGCATTTAGTCATACTTACATCATGCATTCCTTTATTTGAGTGAACCTCCTAGATTTTGGGTGTGGGATCTATCTCTTTCCATTAGGTGAAAGACCCTAACTAAGCAAAATAATCTTAGCATCTCACACCTCTTAAAATATATGGTTTAGAACTTTATCACCTTCCTCGACATCATTTTCCTCTTTATATTTATCTTCTTCATAAAATATTTTTTCTTGTTCCTTCATTGGAGACTGGGAAGGCATATTCACAGTTACATCTAATGTTGTCTCTTTACTTTGCACTTCATGCTCTTCCAATTTTTTCCCATAATCAATTAACTCCCCACTAGATTAGGTGTGGGTACCTCCTCATTTTCTATCCCTTCTTCTTCAAGATTATGATAAATATCCTTTTCTTCTTCTTGTTGTCCAAGTTCACTATAGACACTACCTTCTTGATTGATAACTTCATCAACTCACACATTGTGAACTAGAGATGGAGGAGGGGAATTATTTCCTAAAGCTAGTTTCTTTAAGAGATCATTAGTAGGTGCCTCTTCATCCCTCATAGGTTCATTGTTCATTTCATCAATATTTTCAATAAGAGGAGTCTTTTTCTTTGGATAACTTCTCTACACATATACTTGGGGTTTCTCTCTCGAGCTTTCAATATCAACTATCTTGGTTTGGGTGACCTCTTCTTTGGAAACCTTAGTATTCTTTAACTTGTCCATCCTTAGACCTTTAGTGATAATATTTGTTTTCTTGGAAGGTTGAGCCCCTTCATTACCTTCTTCAATGATCATTATTGAAGGCTACCTTGCCTTGGCAATTAGTTGCCTCTTTTCCTTACCCTTGGCTTGGCTCCTAGTCCTTCTTTTAATGAGAAATTGATTTTCATCCACATCCTCTTCTGAATGGAGTCCTATTCTGTCATCTTTAGTTGCTTCTTCCTCTTCTTCTGAATTGGATTCTAAATCACCCATCAATTCATATGTAAATTATGTTCCATCTGCCTCTAGCTCCAATATTAGATGCTTAACACACAATTTTGAATATTTCAACACAGAAGCATTAAGCACATTCAAATCAATCACCTCTTCTTCTATCAGTTGACAGTAGGAAGTGGCTTTTCCTTATGGGTATGTGTAGGATCATGATGGTCCGAAAAGTGGTGATATGATGGGTATGTGTAGAGTATGTGGCTGACAACTTTTATTTTACACAAAATTGATGAAATGAAAAGGGTTTTTAAAGGAGATTCTTAGCTTTCCAACAATATAAATTATGCTTTAATTTGAATTTAATAAATAATTATTATTCACTTTCTATTTGAATTATGACTAAAGTCTTGATTGATAGGCTGATTGAAAAATATCAATAACTTTTAAACTGTATCACATTTTTTTAATCCAAAACATGTGCCACATTCTATGCTTTGCATACTATAAGATTAAAAAAAAAATGAATTTCCTGAAGTTTTGACCAAGTTAAGGTAGTCATACATACAATTTTTTATATTTTTTAAAAGTTGTAATAAAAAAATCATAATTAATTGTTTACTTGGAAAAGAATTACAAAAAAATATGCATCACATTAGGATATGAGTCCTCTACTTATATCTAAAATATTATAAAAAAATATTATCATTTTATTGTGGTTAGGGTGGTCAGATAGACACCTACTTCTTATTTTTTCTCTGAAATTTAATTACTATTGCATTGAAATTTTAAATTTTCACCAAATAGATTTTTTTTTAATAAACCTAGTAGTTTAGAAACTACATTCAATTTTATATAGATATATTCTTACATATTTTTTAAATAATATAGATAACTTATTAAAAAATTTACATCAAGTTTCCTAACTCTTATTTTTCTAAATTTTTTGCCACTTAAGGGCTTGCGTTTTCCATGATGATCCTGCACATACCCTTATATTGTTCATAATAATGGTGTTGTAGGAGATCTACATCATCATCCACTTGATCAAGGAAATTAGCAATTTTTTGCAATCTGATCAATCTCAAGGACAACCTAGAAAAAAATTTCTTGATCACTTCAAACTCATCCCTGAAGTTGGATGAATAATCCTCTATATGAATCTTGTGTCTATATTCCCTACTTTCTTTCTTTAGAGAATATCCATAGGGGTCAAAGTTATTCTTGTTTGTGTGTAAATAAAAATTGAACTATACCATCTCTTTCTCAAAATAATAGGCACTTTAAATTGAGGGGCAGGCCTCGAAGACTTCAATCATTAATGAGAAATCTGCCCCAAGTCATATATTGTGCATATCCTTTAAAATTGCATCAAAAGCCACTAGTTTCCTAGTTAACTCTAGCATAATGACCTTGTTGGTCAGATATCTTGACAACCTCATGGGAACTTTCGGTGATTGTTGCACTCTAATATAGGAGAACTTTGGAAATTGAATAAACCATTGACCATATTTCCTTATTAGTTCCATGGCCTCTTCTCAAATATTGACATGCAATTCATCTTGTAACAATCTTGTAATATACATAAAAGAGGCATAATTTACCCTCCTCTAGTTAGAATTATTGAATTGGAGATGAGGGAAAACATCACATATCGTATCCTTGCATAGGATTCCTTTGCAACTCAAGCCTTTGTACTTATTGCTCCTGGCCAACAAATATACAAAGTAGGAGGTCATGGCGAATTTCTTCTTATCTTGCACATTCCTCAACTGCAAATCCAGGTTATCACTTATGACAACTGCCCAATCATAATGAGTTCCCTTCACAATTTGTGAGATAACATAGAACATCTAGTTCTTGAGTATAAAGGAATCCTATAATCCCATTATCATGTCTAATCTAGGGTAATTGTATCACTATATTTTACTTTGAAGTCACTCATGTGCAACTACTTGGGAAACTTTGAGTAGTGTGACTTTGGTTTAGTAATCCAATTACTATTCATCATAGCCAAAACCTTATCAGGATCCTTTGAACAGAATTCCTCTACCTCCTTTATGTCAATCCTCACCAGCTTCTGATGTGACCCAATGTTAAAGGTCTTTGCTATATATTCTTTATTTAAATTGGCCATGATCTTGCCCTGAGGGCCAACAATCACTCTTTTTTTCAGAATCATAGTGTTTTGAACACTCCAACACTAACTCTAGATATTACAAAGTGGGTGAAAATCTTGCAACTTGAGCTAGTCCTATATGAGTGATGATATGAGCAAGTTGGGAAGATGAATTCCCAAACATTATTTTTTTGAAATCATCATAATCTACATATCCCATGTTGGTATCACTGATTTTGCTCCATGTTGAAAGAATGTTGGATTCAGGCCAGATGCCATTGAATTCATACTTCATCCTTTCAGCCCTACTTAGAGGTTCCTCTAGACCAACTGTAGATGTCTTTTCCATAGATTCCTTTGTTGGACTAGACTCATCCCATGTCTATTATAAATAAACAACAATTGCCATGATATTAAGGACAATCAAGCATAAACCTACAATGACGATGGTGTTGGAACAAGAGGAGCATATAGAGACCAAGAAGGCCAATAGAGGAAAGAAGAGAATGACAACACCATATTGAGGAGATGGAGCTTGATAAACCTTAAATGATTATGGTGTTGGAACAAGAAGATCCTATAGAGACCAAGTAGAAAGCTTGTAACAACAAGATAGATCTATGGAGAAGCAAGAATGATCAAATAGTGAGAGATTGAGTTTCAAAATAAAAATGAATAGCATGAGAGTGAGTTTGAGAATGTAAGAGAGTGAATGAATGATTTTGAATGGGTGAAATGGAGGAAAGGATTCATTTTTCATTGTTCAATACCTAGCAAAGAATCTTACATTCGCAACCAAATAAGAAGCATGATTCTTCTATAGATTCTAAAGGAAATAATATGTGAAGACAATACTATGGTATGTAGATTTTTGTGTGGTGAATGTGCATCCCTAACAAATAATCCTCCACTGATGCAAAAAGAGAGAGACACATGGGAAGATTAGGAATATGATGGTGGCTTCATGCATCATCATACTTGTAATTCTAAAGGGTAAATAAATGGAAAATTTTCTTAGGGTACAAATATATGCCATTATAGGAACTATATACCTACTTGTATGAGAAGTGTGAAATGGGTCTTCATCATTGGGAAGAACCAAGTGGAGGTTACCACTAAGGTGAGTGAAAATTCTAGCATAAGAAACAAATGACCATGAAAGAGGGAAGAGGTAAGGGGGTTTTGATCAACAAACAAAAGAATAATATGATTGATGAAGAAGAAATATGGATAAAAAATGAGCATGGGATCACCATTAAAAATTTATAAAATGATGGAAAATGGTTGCTTTATGGTTTAGGACATACAACAACACATTTCAAAATCATTCCATTGAAGAGAAAGCTTAGAGATCTCAATCTAAAGTATGCAAAGGAGAAAGAGATTGTGCAATAGGGTTGTCCTAAGGTCTAATTATAAGCTAAAGAGGGGTTCATCACCAAGCTAGGGATTGGAAAAACTAATGAAATGCAAGACCTAATGCTTAAGCCTAATATGCTACAAGATTTCACTAAATGACCTAAAAATGCAAGTAAATCAGAACATAAAGATGAAACATGAAGGATGTGCACCTAGATAACTATATAGGCCTGAATGAAGACTTGAAATGCTAAAAACACTAATTTTAATTTTGAGTGGGACTCATACGCCAGACTGGGTGATTTAGTCCCAAATTAGGGTTTTTGGGTGGAAAATAAAATTAGGAAGAGAGGTGTTTGGAACTTCTAAAATCTAAAAATTTCCCTATACTAGGACTCATATGCCAAAAGTGGCGTATCAATCCAGTTAGTGAATTTTTGGAAATTTAAAGTATGATTCTACTCTTAAATGTCTGCTTTATCCTTTCCACCTAATTTTTGGATCTGAAAATCTGATTTGCAACCTGTAAATGTCTTACAATGATCTCCAACTCAAGGTGACAACTTTGAACACTTGACAACTTTCTCCAAACTTAATCTTCAATGTGTCTTCAACCTAGATCTATAAATCACACACTAAAAAGGAGAAAATGTTGTTTTGTTAGTAGAAAGGGGTTTGCCTTAGTCAAACCCCATTTTGGTAATCAAACCTTGAAATGAAATGAAATAGGAAAGGAGAATGGTGAATAAAAAAAATTTCATGTTGCAACTCACCAAACCCTAGCAATAAAGTGCTACAAACATCTATGAAGTGGCTCAAATGGATGTAGATCTTGACTCTTGCTTGAATGTGATAAATAGTGAATTGAATGCCAAATTCAATAATGAAACCCTAGATCATAATTGTTAGTTAAAAAAAAACCATGATGCATGATGACTTTGACATGATCGTTGTGTGACATAGATTTTTGGACCCAATGGACTCTCTAACTCTTATAGGGGTTTTTCACCTAAAAGAAGAGAGATTAGATCCAAAAATGCTTATGTAACACTCAAATTAGGATGTGTGCAATGTTATATGATGTAAATGATCTTGAATAAATGCAATTGAATGATTAAGATGATCTAAAATGGATGCAAAACTAAGATTTATGCTTTGTTTGAAAACACAACATGATATGCAAAAAGATAGAAATAATGAACTAAATACAATATTTGACGAAAAAAAAGGTTGTTTCTAAGAATGTGTGCACTTGGGAAGCTGTAGAGGACTGAATGAAAAAAATTGAAACTTGATGAAATCTGTATTTTAGCTGACTGGGACTCATTTGTCACCTTGGGCGAATTAGTCCCGAATTAGGACTTTTCTATATAGAATCTATTTTCTGACAGTCGGGGATCTAAAACAACATCTAACTCAATTCTTCATCTTAGGTGGGATTCATTCTCCAAGCATGGAAAATCAGTCCACTTTCTAATTCCTGTAAACTCAAAACTCAGATCTACATCTTGACACCTATACAACAAATTTTGACGGAATCCTAATTCCAGATCTTGTAAAATCTTTATAAAATAGCTTAAAAGTGTTGGTGTAATGGGGGGTTTTCCTTGGTCAAACCCCTGGATAGGTAATCAAACCTTGAATGATGAGAAATATGCACAAACCCTAGCCTTGGATATGTTAAAGACCAGGAAATACTAAAACATGAAAGAGGCCTTATCCTATTGTTTTAGAATAAGAAATGGAAGATTGATTGAAATGATTCAAGATCTCTACCCTAAAAACCTTACAACACATGAAACATGGATATTAAATGACATGCAAATACTAAATAAACATAATGCAAACCTTAATCTAAAGATAGAGTGAAAATGGAAGATGGAATCAATAGGAAACCAAGACCTTAGGCATGATTTGGTGCCTAGTTGCACCTCTTCACCCTAGATTTCTTCATGATTCACCATAGGCATCCATCATCAACCCTTTACAATTTTGGATCTTGATAAGATTAGTGAGCTTCAAGACCTACAAAAACCCTATTTTGATGTCCTAAAACTTCAACTTTTGATGATGCAACTTGTTGTTGTATGCTTTGCTTTGAAATTGCTCTTGGAGAATGATAATGTGAGGATAAGATATGATAAAAAAATTTGTGTAAAATGACTTAAAATGTGTATTTATAGGAAACAAAACCTTATTTTTCCATTAATTACACCTAAGAGGCCAATATTCACTGGAAATAAGAGTTAAATTGATTAAATTCTAGCTTGATTTTGAATTTTCCATCAAAGGGGACTCATTCGCCACCCTTGGCGAATGGGTCCCACTAGAGGGGAATCATTCACCAAAGGTGGCGAATGGGTCCCACTACTACTATTTGAAGGTGGGTTATCGAGGTATGATGCTATTAAATGTTGTTTGTTAGGTTTTATGCGATTTCACATGTGAAATGAGCCTTGAGATAAAAATTAATAGGTCTAAGGGTCCTATAAATGGTTTTTTGAAGAGGAAATGATGTGAAGGGGTCAAAAGTGGGTCTAATTATGTGAGAAATTGTCTCTTTTCTCAAGAGGGTCCAATTTTCTATGGCACAACTTGATAATTGAATTTTTTTTGAAATCACTTGATCATCAAACCTTGAATGCTCTTGAATGCTCTTGTGAAGTCAAATTTTCTATAAGAATGCTCATTCAACTTGTTAGGTATAAAATGATTGAAAGAAACTTGTATTTATACTTGTTTATGTAGACACCTAAAAATGACCTAGGCCTGCAAGCTTCATTTTACCACTTTCGTCCTAGCATAATTATGACATTTAATTATGTCCTTGGTCCACATTTGACTATTGATTAAATGATTCATAATTATTTAATTAATTTGTGTCCTTTTATTCTTCATGATTATTAAATAAATAAATTCTATTTATTTATTAAATACGCCATTAATTGTCTAAGTCTTCCCTTAATTAAATAAATTTCTTAATTTATTTAATTCCCCTTCGTCATTTATTTCTTCCTGATTATTAAATAAATAAGTTTTATTTATTTATTGAATATGTCACTAACTGTCATAATTAAATGAATTGATTAATTTATTTAATTAATTAATCTTATCTTCTAAATTAAATAATTAAGTTTAATTATTTAATTGCCTAAATTAATATTCCTCTCATTTTAAATAAATTAAAATATTTAAAATGTCATCACTTTCTTAACTGTCAGTCCATTTTGGTAAATAATCTGAAAAAGATTATTTATTATCTCATAAAATCCATATTTTGAATTAATTTAATTCAAAATAGTAAATAATCTTCTAAAAATCAAGTAATCGGGCAGATTCTTGATTTTCCAAATCTGATCTTTAGTCTAACTCTTATCTTCTTGATTTTTTGAATCTCACAAATCAGGCAATCTTTATCTTATTGATTTTTGAAAATCCTTATTTTCTAATTAGTTTATCTCATTTATTCTACACCGTCGATCCAATTATCTGAGATATCATTTTGACCATGTTCGATTAATGAATCTTCCCTAACCCTAATTAGGGATTCTTAGATTTAATCTGGACCTCTAATTTTAGGTCTCTATCAAAGATTAATCTCACTCATCCATTCAAAATGGCATTTTCTATAAAATGCCATTTTCCTCTCACTTTTCGATTACACATGCACATATTATATGCATTACACTTTCAAACTTGCATTCTTAGATTTCTCATAGCATTTATTATTTTCATTTGATCAAATCTTAACAATGTTTAGGCATAGGCATTTTCACTTATATTGTCATAGTCATAGGCATAGACTTTAGGCATTTATCAAATCCGTCAAGGCTTGTTGTAGGACTTAGACATTTGCAGATTGCTCGCACAACGAATCTAAGGGCAAAGCATCATCCAACAAGTAAGAAGGTACTATGGAGGTAATCATGGAAGTTTCGAGAAACATGTATAACCGTTTTATTATTTAATTTCCATTGTACTCGATAGATCTTTGGGTTTTTATCTTTTCCATTTGCTACATAGGCAAGACTCACATTTGAGTCCCCGAGACATTAGGTCAGTCTATTTAGGTTTGTCAAAATAAAATCATGATTCAAACTTTTGTCCTTTGGACAAAGTCATTGGTCGTGTCAAACTAAGAGGTCTCTGAGTGTATGACAAAGGCAAGGCCATCTGTCGATGAGCCCCCGAGGCCGCACTAGGTCAGTCCATTAGGGTTCATAACACTACACTGGCACACACGTCAGAATATCTTCAAGACAAAGCGAATCATTTTCCCATATGGGAAAACTCCTAAAAAAAAGTAAAACATTCATTTATTCAACATGACAATCTCATCAGCAGGTCAATCATATCATCATGACAAAATTGGCATATAGCCAAAAATAAGTCAAACTCGGTCAAAGCAGGTCAAATCATCATAACCTGTGAAACTGTCAACTTTAGGTTAATCTTCAGATGAGTCCTTCTGAAAGATACCCTCATTCATTCATGCCTTAGGATGTGTCCTTCCTATGCATCGTCACTGTCATTCAACATTTTGCAGAATCCTCTTGGCATCTAAGGATCACTCATCTTGACATCAGTATTTTTCAGATGTGTCCTTCTAAATAACCAACTGTCATTTATGCCTTAGGATGTGTCCTTCCTAGGCATCATCATCATCACCATCACATGGAATTTGGAGATCAATTCTCTTGGCATTCATATTATTCAGGATGTGTCCTTCCTAAATTTGGCAAATTTGGACATTTGTCATTTGAGCAGCATCAAAGCTTTAACACTCGGGAATATCATCATCATTAAACCTGACATCTTGACATCAGAACAATGGATATCCAGATGCACTTGGCAAACACTTGACAATTGTCTTTTAGTTTTTATCATGATATTAGTTTTTCAGCGAGATCCCACTAAGCAGGACTTAGAGAAGCAACAATGTATCATGATGATTGACACACATGACTACTAATTTCTTAGTGAGGTCCTAATTTTGGGATTTAGAAAAAAACAATGACATATCATGATAAGGGCTCTATTTTAGTATTTTGACAATCATGCCGCTAGTTTCTCAAGGATGTCCTGGAAGTAGAATTTAGAGAAGCAATGACATTTCATGATTTGTCCTTGTCTTTTTTTGCTTGTGGTTGATTATGACAAAAAGACTGGGGCAATCACACTCTTATTATGAGTCATGATCATCTTTTTCTGTGACTTCTTGTCTTATGTGATGGTACGACCTTGCACACCTTGATCTATGTCATATCATGGTGTTTCTTGCCCATTACAATAGTTTACCCAATGATGATTAAGAGCAATAAATACTAAAGTCCTACAGTAAAGCTTCGAAGGATTTGGTCTAGGAATTAACATGCATTTTCTTCTGTCTAGTCATCTTCTCTCATCAGTCTTGTTGTCTTGTCTCATCCATCTCACAATGATATCCTGTGACATTCAAAAACATAAGTGCATACATGATCATAAACATTGCATTAGGTCCATACATACATCATCCACAACATTATATCATATACATAATCACAAACAAGTGCATTAACATAATCAACAACATGACATCCATTTACTAAATACATTATGCACATCATTATCATTATCATCTCACATAAGTAAGCATTGCATTATCATGGAATCAAAATAATAAATAAGCATCATAGGACATACATGCTACATCATACATCATACATATCATAATACATTAAATCAAAGAGCATCACATAACACATGTAGGCCACATCAAAACTGCATCATCATATAGTATCATCTCAAAAATCTACAATGTCATAGAATAAAGTCATGGGATATCCCAAAAATGGAGCTCGCGGGCTCAATAATCTATACATAGTGTGTCATAATAACAAAAGGCTCCTAGGGTAGACTCTCATCATCCCCTCGTGGTGAAGAATGTGGCGGCTGCAACTTTGAAACTGGGACTGAACCAATAGGAAGACCTGCCACAACCTCTGCCTGTGCCACTAGTGCAACTACCAATGAAGGCGCAATCTCTATGGCAACAGACACATGTGATGTCACTGTAGCCAGACTTTGAGAAGTAGAGGGATCAACCACTGGCAGCTGTACCTATACCGACCTCTGCACTGAACCAATCGACCCATCACTGTGACCTGAATGGTGACTTGGGGTGTGCCGGTGTGACTGATGTGACCTGTGCACTGATGTGTGCCCTGACGAGGTAGATCCTCCGACACTGGTGTGACTCCTGCTACCACTGGCATTGCCTGATCTGTGGCCACTACCTATCCTTGACTATGATTGAGACAAAGTAGGATCCCGTCGCTTCGGTGGCACTGCATGCTCATACAATGTCTGATACTGCCCCAATCTCATGCTCACTCTGGCTAACTCGCGAGCCATGTCCCCTATAGGCCCTATGCATAATGCTGCGAACTGAGTGCACCACTGAGTCGAATCCTGTTGATGGATCACTGCCTAATCCCGCTCTACTTGGACTACCTCTAACTATAACTGTAGGGCCCTGACCTGTGCCATGCTCTCATCTAATCTCTGCTGTAGATCAGCCACCCTCTGATCTGTCGTGGCATCCTAAGGCAACGTTGAACTAGAGGGTATCTCCTCTCCCTCCACCATCCGCCATTTGAGTAGTCTCTCGGCCTCATCCATGGTGTCATCCTCATCGTCATCATCCTCTGCCACATCATCTACCACCTCCTCCTCCTATCCCCCCACATCCACACCTCCACCCCCTCCTCCTACCTCTCCACATCCACCACATCCTCCGCTACATCCTCTGCCACCTCCTCCTCCTGTCTCTCCTCACCCTCTCCCTCCTGTCGGGGCTGCTCCTCTCTCCCCCTCCTTCACTTGGGCACAACCTCTGTCTCTGCCCATCCCATCGTCGCCTCTGCTATCTTGCCATCATCCCCACCTCTGCCTTCATCTCCACCCCTGCCTCCGTCTCTAGCACTGTCTCCACCCCTGCCTCCATCTCCACCTCCGTCTCCACCCCTGCCTCCGTCTCTTCCTCTGCCTCTCCCCCTACCTCCATCTCTACCCTTGCCACCTCACCTGGCCCGCGGCACACGAGGAATAACTGACCATCTATCAACTGGTGTTGGCCCATCCGGATCTATTAATGGCACTGGCCTGTGTGTCTACCACCATAGGTCATAATCAACTGTCATCTAGGGATCGGCTACTCCTCCCCTCCATCCCCATGCCTAGGCTACTAGCCTGTCAATCTATTGCTCTGCAAAGGCCACTGGAATAGCTGGTCCCCAAGCATATTCTCTAGAAGACCTGGCGTACTTGGTTGTCCCTACAAGTACACCCTACTACTCTATGAACTGCCTCAGTACACGTGGTAAATACATCTCAATGATCAAAGACGTCTGCACTATCCAACCAATCAAATATCTGTACTGCCTGCACAGACTCAGGTGATCTGCCTCATCATCCCACTGTCTACAGTCTCGATACGGCCTCTAGATAAAGGACATCATCATGTCAATTCGATGCTGCTACCAACCTGTCTCACCCATCTGGGTCTGCTGTAAGGCACCGACATAGTAATAGGCATAATGCATACCGTCGGCCAACTATGGTCTGTCAATCAGTGGACAAAATATGGATATGTGCTCCCAGGCCCATATCATCATCAACATAGTCCCACACGAGATGCTCTCTCCTCTCCTATAAGTAATATCATGCAGCTGATGGTAGAGTGTCCCCAGTAAGCAAGGACCCCAAGCATAAATGGTCCTGTCTCATCTCATGCCAACCAAGATGTCTCCCCAGCCAATAGGAAATTCCTGTCCTCGACGATCGGGAATCAGGATCCCCCAAATCAGAGTCGCAAGGAATGCATCAAAGTGACCATAGTGCTCAGCCATGAACTCCCACCTGATCTCATAACCCTGAATGCCCAGTCCTGCACCACTAATCACGGTAGTAAGCTCGAAAGGTCTACTCGCCATGCTAAGGATCGTAGATGATCTGCTCCCCTTGGATCGGCACTCACATAATCCAGTAGACGTCCTCCAGAGTAATGGTAGCCTCACCTATCGGTAGGTGGAATGAGCAAGTCTCTGAATGCCAACGCTCACATAGCAACGTAGAACAACCCTAATGGCATCAATCGGCATTGTTCTCGTGGGCTCAACTAGTCGACAAACAAAAATATGCTCGGTCTGCTCTCTCACATATAGATAGGGGCAAGCTGCCTCTGCAAAAAGGTGAACAATATATCAGTATTTTCTAGACAACTATTAGCAACGTCAAAAGCATTAATGGTTTCATAAGTACCACAAATGGTCATAGTTTAAGATAAACATCAAATGCATCGCGTTATAGCAGTTGCGTTGCAAATATTCGAATGTGTCTCAAAAATCTTCAAATGCATCGCAACATGATAGTTGCGTTGATCGGTTTCCCAGATGCGTTGCATTAGGGAAATTATGTCACAAATTTGGCAATTGCGACACAATATGGCAAATGCATCGTTAAAATGTTCAATTGTGGCACAAAATAACAATTGCAGCATTCCAATCCTCATATGCAGCTCGGTTAGGCAATTGCGTCACAATTTTTATCAAATGCATCGCATTGCCTCGCCTACCCTACGATTAGCTATTCATTCGTGTCGTGACGCATCATATGCATCGAACGTAGGTGATTGCGGCTTACATGAACGCAATTGCGTCGTGGCAGAGTTATTATCTACTCTAGAAACTTAAATTTGACACGCAAAACAAAAAAATTACAAAGCAAGACAAGGGTACTTACCGCTGGCTCTAAGCCCTCTGATCATCTGAATGTCCGTACGATCTCGCCGTGATGCTCTGTCACTAGAATCACCATCCTCGCTGCGCTCCTTTTCGCTCTGGCCTCTCAAAATTTGTAAAGTAAATAGTAGAAATGAATTGACTTTTACCCCTTTGACAAACTATTTATAAAGTCAAAATGACATTTCTCAAACAAGGTTATTACTGGAGGCTCATTTAACCAACTTTGACTTCCTCGTTAGCTACTTTAGACATTTCCAAATTCGAAACTGACTACGCCATTATTTTTCTGGTCATCGAATTGATTTATCGGGACCCTTTACAAATTTTTCTGTCGTCGACCCAACATTTAAAACTTTCCCGAGGGGGCAATGATACTCTGTACCTTTACTGGGGCATATTTTTGACTTATTTTCTTTGTCACAATGCGACATGCTACATTATGACAAAGAGGGGCAAAATGTAGACACCTAAAAATGACCTAGGCCTGCAAGCTTCATTTTACCACTTTCGTCCTAGCATAATTATGACATTTAATTATGCCCTTGGTCCACATTTGACTATTGATTAAATGATTCATAATTATTTAATTAATTCGTGTCCTTTTATTCTTCATGATTATTAAATAAATAAATTCTATTTATTTATTAAATACGTCATTAATTGTCTAAGTCTTCCCTTAATTAAACAAATTTCTTAATTTATTTAATTTCCCTTCATCATTTATTTCTTCCTGATTATTAAATAAATAAGTTTTATTTATTTATTTAATATGTCACTAACTGTCATAATTAAATGAATTGATTAATTTATTTAATTAATTAATCTTATCTTCTAAATTAAAAATTAAATTTAATTATTTAATTGCCTAAATTAATATTCCTCTCATTTTAAATAAATTAAAATATTTAAAATGTCATCACTTTCTTAACTATCAGTCCATTTTGGTAAATAATCTGAAAAAGATTATTTATTATCTCATAAAATCCATATTTTGAATTAATTTAATTCAAAATAGTAAATAATCTTCTAAAAATCAAGTAATCAGGTAGATTCTTGATTTTCCAAATCTGATCTTCAGTCTAACTCTTATCTTCTTGATTTTTCGAATCTCACAAATCAGGCAATCTTTATCTTATTGATTTTCAAAAATCCTTATTTTCTAATTAGTTTATCTCATTTATTCTCCACCATCGATCCAATTATCTGAGATATCATTTTGACCATTCGATTAATGAATTTTCCCTAACCCTAATTAGGGATTCTTAGATTTAATCTGGACCTCTAATTTTAGGTCTCTATCAAAGATTAATCTCACCCATCCATTCAAAATGGCATTTTCTCTCACTTTTCGATTACACACGCACATATTATAGGCATTACACATTCACACTTGCATTCTTAGATTTCTCATAGAATTTATTATTTTCATTTGATCAAATCTTAACATTGTTTAGGCATAGGCATTTTCACTTATATTGTCATAGTCATAGGCATAGACTTTAGGCATTTATCAAATCCTTTAAGGCTTGTTGTAGGACTTAGACATTTGCAGATTGCTCACACAACGAATCTGAGGGAAAAGCATCATCCAGTAAGTAAGAAGGTACTATGGAGGTAATCATGGATGTTTCGAGAAATAGGTATAACCGTTTTATTATTTAATTTCCTTTGTACTCGATAGATCTTTGGGTTTTTATCTTTTGCATTTGCTACATAGGCAAGAATCACATTTGAGTCCCCGAGACATTAGGTCAGTCCATTTAGGTTTGTCAGAATAAAATCATGATTCAAACTTCTGTCCTTTGGACAAAGTCATTGGTTGTGTCAAACTGCGAGGTCTTTGAGTGTATGACGTAGGCAAGGCCATCTGTCGATGAGCCCCCGAGGCCGCACTAGGTCAATCCATTAGGGTTCATAACACTACACTGGCACACACGTTAGAATATCTTCAAGACAAAGAAAATCACTTTCCTAGATGGGAAAACTCCTAAAACAAAGTAAAACATTCATTTATTCAACATGACAATCTCATCAGTAGGTCAATCATATCATCATGACAAAATTGGCATATAGCCAAACAAAAGTCAAATTCGGTCAAAGCAGGTCAAATCATCATAACCTGTGAAACTGTCAACTTTAGGTTAATCTTTAGATGAGTCCTTCTAAAAGATAGCCTCCGTCATTCATGCCTTAGGATGTTTCCTTCCTACGCATCGTCACTATCATTCAGCATTTTGCGAGATCCTCTTAGCATCTAAGGACCACTCATCTTGACATCAGTATTTTTTAGATGTGTCCTTCTGAATAACCATGTCATTTATGCCTTAGGATGTGTCCTTCCTAGGCATCGTCATCATCACCGTCACATGGCATTTGGAGATCAATTCTCTTGGAATTCATATTATTCAGGATGTGTCCTTCCTGAATTTGGAAAATTTGGACATTTGTCGTTTGAGCAGCATTAAAGCTTTAACACTCGGGCATCTCATCATCACTAAACCTAACATCTTGACATTAGAACAATGGATATCCAGGTGCACTTGGAAAACACTTGACAATTGTCTTTTAGTTTTTATCATGATATAAGTTTTTCAGTGAGATCCCACTAAGCAGGATTTAGAGAAGCAACAACGTATCATGACGATTGACACACATGACTACTAATTTCTCAGCAAGGTCCTGATTTTGGGATTTAGAAAAAACAACATATCATGGTAAGGGCTCTATTTTTGTATTTTGACAATCATGCCGCTAGTTTCTCAAGGATGTCCTAGAAACAGGATTTAGAGAAGCAACGATGTTTCATGATTTGTCCTTGTCTTTTTCTGCTTGTAGTTGATTATGACAAAAAGACTGGGGCAATCACGCTCTTAGTAGGAGTCATAATCATCCTTGTCTATAACTGCTTGTATTATGTGATAGTACAACCTTGCACACCTTGATCTATGTCATATCATGGTGTTTCTTGGCCATTACAATAGTCTGCCCAATGATGATTAAGAGCAATAAATACTAAAGTCCTATAGTAAAGCTTTGAAGGATTTGGTCTAGGAATTAACATGCATTTTCTTCGGTCTGGTCATCTTCTCTCATCAGTCTTGTTGTCTTCTCTCATCCATCTCATGATGATATCCTGTGATATTCAAAAAAATAAGTGCATACATGATCATAAAAATTGCATTAGGTCCATACATACATCATCCACAACATTAAATCATATACATAATCACAAACAAGTGCATTAACATAATCAACAACATGACATCCATTTACTAAATACATTATGCACATCATTATCATTATCATCTCACATAAGTAAGCATTCCATTATCATGGCATCAAAATCATAAATAAGCATCATAGGACATACATGGTACATCATAAATAAACATCATACATCATACATATCATAATACATTAAATCAAAGAGCATCACATAACACATGTAGGCTACATCAAAACTGCATCATCATATAGTATCATCTCAAAAATGTACAATGTCATAGAATAAATTCATGGGATATCCCAAAATCGGAGCTCACGGGCTCAATAATCTATACATAGTGTGTCATAATAACAAAAGGCCCCTAGGGTAGACTCTCATAATCCCCTCGTGGTGAAGAATGTGGCGGCTGCAACTTTGAAACTGGGACTGAACCAATAGGTGGACTTGACACAACCTCTGCCTATGCCACTAGTGGAACTGCAAATGAAGGCGCCATCTCTATGGCAACAGACACCTATGATGTCACTATAGCAGACTCTGAGAAATAGAAAGATCAACCACTGGTGGCTGTACCTATACCATCCTCTGCACTGAACCAGTCGACCCATGACTGTGACTTGAATGGTGACTCAGGGTGTGTCGGTGTGAGTGATGTGACCTATGTACTGATGTTTGCCCTGACGAGGTAGATCCTCTGACACTGGTGTGACTCCTGCTACCACTGGCATTGACCAATCTATGGCCACTGCCTGTCCTCGACTGTGACTTTGACAAAGTAGGACCCCATCGCTCTGATGGCACTGCCTACTTGTACAATGTCTGATAATGCCCCAATCTCATGCTCACTTTGGCTAACTCGCGAGCCATGTCCCCTATAGGTCCTATGCATAATGTTGTGAATTGAGTGCACCACTGAGCCGAATCCTACTGACGGATCATTGCCTAATCCCACTCTACTCGGACTAACTCTAACTCTGACTGTAGGGCCCTGACCTATGCCATGCTCTCATCTAATCTCTGCTATAGATTAGCCACCCTCTGATCTATCGTGGCATCATGAGTCAATGCTGAACTGGAGGGTATCTCCTCCTCTCCCTCCACCATCTGCCATCTGAGTAGTCTCTCAGCCTCACCCATGGTGTCATCCTTGTCTTCATTGTCCTCTGCCACATCCTGTACCACCTCTTCCTCCTATCCCCCCACATCCACCTCCTCCTCCAATCCCCCCACCTCCACCCCCTCCTCCTACCTCTCCACCTCCACCACATCCTCTGCTACATCCTCTGCCACCTCCTCCTCACGTCTCTCCTCACCCTCTCCCTCCTATAGGGGCTACTCCTCTCTCCCCCTCCTCTCCAACCTCGGGGATAGTGTCTAATGCTACCCTTGCCACTCGTGGGCGCACCCTCTGGCCTTGTCTCTGCCCATCCTGTCATCGCCTCTAGCTGTCTCCGCCATCATCCCCACCTCTTCCTCCGTCTCCACCCCTGCCTCCGTCTCTGCCTCCGTCTCCACCCCTGACTCCATCTCCACTTTGTCTCCACCCCTGCCTCTGTGTCTGCCTCTGCCTCTCCCCTTGCCTCCATCTCTACCCCTGCCACCACACCTAGCCCGTGGCACACAAGGAATAACTAACCGTCGATCAACTAGCGCTAGCCCATCCAGATCTATTAATGGCACTGGCCTATGTGTCTGCCACCATAGGTCATAATCGACTATCGTCCCGGGATCGGCTACTCCTCCCCTCCATCCCCATGCCTGGGCTACTAGCCCATCAATCTGTTGCTCTACAAAGGCCATTGGAATGTCTGGTCCCCAAGCATACTCTCTGGAACACCTGGCGTACTCGGCTATCCCTGCAGGTACACCCTGCTACTCTCTGAACTGCCTCAAGACATGTTGTGGTAAATACATCTCAATGATCAAAGACATCTGTACTATCCAACCAATCAAATGTTTGTACTACCTGCACAGACTCGGTGATCTACCTCATCATCCCAATGTCCGCAGTCTCAATACGACCTCCAGATAAAGGACATCATCGTGTCAATCCGATGCCCCCACCAACCTGTCTCACCCATCCAAGTCTATTGTAAGGCACCGGCATAGTAATAGGCATAAGGCATACCGTTGGCCAACTGTGGTATGTCAATCGGCAGACAAAATAATGATATATGCTCCCAGGCCCATATCATCATTAACATAGTCCCACACAAGATGCTCTCTCCTCTCCTATAAACAATATCATGTAGCTGATGGTAGAGTGTCCCCAGTAAGCAAGGACCCCAAGCATAAATGGTCCTGTCTTGTCTCATGCCAACTAGGACGTCTCCCTAGCTAATAGGAAATCTGTGTCCTCAATGATCGGGAATCAGGATCCTTCCAATCAAAGTTGCAAGGAATGCATCAAAGTGACCATAGTGCTCTGCCATGAACTCCCACCTGATCTCATAACCCTGGATGCCCAGTCCTGCACCACTGATCACGATAGTAAGCTCAAAAGGTTTTCTCGCCATGCCGAGGATCGTAGATGATCTGCTCCCCTCAGATCGGCACTCGCAGAATCCAGTAGACGTCCTCTAGAGTAATGGTAGCCTCACTTATCGGTAGGTGGAATGAGCAAGTCTTCGAATGCCAATGCTCACATAGCGCAGTCAGCAATCCCCCATTTGCCCAAATGGAGGGCATGTAGGCAATGTAGAACAACCCTAATCGCATCAATCGACATTGTTCTCGTGGGCTCAACTGGTCGGGAAATCGAAATGTGGTCAGTCTGCTCTCTCACGTATAGATAGGGGCAAGCTGCCTCTATAAAAAGGTGAACAATATATCAATATTTTCTAGACAACTATCAGCAACATCAAAAGCATTAACGGTTTCACAAGTACCACAATCAGTCACAGTTCAAGATAAACATCAAATGCGTCATGTTATAGTAGTTGCGTCGCAAATATTTGAATGCGTCTCAAAAATCCTCAAATGCATCGCAACATGACAGTTGCATTGATCGGTTGCCCAAATGTGTTGCATGAAGGAAATTGCATCACGAATTTGGCAATTGTGACACAATATGGTGAATGCATCGTTAAAACGTTCAATTGTGGCACAAAATAACAATTGCAGCATTCCAGTCCTCATATGCGGCTCGGTTAGGCGATTGCATCACAATTTTTATCAAATGCATCGCGTTGCCTCGCCTACCCTACAATTAGCTATTCATTCGTGTAACGATGCATCATATGCGTCGAACGCACAGGCAATTGCGGCTTATGTGAACACAGTTGCGTCACGGCGCAGTTGTTATCTACTCTAGAAAACTTAAATTTGACACTCAAAACAAAAAAATTACAAAGCAAGACAAGGGTACTTACCACTGGCTCTGAGCCCTCTGGTCATCTAAATGTCCGTATGATCTCACCGCGATGCTCTGTCACTAGAATCACCATCCTCACTGCGCTCCTTTTCGCTCTGGGCTCTCAAAATTTGCAAAGTAAATAGTAGAAATGAATTGACTTTTACCCCTTTGACAAACTATTTATAAAGTCAAAATGACATTTCTCAAACAAGGTTATTACTGGTGGCTCATTTGACAAACTTTGACTTCCTCATTAGCTACTTTAGACATTTTTGAATTCGAAACCGACTGCGCCATTGTTTTTCTGGTCATCGAACTGATTTATCAGGACCCTTTACAAATTTTTCTGTCGTCGACCCAAAATTTGAAATTTTTTTGAGGGGGCAATGATACTCTGTACCTTTACTGGGGCATATTTTTTACTTATTTTCTTTGTCACAATGCGACATGCTACATTATGACAAAGAGGGGCAAAATGTAGACACCTAAAAATGACCTAGGCCTGCAAGCTTCATTTTACCACTTTCATCCTAGCATAATTATGACATTTAATTATGTCCTTGTTCCACATTTGACTATTGATTAAATGATTCATAATTATTTAATTAATTCATGTCCTTTTATTCTTCATGATTATTAAATAAATAAATTCTATTTATTTATTAAATACGTCATTAATTGTCTAAGTCTTCCCTTAATTAAATAAATTTCTTAATTTATTTAATTCCCCTTCGTCATTTATTTCTTCCTAATTATTAAATAAATAAGTTTTATTTATTTATTTAATATGTAACTAACTGTCATAATTAAATGAATTGATTAATTTATTTAATTAATTAATTTTATCTTCTAAATTAAATAATTAAATTTAATTATTTATTTGCCTAAATTAATATTCCTCTCATTTTAAATAAATTAAAATATTTAAAATGTCATCACTTTCTTAACTGTCAGTCCATTTTGGTAAATAATCTGAAAAAGATTATTTATTATCTCATAAAATCCATATTTTGAATTAATTTAATTCAAAATAGTAAATAATCTTCTAAAAATCAAGTAATCGTGCAGATTCTTGATTTTCCAAATCTGATCTTTAGTCCAACTCTTATCTTCTTGATTTTTCTAATCTCACAAATCAAGCAATCTTTATCTTCTTGATTTTCGAAAATCTTTATTTTCTAATTAGTTTATCTCATTTATTCTCCACCGTCGATCCAATTATCTGAGATATCATTTTGACCATTTGATTAATGAATTTTCCCTAATCCTAATTAGGGATTCTCAGATTTAATCTGGACCTCTGATTTTAGGTCTCTATCAAAGATTAATCTCACCTATCCATTCAAAATGGCATTTTCTATAAAATTCCATTTTCCTCTCACTTTTTGATTACACATGCACATATTATAGGCATTACACTTTCACACTTGCATTCTTAGATTTCTCATAGCATTTATTATTTTCATTTGATCAAATCTTAACATTGTTTAGGCATAGGCATTTTCACTTATATTGTCATAGTCATAGGCATAAACTTTAGGCATTTATCAAATCTTTCAAGGCTTGTTGTAGTACTTAGACATTTGTAGATTACTCGCACAGTGAATCTGAGGGCAAAGCATCATCCATAAAGTAAGAAGGTGCTATGGAGGTAATCATGGAAGTTTGGAGAAATAGGTATAACTATTTTATTATTTAATTTCATTTGTACTCGATAGATTTTTGGGTTTTTATCTTTTGCATTGAATCGATTTGATTAGTCTAAACCTTAGAAATTACGCTCAATTACAGTTTATACCTAATTTAAGGAAATTACAACACTACAAGTTGACATTAGATCTAGGAGGATAGAATACCACCAAGAATTTGAACTAAATTTAATTTTGGGCCACACAAGACTCATATGCTATAAGTGGCATATAAGCCCCATTAGCCTTAACTATGGGGCAAATTTTTCAAAAATTCTTAGAATGATATAAAATCTAGATTAGGCCCCAAAGCGTAGGTGGGACTCATATGCCCAAGGTGGTGTATGAGTCCTAGATCACTAAATCTAGGCCACACAACCTAAAACCACCTAAATTATGATTAGATGTTTTATGTCAAGATTATCCATGAAAAGATGTATTAAATGAGGCTTGTGGAGGCAAAATAAGTCGAATTAAAGCATAAAGAAGCCAAATTATTTAATAAAGCCCTAGAAAAGTGTAAAAGTTTGTTACAACACTCCAAATAAGGTACAATTAAGTTCATTTAGTTACTAGGGCCCAAGACCTAATGTGAATATGTTAGACATATTACAACACTAAATCAAGGCCATGTTAGGGAGTACTTTTTCCATTATTACATCTAGCCCCCACTTTAGTGAGAGGAGGAACTTGCTTCCAAATCACACTAAGTTAGACCAATGCACATCAAGAGGGATCTAAATGTACCAATGCTAGTAAGATAGGATGACCATGATCAAGATGGTTGCATAAGGCCCTAGGACCAAGTCCTATGGAAAACTAACATAGCCACAAAAGAAAATGCACATGAAAATGATATAAAGAGAAATAATAAGGCACAAACATACACTTGCAAAGACAAAGAGAAAATAAAGAGTAAAAGAAGGGGGGTTGATTAAGCTGTGACTATTTTTCCATCACGATGTGGACCAGATCTAAGTTGTTTGTTCAAAAAATGCACTCACTTTGAGGCAATGCAACTTCAAGTTGTTCGCTAGGAAAGTCATGCCTCAGATTGGCTTCCTATCAAACCATACCAATGTTATACCTCCTTATAACTTTGATAAGGTGCCACACAAAAATGAACTTCGAGCTTCATGAGGCAAGCAAAGCTTCATATGCTTTAACTCATGAATAAATAAGATGGCTCCACAGGCAAGCAAGGTGTATTATGCAAGGTGCCCATATAACAAAAAATTTGTAAATGCAAAATAGGGAATTTTCAGAGGAGTCTTTCTTAGTTCATGTAAAGTATTTAACTTAGGGAACATTGTGCTTGATGTATCCAAGAGAGGACCAATCGAAGAATAGAAGATTCAAAACTTAGGGGATATAGTGTGCCACATCAAGCCACTAAGAGGAATATAATATGATAAGAGAGATCACACTCTTGAAGGAAATCACACCGAATGTCACCACAAAGTGAAAGACACATCCAATGAAGTAATAACACTACACCATGAAACATGAAATAAAAAATAATAATGCCAATGTATGCCCCCACATTAACGAAATTCCTAAACACCATGTTGTGAGAAATTACTTTGAAGTAGAAAATGATAAATGATAAAAATAAATAAGGAATGAGAGCTAACTTAGAAATCCCTATGCCAAGTCATATGTTTCCAAATGAAGCTACATCATGCAAAAGAAAAGAGAAAAGGGGTTGCACCCAAAATGAAACTCCAAACACACATAAGGGATCTATAGAAAAAGATAAATGGAAAGATAAAGGATTGATGAAATTGAGAAGAATAAAGGTACAAATAGAGGAATGCCACAAGGAAAGGGAGAGATACATCAAACAAAACAACACGGGGGATCACATTATGCATATGCAATTAAATATAGAAAAATGAAAAATAAATAATGCAAAAGACTAGTAAGGAACATGCGAGTCAACCTAAAGCAAGTTATTCACATCCCAATTGTGTTCATTGTATATGGAAGGTAGATTACTAGCCAAGGGACAAAAGAAAGTGTCGAACTAGGACCATCACCAACTTTAACACTCTTTTTAGGAGAATTCTCATTTAAGCTCATGGAAGAGGGAAACAATGTATTCAATTCATTATGTGCTTGTTCATCAATCTTTTCAATCTCATCATCATCATCCAAGTTAATCACAATAGGAGGTCAAATGATAATTTCTAAAGAAGGGTTTATCTCTTGTTGTAGTTATGCTATAAGATCTTTTTGTGTCGGCGAAGGGAGAGAATCATCATGCATTACTTTAGTCAAGTTTGGTTCTTGTTTTTCTTTGTTTATTTCTTCATTTATCCTTTGAGAAAGGGCATGACATCTACGCCTATGTAGGAGTGGGATTATCAACCATAGGGTTGTTCTCTTTTCTAAGGGGAGGAACAGAAGAAACCATGGAAGGTTGTTCAACTTTCTCTTTGACTTTGTAAACTTTTTTCATTATAGGAGGTGTGATGGGATTTTTTTCATTTTCTCTTGGTCTTTTGTAGCAAATAGCGCAAGTTCTGTCTTAGGTTGGTCTTGGTTTTTTGGAATGTCTTTTGGTTCAATCATGGTTTCATCAAGGATGGTAGGTTTGGTCGTGGGCAGAGGCATGTTTTGGAGGGATAATTTTGCTATGCATTTCACCTTGAACTTTGGCTAGGATTTGAAAAATAAGCCTTCTCAAGGTTTAATAGGTTCCATAGGCTTAGGTCAAAAGAAATCTAATGAAATGTTCCCTTGAGAAGACAAAGGGTTAAAGACACTATGATGCACAGTGAAATTTTTATTTTCAAAGGGAAACTTTAATCATTTATGCACAATCGAAGGGACAACATTCATAGAGTGAAATCATGGATAACCTAGCTACACATGAAATTGGTTTGACTATGAAATGATGGAGAATTAGATATCTAGTGTTGTCATTCTTTTTTCTAAAGGAAGGGTGATCGATCCCATCATAGGGCAAGTGAAACCATTATGCATGTTGATCCATGCTCTCGATTTATCATATATTTCTTGATAGAGTTCATGCTCAAGTAAGAATTATTCAGTGATCACATTCTCTCCACAGATAGGATCTATTAGTATCCCATTAGTGGGCTTGTCATAGATTTGACCAGCTATGTGAAGAGGACCATCAAGTGCATGTTTAAGTATATCTTGTGAGGAGAAAGAAATCTCAAGAGAATTTTTAGTTTGTCCCATACGTGGTACAACCTTGATCAATCCAACCATATCATCCATAATATCAACATCTATAGTATCTTTTTGAATAATATCATTGTTGTCATCATCTGTGTCAACATTCATCATCTCATTCTTTGTAGTTTCACTAGCTCTGACAAATGAAATATTCTGATTAGGAATAGGATTGGTAAAGATTTGTAGTTTTTGGTTGGGGGAAAATAGACTTATTTCCTTGATCATTAACACCTCCAATGCAAATTCGACTAGAATCAATGAGGTCTTACACACGATGTTTAAGATGCTTGCAATGTTTTGTGTCATGTTCATTTTGTCAGTGATAATGGAAATAAGCATTTTGTCTATAGTTTTCAAGTAATGGTTTATTAGGATCAAGAATTTTAATGAGAGCTAAAGTAATCATTTTCTATTCTAAGAGTTGTGACGTGTTATGAAGGGTACTGGGCAAGGGAGTGAATTTCTTTTTTGGGTCCCCATAGTTAAAGGGTATTGTTGGTTTAAAAATAGCTACTTGGTTATCGACATGTTGAATTGTTTGTTGAGGGGGATTTAGTTGAAGGAAACCTTTATTCTTCTTCCTAAAAGGTTGGTAATTTTTTTATTTGTAGACTCAAACTTCTCAGTTTGACTAGAGGTGGATTTTGCATCACGACTACTAATCGAGTTTTTATAATCACGAAGGGTAGTACATAAGTGCATGAAGGGGAATTTCATCATGGTAAGCTTATATTGTATCTTACTTTGAAAATTCTCTATGAACATATTTTGAAGGTTAGGATCAAGAATCTTTACATCAATTTGGGAATAAAGTGATTGATAGTGTGAAATAAAGTCTATAGTCTTTTCTTCTTTTTCCTTACATCTCATCAAATTAGCCACAGTCATCTTAGGGGTCATATGCACTTGAAAATGGTTTATAAATTCCACAACAAGTTCATTGAATAAATGAATTGATTTTTTTAGTAATGAAGAAAACCATTCTAAGGTAGTATCCTTCAAGGATCTAGGGAAAAGATTAGCTAAGAGTTTATCGTCAAGGATAAAGTCACTACATAAGGTGGTATTGGTGGAAAAATGGTTAGAAGGATCTCCTTTCCCTCCATATTTCTCGAATGTAGGCACCTCTACACCTTGTAGCATTAGTGTTTGCAATATCTAAAAGGACAAGGGACTACTTTTGACATAATATGTGGGTGGACCATTTTGATTTTGATTGATGGTGGAAAATTGCTTTTGAAGATATGCAATAGTTTGCAAAAGTTGGTTTATGAGAGGATCATTGCTTGTATTGTGAGATGGAGGTGATTATGTTGCAGGTGTGTATGTGCTCGAAGGACAAGTGAATGGAATTCTTATAGGTGGTAAGGTGCTAGGATATATGATGTACGATGCCACAAAGGTACTAGGGATGCTAGCAAAAATACCCAAGGAAGGAATCACATTACTATTAGGTTGCATTTTTTTTGTAACTTAGGGTTGGTATAGGTAGGAATAGAGGAAATTGTTGTGGGAGGAGGAATTTGAATTCCTCCTTGGCTTGTGATATTATTCGGTGGTAGATCACAACTAGTGATTGAGATAAGGTGTTTTCCAAATATTTGAACTATGTTATGCACAAGGTCTTCACTTTCAAGCATGTGATGAATATCAGCTATGGTAGGGATGGATATAGTTGAATTTTTCTCAATACTTATTTTATTTTGTAGGTTTGCTAAGTCTTCATGAATTTGGATTATTTTTTCTTGTGGAACATTAGCAACCATTGATTCACATGTGTCACACTACTTGAAGGAAAGGAATTGTTAAGGGCATGGTCCATACCTAATGAACTAGTGTCAACACTAGTGAAAAATCTAGGCAACCCAAGATCCATGATAATTGTGCTATCACGGGATGAAATGGGTCTCAAACTTTGTGTCAATATATTAGCAATAGGAAACCAAGTAGGAAATATCATGGAAGGGATACCAAATGCAAGATGGAGGAATATGTAAGTTAAGCTAAATGCAATGAAATGAATATAGCAAAAACTCTATAAACAGAAATAGAAAGTTATCAATAGAAACCATGAGAAAAAAAATAAAGTTTTGAATTATGGAAAATGTAGTTTAAAATTTGCATTGTGACTAAATCACCCAGAGAGGTGTATGAGACCCATTGAGGGTTTTGTTCACAATTTTTAGAAAATCTTAAGTGTATTCTATGATTTTTAGTTTGTATGATTTGTAGACTAAATGTAAATACAAATTTTAGATGATATTCAGTATTGCAAGATGGAAAAATGCAACCTATATGTGCTTTCACTAATACAAGATTTAAAAACCCTAGATGTGAATTAACTAATGCAAACCCTAATGCAAAGTTAATGCAAGCAAGATATAGGATGATAATGTACTCCACATTAGAATTATGATGTTCTAAATGCAAGTTCACCAAAATTAAATGATGGAAAATGGTTTCTTTATGGTTTAGGACATAGAACAACACATTTCACAATCATTCCATTGAAGGGAAACCCTAGATATCTCAATCTAAAGTATTTAAAGGAGAAATAGATCTTACAATAGGGTTGTCCTATGGTCTGATTATAAGCTAAAGAGGTGTTCACCACCAAGCTAGGGCTTGGAAAAACTAGTGAAGTGCAAGAGCTAATGCTTAAACCTAATATGATCCAATTTTTCACTAAATGACCTAAAAATGCATGTAAATCATAACAAAAACTTGAGAGATGAAGGTTCTACACCTGAAAACCTGTAGGGGCCTAAATAAAGAATTGAAATGTTGAAAACATTAATTTTAATGCTAACTAGGACTCATAGGCCAGACTAGGCGATTTAGTCGTAGATTAACGTTTCTAGGTAGAAACTAAAAGATCATAGAGAGGTGTCTAGAACTCTTTAAATCTATAAATTTTTCTATACTAGGACTCATACCCTAGAAGCTATGTATCAGTCCAGTTAGGTTTTTCTAGAAATTTAAAGTCTTATTCTACTCTTCAATGTCTGCTATGTCCTTTCCACCTAATTTTTGGATCTGAAACTTTGATTTGTAACCTGTAGATGTCTTCCAATAATCTCCAATGTAAGGTGACAACTTTGAAAACTTTGAACACTTGAAAATTTTCTCCAAACTTACTCTTCAATATGTCTTCAACCTAGATCTAAAAATCACACATTAAAGAGAGGGAAAAAATATTATTTTGTTAGTAGAAAGGGGTTTTCCTTGGTCAAACCACTTTTTGGTAATCAAACCTTTAAATTAAATGAAATAGGAAAGGAAAATAATGAATGGATAAAAGGTAATGTTGCAACTCACCAAACCCTAGCAATAAAGTTTTGCAAATATGTATGAAGTGACTCCAATGGATGTAGATCTCGACTCTTGCTTGAATGTGATAGATCTTGAACTAAATTCTAGCTTGAATCATGAAACCCTACATCATAATTGTTAGTTCAAAAATAAACATGATGCCTGATGACTTTGCAATGATGCTTGATACTTCAAGAATGCTCTAAATCAGTTAATAATTAGCCATTGAATGCTCTTGAATTCTCTTGCAAACACTTGAATTCTTTTGTGAACTCAAATTTTCTATAAGAATGCTCATTCAACTTTCTAGGTTTAAAATAAATTAAAGAAACACATATTTATACTTTTTATGCCTAATTTCCTAAAATTACAACACTACAAGCAGACATTAGATCTAGGAGGATAAAATCTTGCCAAGAATTTGAATTAAATTTAATTTTGGGCCACACGGGACTCATACGCCAGAAGTGGTGTATGAGTTCCATTAGGCTTAACTATGGGACAATTTTTTTTAAAAAATAGAATGATGCAAAATCCAGATTGGGGCCCAAAATCCTAGGTAGGACTCATACACCCAACATGGTGTATGAGTCCCAGATCACTAAATCTTGGCCACACAACTTAAAAACACCTAAATTATGATTGGATGTTGATTTATGTCAAGATTATCCTTGAAAAAATTCATTAAATGAGGCTTGTGGATGCAAAATAAGGCCAATTAAAGCATAAAGAAGCTCAATTATTTAATAAAACCCTAGAAAATTGTGAAAGTGTGTTACAACACTTTACAACACTACAAATAAGGTACAATTAAGCTCATTTAGTTCACAAGGGACCAAAACCTAATGTGAATATGTTAGACATATTACAACACTAAATCAAGGCCATGTTAGGGAGTATTCTTTTTTTAAATTACATTTTCCAAAAAAAATCATGATTTGTAGCCTCATGGAACATTTCTCCTACTCGATGTTTTTGATGTATGAGCCCCTAAGAAAACTCGTGATCAACATCACATAAAAGTATTTTTAGCTTTGTTTGGTTTTCATTGATTTAGTTTTGGATGATGTTCTCTGTAAGACATGAAAAAAGTGATGTAACTTTGGAAATAACAAGGGAATTCAATGAGAAAATATCAAGTCACATTTGAGTCTAATGTATATGTTGGCATTGACAAAGTGATCGATCGACATTGTTTTCATTGGTTAACAAAATGTTGCACATCAATTTTAACTCTAAGTAGGCATTGGATTTAATTTTATTTGGCCTTAGATTACAATATTTATTTTTTAGATGATTTCTTTGTGATTTTAATGTTGAATTGGTCTTAAGAGGCATATGAGTCTAGGAAGTTGTTTAAATTAAAATAAAATGCAAGTTGATTTTGTTGATTTACTTCCAAGGAGAAAAATGAGTTTATTTGTTGTTGGTGTGAGAAGAATAATGAATATGAGGAAGTTCTTTTAGAGATAAAAAATTTAAAATTATTTTTTTAGTGCCCAAGGAAGAGTCGCAACTTCAGCATGAGTGGAGAATTTCAAAGAGCATTATAAGAAAAGAGGTAGTAAGGGGGCGTTAGAGGAGAGAGAGACGCCATGTGTGAAGGATTTTTTTTTAAAATGAATGAACAATGTAGATAGGAAGTGGAGAAAAGGAGGATTCCAAAGGTAAGAGAGGTGACTGTAGATTAAAGTCTACAAAGGGTAGTAGATGGGGTCACAAATAGGGAAGATGGAAGAAAAGTAATATATGTAGAGAACATAATACAGGCTGTACAATAGGAATAAGAAAATAGATTAAATGAAATGTATGTAGGAAACTAAAATTTGTGAATGTTAGGTATAAGAAGCAATAAGGAAGAGTGAAAAATTAGAGAAGAATATAGATGAATTTAAACAGTGAACTCACATTGAATTGACAATTTGTAACATGTATTTTCCTATGAGGATAGTGAAACCAATAAAATCTTCGAATGACATCCGTAATTCTAATTGTTAATTAAATTGAATAAAAATAGAAGTTTTATGTCTATGGTATTTGATGGATTGAAATTAAGTGAATGACCATAACTATTTTACTAGACTTTAAATTGAATTTTAAATGACAAATGAAATTGTCAATTTAATTATTTTTTTACTACATTTTTTTCCAATTTGATAAGACTTGTGAATTCGTTCTACACCATGTGACAATTTTGAAGAGGTGATTGATTTTCTATAACTTTTTTTTGGAAAAATACTCACACTACAATCTACTTAAGGATCAAATTTACACCATTATTTTTGTAATATACTTCCAACCCATCCATAAACAACCAATAAATTCAAAATTCAGAAACTATTATTGAAGAAATACAAACTGAAACTGATTCACATATATATTGATATTGAATATACTAATCTATGTCACAAGATCTCTATAATAATCCCTAGTATGAAAATAATAGTAATCATATCTAATTTAGATATCCTTGTAAGAGGATCCAAACCCCACACATGTCTCAAAGGACCACTTCATCAATTTTCTCAATGGCTTGGTTTGCTAAAAAATATACAATTTTATTGCTCTTTCTGTAAATACATTGAATAATCTTTCAAGCCACATAGAAGATGAAAAATAAGCTCCACCCACTTATTTTATATTCAATTGATATTTATTATGTTTCTTATAGTTCAAAAATAGATGAAAATATCTCCTTCATTATCCACCCCATTAATATTTTTATGAGAGAAAAAAATAAAACGTAAATGCAACTATTTGTAGAAGTGAAAAATATCCATTTTCACCTTCTAGTTTTTATTAAACCATAGATACATGAGTCCCCCTTTTTTTTCATCAAATCTCTCCATCTACTATGGGCTTTGAAGATTTAACAATATTTTTATAAACTTTCTAAAATCCATATTGATATCTCGTCATTAAATAGCCTTAGAGAATTATACAAATTAGCATTACTCCTCAAAGAACTTATTCCAAACACCTCACTAATATCATGCATCCTTTTTTTTCATAATTACAATTTTTTGCAAGGACATCCTTGTAATATATATTTAGCTAACTTGTTAGCAATTTTTCTTAAGATAACAATGTCATGTAGGTGTCCATCTTCAAAAATTTTATTTCATGTTATCACTTTAATTACACCTTTCGTTTGGGGTGTCTAAATGTTGAATAATCTCCTCAATTGCACATATGCATCTTCTCTTTGGCAGCTATGTTGGTGTCCCTTGGTAAGACCTATATGTTGCATTGTCTTACAATGAGATTTTTTTATTATCACATTATAAAATCTTGCATCCTTTCATTCATGATAATTAACAGTTTTGTACACATTTCCAATGAAAGAAAAAACACATCTCAAGATAACCTTAATCATGTATGTCTCTCTTAACTTATATTTTCAACAAGATTCTTTAGACTGATCTTGATCCTATTAAGCAATGGCCACAATTGACCTTGATTATATATACCTACACCTTCTCTCTACTTAGTGCCATGATTTGAAAGCTGGTTTACGGCCATGTTTCCTTCTAAAAACATATACCCTAATATAAGGCCCTTCATCTTATCTAAAATTGGGTTTATGACATTAACCCACTTTTGGAGTTTTAATTGTGTGCTTGTCAATTTATTTATTTTGCATTTGTGAAAATCATCAAGTCACCCTCAATGTCAATAGACTGAAATGACTAGTATAAATTTAAGTACATATGTATAATAATATTACTTTTGTTTATATAGATTATAAAAATAAATAATATTATTCTTATGTAGTAATATATAATTAACAAACTTATCTTTAGAAACACATATGTAAAAGATTTCAATAAATATCATTTTTCAAGAATCTGTTTTATTGTGATTTGAGTGAAAGAGACACCTCAAGAATTATATCTTACTATTTTTACATAATTCTTTCTTAAAGATTAATTGTAATAGAAAAAAATGATATAAAATATTAATTATATGCATTTTAGATTAGTGTATAATAAAACCAAAATAAGTTGATATATAGTTAAAAATAAGTTAATCTATTAGATTAAACATTTAAAAGCTAACAACATATACTATGAAACGGAGAAGCAAAAACTTGTCAAGATGACGAACAATTACTATGAAGCGGACACTATAAAAGCTTTATGGAGAAAAGTGCTAAGGGTTATCATGGAGTACATCACTCTCGACGACCGCTTCACTAGGGTCTATGGATACCACTTCGTGCTGCTCAATCACTTCCGGCATAAGGTGTGTGTTTCTATCCCTTTCTTCTTGCTCTGTTCCCTGAGAAATAGCTTTTCTGACCACAGTAGAAGCCCTAAAAGATACTCAATTCTTCACATGGGTCTTTTAAGGCTCATTTATGAGCACTTTCAGAATATGCCTGCCCTTCCAAACCCTATAGCCCCTTTGGAGCTTGATGAGGACGATACTGAGCCTAGCATATCTGATACTAAAGTTTCCCCTAGCCGTGTCAAGAGCTCTTTGCCTCCTCTACCCCCCCTTCTGCCTCTGGCCGTTCCCCCCAGCCTTCTGGTGCCTGCTCTGTTCCTACCTCTGGCCGCACTAACCCTAACTCTAAAGTGGCAGGCTCTAGCTCTCAGGTTAATAAGTTAGTCTCCTACCATGATGACTCCCCTATTGTTTCTGCTAAAGCAGCCGAGGTTAGTCTTGAGGATCCCCACATCCCTCAGAATATTCAATAGGAGAACTATAGCCCTCTTAGAGGTGCGGAGTTAGTTATTTTTGGGGTCAATTCTGAAAGTGACCCCCCTTTTGACTTCGTTGGTATTGCCAAGAGTTGTTCTATGGACCAGTTTAATTCTGCCAACTGGTTATTTCATGAAATCAGTGAGTTGAAAGCCAAAAATCTGTCTCTTCATAGTAAGTTGGGGGAAATTGAAGCCAAAGTTGCGGGGCTAATTCAGCTTGAAGCGGAGAAGAATACCACTATGAAGGATAACACCCAAAAGGACAACACTGTTGAAAATGATATTGAAAAAATTAAAGGAACCATGAAAAAAATTGCTGATCAAAACTATAGAATTGCTAGACATAACTCTGTTATCATCAAAGCTATGTCTGAAAGACTGGAGAAAACCCAGAAGAGAGCTCTGATTGTCGACCTTGATCAGGAGAAAGACCAGGATAAGGAAGCAGGGATCTCTAAGCGCACCAGATCAAGTACAAAAAGAAAAGCCCTGACCACCCCAAATATGACTCAGATCTTTATGGAGGGGGTCCAGGCTATGGTGGACTTGGAAGAGGTTGCGGACGAGCTTCTGAAGTCTATGGATTAGCTGTGGTTGGGCCCAGCTTTGTCTGTTTGCTAGCCATTTAATGGTTTTTTTTGCGGCTTTTTGTAGCTGTCTGCTTTTACTGGTTTTTATCTTTCTGGCAGCCTTTTTGTCTTTCGGACCTTTTTTTTGGTCTTAGCTTGTAATGTTACTTTGTGGTTTCGAGTCCTTGTAAAACCCGTTTATCCCCCTTTTATCAAAAACATTTAAAAGCTAACATATAAATGATACTATTTAATACACATTTAAAACTAAAAAATAAAGAAAAAAATATCAACATAATAGATGATAGAGTTTTTAAAAGTAAAATTAAAATATAAATGAAAGAACAAAATAAGTCTTTAAATTTATATGCCCATATTATAAATAATATAACATGGGATGCTGTTAGTAATGTTTAGATAAATATATTTAAGATTTGTACATAATTCACTCCATGTAAGTCAAAATATTATATATATAGGTCACAACCAACCCTTATAATTTTGGTTTTCATTAAAAATTTAAAGCTCTACAAGCGTGCAATTATTAATTGCATGAGTGTGAAACATAGATTTAAATCCATTTGCCCAATGAACCAGATGCATTGTACTAGTTCGTATGATTAGAACATATTAAACTGTATACTCCAATATTTATTTCGTTTCTCTGATTCCTCTTTCAAAATTTAGAGGTTTACTTTTACTAATGCGCTCTTTTAACTTTTTTTAATGGAGTAGCAGAATAAAAGTCGTGTACTCCAATTGCTAAAGTCTTTATCAGAGCCAACAACAAACTCGTCGACATTATTACGTTTACATTCTATATACAAATTACATCAAAGTCATAAAGGCCGGTGGAACGATGAAAAATATAGAAATATGTTGTTCGGTATAGACAGTAACATGTTGTCGGGTAAAGACGATTCCATGTCTTTATTCCAGTTGTGAACACAATCGTCTCTGCTATAAGTACCTCCAATGCCTGCACTTACCAGCCAAGAGCCGCAATCGCCCTATTGTTAATTTGTTTTCTAAACAAAGCGTTGACAATATGATGTCGAGATTGCTAAAACCGCTGAAATCCGCGGGAGTGATTGGAGATGTTCTCGATGTGTTCACTCCCACTGTAAAAATGAGCGTGGTGTACAACACAAACATGGAGGTCCACAATGGCTTTGAGTTCATGCCTTCCTCTATCGTTTCCCCGCCTCGAGTCCAAGTTGTTGATACTGATACGGCCACATTTTTCACTCTGGTATTTCTAACTCAATGATTTCTACTTACACACCCAAAAGATGCAGCTCTAGAATTTATTTGGACATTTTCTGCAATTATTGATTCAGCTGTGTTTTCTGTGTAGATAATGACGGATCCAGATTCACCAAGTCCAAGCGATCCTACCGGACGCGAGTATCTCCACTGGTATTGTGTTGATTTTTAAGCATTTAGATTTTCTCTTATGAATATATCCATGACTTGAATGTTGAAGGTGTTCAAATATGTTATGTGATGATTAATTTGTGTAGGATAGTGAGCGATATACCGGGGACAAAGTGCAATTATTTTGGTAAGCGTCGAATAATGTTTCCTAATTATCGAACAAAAATTCGGACCGATCTGAATTATTGAGATTTCCATATGGGTTAACCTAATTTATAATTGGAATGTTTGATGTAGGTCGAGAAATGGTGAGCTATGAGAGTCCAAATGGATAATTGGGATCCATCGATATGTATTTGTGTTGTTCCAGCAAAATGGGAGGGGAACAGTTGATCCTCCTACGTCGCGGCACCATTTCAAGACGAGGGAGTTTGCAGAGAGAAATGGATTGGGATCGCCTGTTGCTGCGGTCTACTTCAATGCCCGACGAGAGACGGCCGCCAGATCTCGTTGAACTCCACGCTCGCCCTACCGTAACACACACAACCCATAAACGTCTAATAGTTTGTTCTACTACTTTCTTCCTGTGGTGTCTTCAGTACTCTTCTCTGTCCTCTTAAACTATTCTATTCTCCACTGCTCAGTTTACGGAGTTGTATGGCCTAGATTTGAAAGCATTTTTATGGTAAAATATTATAAATTTTTTAAGAAGTTTGTATCAGATAAAATAGAGACTTTTATATAAGATTTTAATATTATCTACTAGATATATATTAATTTATTTATGTTCAGGTAAATATTAATAGTTTGAGCATATTTTGTAATAAATAATTAAAAAAATTTGTTTGATAATTAAAGTCAACCATCAAATTTAGGTCTTGATGATTATGTACAGAACCATTTTCAATACAAATAGATAAGTATTTTATCTCTTTATGTTTGATTGCTTCTTATTGTGAAATTTGTATTTGTCAAATTGTTATAACCTTGTTGTACAACTCATGATAACAAAATAAAAATGATATTTTTAAATGACAAATAGATTATAGGATTACTAAGTTCACCAAATCTAACAAAAATAGGAGTTCCATGTAATGTGGATTTCAAGAAGAAAGGTAGGAAATTTTTAAGTGTGAGGACACTTCATAAGGCTTCATGTGTTAGCTAATCTTCATTAGATAGGAATGTAAAATATTATAAAGAAAGTTGGTCCCTTAGGATCTAAGAATTTTGTATGGTGCAATGAGAGGTAAGATTAAGGGTTAGCTAGATGATTTCATAACAATATAAATATGTTTGAAACCTAAATAGAATGCATAATAAAGAAGCTACAAATTATCTCTATAGTAGGTTATGATCTTGAGATGGATACCTTTGATTATGAAATTGAACTATAGATTTTTTGTTCCCCTGGGACTTCTCAAACTCTTCTAGGGGTTTTCACCTAAAAGGAGAGAGGTAGGGCCAAAAATGCTAAGGGTTCATTCAAATTTATGTTTTTGAAAAGAGGATAAACAAGTTTTGAATGGACCCGAAACCATCAGGTTTTAAGGAGACTTGAAACCCACACCAAGAAGAACAAGCTGCCCATAAGAAAGAATCAAAAATATTCAGTAGTGAAATAGGGACCCAGCAAGCTGGCAACTAGCCAAAAGCTAGCAGGTTGCCAAGAAAAGAACCAAGATTCTACATGAATCTTGACTTTATTGGTTTTGACGGGACCAACAACCCATAACCAAGTTTTGACAGGGACCTATATATGATGTTATATATGATGTTGTATCAGCTAAATGAGGTAAACTATATGCAATTGAGTGATCTATATGAATGAATATGAATGAGAAAACTAAGATTTAAACTATGTTGGGAAACACACTATGATATGCAAACAATAAACTAAATGAAGAAATAATGGAGAACAGAAAGAAATGAGATGAAATAGAGTGCACCTGGGGCAATGTTTGATGATTTTGGAATGTTGTGGATGCTGACTAAAATCACTAAAATTTCATAGTGGGACTCATTCGCCTAGGGTGGCGAATTAGTCCTCCTAATGGTGAAAAAGTGTCAGGAACTGGTTTCTGACAATTGGGATCCAAAATCTGACAAAATTCAGATTTTTAGTCCTAAGGTGGGACTCAATCACCACAGGTGGAAAATCAGTCCTATCCCAAATTTATAAAAATAAGGAGACAACTTTGCAACACCAGATTTGAAAATCTCTAATTATCGGGTTACTGAAGTCAATTCTACAGGAAATGGATAGAAAACCTTCTCCAAGCTTGAAATATGAATGAGTTGACTTGAAGCACCTAGTTGATTTGTTTACCAATCTTCAACACCAAAAAACTTGTTAAATTTGCATACATAGGTCTATAAACACACATGCAATAAGGGAGAAATGGTTGAGGGTTACCAAACAGGGGTCTGCCTTTGTAAAACCCCGCTTTTGGTAATCAAACCCTTAATGAAACAATGAAATGAAAAAGAATGATAAACTAATAACATGCAATTGCTATCAACTTACCAAATCTTTGATAATGCAAATATGAAGTAATGTCAATGGATGCTCCAAAGTGTTTGAATATTGTTTGATGAGATGTTGTAAGATCCTTGAATCCTTAAGATTGCTTGAAAATGATGTGTGAATGTTGGAGGATGAATGGGATGTAAAATGAGGTGAAAATAACTTATTTATACAATCTTGTGTCTTAGTTAACCATTCATACCTCATCACAAGCTGACACCAAGTGTTTTTGAATAAAAACCTGAAAGGAAATTTTTAAAAAAATTGAATTTGGAACCAAGGGTGACTCATCCACCACCCATGGTGAATGGGTCTCGCCTAGGACCTAAAAATAGGTGTTGGGAATTAAGTTGTATTTAATATTGTTTGTTGAGCTTGCTTTAAAAAATACACTTAATTAAAGCATATGAGGGCATTAAGGGACTGAATAAAGCATGAGAAACGGATAAATAATGAAGTTGTGCCTAGAAAAGCATGAAATCTTGTTACAATACTTTGCATCGCTTTAAAATAGGACTTGTTTGATGATGAAAAGGTGATTTTTAGGTAAATTGTAATAAATAGAGTCTAGAAGAGTGTAGAATGTCTTACAAAACTTCATAACACCATCACAAGACATCATTATTTGAATTTTAGTACCTAAATATGCATGCTCAAGCCATGTTGCAACATAAAATCAGAGCAAAATAGATCAAACACCATGAAAGAAGACCTAAAAGGCCATGAAATTGACAAGGGGCAATTTTTCTATGGCACATTTAGCCCCCATTTTAGTGAGAGTATTAACCTGCTTCAAACTCATATTAAAATAGCCATGAACATCAAGAGGAGGGTTCAAATGCACTTACATTAGCAAGATAGAATGGCAATGATCAAGAAGGATGATGAAGCCCCTAGGATGAAGATCCAATGGCAAACTAAGCATAGGAAAAAAGGAAAACACAAGTATTGAGAATCCGATGAAGCTTTGATCATTTATCCAACTAGTTGTGCATTAGAACTAGGCTAAAAGAGAATGTATACTCACTCAGGGGTGACAGAACTCAGGACGGTCTACTGGGTGAGAAGGCCCAAATGGTAAGATACATATGCTAGTTGGTATGCACTCACAAACACAATGGTGGCTATGGGGAAAAGTCATGCCACTGGGTGGGCTTCCCACTCAACCATATCAAAGTTATACCTCCTAATAAGTTTAACAAGGAAGCACAAGGAAAAATGTCATGAAAAAAATGAAAGGTACCATAGTCATGCGAGTTGTGTTATGCAAGGTGGAAAAAAATGCAAAATGCAAAAATATTAAAAATGTGAAGTGAAATGTGAAATGTTCAAAGGTGTCTTTGTCAGTTCATGCAAGGCCAGTGACTTAGGGAACATTTTTTCTAATATCTCCAAAAGAGGACCAATCAAAGAATAGTATATTTACAACTTAGGGGATGCAAAGTGTCGCATTAGGCCACCAAGAGGAATGTAGTATGCTGAGATAGATCACAATTATGAAGGACATCAAACCTAATGTCATCCACAAAGTAATGAACACATCATGTAAATGACAAGGCTACACTAGGAACCAAGAATGTAAATGAATTAATGATAATGTGTGCCCCCCACTTTAAAGAAATTGTTACACATCATTCTATGAGAAATTACTTTAGAGTAGCGAAGGAAAAAAAAATAAAAAAGAAAACAATACATGAGAGCCAAATTGGAAAACCCTACACCACGTCATATGTTTTGATGTAAGGCTATGTCATGTCAAGGAAAATAAAAAATAAAGAAAGGGGGTTGCCCCCTAGAAAAGAGCACACCAAACACATAAGGGATATATGGATTTGGGGTTAGTATGTTCGTTGCTACAATTTTTTTATGAAAGAGTTCATAACTATCATAATTCCCCAAAGCACATAGAACTAGAAGAATTTCACAAAGAGAGTGAAAATAAAGGAAAAATAAAGTCTGTTTTGGGTCAAAATGGAAGAGAAATTATGGTCTCCACACTTTGCATCATCCCCAAAAGGAAAACACAAGCGGAAGGAAAGAAAATGAAAAGGTGAAAGAAAAGGGAAAAGCTTTTGGGTCAACATGAAGGAGACATTTTGGTCTCGATGCCTTCCATCATTCCCAAAAGGAAAACAAAAAACCAAAGTAAAAAAGACAAGGAACTTTTGGGTCAACATGGAAGAGACATAGGGCGTCTCTACACTTTGCATCATCCCCAAAATGAGAACACACAACAAAAGCAAAAAAGACAAGGACCTTTTTGGTCAACATGGAAGAGACATAGGGCGTCTCTACGCTTTGTGTCATCCCCAAAAGGAGAACCAAAAAAAAAAGAAAAAAAGACAAGGACCTTTTGGGTCAACATGGAAGAGACTTAGGGTGTCTCTACACTTTGCATCATCCCAAAAAGGAGAACATAGAAAAAAAGGAAAAAAATATAATGCATGATGAATAGAAGAATAGAGATATGAATAGAAGAAGTGTACAAAGAGAGGGAATATCAAACACACGATATGGGGGAACATGATATGCATATGAAATGAAAAGGATCATGTAATGAAAATGCAAGTCAACCATTAACTAGGTTATTGGTTTCTTCATCTTAAATGGTTAAGTGGAAAAGGAATAACATAGTTAAGAGACAAAGGAAAATGCACTACAAGGACAAGGCTAACAACTTCTTGCCCCCCACAAAGTGTAAACATGAGAATGAGCTGAGATAAGTGATGGGAAATGATCATGGAATAGTGAGAATAAGGAATTCTATAACTATGGCATGATGAAGGGGTTTATATTGTTTTAAGGTATGACGGGGAAGCAATCGATATCAATGAAGTGATACTTATCTAGTATGTCCTTCAATGTTCGTCATTCTTCTATTCGATGTCAAAGAATATGATGATATTTGCAAAATGGTATGTTAGAGTATTTTAGACGAATAACCAACCTATTCATAGGTGGTAAAAGTATAAGACCTTTGTTTAAAAGTAGTTGAAGTCTCCTTTCACATTCAGGTGGAGGATGTGTAGGAAACTTTAGCTTCTTTAATTTGTATGGTCATTTTCATTTGCTACATTCTCCTTGTTCATGAATAGAAGGAGGAGGAGGATTCATGGGGATCCTAACATCCTTGTCATTAGAAGGAGAGAATTGTTGTTCATGATGAAGGAGAATGTTTAAGTTAGGAGGAGATTCCAAGATCACTATACTAGCATCTCAAAGTATCCTAGATTGAAAAGGCACTAGGTCCGCTTGAGGAAGGTACCTTAGGTCCATTATTGATTTTAGGATGTAAATATGCAAATTGATCAAGAGGTGCAATAGTAGGAATATGTTGTGACTTCATGGATGGACTAAAGGTTGCATTGGCTTTGAGGTTTTCAAGGAAATCATTGTAGAACTTGTTCATGCTATCATCATGTTCTCCAATGATGTCTACATCACAAGGAGGACAATCATGAGGAATTGAAGGAGCATGTGTGAGTTCAAGGTCATTAGGGTCATAGTCAAAGGCACAATTGGACATGTCTACCAATGATTTTAATGAATTCCAAAGCTTATTGAAAAAATGCCATGATGCAAGTAAACTAAGATGCAATAAATTATTAAGAAAAAATATTCTGGAAATTAAAATAGAATGCAAGAACAAGAAACTTTAATGCAAAAAAATGCCGAAAAGATGTCAGAAATGCTATTTAAAAATTGCAAAGGGACTGATTCACCTAGGGTGGCAAATGAGTCCCAGTATGATGTTTTTTTTTCTATGTTTTTCAGAAATTTTAAGATGATTTTAATGCTCTCTAGAATGCAATCAAGGATGCAGAATGCAAATTTTTAATTTTTTCAATAAGATGCAATGTACAGATGAAATCTAAATGAATTTTTCACTAATGCAATATGAAAAGTCCTAAAATGAAAAAACAAAGCAATGTCCTAATTGAATGTTGATGCAAATATAAACTAAGATGCAATGTGCAAATGAAATAAAAAATGCAAAGTGTTCAAAATGTAGGTTCACCAAAATGTACCTTAGATTTTTGGTTCCCCTAGGACTTCTCTAACTCTTCTAGGGGTTTTCACCTAAAAGGAGAGAGGTAGGGCCAAAAATGCTAAGGGTTCATTCAAATTTATGTTATATATGATGTTGTCTAAGCTAAATGAGGTAAACTAAATGCAATTGAGTGATCTATATGAATGAATATGAATGTAGGGGTTGGGACCCTAGCTCGGTTGGCTAAATCATTCCTGTTGTAGGAGGTTGGTCATGAGGTCTAGTCTCCCCCACCCCCGTGGTACCAGAGGGCATGTCACGCCAGCGCCGCTGGTCACGTTAAAAAGTTTACTAGGCGCACTGCAGTTTATAGGGGGTCATGCTACCCAATTCCTATAGTCTAATAATAAAAAAAAATATATGAATGCAAAATGTAAGATTTAAACTATGTTGGAAAACACACTATGATATGCAAACAATAAACTAAATAAAGAAATAATGTAGAACATAAAGAAATGAGATGAAAAATAGTGCACCTGGGTAATGTTTGATGATTCTAGAATGTTGTGGATGCTGACTGAAATCACTAAAATTTCACAGTGGGACTGATTCACCTGGGGTGGCAAATTAGTCCTCCTACTGGTGAAAAAGTGTTGGGAACTAGTTTCTAACTGTCAGGATCTAGAGTCTAACAAAATTTAGATTTTTAGTCCTAAGGTGGGACTCATTCACCATAGGTGGTGAATCAATCCTCTCCCAAAATTTTGAAAAATCAAGAGACAACTCTGCAATACCAAATCTGGAAATCTCTGATTGTTTGGTTACCTAAGTTAATTCTATAGGAAACAGATAGAAAACCTTCTCCAAGCTTCAAATATGACTGAGTTGACTTGTTTACCAATCTTCAACACCAAAAATCTTGTTAAATATACATACCTTGGTCTGCAAACGCACATGTAATAGGGGGAAAATGCCTAAGGGTTAACAAATAGGGGTTTGCCTTGGTCAAACCCCACTTTTGGTAATCGAACCCTTAATGAAACAATGAAATGAAAGATAATGATAAAATAATAGCATGCTTGAGTATTGCTTAATGAGATGTTGTAAGATGCTTGAATGCTTAAGATTGCTTGAATATGAGGTGTGAATGTTGGAGGATGAATGGGATATTAAATGAGGTGAAAATAACTTATTTATACAATCTTGTTCCTTAGTTAACCTTTCATACCTCATCATAGGCCGACATCAAGTCTTTTTGAATAAAAATCCGAAATGAAATTTTAAAACTTTTGAATTTGGAGCCAAGGTGGACTCATTTGCCATCCATGGCGAATGGGTCCCACCTAGGACCTAAAAGTAGGTGTCAGTAATTAAGTTGTATTTAATGTTGTTTTTTGGGATTACATTCAAAAATAAACTTAATTAAAGCATATGAGGGCATAAAGGGACCAAATAAAGCCTGAGAAATAGATAAATAGTGAAGTTGTGCCTAGAAAAGTGTGAAATATTGTTACAAGACTTTACAATGCTTCAAAATAGCACTTGTTTGATGATGAAAAGGTGATTTTTAGCTAAATTGTAATAAATAGAGTCTAGAATAATGTATAAATGTCTTACAACACTTCATAACACATTCACAAGATGTCATTATTTGAATTTTAGTACCTAAATATGCATATTCAAGTCATGTTGCAACATGAAAATAGAGAAAAATAGATCAAACACTGTGAAACAAGACCTAAAAGGTCATGAAAATGACAAGGGGCCATTTTACTACGACACAAAAATAAACATGTGCAACCTATTAACTATGAAGAGATAATTCTCTAAGTAAGCTCTTTAAGGATTGAACAAAATTTTTAAAATTGAGTTACACAAGTACATAGGATACAAACTAAAAGTAAATTTGAAATACAAAGTTTATTATTTTAAACATTTTGAGTTCTTTGGTGGAAAGATAACATTTTAAAAACCAACACCTTCATGCCATAGGTATCTAAATAAAAAAGTAAACGTCAACACAAATATTTTTGCAAGTAGATAAATGAGAACAAAAAATCTCACTAAAAATCATATTTGTGATTGTGAAACAATGCATGTATACCTATATATACCAAAACATTCCCAAAAAATAATACTTTAAATACTCCATAACAGATAAAATTAAATTCACATGGCATGGTAAAAATATTTGGTGCAACACATTTTGAGATAACCTTATAAATCATCACAAAGAATAACTAACACACCACTAAGAAAAAAAAATGTACCCTCAAGAAGAGACATCATATATATTTCCTAGAAAGAATCTAGCAATTAAAAAAAGGTTACAATAATGAAGAAATATTATTAATGAATAAGTGTCTATTTTATCATGTATAAAACAATGTTTCACATACTCACAAGAAAAAGGTGGGTGGAAAAAGTCACAGCCCTAGATTTCATATGGTAAATTAAGTCCTAAATTATAAGAACATAGACAGGGTTTCTAGGTTTTCAAACTAGTAGAAGAGGGGGAGGAGGAGGATCTCATTTATTTGGCTTACCACATACATCGATAGGGTTGGAATGCTGGTGGGAGGGACCCAACCATTATTATATTTTTATTTCTCTTTTTCTTCTATAACATGGTCATATGAAATCACAAGAGCTAGTCAAGGGAGCTTGTTTGAACCAAACTAGCTATAAGCACCATCGATAGGCAAGCTAGAAGCTCCTCCCATTGGTGATGTAGAGATGGAGTGTTAAAGAGAAAGCCACAACTAGTTTCATTGATCATGATCCCTTCACATAGCTAGAGGAGAAGCTCAAGAGCAAGTATCTTGAGTATCTCAAGTAGAGAGGATACATCCATGATGAAATAAATCTAAAAGAGAATAAACCCTAGAAGAAGAGGAAGATGGAGGAATTTTGACAACCACACAATTGGTATTACCCAAATGGTTGAGGAGCACAAATAAATGAGACACCTGAAGTGTATTTTTTTATGATTTTTCTTAATATGTAAGAAATTATTCGAACAAACCATTACTTATGTATAAAGAAAAATATGTCAACTGACCAATAAAATAATTTAAAAAAATGTTAATTTTTTATCTTTACATATGTTGAATAAAATATCAACCCTGAAACATGCCACTTTTGGTTCAACTTGTGATGGATGTGAGGCCAATCCCTTGAAAGAACCATGTGTCATGAAAAGATTCTTGTTTGAAGGATTTGAAAATATCATGAATCTAGGTCCAAACATTTATGCTCTAGGATAAAACCAAAATAGGTTCTTGAGAGACTCCAACTATCCAAACAATAGGAAAAGCAGGTCAAGGAGTAAAAAAATAGATAACTTGGAGCCAATAAAATCCCTTGGAAAATAATACACTAGGAAAAGTGAGCCAATTTTGGCTTCAAAATAGCTTACCAAATGGTGTGGAATCTACATTGCTAAATAAAGATCAGTGACTACAAATGTTGCCATTGATTCAAAGTGGGAACCATGTGTAAGTGGGGAGAGAGCCAAAGAGATTTTTACATTTGTGACCTTCTAAAAAATAATAAAATACATGGAAAATTTTAAAAAGCATGAATAGTAGACTTTAATAGCTTAGAAATTCCCTTTTCAATTTAACACAAAATACTTTTAATGGAAAATATCCAAATTGGGGTAGGTTTCAATATATTTTTATAACATAATATTAACTCTTCATTCATCTAAGAAAAAGTAAAATTGTAAAAAATTATAATACTTTAGGGACTATGAGTGGTGGTGTGTTTTGTTATGAATATTTTTTATATCTTTTTAATAGATCATGAATATAAATATATAATACAAAACCATATACCCCTTTGAATAGTGGAGTTTAAGAAATACTGAATAATAAATTGATGGAGAGAGCTACATGTATACTTAGTGGGGATAAATTGGAATAATATTTTTGGGAAAAAAGTAATTTTTGTAACTTTTTACTTGGAAAATAAGTCTCATACATTAGATAATTTTGATAATATGTATATACAAGTGTTGATAGGAAAGAAAATTTATCAATATATATTATATTTTTTTGTTGCATGGAATATTCTCATGTGTTTCGGGAGAAGAGGTCAAACATGGATAACTATGTGAGGATATTTATCCATCCAAGATTATAACAATAAAAACCTTGTGATTCAACAAAATCATACTTGCACACAATGATTATCCTAATTCATATTAGAGTTAATTTGAATGTGCAATGAGATTTCTTAAATAATAAAGGAAGAGGCAATCCACTTATGAGGTGGATTGACAAGTATCCCATTAAGTGGTACAAATGAGTAGGAAATTTTCCTATAGATGTCATCCTTAGGATTACTTGGAGTGTGTAAACCAACAAGCTCTCTGACCAAGTCATCAACCTTGTGCTCCAAGTGTTGAGTGTATTTTGAGGTGAGATAGAAACTCTTCCAACCTCAAAAAGGTATGTGCACGAGGTTTACCAAACAATTTGGTAACCTCAAGCAGCTTAAAGGTTACACATTTAGTTAGACAAGATGTTGTCGAACCTCATCAACCTAAGTATACTTAAGTACAATGAATATAGATTAATTATCTATACTAACACCACCCCTTAAGTGATACTTGGGGAGATCAAAAATGTGAAAATAGATAGAAATGTTTGTGGCTAGAGGCCATGTTAGGAACCCATGTGTAACGCATTCTCATAAAGTAGAGTAAAAGAGAAAACCTAGTGGGAACAAAACTCCTCTCTAAAAAGAGAAAGAGAAGGATTTAAGGCCTTCCAAAAATGTGTCCCTTGATGATAGGACCATGATGATGAAGAATTATTGAAGCATTCCAAAGTTATAAACTCTATCGAAGATGGACTGGTGTCTGCTAAAATCAACAAATCTCCAAGTAATGTGGATCAAGATGTGAGATACAAAACACTGCATGAGTGAACATATGAAAAATACTCAACTAGTATAGAAATTTTTTATCAAACTCTGTGAAGTTGATAATACATATAGTATTGTGATAATGAGTACTAGAATCTCAAAATGTGATCCACTAAATTAATCCCCCATTGAGTAGATCAAGATAGAAGGTTCATGAAGTCTTACAAAAGGAAGATTCATCGACTACTTCATTAAAAGAAGCATTAGCATAACACATTAGTGTCCCCCCTTAATGCTAAGAGAAATAAGTAGACAACCGAATTCAAGCATTTTTAAGGAATATAGAGATGTATAAGAAACTAAGAAAGGTTGTGCTACAAGGCACACTCACATGACGTAAGAGTCACAAGGATCTAGGTTGTGATGGCATAACCCCCAATTACATTTTATAATTTAGTGATTGTACAATTTTCCCCAAATTCCCATCATGTGGAACACACATTCAATTTTGTGGTACATTATATGAGTGGGTTTACAAACTTATGTTCTATTTGAGTTCTACAAGTTTATTGTCATAAGCTTGATTAAGAGGAAAAGATTAAGTTATCTCTTGCAAAACTCAACAAAAATAATAATTAAACTTAAAATTAAACCCCTTTGATTATTTGAAAAAAGAGGCCCCCCCTTTTTTTTGCAAGTTGAAGAAAAATAAATAAGAGACCCCCTTTTATAAACTTTTTGCAATAGAAAAATCTCCTTGCATTTTAAAAAAATGATAGTTTTCACAAAAAATTCTAACAGAAAGTTAGCTATTAGAAAGAAATATCAATAGGTACAACAAAAAATTCCAATATGAAGGTGGCTTGGGGTATGAGGCTTAGTCAAAGTGGTGGGTGGTGTGCAATGTGGCACCCAAAATGGATGTTTAGCTATTGTGTGGGAGAGATCGTGACTTGATGGAGATGCAATGTCTTTGCTACATGCCAAATGTCAATTTGACTACCACATGTAAGCTTCTTCCAACACCAAATGAATGATGTTGAAAAGAAGAATTGGTTGAGTCTCATAATGCCTCATGCCTCACTAGAAATGAATTAGCAACTACCAAATCCTTAGATCCTCCAGCTACTTCTAAGAAGACATCATTCATAGATCATGAAAAAAGGCCCATTGATCAGCCTAAGAAAAATACCTTCAATACCAATACCACTACCAATATGTCATCTATTGAAACCCCCACACACAATGCCAAAATTTGTCATATTCCGTCAACTGGACCTTCAGATCCTGAGATCTTGAGATTATAGTTGGAGAATGAAAAAATATAAGAAGATTTGAAGAAAGCTGAGATAGAAGCTTCTAATGTGGAGATGGCTAGGAAGATTGATTTTCTTAAAATGTCTGTACCCACTCTAGAGGCTTTAAGCTCTAGACATAGTAGTAGTGAGTCATAAAAGAAGAAGTCAATAGGACATACTCCTAGTGGAGGTGGTTGTGTGGATCAGGGTGGTGGAGGTGGAGGAAATAATAAGAATAAGAATTCTTATTTTGAAGATGATGAAGGAAACAAGAAGAGAGGTGGTGATGGTGAAAGTAGAAATGGTAAGGATAGCATTCAACCTAACAACAAAAGATATGATGAACAAAGGGATGTTCATAGGCATTGACATACTAGGAGGCCACTCCAAGTAGATAGATACCAACAGTTGTGTTTCACTAGAATACCTAGCTACCCTAACCCATTTCCTAAAGATTTCAGATCTACTCTAGTCAGATTCTTTGCTAATAATGCCTTGAGTGGTGAAAACCATCTCAAAGAATTCGCTAATGTTATGGAAGATTCTAAGGTAGAGGTAGAGAATTTCATGATGAATTTGTTTATGTAGTCTCTCATTAAAGATGCTAGAGAGTGGTATAGGAGTTTTCGTACCAAGAACATTAGCTCTTGGGACGAATTCAAAAGGATATTTAGAAAACAATATGGTGACAAGACTGATTCAATTTTTTTGTTTAATCAATTTAATAATATTGCTAAATGTCCTAATGAATTTTTGGTTGAGTTCAATACAAGATTTTAAAAGGCTAGGAAGAGGTTGCATCCTCATCAACAATTGAATGAAAATGTGTGCTTGGTAAATTACTACAATGCTTTTGATGCAAAAATGATTTACTGCCTTCTAGATAAGAATCCTCAGACGTTGAGAGAAGCATAAAAGATAGTGGAGCATATTGAAAATATTAGCAAAGAAACTGGTAAATTTGGTAGAAGAGATGATTCAAAACTCCTTAGAAATTCAAAGGAGGACAAGATTTTAAGTGCTAAAGGGGGCACCCTTGAGGATAAGATTGATAATTTTATGAAAACTATAAATGACAAAATTGTAAAGCAAGAAAAGGTTCAACCAAAAAATTATCAAAGGAATGAAAGACCTCCTAGATTGTAAAACCACCCATATAATACCAATTGATATAATGGGAAGCCTATTCTTAATAACCAAAGAAATTCCCAGAAAAAGGTCCCTCCAAATCCTCTGCAGAAGAATTCATGAAATTTTTTTTAAGACAACCCTTGGTGCATGCGTTTCCAAATGCCACACTCTCCTCAGCAACGTGCAATTGCATAGATGGTTGAGGTGGAAGAGGATATGCCTGAAGACTATGATCAACAAAATGAGGAGGATATTGATTTACTTATGGTTAAGCGTGATTCTGATGATGCTAATAGTGAATGCTCTTCTAATATGGACTCTTATGAAGTGGTTGTAGATAATCAAAGAAAGATTGCTAGTGCATATCATCAGCAAGTCCTCTCTGATGAGGATGTTTATAGTGATATTGAGGTATATAATTTGGAAGTTATTGAAGATGGTATTTCACTAAGAAGGCCCTAAGAGGAGTAGACTACAAAATATACTATAGCCTTGGCCGCCCAAGCCAAAATTTGCTATCATATGAGGAAAATAATAGTCTGTGGTGAACAAGGTAGTCTTGCTAGTCTTTTCATCAAGGAACAAAATGCCAAAAGAAAAGAGCACAAGCCTGATGGAAAAATAGAAGCAGTCAAAGCTAAAGAAGGTAGGGGAGATAAAATTTGGGCTAAAAGGGTAGGTAAACCAAAAGCTACTAAAGAATTCAAATCTCCTACTATGAAGATAAAGAAAAAGAAGCAAAATCCTAAAGTTACAAAGAAGGATGCCAAGCATAGGGCTGAGGTAACAAAAAATTAACAAAAGGATAGCACCAATGAACAAGGTATGGTCCTTATTGAATTACCCAAGTATACTCCTATTGATATGTTTCAATTACTTAGCCAAGTAAAAGTATTTGTGCCTTTTCTTGAAATGATGAGAATAGAGGAACATAAGCAAAAGGTAGTAGCCCTTATCAATGGTGCTAATATAGCTTGTAATGATTTAGTGGTGCCCAATCCACCCCAATTGATTGAAAAAGATAAGAAATAAAAGGAAGTTGAGGGAGTCATCACTAAGAATCCCCATATTTTTCTAGGGAATTCAGTAACTGCTTGTCCTGAGAAGATAGATCCATTTTTCCTCACTTTGATTGTTGGGGAAAATTTAATAAAAAATTGTATTATTGATTCTAGAGCATCAAATAATATCATGCCAGTTAAAATCATGGAGGCACTAGGATTGAAAGTTGACATCACTCATGGTAAGTGATATGCCATGGATTCAAGAGAAGTCCCTGTTAGTACTGATATGATAAATGAACTTCCATACATATTAGTTTCCCACCCAAATAAAGAGTTTAAAATGATTGTGGTGGTAGTGGATATCCCACCTAATTATGGATTGCTACTATCACAAAAAATGGAGTGCATCTATGGGAGGTAGTATGCAATGTGACATGTTTTATGCCACATTTCCCATTGATGGCAAGGATATTCAAGTGGTGTGAGAACCACGGGTACCACATATGTTGGAGCATGCTCCTAAAAATGACACAATTATTTTCATAGAAATCGATATCAGTGATTTCAAAATGGAAGAAGTACCAAGATAAGTTGATAGGTTCCCTGCGCCTATAGAAAATGAAGTTTTAAGATTGACAAACAAGAATGGACTTTGGAAAATGTACTTTTATGGTGCAAGTTCCAAAGAAGGGTCCGACATAGGGATATTATTAGTATCACCAAGTGGTAGTACATATAAATTTTCTTTTACATTGTCTTTTGTCTACACAATTAATGTGGTAAAATATAAAGCATTATTACTGGGATTTAGATTGGTTGAGAAGCACAAAATAAAAAAGTTAATGGTAATTGGTGATTCCAAGCTTGTGATATCTCAAGCAAGAGCTAAATATGCTTGCAAAAATAATAGACTTAAGCAATATAGAAATGTTGTATGGGATTCCATTGAGTAGTTTGATGCTTTTAGAATTGATTGGATGGAAAGAGGACATAACAAAGTAGTTGACTTACTTGCTAACATTCCATTTATACCAAATGATATAAATTTCATAGAAATCTCTAAAGTTGAGGTGCAGAAAAGACCTTCCATTCCTGAAAATGTGCACAAATGGAAAATTTTCAATGATGATGAGGATATTCTCAAATTTTTAAACTATGTTGATGAATATGAAGGTCAAGAGATTGACTTTGGTTGATTTTTTGAAAATATTGATGGAAGGGACATAGTATTTGGAAAGGAGGTTATCCAGTTAAAGACAAATAAAATCCCCAAAGGCTTTGTAGCAGTTGAAAGGGTCTTTTCCAATCAAGATAAAAGCAAGATTAAGACAACTGTTGCTCACCCAAGAGGAGTTGGAGGAAGTAAAATTGGGGACTTAAAAATTCCCCTAATAAAGTGTATGTAGGAAAGAAATTGAAGCCAAAGGTGAAGGAAATGTTGATTACCTTGCTTAGAAAATATAGACATGATGTCTTTGCTTAGTCATACAATGACCTAAAAGCTTATAGAGAGGAATTTTTTTAGCATGAGATTCCTCTAAAGGAGAATATTAAACCTTTTAGGAAAAAGCAGAGACCCATTAATCCTAATATAGCTCCCAAGATGCAGAAGGAGTTGGTAAAATTAAGATATGTTGGCATTATAAACCCATTAGACATTCTTCATGGGTATCTAATCTAGTGCCAATGTGGAAAAGGAATGGTGATATAAGGTTGTGTGTTGATTTTAGAAACCTTAATATATCCTCATTAAAGGAAAACTACCCATTTCCAAACATGGAAGCCATGTTACAGAAGGTGACTGGTTGTGAGCTGCTATCAATGATGGATGGTTTTTTCAGGTTATAACCAAGTAAAGGTAAGGGATTTTGAGCAGTATAAGACTACATTCACTACCCCATGGGGTACCTGCATTTATGTAATAATTCCTTTTGGTTTAACAAATGTAGGTGCCACTTTTCAAAGGGCTATGGACATAGCTTTTTCTGATTTTATTGATTTGTTTATGGCTATATACTAAGATGACCTAACCACTTACTCCAAGAAGGAGGAAGATCACTATATTCACATAGAGAAGGTATTTTTTAGGTCTCTAAAGTATGGGATATCTCTGAATCCAAAAATATATGATTTTGGGGTCACTAAGGGTAAATTATTAGGGTACATTGTGTCCAAAGGAGTGAGGACTGAACTTGAAAGGGTAGCAGCCATAGATAGAATCTCTCAGCCAAAAAATGTCAAAGGTATTTAGTCATTTTTGAGACAAATAAATTTTTAAGAACGTTTGTGACTAATTTTGCAAAAATGACAAGACCTATTTCCAAGAGGTTGAAGAAGGGAGAAAAGATACTTTGGAGTGAGGAGCCTAGCCAGGTGTTCAAAAAAATTAAACAAGCTATCAGGGAGGCTCCAATATTGAAATCTCTTAATTTCTCCAAGCCAATGCACATTTTTTCTTTTGCTTCTTTTCATACAATTGTTGTTATTTTATTACAGAAAAATGAGAAGGTCTATGAACAACCGATTGCATTCTTTACCAAGTCTTTATAGGTTGCAGAGCTCAAATATGACATGATGGAAAAGAAAGCATATGCTCTAGTTAAGGTTGTGAATAATTTTAGGACATTCCTAGTGGGAGCTATTATCATAGCTTTTGTGCCAAGTGTTGTTGTAAAAGATATTTTCAATTAGCAAGAAACTATAGGAAAAAGGTGTAGATGTATCAACAGGATCCAAGAATTCAACATTAATGTCTAGATTACAAAATTAGTAAGAGAGAAGGCCCTAGCTAAATTAATGGAAGAAACTAATTTGGAGGTTAATCAAGTTAATCAGGCAGAAATGGTTGATGTGGCACCTATCTGTGATATACAAACATGCAGATGGTATAGAGGAATTGTCCAATATTTACAAACTTTGCAATTCCCTACTGATATGGTTGAGAATAAGAAAAGGACATTAAAATTGCATGACATCATGTATGTGATTATTTACAATGAGCTATGGTGGAGAAACCCAAATGGTATATTTCTTAAATGTGTGGATGGAAAGCATGCAATAGAACTCTTGCAAGGAATGCATAATGGAGTATGTAGTGGTCATTACATGGAAAATAACGCTACTCACAAGGTCTTGAGAGTAGGATTTTGGTGGCCTAGTTTCTTTAAGGATCCTCACAAGTTTGTTAAAATTTGTGATGCTTGTCAATGGTTTGCAAGAAAAATAAGGTTTTCAAGAAATTTACCACTTAGGCCTATTTATGTTCAAGCCCATTTCCAATAATGGGGAATTGATTTCATTAGAGAGATAATAGAAAAATCTAGTGGAGGGCACTCATGGATCCTTGTTGCCACTTATTATTTCACAAAATGGGTAGAAGCAATACCCACAAAAAAGGAAACAAGCAAGGTGGTGGTGGATTTCCTATTGAATAATATTCTCATTAGGTTTGGAGTCCCACAAAAAATCATCTCAAATAATGCTATGTGTTTTAGAGATGAGGAATTTAGAGAATTTTTTGATAAACATTGTATGCAAGTTTGTTGGTGTAATTAAAAGTGTTGTACCTTGTCCTAGGTCATTATTACACCTTATTTAAGTTTACTTAGGGACTACATAGGAGGTTGTTGGAGATTTTCCACTTTTGGTGGACTTGACATGTCATTACTTTATCACTTACACCTTTTGTGGGTGATCCACCATTGTGGTGATTATCACATTATCACTTTTCCACTTTAGGTGGAGTGATAGCTTTCAATAGTTGTCACATGTCATAAGATTATGACACTTGTCATAATCTTATGCCCTTCTATGTTCTCACCTTGGCTATATAACCAAGGGGTCTCCTATGTACTTTTGCATAGCATAGCATAACACATTGTATTCTATTTGCATTATTGGCAGAATATAGTTTATTCTTGTCATATTGCTTCTATCTCTCTTATGCTTATGATTTCTATTAGGCCTCTAGATCTTGGGTCGCTACCTTCATATCAAATTCTTACATGGTATCAAAGCTATTGGAGTGCCTTTGGATTATCATTTTGGGGAGATTCTTGGAGGGTTCCATTTTTGGCCTTGTATTGCAGGTGCATTTTGGGAGCTTGTTGCATCAGATTTGAGCTCACCATTGTGTTCAGAGTGTCAAAGATAGTCATATTTTCCTTTTGTTTCATCTCAGTTGGACATTAGAGGCCAAATCTACAAAGGGTTGAAGATTGGAGGTGGTTGCCAGATCTAGGAGCTAGCTACCATTTTGGAACATTTTCAGCCAAAAAGGACATCACCATCATGCTTAGAAGGGCCAAAAACCCATAAATCGACTGCCAAATCGTCCAAATCAGAGAAAGTTGTCTGTTGAGGCAAAAAAAAATTGTTGGCCAAGCCGTACGGCCCAGCCATCATTACAGTCAGTACAATTTATTTTTCAAAAACAAATATTTTATTTCCTACAAAAATATTTTTCAAAAAAAATTCATTCAAAAAAATTGTATTCACAGTTTTTTATTATTTGTAAATTTTTAAATAAAAATATATAAAAAATAAAAACAAAAGTTTTGTATAGTCTGCGGACTATACAAGTCCACCGACGTACCCTCTTTACACCGCTTGTCACATGGATCACCTTTGTAGCCAGTCGGCTCCACAAATAACCAACGAGACAAAAATTCCTGGTGGCAAAATTTAAAATCTGGTGGACAGATCTCCAACCGGTAGTCAAAGGGTATATTATGATCATCTTCCGAAGATTCTATTCTCCATAGAGAATATTCTAGCACAATATTATGACAAAAGGTGACCGCTACTGTGATGGCTAAACGGTCATCAAATTTAACATGGAGAAACTCACGACCACCATACAGCCATTAAATTTAAACTCTTGTAATGATGTCATCAGCACTGCATCAGCCACTTTTTTGAAAAATTAGACCCCCTCTCCATTTAAGTTTTTAGTTTTGCAGTTCAACTTCTGAGGCTCATATCTTGGTCATTTTGAGGCCTTTTTTGGTGCAATGTTTTTTTACTTGGTCTAATTTTTCATGTACTTCGCAATGGTGCAATTATTTTCTGATTTTGGCACATGGATTTTCTAGAAAATTTGATTTGTCACAGGTGTTGCTGAATTTTCACTATTTTTGCAACTTTTGGGGCTCCATTCAGGGTCATACAAACTCCTTTTCAAGTACCGTGTTTTTTGAAAGTGCATGATTTTTTCTAAACTTCAGAGTGGTGCTATCAGTTTGTAGTGACTGTGATTAAAAATTTTACTTTAAACACTTGGTCTTTTTTGGCCCATTTCGGCATTTGTAAAGATAAGATCTCAGTTTGGTCTTTTGTATCAGTCATTTGAGTCTATTGTAGCATACTTAAGGCTGTTGTAAAACATTGAAAATTAGAATGCCACTTTTCTTGGCTTGCAAGTGGCCATTGTACACGCACTAAGTATAAAGTGCCAAATCATCTTTTTGGGGGGGGGTTCTTTGATTGAGTGAATTTTGGGAGCTGTCTTGTGTGATTGTGCCTCTCTCTCTATCTTGTTCTCTTTCATTTTTCTGTTATGGGTTCTCCTAAGTTTCCCTTGTTAACTCCACATAATTATGCTTCTTGGAAAATTGATGCTTGGAGTAAGTTAATGGAAAAAGGATTAACTAATTATATTGATGGAACTGTTGCTGCACCATCTAATCCTAAAATTGATCCTAATGCTCATATGGATTGGCTCACTAAAAATACTATGGCGCTTGGAACATTAAGAAAATATTTATCAAAAGATCTCATCTTTCAAATTGAAAAACTTGTAAAACAATCAAAGAGGCTTCAGAAAAGTTTGGTCAATTGTATGGCCAAGTTGATGAGATTAGAGGTTATCAACTTGACAATGATCTCACAATGTTAGATCCCAAGAATTTTGATACAATCCAAGACTATATCACTAAGGAAAATGAGCTAAGAGAACAACTTAAGGATTGTGGCATTGATAAGAAGGATGCACAGTTGGTCTAAAATTTGTTGGGAAAGCTTCCATCAAAATATGCAACATTTGTTTCTAGCTTCCAAACCCATCGCCTAATAGTGGGTAGTTCTTTCACTATGCCATCATTTGATGCATTCACAAAAATGTTGATGTTAGAACAAGCCAAATTGATAAGCATGGGCATTCTCAAGTCTTCAAAGTCCAAATATTTGATGGCTAATCAAGGGAATCAAGGGACTCAAGGAAAGGGTTCCAACAAGAAGCAAAAGCAATCTAAGCTAAAGAAACAACAAGATAAAACACAATCATCCTCTCCAAAACAAGGGAATTCTTCATCTTCTCCCAAGAAGGGAAATTCAAGAAAGAAGGAGAAACCAACTTGTTCATATTACAAGAAGTTTGGTCATGATGAGCATCATTGCCACACTAAGAAAATTTGATGAGTTGACAAACATCATTAAGAAGAACAACATCAATTTTCCATTTGACTACAAGAAGAAGGATTCATCTCCTTCCACTTTCTCATAATCAAAAGGAAAAGGGAAAGCATTTGTGGCTACTTTAGGCTCTTCACAGTAATGGATACTTGACTCAGGTGCCACTCATCACATGGGTTCTACAAGGGAGCAGTTTTCTTCTTTGGAGCCATCTAAGGTACCTTACATCTTCATAGGAGATGATACTCAAGTGGAAGTTGAAGGAAAAGGTTCGGTTGCCATGGATAATGGAACATTTGAGAATTTTCTCTATGTTCCTAACTTGAGTGCCAATCTTCTTTCAATCTACCAAATAACTGACTTTGGAGATGGCAAGAAAGTTGAGTTTCTACCAGATTCAGTTGTGGTCAAAGAACTTAAGGATGATTCCTTGGTTGTAGTGGGACAAGAAAATCACAACACATGGCTTTACTCTTTTTCCCACTTTGTGCCTAAGTCTCCTTCTACAGCCTTGCTCACTCATTCAAATTCAAAAAGTAAGCTATGAAATGAGTGGTTTGGACATCTCAATTACCGCTATCTTCAACAGCTTAGCTCCAAGGATACGGTTACAGGACTCCCTCAAATCAGCTTTTTAGAAGGTGTATGTTTAGGTTGTTCCATGGGTAAGCATCCAGAAGAGAATTTTGACAAAGGGAAGTCTTGGAGAGCTTTGGAAATTCTTCAATTGGTTCACAGTGATGTAGTAGGTCCATTTCCAGTGCCATCATTTAGCAAGGCCCGCTATGTCCTCACCTTCATTGATGACACTCCCACTTCACATGGGTCTACTTTCTTGTTCACAAGAGTGAAGTGTTTGATAGATTTCTAGCCTTCAAGGCTCATGTTGAGAAACAATCAGGGAAGCAAGTCAAGATTCTTCATACAGACAATGGAAGGGAATATGTGAACAATAGAATTGAGGAGTTTTATACTCGTGAGGGGATTGATCTTCAACATTCAGTTTCATACACTCCACAACAGAATGGTGTTGCTAAAAGAAAGAAAAGAACCCTTAAGGAGATGGCTAGTTGCAGGATTCATGCTCATTCTCTTGGTCCTCAAATTTAGGCAGAAGCTATTAGTTGTGCCACTCACATCCAAAATTGGGTTCCCCATAAAGCTTTGAAGGTTATGATTCCTTTTGAGGGTTGGTGTGATAGAAAACCAGTTGTGAGACACTTTAGAGTTTTTGGTTGTCTATCTTGGGCACACATACCTCCAGAGAAGTGCAAGGCACTAGAACCTCAGAGTAGGCCTTGCATATTTGTTAGATATCTTGAAGGTGTTAAGGCATATAGACTTCTGGATCCAGAGACACATGAGTTATTCATTGAGAGGAGTGTTCACTTTGAGGAAAGTTCTCCTAGTTTGGCCTCTAATCCTCCTCTTCCTTCCTCCATAGTGGAAAGTGATGATAGTGACTTAGATGATGATTCTTCCTCAACTCTAACTCACAAGATCACACCTTCACAGGGTCCACTTGTAGTTGAGGCACGTCATCCGTCATCTCCTACTAGACCTTGTTGGGCTCGACAGACTCTTGAATCAGCAGGTTCTCTTGTTGGGGATCCTTTAGATACTTGAAGGACTTAATCACAACATCAGGATTTTCCACATGCTTATATTGCTAGTGCTTCAGATCCACAGTCCTTTAAGGAGGCTTTAGGAATTCCTGAATGGGATTCAACAATGGAGGAAGAGTATAGTTCCTTGATGAGGAATCACACATGGGATTTGGTTCCTCTTCCTAAGGGGAGAAAGATGGTTCAATGCAAGTGGATCTATCGGACTAAGTATGCAGTGGATGGAAGTTTGGATAAATACAAAGCCCGACTTGTGGCAAAAGGTTTCTCACAGGTTCCAGGTGTTGATTATACTGAGACCTTTGCACCTGTTGCTAAGATGAACTCCATTCAGTTGACACTTGCTATTGTTGGAGTTCATGGTTGGGTTGTACATCAGATGGATGTGAAGAGTGCATTTCTTCAAGGGGATCTTCATGAGGAGATTTACATGGAGAAGCCATAGGGATTCATACATTATTCTTCTTTGGTTTTTAGATTGAGGAAATCTATCTATGGCCTCAAACAGACCCCTAGGGCTTGGTATACCAAGATGGGTTGCTTTCTTCTCTCAGTAGAATTCACCAAGTGTCATTCAAATCCAAATGTCTACATTTTGCAATAGGATGATTCTCACTTGCTACTTGTGCTCTATTTTGATGATTTGATCATTACAAGGAGTACCTCATCCATCATTGGTAGTGTCAAATCTACTTTGCAAGACAAATTTTCTATGACTGACTTGGGCTTTTTGTACTATTTTCTCAGGATTGAGATCACACAGTCAACTTTTGGGATTTATCTTTCTTAGCCCAAGTATGCTCTTTATCTTCTAGATAGATTTAACATGGCTAATTGTAAGGCTTCTTCGACTCCCTTTCTTTCAGGAGTCAAGCTTGAGGCTTAGTGTTTTACTCCACTTGTTGATGCCACTTTGTATCGTCAGCTTGTTGGGAGTCTCATATACTTGAATCACACATGCCTTGATATATCCTTTGCAGTTGGCATGGTTTCACGCTTTATGAAAGAACCACATGAGCATCATTGGAAAGAATCCAGATGCATCTTGAATTACATACAGGGTACACATCATCATGGGATTCACTATGCAGTAGGTACATGACTTACCTTGGTGGGATATATAGATTCTGATTGGGCTGGAAATCTAGATGATCGTAAGTCCACTTCTAGCTACAACTTTCATCTTGGTTATGGTCCCATTTGTTGGCAGAGTAAGAAGCATCATGCTATTGCTCTTTCTTTGAATGAGGCTGAGTATCGAGGGGATTTTAATGCCGCTACTAAGGATATTTGGCTTCAGAATATTCTCACTGAGTTTGGCTTCACTATACCATGTCCTATAGTCATTCATTGTGACAATCAGAGTGCCATTTATATCTCAAAGATTCGGATTCACCATCAGAGGACCAAACACATCGAGATTCATATGCACTACATTCGGGAGTTGATACATGAGCAAGTCATTGATTTGCAGTATTGTCCTACAGCAGAGCAGGTTGCAGATATCTTCACCAAACCCTTCACTAAGAGTATATATCATCATTTGCAAGCTCTCTTGGGGGTGCAGGATGTTTCATCTGAGGAGGTCACTTGACTTCTTCATTCTCTCTTTTGGGGGGGGGGGATTTTTCCTCACTTGAGGTTTTTCCTTCTCATTTTTCTGAGTTCAGTTCTTGTTTTGTTTCTTCTCTCTTTTGGGGGGAGTATTTTCCCACGTGGTTTTCTCCTTTTCTCCACTTTTATGAGAGATTGCATTGCATTTGTACATGGGTACCTAACATGGCCTAGTATTCGATACTCTTTTTCATTGTTTTCATTTTCACATTCTCCCTAAGTTGCACTTAAAGGGGGGTGTTGGTGTAATCAAAAGTGTTGTACATTGTCCTAGGTCATTATTACACCTTAGTTAAGTTTACTTAGGGACCACATAGGAGGTTGTTGGAGATTTTCCACTTTTGGTGGACTTGACATGTCATTACTTTATCACTTCCACCTTTTTTGGACACATCATGTGATTATCTCTCCACCTTTTGTGTGTGATCTACCTTTTGTGGTGATTATCACATTATCACTTTTGCACTTTAGGTGGAGTGATAGCTTTTCATAGTTATCTCATGTCATAAGATTATGAAAATTGTCATAATCTTATGCCCTTCTATGTTCTCACCTTAGCTATACAACCAAGGGATCTCCTATGTACTTTTGCATAGCATAGCATAACACATTGTATTCTATTTGCATAATTGGCAGAATACAATTTATTCTTGTCATATTGCTTCTATCTTTCTTATGCTTGTGCTTTCTATTAGGCCTCTAGATCTTGGGTGGCTACCTTCATAGCTAATTCTTACAAAGTTTCCTATTCTTCACCTTACCATCTCCAGGAAATGGTCAGGTTGAGTCCAATAATAAGAGCTTAATGAAAATCATCAAAAGGGTGATGGAAAAAACCAAAAAAGATTGGGATTCAAAACTGAAATTGGCACTCTGGGCAGATAGAGTGACCATGAAAAAGGCTATTGATTATTCTCCATTGGGCTTGGTATATGGTTTTGATGCTAGGTTTCTATAAAATAACTTGTTGAAGATGTATAAGTTTGCACAAGAATATGATGAGGATATATGTGAAGATATGGAACATAGAATCAATAATTTGATGTAATTGGATGAAACTAGAAGAGAAGCTCATGCTAAAAATACAAAACTACAATTGCAAGTCAAACACTTGCATGACAAGAGAGCTTCTCCTAGAAAATTTAAGGTAAATAGTATGGTGTTAGCTTGGAATGCAAGGGCTCAAGATAAAGGTAAACATGGTAATTTTGAAGTGTTATGGTTAGGCCCTTATCTGATAGCTAGTACACATGGTGAGGATTTTTATTTCCTCCAAAGCTTGACAAGTGAACTTTTTGAACTACTAGTACATGGACAGTTCTTAAAGCCATACTTCACCTAAGTATGTTATGATTCCATGTACATTGTAGGTTTTGTACATTTTGTATAGGTTTGTTTTCTTTGATTGTGTTTGGTTTGGTCTTGGTACCTAGTCTGAGTAGTTCCCTAGTTTTGGTTCACTATGTTTGACTGGTCTGCTTCAACCATAGATTCTAGTATCTCGTCATGCCTATGAGAGACATGCATCCCTAGTCAGAGCCACTAATGGAACCCCTAAAATTTTTCATGTTCCATCTCTAGTCTTGCTTAAAATTGGGTTGAAATTGTATCTAAAGGCTTAAGGTTTTGTCTCTTGTCACTATTTAAGGGTTTTAGTTACTTAAAGTCTTATTTGAAAAACCCTTTGAGTTTGTATCCTCGCTAAGGTTTTAATTCTCTATTGACCCCTTGCTGTTGGTTTTCAATCTTTTAAGTCACATCTTGTGCCATCGAAACCCATTAAGTAACTGGCCCTCTAATTTTGTTTTACCAGTTGTCATGTGTTGGGCCATTACTTTAATTTTTCCTAAGTCGGGCTAGGCATTTAGTCATCTATTCCATCAGTGTTATCTTGTCAACCTAGTTAGGTCCCTCTTTTAAGATTAATAGTTTCAGCATGTGCAAATATGAGGACCCCTGACTACCGTTTGATTGATTCAAACAAATCACCACCATTCCCCACACACCTGTTCTATTTTAATGCTTATTTTTTTATTCCCATGGGCTCACAGGTGAAGGACATGTGCCTTGTACGATGGCAGGCCCGATGTCTTTGATAAAGCATGCAGCTACTTGTTGGAGGAAATTAACGATGGGTAATGAATGATGTGGCCACATTTGGAATGTTCCCCACTCACCCATTTGTTTTTCTTTCCCATTAAAATAATCAGATGGGTTGGCAGGCAGATGGTGTGTGTCTGGTATAAATAGTGGGCCCAATGGTTTCAAGTGGTTTGTTGTAGAGTTTTTAAATGAATCAACGGTCGATAGTAGATGATGTGGATTAATGTTGACCACTCCCTACTATATTGTGTGGGTCTCACCTTTATTTCCATACTCCCAATAGGGAAGTAGGAATTTTCAATGTGGAGTCATCCAGAGGATGTGGAAACATTGGAGCAAGGGAACATACTAATTAAATATTTCAACATGGGGCATGGAAAATAAACTTTTCATTACTAATGAATATATATTGCACATGTTTGAAGATAATTTAATCTAGGTTGTGGATGCTGTAAGAAGGATAAAGTTGTAGAAAATGGTTTTGAATTAAGAAGTGTGTATGAAGAAGCCAAGAGATTTAATCTCAGCCTCTCCTCATCTCCTCGTCGATGAAAGTTGCACATAGGTTATGACTCACAAGGGTGAGGGAAAGAAGACACATGGATTCTGGCTATGGTGACAAAAAGATGGTGGAGCCCACATACCACTAGCAAGTGGTTCCATGTGGCTTTCTATCATTTGGTAAGTAGTGCGGTTTTGTACAATCAGATCTTTCATATTAAGCTGGCCAAATTTGGATCATCTATCAATGAATGCTCCAAAGAGATGAACGATTGGAATTCAAAACTCAATTGAGGGCAAGTGAGTTGTTCTAGTTCATGTGAGCGAGCTTTAATAACTGAAAGGACATCAAGCTACCAAAGTAAGGAGTTGGATAATTATTAATACTTATCTTAAAGGAATAATTCAACATTGTGAAGTATACTCTACACATTCAAGGAGCTCATGCTTTGGTTTCTCAATATTTTTTGATGTCAGAACCAAGGTTGTATACTTGTGAAGAGAACCAGTAAGTGAATTATTTCTCTCCCATCATAATTATTGATAAGTTGTTGTTTCTCAAACTTTTGAGTCTATTAGGGTTTTCATGGTTTAGCATTTTTAAGGTTTGATGTTCATAAAATAGGATTTGTTAGTTTTGCATTGCATAATTTGTGTCAAACCCTTACAAAATCCATAAGTCCTATTCAAATAAACCAGAAACCCTAACTTGTAACACCTCTTTTGTTATGGCTCCTAAAGTAAAAGTGCCTTCATCTAAAAGGGAAGCTTCTATCCCCAAGACACCTTTGAATAAAGATCTCATTGACCAGTTACCACCCTCAATCAATAATAAACCTAAGGACCAACTACTTCTCAGATGTCTACAAGTAGTAGAGGATTTTATTGACAAGAAATACTTTATTAAGGATGCCAAATTGTCGTATGTTGGATGGAAACTGTTTCATAGCTGGTTCAAGAATAGAAACATGAGTATCATAGTAGGTAACCCTTGTAACATTATGACCTGGGAAAGTTGACTATACCAAATGTTTATATGGATGTTGACTTGCTTAAGGTAGTAGCTTCCAATTATGACCCAGTCACAAGAACTATAAGAACATATGATGGGAAGGAAATGGTCAAAATCACCAAGGAGGAATTGGGTCATGTCTTCAAGCTCACTAGATGGATTAATGAAATGCACAAGATAAATGAGAACACTCTTAAGCAAGAGAATTATAAAAACTAAGATTGTATTTAGAGCTCACATCCTACTGAGATTTCTAGTAGAAATTGTAGGTTGAAGGATCATAATAGGGCCACATGATAAAGAGCCTCTCCATGTAAGCTATTTTGTTCCCTACTTCAAAAAAACCTTTTATTCTATTTACCAAATAATTGGTTATGATCCTGTCATGGGAATGCCAATGGAATGTGTATACACTCAAATTTGGTTTGGAGGATTAATTAAATACAAGTTATTTAATTAATAATCTTTAATTCTTCTATTTATAAATAAATCAAAAAACTTATTTATATAGTTCATTTTTCTCTAATTCTTTCTATCCTAAATCATTTTCTTCATATCTTAATTAATTTAACAAATTTAATTAGTTTGTTTTATTCAATTACCCTCCTCTCACTAAATTTGAATTTAAGCACATGTCTACTAACCTCTTCCCACCTTCCACCTCATCATGTGTCTCAAGAAATTAAATATTTCTAATATTTAATTTGACATTTATCATCAAAAAATTCTAACTAATTTGGGACACTTGGCCTTCATCTCCATTTTATTCCTCTTCACACTTGGCAGTTTGTTCTTATGAAACGAACACACTCCCCTTTTCTCTTTAACCTCTTCATCTTCAACCATCCATTCTCTATATCAAATCCAAACCATTGATTTCTACCACCTAGACTCGTGCCTTAGAAAATCTATAAATAGGCACTCATTTACAACAAAAAGAGAGAGAGTTGAGCATTTGTAGCAATTACACTCTGAAACATTTTGATTAGCACTATCATTTTAGTAATAATTTTAGTATTATCATTTTAGCATCAAGTAGTTTAATCATTTCATTTTCATTACCAACTTCTTAATTATAGTATTTTCATCATATACTTTTCATTGGCAACATCATAGTAGCATTATTATCTTTGCATATCATCTACAACTAGTTTATCAATCATGTAATGTAGGAAACATATCTTTGATTTCCAACATCTCTCATTCTTCAAGTTGTCATTTGGAAAGTCATGTGCAAAAACAATCTGAGAGAAAAATGACTTAATGAATCCTTGGAGATAGAGGATAATGAGATGCCATTGAGGAATTGTTGTTTTAATTTGATTATTATTTGAATTCCTTGATATAATGTTTCGTTGGTGTGTTGTATAACTTTTTATTTTCTTATTAATATTATTTACACACACACATAAATTGGCACCCTCTATGGGGCCTAGCACCATTTTTAATATTTTTTTGTAATTTTTTGTCAACAGGTCCTGATAGGGTAGGGTTGGATGGAACACTCACTGTCCCATGCTTTGGGTCTCACCTTGGCAAACCCTTTGGTATCTCTCTCTACCTTCTTAACCTATAGGCCCTAATGCTTGTTAGGCACCCCTGGTTCTCCTATCCAACCCTACTATCAACCTTCTTTCATTCCACCAAGCCAATCTTGATGCCTTGCCACAATCTCACCCTTGACCCTTACTCTTCCCTAAAGGCCAATTACCCTCAACATTCAGTTAGGCTTTTGCAGGGGTGTAAAAATGAAGTAAAAAGCTTCATATCAGCCTATTAGGGTTTTTGTTCAATTACAAAACTCCAATTCTCCATCGCTGCCACCAAACCCTCTCCTAGGGTTAGAAAAGGCTACAAGCCTAGAGCACCAATTAAGCCTTTTAACCCCAGAAAATGAAATTTACTCCAAAACCCTCCAAAAAACCAAGGTTCTTCACTTAGGTTTTGTGTTTCCCATTCCCGTACTTTGTATATTTTTGGGGTTTTGAGCCTGTACAATTCGTACATTGCCCTTACTCAAAAATGGCCAAACACTAGGGTTTATAAGCCTTTTCTAGGCTGATTTCAAACTGTCAGAGTCTTCTGACACCAAAAGGGTTGATGGATCCTCCTCCTGACCACCAAGCCTTGCCAAGACCCTCAACTAAATTCTCCAAAAGTAAATTTTCCAAAATCTTAGCACCCCTGCAGGTTATGTGCCTTGCACTCCTTGTCTCCCCTAGCTGGACTCTGCCTGGATCGCCTAGGGCAAGACATTGCTAGCAGCTCCTACACACACAAACCCTAAAAACTACTATATTTACACTCATGGAGCCTAGTCACTATTCCAAAAGTTCCATACAATTTTTACGGTGGGAAAGTGCTCTAGTACTCCATTTTCTCAAGACTGCCTAGTTCAGGCCAGAAAAAGAAAGAAATCAAACTATTTACAAAGAAAGGATGAAAATGAATCACAAAGGAAAATGGATGGCACACAAATATTGTACTCTATTCACACTACATTCTACAATAAAAAATAATAGCAGGTTTATTCCATCAAAGCACTATTTAGATGCAAAAATTAGAAATTGCCTCACAGAACACTGTTTCTTTCAATTTCATAAAATGTCACTACAATATTAGTGCTTCCAACCCTGGTCCATGGTCGAAGCACACAATAAATAGGCTCCAAAAATAGTTAATCTCTTCTTGTCAAACCTATTGAAGACCCAATGATCAAAATTATAAAACCCACTGTGTTTTTCAACCCTTGCCAACTTTTGAAAACTTAGCAGGATGAGCTCCTAAAATTATTTATCTCTTGAAAAATTCTTTCCTAAAGATCAAAAACACCTCTAAGCTATCAACACAATGGTCAACATGACCATTATGAAAACAATATAAAATTACCCTTCTAGATTTCCTATTTACCTATTGAACTACCTATTGTTCCTTAGGTGCTCCTGCACCATTCTCCCCCTCTCTGCCCAAACACTAAGGAATGGAAGGAGAGATCAATGACAGGTCAATACCAAACTTCTTGTACCCATGTGGCTTCTGATTCATGCTTGTTCTTCCACTTGACAAGGTGCTCCATGTACACCTTATGTCTTGTAGCCTTCTTCACTCTTGACTCTAAGATCTTCTCTACCTGAGGCTTGCCTTGATTAGGTAAGGTTACATTGCTGATGTCCTTGAAGATCTCCTTACTGTTATGATCCACATCATTTACTATCCCCTTATACTTGATCAAGTCAGCTATGTTGAAAACTGGTGAGATTCCAAGATTGGTAGGTAACTCCACTTTGTATGCATTATTGCCATACTTGGCAAATATCTTGCAGGGTCCTACTCATTTCATTTGCAACTTGGTTGACATTCCCTTCTGCAACCTTGACTTGTTAAGGTGGACCATAACATAGTCCCCTACTACAAATTGCACATCTTTCCTTGACATATCTACCTTCTCCTTCAATTTTTGTGTAGCCTCAGTGACTATCTTCTTCACCTGATCTTGAATCTCCTTCATGGTCTGACTGAAGTCCTTTGCATGTCCACTTCTTTGTTCCATAGCTCTCCAAGATCTTTGAGCTCACATATGCCTCTTGGGTGCATCCCATACACAATATCAAAAGGACTCTTCCCCGTGGTCCAGTTCACACTATCATTGTATGCATACTTAGCTTGTGAGATAACCATATCCCATGTTTATCCATACTCCTTAGTTAGGCACCTTAGAATATTACCTAGCACCCTACTAACCACCTATATTTGACCATCGGTCTGAGGATGGTAAGCTGATCCAAATGAAAAATTGGTACCCAATCGACTCCATAGAGTCTTCCAAAAGTGACTCATGAACTTCACATCCCTACCTGAAACAATGCTCAAAGGCACTCCATGGATCCTTACAACTTCCTTGAAGAAAAGATGAGCTATGTAACTAGCATCATGAGTAGTTTTGCAGGGAATAAAATGACTCATTTTACTAAATCTATCTACCACTACATAAACACTGTCAAAACCAGTCTTGGTCTTAGGAAGGCCTACCACAAAATCCATGCTCACACACTCCCATGGTCTATTAGGAATGGGTAGGGGTTGATATATACCAGCATTACTAGCTCCTCCCTTAGCTTTCATACACACAACACACTGTTGTACATACTTCCTAACATCTCTTTCCAACTTAGGCTAGGAATAGAATCTTTGCACTAGTTCTAAAGTCTTGGTGATGCCAAAATGTCCACTAAGACTTCCATTATGCTTTTCCTGAATGAGATTTTCCCTCATTGACCCTCTTGGAACACATAACTGATTTCCCTTAAACAATAACCCACTTTACAATGTATTCTCTGAGTATTGGCTATGGAAATGGTTCTCAAAGTTAGAACATACCTTATAGACCTCTGAAAATTCTTTAGCTTCCCCATAGAGATCCTTGAAACTCTCTATGCCAATGCTCTTGATCTATATCTCTTGCACTGTCAACAATCTCCTGCTTAGTGCATCTACTACTTTGTTTAGCTGTCCCTTCTCGTGCTTGATGGTGAAGGTAAAAGTTTGGATGTATTGCATCCATTTCAAATGCCTATTACTCAACTTCTCTTGAGTGTTGATAAAACTAAGTGCCTGATTGTTAGTAAAAACTACAAACTCCTTGGGTAGAAGGTAATGCCTCCATTTCCTAAGTGACTGAACCAAAGCATAAAGTTCTAAGTCATAGGTTGAATACTTCTTCTTTGCTTCATTGAGCTTCTCACTAAAGAAGGCTATAGGCCTATCCTCTTGACTTAGCACTCCTCCTACTGCCACTCCACTTGCATCACATTCAATAGTGAACAATTTGTCAAAACCAGGTAATAAGAGAATAGGTTTAGTTGCCACCTCTTGTTTCAGTTTCTCAAACCCTTTCTTAGCTTCTTGAGTCCACACAAACTTATTTTTCAAACCACCCTTGATTGTGTCTAGAACTGGTGCACATATACCACTAAAGTTCCTTATGAATTTCCTATAAAATTGAGCCAATCCATGAAAAATTCTTACCTCTGTCCCTATGGTTGGAGTAGGCTAGTTTAGGATGGCTTCCACCTTGCTTGGATCCATCTTCAATGATCCTTTGGACACTAAAAAACCCAAACATACAAGCTCTTGCTTAAAGAACTCACACTTCTCTAGATTGATTTCCAACTTCTCCTCTTGCAATCTTCTAAGAACCAGCTCCACATGTTTCAAATGCTCTTTTGTTGTCTTGTTGTATATGAGGATGTCATCAAGGTATACCACCACAAATATCCCTGTAAAATCCTTGAGCACTTCATTCATGAGCCTCATGAATGTGCTAGGGGAATTAGAGAGGACAAATAGCATAACTCTCCACTCATACAACCCATCATTTGTCTTAAAAGTTGTCTTCCACTCATCTCCATCCTTGATTCTGATCTGATGGTATCCACTCTTGAGATCCAACTTGGTGAAGTACTGAGCTCCTCCAAGACAATCCATCAAATCTTCAATCCTAGGGATAGGGAATCTATATATGATTGTGATTCTATTTATTACTCTAGAATCAGTGCATAATCTCCACTTACCACCTTTCTTTGTTGCTAAGACCATTGGTGCTGCACATGGGTTGATGCTCTTTTGAATCAATTCTTGATCCAACAACTCCTGCACTTGTCTAGCTACTTCTAGATTTTGATCTGGTGTAAGGTTATAAGCTGATTTGTTTGGTAATGAATCCCCTAGTATGAAGTCAATTTGATGACTAATGGCTCTCTTTGGAGGTAAAGTTGCAGGTGCACCATCACTAACTATGCTCTTGTACTTTTCAAGTAACTTTTGGACTGCTTCCGGTAAGACTATTTTTTCAGCCTTGTCTTCTTTAGGTTGTAACATAACCACACATCCTTTACTCCCTTGATGTAGGTTGTTAAGGAATTCCTTCCCACTACTCAACATGACAATTGGTGTCTTTGACTATCCCTCTTCTTCTTCTGACAGTGACTGCAACTTGAAAGTCTTCCCATCCTTCTTGAATGAGATGGTGTTCTCTTTCCCATCATATATAACACCTCTGTCATATTTCCATGGTCTTTCCAATAGTAGATGGCATGCATCCATGGGTAACACATCACAAACTAACTTGTCCTTATACCCTCCAATGGAAAATTCCATCGTTACTTGCTCATTCACTAAAACACTTTGCCCTTTGTTTAGCTGTGTGGCCTTGTAGGGGTTAGTGTGGGGTAACTTCTCCAATTTCAGTTTCATTACTGCCTCCTCTGAGATTTTATTGTTTTTTGATCTTGAATCTACTATGACCTTGCATACTTTGCCAAGTATCTTGCACCTTACTCTAAACAAAGCTCTCCTTTGTTTCGGTTCTTCCTTGACCAGTTGTCTGATCAAAACTCTATTAAACATCAGATTCTCTCCTACCTCAGATTCAATATGACTAACCTCAAATGACTTAGGACTCATGGTGTCCTCTTGTGCATAAGCCACTCTCTTCTCATTTCTTGATGAAGATGATTTCTCCGGGCACCTATAAGCTGGATGTCCAACTTGACCACAATGGTAGCATTTCATGTTTGCAAAGTATAAATTGCTTCTACCTGCACCTCTTCCTTTGTTTGAACCTCCTTGAGGTCCTCTACCTCTGTTATATCCTCCTCTAGAAGATGTTTTGCCTCCATGCTCTGTGAGTTTAGAATCTCCTTGGTTTATTTGGTCATTGCCTCTACTTTGGTAGCCACCTCGCTATCCTCTTTGATCTCTTTGATCTTTTCCTTTGCCTCTACCCTTAGAAGCTTGGTCTTGTTTCCTCTTGCTTCTTTCCTCAATCTTTATGGCCAATTGATAGCATTGGTGTACTGTCTTGGGACCTAGAAGAGTCATCTTCTCTTGAATGTTCCATTTCACGCCATTAAGGTATCTAGCCACCTTGAGACTCTCATCCTCTGTCACATTAGACCTCATGCAAAGTTTTTGAAACTCCTCAATGTAAGTGTTTACATCTTGGTCTCTTTGCCTTAGGCTTTGTCTCTTCTTGTGTAACTGAATCTCATAATCATCAGGAATGTATGTCTCTCTCACTTTGGCAACCATTCCTTTCCAAGTAGTTATAGGCTGCTTTCCTTCCTTTTCCCTCTCTGTCTGAATGAATTTCCACCATGTAAAGGTAGGTAGAACCTCTTAGTCTTGATTTTGCCACCTTTACCTTCTGTGCTTCAGTGACTCCATCATATTCAAAATGGTTTTCCATTCCCTCTATCCAATCCATGACTAGATCAGCTTCCATTTTTCCACTAAACAGTGGTATGCCTTCAAGTGCTTTTCCACTCAAATCCTTCAATGCTTTCAAGAAAGGTTCTTCTTTTAGAACAGGGTCAGGTTCAGGGGTCTTGTCTTCCTCTGCAACCTCTTCTTCCTTTGGTATCCTTCCTTCTAACTACGCGCTCCTAATTACTTGCTCAAGTTGGGCTATTCTTTCCCTCATTAGCTTATTTTCTTCCTCCTGTTCTTCAACCATCTTAGCCAATTCAACATTTGTCACCATGATGGTAGAACCACTAGATTCAATGTTTGACATGCAAGATTCTATCCCAAATCTTTAACTTGCTCTGATACCAATCTAATAGGAATCCTGAAAGTCAACTAGAATTAAGTAACAATATGTCAGCACACTCACTGATTAATAGGGTAGTGATAGATTAATATGGTTTAGCTTGCTATATTGGTCATGAGTGGAAGATGGTTATAGGCTTGTTAGTAGCACTAGTTATATGGAAGCTAAGCTCCCACTCATGACACATATAGCAAGCTACACCAAGTAGGAAGTGTAGAACGATTAGCTCATAGGGACCACCATTGTATAGCCATTCATCAATAGAAGCTACTTCCCAGATGGGATAGAAATGTAGACCAATGGCTATAGAGGTAGGAATAATAGCATAGGAAATAATATTATTTCCATAAAGAAAAGAACCTGAAACAAGTTCACGAATACCATCAATATCTACTAGAGGAGCTACAATGAAAGTGATAATGAATACAGAGGTTGCAGTCAATAGGGTAGGAATCATTAAGACACCGAACCATCTAATGTAAAGATAGTTTTCAATGCTAGTGATGCAATCATAAAAATGATTCCATAGGCTTTCACTTTCGCGTCTTTCTAGAATTGCGGTCATGGATAGGGTTGGATGGAACACTCACTGTCCCATGCTCTAGGTCTCACCTTGGAAAACCCTTTGGTGTCTCTCTCCACCTTCTTAACCTATAGGCCCTAATGCTTTTTAGGCTCCCCTGGTTCTCCTGGCCAACCCTACTTTCAACCTTCTTTCATTCCACCAAGCCAATCTTGATGCCTTGCCACAATCTCACCCTTGACCCTTACTCTTCCCTAAAGGCCAATTACCCTCAACATTCAGTTAGGCTTTTGCAGGAGTGTAAAGATGAAGTAAAAATATTCATAGCAGCCTATTAGGGTTCTTGTTTAATTAAAAAACTCCAATTCTCCATCGCTGCCACCAAACCCTCTCCTAGGGTTAGAAAAGGCTACAAGCCTATAGCCCCAATTAGGCCTTTTAACTCTAGAAAAATGAAATTTAGTCCAAAACCCTCCAAACGACCAAGGTTCTTCACTTTGGGTTTGTGTTTCCCATGCCCACACCTTGAGGATTTTTGGGGTTTTGAGCTTGTTCAGTCCGTAGACTGCCCTTACTCAAAAATGGCCAAAAACTAGGGTTTATAAGCCTTTTCCATGCTGATTTCAAACTGTCAATCTTCTCACACCAAAAGGGTTGATGGAGCCTCCTCCTGACCACTAGGCCTTGCCAAGACCCTCAACTAAATTCTCCAAAAGTAATTTTTCCAAAATCTTAGCACCCCTGCAAGTTATGTTCCTTGCACTCCTTGTCTCCCCTAGCCGGACTTTGCCTAGCTCGCCTAGGTCAAGACATTGCTAGAAGCTCCTACACACACACAAACCCTAAAACCTATGATATTTACACTCATGGAGCCTAGTCACTATTCCCAAAGGGTCATATAATTTGTACGGTGGGAAAGTGCTCTAGCACTCCATTTTCTCAAGACTCCTTGGTTCAGGCCAGAAGAAGAAAGAAATCAAACTATTTACAAATAAAGGATGAAAATGAATCACAAAGGAAAATGGATGGCACAAAAATCTTGTAATCTATTCACACTACATTCTACAATAAAAAATAATAGCAGGTTTATTCCATCAAAGCACTATTTAGATGCAAAAATCAGAAATTGTCTCACAAAATGCTATTTCTTTCAATTTCATAAAATGTCACTACAATATTAGTGCTTCCAACCCTACTCCATGGTCGAAGCACATCATAAATAGGCTCCAAAAATAGTTAAGCTCTTGTTGTCGAACCTATTGAAGACCCAATGATCAAAATTATAAAACCCACTATGTTTTTCAATGCTTGCCAACTTTTGAAAACTCAGCAAGATGAGCTCCTAAAATTATTTATCTCTTGAAAAATTCTTTCCTAAAGATAAAAAACACCTCTAAGATAACAACACAATGGTCAACATGACTATTATGAAAACAAAACAAAATTACCCTTCTAGATTTCCTATTTACCTATTGAACTGCCTGTTGTTCCTTAGGTGCTCCTACACCAGGTCCGTTCATGAATTTTGATGTACTGCATCTGTGTCCTATTTTAGTGCATAGGTGGTGTCTTTCAGTGCATACAATCTCTATTATAGTGCATACACAACCTAGACGAACACATATACCTCCTCTTTCAACACATATAGAGGATTTTATTTCTCTTTTGTATTTCTAGAATAGATCATTGAGTGTGTTTAATAGCACATATACTGAATATTTTAGCACATATGTTCTATGTTGTAGTGCATACACCTTTATTTGCAGAAATTTAATATTTTTGGGTACTAATTTGTATCTTTTTGTTTTGCAGATACTAAGTTATATGCTGTCAAAGACATATCTAAAACTACTAACAATATTTGAGGGGCTGGATTTATTTTCCTTTGATTAAATTAGGCATCTAGTTTAATTACAAAGTTAAAGAACACCGTGTATGTTGTGTTTAAAAAGTGATAGGCCTATTCTCTCCCCTTTACTAGATGACCCAAAATGTTAGACTCACTCTTTCATTTTATTGCAATAGCACCTTTAGCAGGCCTTCCTTAGTGGGAAAAAGTACTCACCCTAAGGGGGAATAGCTAAAGCCAATAATTCTAACCCACTATAATCAATTGTGAATTGTGATGAAAATCACATTCAATAGTAGTGTGCATTGATATCTCTCCCCTGATATCCTTGAGATACGTAAAACCTTTGTTCTAAAGGTTGGGAGGCCTCCTGAGGGAGTTTATCATTTTTCGCACCAAATAGAAACCCTTACTAAGAACTTTAAGTGCAGTATCCAAGATGAGTCAGTTGCCAAACATTATAATATTCACAGTGTAAGGGAGGTTAGAATCTTCCCCCAATATACTCACCATATAACTACCAGGGATTTTTAGCCAAAAGTGGAGGAATCAACTTTGGTTAAGACCCAAAAAAGGAAAAAACATGGGTGCCCTCTAGGAGGTGATAGGGATGTGTGAGCTGAAGTAGTTCAAAGTTGTGGGCTATGATGTTATTAATGACCCTTGACATTAGGAGAGTCTGATTGATATGTTTGCTATTGGTCAATACTAGCAGAAATAAAAGGGATCAGACCATATCCTAGAACATACACTTGATGTTTAGATCATAGGATGAAACAACTTTTTTACTACTTGCTTATGTGTTTGAAGTCATTTGTCTAGAAGTTCATCTATCAAAAACACTCAATTCACTGATACAAAAACAAGAAAACTAGGAAAACTTTCAAAATTGTGACACTTCCAGTTTAGTGCATAAACTTCATGTTTCAACGCATTGAGTTTATAATATAGTGCATATAGGGTCTATTATAGTGTATTCACCCCATCTTTCAGTGCATATAGGATCTATTCTAGCACATTTACCTCATCTTTTAGTGCATAATCTTTCTATTCTAGCACATTTAACTAAAATTCTAGCGCATATAGGGTCTATTTTAGCACATTTATCCCATCTTTCAGCACATATACAATCTCTTTTAGCACATTCACTTGATACTCAAATAGAGAGATAAATTGAACTTCTGTCCAACAACTAGAAACATATTTAGGGACCCTTTTTAGAGCAGAGATCATTCGTCATTAAAACATTGGTTTAAACTTGAAGAAATTGGATTTTGCAAGTGCAATCCCTTTAACTAAACTTGGTTCAAATAACTTAGAGTGACCAATCACCTATCTCTTCTCTAATTGTTAGTTGAGTTTCACTATCAGGATCTATCATCCCTTATCATGAAACAAACATTGTACATTAGATTTATCCTAGTCTCATCAATAGGATCTATCATCATATTTGACTTAGGTATTTCATTGGAACTCCCAAAACAAAGATCAAAGTATAGAAAAAATCTATCACTCGCATGAACATTTTAACAAGAGCTCAAAAATAAAAACCTAGAGAAAAAGAAACAGAAACCTAAACCATCATGGAAGAAGGATAATAAAATCCTTTTCATAGATTTCATCAACCTGAAATAGATGAGATAACTAATGAGGACATTCAAAAATATCAACAAGACCCTAAATTTCACAAGTTCATGGAAAAAAATCTAGAAAAGGATGGAGAGAAATACTTTGTAATGCTGGAAAATAAAGGTGTAAAAATACCCAATGATTTTGATGTCAACCAATTGAAGGGAGCTCCCAAGAAAATAGAAGCTAACTCATGAATCACACATCCATTCAATGCTTTAACTTATCAAATGCAAAATTGTCAACAACAAATCCTAGACATGCAAAGGGGAACAACAAAGAGATATTTGTTGCAAGACATTTGTCCATATCCATTTGATAGAAATATGAACATGATACAATTTCCACCAAATTGTGAATTTCCAAGATATGAAAAATACAATGGAAAAAGTGATCCTCAAGATCATGTAAGAGAATTTTTCACCATGATTCTTCAATTGCACATGAAGAAACCTATCTAATGATATTATTTCCAAGAAGTTTGTGTGGTCAATGCATGGAATGGTTTCCAAAACTCCCACTAGGTATTAGATCATTTGAGGAGCTGGTAAATAAATTTATCTCCCAATATTAATACAACATTCAACATGAAATAACCATGAAAGATCTCTATAACACAAAATAGAAAAATGGTGAGCCATTTCTTACATTCTTATAGAGATGGAGACAATTATTTTCTAGATATTCTCGTCCTATACCTGAGAAAGAAAAGATGGATATCTTTATAGATAATCTCAATAGTAAGATGAGTTATAGACTCCAATTGTAGTGTCCACTTAGTTTTTAAAAGATGATTGAAAACATACTTAAGATTGAGGAAGCCTTGAGGTATGTGCAGGATCATCATGGAAAAAATAGGCCCTTAAGTGGCAAAAAATTCAAAAAAATCAATGTTAAGCAACTTGACATAAAAATTTGAATAAGTTATCTATATTATTTCAAAAATATGTAACAATATAATATGTAGAAAATTGAATGAAACTCAATCTATAAATTACTTAAATTAACCATAAAATGAATATTTTTTATAAGATTTTATATATAAGTAGAGGACTCATGTCCGGATGTGATGCATATTTTTGTGTTTTTTCCAAATAAATAATTATGATTTATTTATTACAACTTTTAAAAATATAAAAACTCATATGTCTGACCACCTTAACTTGGTCAAAACTTCATGAAATTTATTTTTTCTATTTTTAATCCTATAGTATGTGAAGAATAAAATGTGACGCCTATTTCAGATTCAAAAAATGTGATATCGTTTGAAAGTTATAGATGTTTTTCAATCAGCCTATTGATCAGGACTTTAGTCATAATTCTAATAGAAAATGAATAATAATTAGTTATGAAATTCAAATTAAAGAATAATTTATATTGGTGGAAAGTTGAGAATCTCCTCTAAAAACCCTTTTTGTTTCATCAATTTTGGGTAAGAAAAAGTCATCAGCCACATACCCTATAAATACCCATAATATTGCCACTTTTTGGCCCATCATGATCCTGCACATACCCCTTGGTTAAAAGAGGAGTATTGAAAATATATAACGAAGGAACAAACTTTGCTAACTCTTCGAACCATCATAACAGCAATGACAAGTCCAAATTATGGACAAGAAATAGGAATGTTGGTAATGATGGTGTAGTTGACACACATAATGTAAAACCAGTCTTCAATTTATCAGGTACTACACCCAAAAACAACCAAAACAATAGTGAATCTAAATAGACTCCACCACCATATCAAAGAAAATTTACACTCTTGGGACAATCACTTGAATCAGTGTTAAAATAGCTTCTTGCACAGAAACTCATAAAATTTCCTGACACATGAGATTTTGAACCAAGATTCAAACCATCATGGTAGAATGATGCATATTACTATGATTTTCATTGAAGAAAAGGTCATAAAACAAATGATTGTATGCAATTGAAACATTTGGTGCAAGACTTGATAGATAGAGGTGACATATCGATAGAAGGAAATTAAAAAAATGATGATCATGGAGCATTTAAAACCCTCTACCCAACTATGAAAAAGTAAATTCTTCTTCGACAAACAATAAAGGGAAAATGTGAATTATGTCTATGATACAATTATCAATCACATTTTTGTAGCTAATAATCAAATCAATGCCATCAAAATCAAGGATAAACAAGACAACCTACTAGAAAACGTGACCACAAGGGGATAGTCTATTTTGTATTGAAAGGAAGTACATCTAAAACACCTATTGCTCCTTCGAATTGGTACAATATAGTAGATTAATTACAAAATATTCCAGCACAAATATCCATACTAGAACTTCTTAAAATTTCACCAGCCCATAAGGATATTCTAAAAAAAGCTTTAGTGGACACCATAGTACCAACTAATTTGGAATTTTGTCAATTCCAAGCCATGGTGGTACATTTGACTACACCCCATTGTTTATCATTCTTAGAAATTGATGATGCATCCTTCACTCAACAACAAAACACACCACTCCATATTGAATTTTTAATCGATAAACATTGGGTCAAACACTTTTTAATAGATGGAGGAGTTGGTATAAATATATGCACCTTAAAGATTATCTATGCATTGTGATTTTTTATAAAATGTAATAGATTCTAGAAGAAATATTAGCATAAAAGCTTATAATGATGAAGAAAGATCCTCTCAAGGACTGATAGTATTTCCAATTCAAGTGGTACCAGTTCAAAAGGATATAATCTATCAAGTTTTAGAAAAGGATTTGACCTACAACATACTCTTGGGTCGACCTTGGATCCATGAAATGAAAGTAGTACCATCAACATACCATTAATGCCTGAAATTCCCTTACAATGGACAAGAGATCAAAATTTCAGCTGATTCTAATAATCCCCAAAACTACAACACTCTCAAGATAGTCCAAGATATTTTTTTACCACACAACAAAGAAGCTCTCACTTCTATTTCCTCAAGTAATGAAAGCCAACTCATTTCTTTGTCAATTTTTTCTGAGAAAAAGGTTCAGTTGAAATATAAAGGCATCATCGATTCTATTTCCTCAAGTAATGGAAGCCAACTCAATTCTTTGTCAAAATAGTTTGAGAAAAAGATTTAGTTGAAAGATAAAGGGATGGGTGAGTATTCTTTTGAGCAGTCTTTATGTCTCTCATAGCTACTACCTTCTCCAAAATTATACGGACAACCATCAACATCTAGACAACAATCTTCACAACCCATCACTATCTTTGGTGGTAAATTTGTAAAAAAAGGTACTCTAGTTGATGAATATGAGGAAAAAGACATTCTAAATTGGCTTTACAAAGATGAAGAAGAATCCATAGCAGAAAATTCCAATATACCAATAGAGCAATATGGTAAAGGATTCAAAATATTAGAAAAGATGGGATATGAAGGAAAAGGTCCTATTGGAAAATGAAAAGAAGGTATTTTGGAACCAATTCATCCTATCTCAATCAATGCAAAAGAAAAGGTCCAGGATTAGGATACAGAGAAGAGATAAAAGAAGAATCCACTTAGAATATTTGTGAACAAATCCTCCAACTGCAAGCTTGTTCTAAAATAGACTCAAATGAATACGAATGGGATTCACTATTTGAAGAATCTTGTGAAGAAAAGGAAATCAATGTGATAAAGAAGTATGCACCCATACATATAGAGGGACAAAGATCAAGGTCTAGACCATTGGAATTTGGATCACTACATATTAATGAATCTAGTGAGGATGATCAAACATCGAGCGAGACAAATCATTTAGAGGAGAGTAACATTATAGACCTTAACGTTGCTAGCGAACAGCTCAAAAATGTTTCCATCATGACCCTCACCACATTTGATCTTGATGATCTAATGATTCCTTTCCTTTGATACATCTCAAATTCATTGACTAGGAACAAACTGAGCCTCTTGATATCCCTACCTTCTTAGATGATAATGCCATTGTCAATTTCCTTTCTTTTGAAAATCCAGAAACAAGTTCCACCAATGAATTTCATAATGAAGCTTCAAACTAGGGGAGTGCCAAGTCTCTTAGCTACAAAATAAAGAATTCAAAAGGGTGATCTAATGGTGAAAACCATGCAATCATAGTATTAGATAATGAAAAAGTAAAAAGAAAGAGCATATCCAATAATGAGAACCTCTTTGAGGAACTGAAGGATGAGAGATTTGACACTCTTCCTGAGCATTATCAAGAAAGATATTTAGTATTGATTGAGCCTACACAATCCATAAACATCGATACTGCAAAAACAACAAAGTCCATACACCTAGCAGCATCAATGATAGAACAAGAAAATCCAAATTTCACCAAATTCTCTGAAGAAAGACAAATGAATTTTTCTTGATCCTTTGCTAACATGCTAGGAATATATTTGGATCTAATAATGCATCATTTATCCATAGCAACTGTATTGAAGCCAGTAAAATAAAAATTGAGAAAAATGCATCCACACATCGCCCTACTAGTGAAAGTAGAATTAAAAAAAAAAATAGATGTAGTGTTCATCCAACCAATCAACTATGCAAAATGGATTTCAAAAATTGTACCGGTCTCCAAACCAGACAATAACATTAAAATATGCATATATTTTAGGGATCTTAACAAGGCTTGTCCAAAGGATAACTTTCCTTTGCCCAATATAGACATCGTTGTGGATTTAACAGTGGGACATGCTATGATATCATTCGTGGATGGTTTTTCAAGCTTTAATCAGATCAAGACTATACTAGAAGATCAAGACAAAATAGCTTTCACATGCCCATGGGGTAAATTTTGTTGGAATGTTATGCCTTTTGGATTAAAAACTATAGGAGCCACCTACCTATTAGTGTGCATTGAAAACAATCTTTCATGACATGATACACACATTCATGGAGGACTATGTGGATGACCTTCTAGCAAAATCATTCACCAAGGAAGGAAATCTAGAAATATTGGATAACATATTTAACCAATTGGAAAAGTTCAATGTGTGATTAAATCCAAAGAAGTGTGTATTCAAAGTAACATCAGCAAAACTCTTAGGATACATAGTCTCAGCTAAAGGCATCAAAGTAGATCCAACAAAATTCAAAGAAATCATGGAAATTCCACCTCGTAAGAACATTAGCCAACTAAGATATCTACAAGGAAGATTCCAATCCATCAGAAGATTCATCATGCAACTGGAAAACAAGATCCATCCTTTTACTCATTTGTTACACAAAAATGTTTCTTTTAGATGGGATGAAATATGTGAAACTGTCTTTAATCAAGTGAAGCAATATCTGATGAATCCACCTATATTGGTACCATCAATAGATGGAAAACCACTTCTACTATACATAGCAACTACTGAGGTGTCTTTGGGAGCTTTGCTAGTACAAGAAGACTCTTCAGGAAAAGAAAAGTCCATCTACTACATCAGTAGAACACTGAGTGGCTATGAACTTAACTATACATTCATTGAAAAAGCTTGTTTGGTAGTGGTGTTTGCTACTCAACAATTGTGACACTATATGTTAAGAAATATCATCAAACTAATAGCCAAGATAGATCCATTAAAATATCTAATCAACAAAGCCACTCTAATAGGAAGATTAGCAAAGTGGATGATGTTATTGAGTGAATTTGGCATTGTGGATAGAAGAGCAATCAAAAGTAATACCAGATCAGTTAGTTGAAGCACCGTTGCAAGATTGGATATTATACTTTGATGGGTCTTACACTTAACATGGATCAGGTGTTGGAATCCTATTTGTTACTCCTCAAAGACACACTATCCAAAAATATTATAGGTTGATGTTCCCTTGCACAAACAACATGGCTGAATATGAAGCACTAATCATTGGTATCAAGTTAGCAATGGAATGGAATATCACATAATTACAAGTTTATGGAGATTCCCAATTAGTCATCAATCAGGTTAATGATGACTATCAAACAAAAGATGACAAGCTAATGCCATACAAGAGAATGATAGATGACTTCAAGAAATAGTTTGTTGAGATCAATTTTGAACAAATTCCTTGAGTAGACAAGAAAGCTATAGATGCCATGGCAACCATTGCTTCTCCTCTACAAATACCAGAACAACAAAGTCATTATGAATTCAAGGTCAAATAATTCCTTACTCCCACATATGATAATCTTGAATCCCAAGTCGTGTGCCATCTAGTTGATATTGATTCTTCAATCTATGGGAAGATTTTTACCTGTCTGAGAGACAATACCCTTCCACCTAATCTATCCTGGAACAAAAAATGCAATTTTATTAGTCAAGCAACCTAACACACCCTGATAGCCGATACACTTTATTGATGAGGTCTCGATGGTACTCTCCTTCGATGTATTGAATGTGATGAATCTAAAACCAGCTTACGAGAAGTTCATAAAGGTATTTTTGGTACTCATTCAAGTCATCTTACTCTAGCTAATAAACTCTTATGCTTAGGATAATATTGGAAGAACATGGAAAAACAATCTTTTCAATTTGTTCAGAAGTGCAAGAAGTGTCAATTCCATGGAAATCTCATACATGTACCAGCACAGGAGCTGCAACCATTCACATCGACTTGGCCTTTCTATCAATGGGGACTTGATCTTGTGGATAAGATTCATCCATCTTCCTCTAATGGAAATAAATTCATAATCACAACCACTAATTATTTCATAAAGTGGATTGAAGCTGTCCCATACACTATGATCACTGGTAAAAAAAAAATCTCCTTCATCCTGAACTACATTGTCTATTGGTAAGGCATCCCTACCTCCATTGTCACCTACAATGTTAGACCCTTAAAAAACCAAGATGTATAAGAACTTTGTAAAAAAATTCATATCCAACACCGATTTTCCACACCCTATTACCCTCAAGGGAATGGCCAAACAAAATCCTCAAATAAGACCATTTTGAAAATCTTGAAGAAAACTATCAATGATGTTGGACATGATTGGCATGTTCAAATAAACCTTTCCTTGTGGGAATACCATACTAGCATCTACATGCCTACAGGATCCACACCATATGCCCTTGACTATGGATCAAAATCCATCTTACCCATTGAGGTTGAGTTACCCTCGCTTCGGGTATCATTGAAAGGAATCATTTCATAGGAGGACTATTGAGTATCTAGACTAGAGGAGTTGGAATTATTAGATAAACATCATCAACATGTTGTTGATAATCTAAAAGCTTATCAAAAAAGAATGTCAAGGAGCTATAATCACAAAGTAAGATCAAGAAAATTTTAGTTTGGTGACTTGGTACTAAAAGAGAATCCTCACAATCAACAAGATCGGGAAAAGAAGGGAAAATTTGAACCTAATTGGCTAGGTCCTTTTGTCATTGTATTAGTATATGGATCTAGAGCATATCAGTTATCTACAGCCGAAGGGGACCTTTTTGAAGAACCTATATACAAAATTCATCTCAAGAATGTTTATACATAACTCATCTAGTGCATGGTTTAAACAATAGAAAAATCCAAAAAGAGTAAAAAATAGAAAAATTCAAAAAAAAGCTAAAAAGCAAAAAAATCCAAAAAAAGGTAAAAAAGGGAAACATAAAAAAAAAATCATACAATAAAAAAATTGCAATAAAAACAAGTATTAAAAACCTAGCAACATATTCTATTTGTGATATATTGGCTCTTTCATCTATTGGAACGTGTGTCGGTCATCCACTTTTTTCCATCATTATGCATGTCCATCATAAAACCTCATCTATATATCTAGGCGTTGCGGTCATGTCTCACGCTGATATGGCAATCATTTGGAAATAAATGGTTGGTTTCTCACTGGAGGGAAAATCCTAAACTCACTGGGGGAAATCTACTTTGAGCTTAAAACAATAGATGAGCAACAATAAGACAACATAGCAAACATAACGATCACAACGAAACTCAACATTGAACATCAATCACATTATTTTTAGAAAACCAACCATCGAAATCAACGAAAAAGATCAGTAAAACAAATATCACTAGATGATATTATTTTGAATCATGGTTTAATCACTTTATCATAAATTTTCAACTATTGTATATTGATTTTTGTTATCATTTCTCTTGAGCAACTCAAGGATGTCATGGACTAGAGAAGCTACGATGGAGTATGATATTTTTCTTTGTCTGGTTTATGTGAGTTGATCATTACTACTATGTAAATTTGTCACGAGACGTGATCTATAAAGTATCATTGATGACATTCCATATTTGCATGGGAAAAGGATTAACTCTTGTTTTTTTTATGCAAGCAATACTCATGCCATCTTGGTTCAATTATACCTAGATTCTTGTGTTACCTTGCAATATAAAAAATCCATGGAAGTTGTACTCAGGTCATCATGGTTTAAATATACCATTGGTGTTTGTACTAACTTTCAACATATCAAAAGCTCAATGATGATAACAAGCACAACAAATCAGCTGACAAGATGACAAAATTGCATATTTAAATTTGCATGGTTAAGATAGATTGCATCCATATTAGTTTTTGCATGTGCATTTTAGGTTTTCCAAGGCTGGAAAATTTCAAAATGATTTTATCTCTCTCATTAAAGGATTGAGTACATTTGACATTAACAAAAAAAGATCATTTACATGTAGTTACATAATCATTATCATATCATACATACACTAGAAAGTATTATCATAGGTCATCCATCTGTTCATTAGATCATATATTTGTATTAGAAAAATACAAAAAAAAAAAGTGCATCACATTTTATCTACATGATCAAATCCATCTCATATATCATAAAACATCATCCATAAAGTTATATAGAATCAGAATCCATGCATCATCATTTCATTTTTCCATCCATACAAAACCATGCCACAATCATATAAACATCACATAGCATATTGAGTGGAAATCAAATGCATTCATCATAAAAGAATTTAGGCAACATATAGATCAATGGTCTCCGCTGCATCTCATATAATCTCAAAATAATCAATGTTAAGTGTACAATGATATTAGAAAGTATGGAGAGATACATCAACAAAATGGCAAGAAATCATAAAGTCCCCAACTGAATAAGTGAATACATCATGCCTTAGTACATCAAATTTGAGCACAAAAGCTATGTGTTGCTCCCGCTAAACATTATAGGCCTCACTGTGCTTGTTGTTGCACCACTAGATGGACTTGCACCTAGATCTCTGCATGATGGATCTCTGGAAAGTGGCCCAATCACACCCCTGCTCATCATCCATGACTGAATCCGACTTGACCTGCTACTAACAGACTGTGCATATCTAGGGGCATGTCACTCTATAGGAATAGCATGATAATACAATTATCTATAGTACTTTGTCTCTCGGGATGAATGTCAAACCTCTATGAAGCATATCCCTTGCAGTAGTCCCCTCAAAAACTCTATGTAATATCTTGGCTAGGGCCTCTACATGCTCATATATTTTTCTTCCAGAATCTCTCTCTTTGTTGTCAGAGAGACAATCTGCTCCTATGCCTATGCTATTTTTGTCTATAAGCCCTCGACCTATAATTGTAAGGCATCTATTTGTTCCTGCAATTGATGGGAAGGCACACAAATCTAAACCTGAGATGGTCCTACCTACTACTATCCTGAGGGAACTATAGACATCCTCCTTCAGGGTACTCTAAAATCTAATATATCCTCATCACTTCCTCCATCCTTGCCATCTCCCTCCTCATCATCACCATCTCCCCCATCCCTCCTCCATCTCAGTGTGTGTTGTGGTGCTCTCTCATCATCATCAAATGATGGTACTGGCTCATCGGGACTAGATATCCTCAATATGACATGTGTGAAAAAATCCTCAGCATACTCATTTGTCATCACACCAGCCATGATCTCTAGACAATAATCCCATACCTAAGCCTCCAATCCAAAATACTCCTCACAATTTGTATCATAAGATATGGTGGGTCCCCACTCTAGAATATGATGTTGTCTTTGAGCATATAACACAACTCCCTAGGGTATCCCCTAAACTCTGCCATAATGACAAGGAACTCTCATGAGCATGAATCTCTCAATAATAAACCAAGTTTTTCCAATCGAATACCTTGAAGTGCAAACATATGGCATCTCAAGATCATCCTCGAGCCACTGCTCATAATCTAGGTATGGTCACCATATGACTACCTCCAAATCATCAAGCACTCGCCGTCAATACTCTAACTTTCCTAGCTTGCGCTAGACAAGAGTAGCTATGTACCCAAAGATATATGGCCTACAACCAAATGATCTATGTCTTCCAAAGGATGAGTAACAACTATATGCTCCCAAGCCCAAATCTGAAGCAGTGTCACCATAGATGATAAACTCGCAGCTCCAAGATACACCACCTGATGTAGATCATGATATAAATGAGCTAACATACAAGAACCCCATTCATATCATATCCCCTAAGTGATCATCATCTCCAACATCCTACCCCAACCAACAGATAGTCCCTTTCACTTATAGTTGGGAAAGAAGAAACCTCCAACAAACGTAGCTAGAATAGATGGTAATGGCTCATAAGAATAAACCATATCCTACCATGGGATCTCGTAACCACTAATCCCGTCATCATAAAAAATCCTCCTCAGTGCCTCAGTACCTCCCTACTCTATGTGATCATATACGACTAACTCTCCAACCACCAGAATCCTCTAAATCTGGTATACATCCTCCAAGGTAATTGTCATCTCACTGGTAACCAAATGGAGCGTGTTGTGGTTGTTATGCCATATCTCAGCTAATGAAGTCAATAGTCCCTTGTTTATCCTATATTGGGGCATATCAAGCAAGTAAGATAAACCATATTGCTCAATAACATCCAAATCCACCTGTACTAGACATGGAATCATATCTCAAGTCTTTAGGTAGCGCTCCCGAGACTAAAAAACTTTTAAGTCCTCCTATAATCATGACATGTCACAAATCAACATTTTATCAATCAACCTATTAATCAACCTAATCAACTTTAATGAGACTTCGATCAAATCTCATGTAGCATTTATCGTTGATTCTCATTCATCATGAGGTCACATCATCTACCCTATCATTGGCTCTCATCCATCATGAGGTCAATCATCATCTATCCTATCAAACATCACCAAAACAACAGTTGGCATGATCATAAAGCATCAAAATCAAGGAGAAAAATCAACATTTCATTATTTTTGGTGGCAATGCACCAAAACACAGCATCTATGCGCTAAAACCTAAATAGGCTAAAACATTCAATCTATGTGCTATATCGGGGCATAGATACACTAAATACCTATATGCGCTATTTTAGAAACCATATGCGCTAAAATGTACTATTATAGATTTTAAAAACATGAAAGGGCACAAAAAAAAGTCAAATTTTAGCAAAAGGTGGTTTGTCGAGGTATGTACCAGAGGTCCATATATGGCGGGGCAGTGGTGTCATCGAACTCGCTTGAAATGATGTGTGGTATGGGATGACCATCTTGCTAAATTGCTCAATCAGCTCAATCACTCAATTGCAAATGAATTCAAATGAACTCCTTTTTCATCTTTTTATCTTTTAAAGGGGTAAATGGAGGGTATGTAAATGGGATTATTTTTTATTTTTAAAAGGGCATCAATTAATCAATTGATAGGGTCAATATTTTTTATTAGGAGATAAATCATCACAAAATCCTAAAAATTTGAAAATCCTCATAAAATCATAAAAAGTTTAGGGTATGTGTAGGATCATAATGGGCCAAAAAGTGTCGATATGATGGGTATGTGTAGGGTATGTGGCTGACGAATTTTTTTTTACACAAAATTGATGAAATGAAAAGGGTTTTTAAAAGAGATTCTCAGCTTTCCACCAATATAAATTATGCTTTACTTTGAATTTAATAAATAAATATTAAATTCATTTTCTATTTGAATTACGACTAAAGTCTTGATTGATAGGTTGATTGAAAAAAATCTATAGCTTTCAAACGGTATCACATTTTCTGAATCTAAAACATGTGTCACATTCTATGCTTCACATACTATAGGATTAAAAAATAAATTGAATTTCATTAAGTTTTGACCAAGTTAACATGGTCAAACATATGAGTTTTTATATTTTTTAAAAGTTGTAACAAAAAAATCATAATTATTTATTTACTGGGAAAAAAGTTACAAAAAATATGCATCACATTCAAGCATGAGTCCTCTACTTATATCTAAAATATTATAAAAAAATATTATCATTTTATTATGGTTAGGGTGATCAGACAAACACCTACTTCTTATTTTTTCCCTAAAATTTAAGTACTCTGCATTAAAATTTCAAATTTTCACCAAATAGATTTTTTGTTTTTTAAATAAACCTAGTAGTTTAGAAACTAAATTCAATTTTCTATAGATTGTATTCTTACAGTTTTTTGAAATAATATAGATAACTTATTCAAATTTTTATGTCAAGTTTCCTAACTCTGATTTTTTTGAATTTTTTGCCACTTAAGGGCCAATTTTTTCCATGATGATCCTACACATACCCTTCAAAAATATGAAAAATTCTAAAAATTCAAAAATTTCCACAATTTATCTCCCGAGCAGACAAACACATCATCACTCAGAAATTAGCGTCTAGGGCATATTGAATTTTTTTATCAGCACTATCGACAATTTTTTTTTTTTGAAGCAACATGTCGCAAACACATCAGTTCAAAGAGGGGAAAAATGTATACACGCAAATTTGGTCTAGAGGATTAATTAAATACAATTTATTTAATTAATAATCTTTAATTCTCCCACTTATAAATAAATCAAAAAAATTATTTATATAGTTCATTTTTCTCTAATTCTTTCTATCCTAAATCATTTTCTTCATATCTTAATTAAATGAACAAATTTAATTAGTTTGTTTTATTTAATTAACCTCCTCTCACTAATTTTGAATTTTAAATTTGAATTTAAGCACATGTCTACTAACTTCTTCACACCTTCCACCTCCTCATGTGTCTCAAGAAATTAAATATTTCTAATATTTAATTTTGCATTTATCATCAACAAATTCTAACTAATTTTGGACACTTGACCTTCATCTCCATTTTATTCCTCTTCACACTTGGTAGTTTGTTGTTAGAAAGGGAACACACTCTGTTTTTCTCTCTAAGCTCTTCATCTTCAACCTTCCACTCTCCAAATTGAATCTAGACCGTTGATTTCTGCCACCTAGACTCATGCCTTGGAAAATCTATAAATAGACCCTCATTTACAAGAAAAAGAGAGAGAGCTGAGCATTTGTAGCAATTACACTTTGCAACATTTTGATTAGCATTGTCATTTTAGTGAGAATTTTAGTATTAGCATTTTAGCATCAAGTAGTTAATCATAGAATTTTCATTGGCAACATCTTAATTAGAGTATTTTCATCATATCATTTTCATTAGCAACATCATAGCAGCATTATTATCTTTGCATATCATCTACAACTAGTTTATCAATCATCTAATGTAGGAAACATCTCTTGCATTTCTAGCATCTCTCATTCTTCAGGTTGTCATTTGGAAAGTCATGTGCACAAATAATTTGAGAGCAAAATGACTTAAAAAATACTTGTAGATAGAGCACAATGAGACGCCATTGAGGAAAATTTGATTATTATTTCAATTCCTTGATATAATGTTTCACTGGTGTGCTGTATAAGTTTTATTCACTTATTCACATTATTTGCATACACACCTAATGGATGCATATGGCTTCCCATGTTCAACATCCCCAATATTGTATAGTGTATGATTATGCAGGGTTTCTTTTAGAAAAAATGCATGAAGGACTAATAGGGTTGAAGAAAGTTGAATTGAGAGTGAGATTCAAATGGTATTCATTATTGTTGCATATGTTTTTGTTCAACGGTGCACATTTCTTTGGGCCTAATATGACTTTGGAAAGAAGAGAGGGTAATTTGGAGTTGCACATGCAATGTTGGACTATTGTTTTAGACAAGGATGATAGGACATATGATTATGTAACATTTTAGAAATTTTTTGCTTCATAACTAAGGAGAGTCTTAATTGTGAGTGTACCTAGAATTCCCATAGCTCTACATGGTTTCTTGAGACCCAAGGAGAGAAGGCTTGAGCTTGGAGTTGATCATAATTGGGGAGATGTTATCCCATACCCTAATTATACTATTTTAAGAATATATGGTTATGTGTCATAGTAAACAGTACCCTTTGCTTTACATGGGATTAATTCATGATAAAATTGACATAATGAGGCCTTGATTCAGGTGTTGTGGGGAATTTTATGCATCCACACTAGGTCTTGGACCCTTATAAATTGAAAAACATGCTTTTAACGTCTTGTAAAGGTGTTGTAAAGTGTTATAAGATTATTTCACACTTTTCTATACTTAATGAACCTATTTCTCCCTAATTCAACATTATAAAATGTGTTTAATAACATTATCACATCAATTTAGAAGGCTTGTAAGATAAACTTAATGATAAACTAGTGTTGTAATGTGTCTTGCACATTCACATTAGTTCTTGTGCCTCCCTAGGCTAAGTGGACCTCATTTTAGTGTTGTAAAGTGTATTTAATCACACTTTCACATTGATTTTTGTGTCCCAAGCCCTATTTGACATTCACATTGTCACCAATAGTCCCATATTAACCCATATTGTGCATCCCCAGGCTTAATTTGATCAAATACTTGATAAGGTTGCAATTTAAACCTTATTTCCTTATCTCTTGGCATCTTAGCTATCAAATTAGCCCCTATGGCACCCATTCATCATGCATGGAGAATCAGTCCCATCTAGGTGGGACCCATTCGCCATGAGTGGTGAATCAGTCCCATTTGGCCTAATTTTGACCTTTGAGCAGGAAAAAAGTGAAATTTAAGTTTAATATTACTTCATGTCAGCCTGTGATGAGGTATTAACGGGTAAAATAGGTGAAATTCCTATAAATATAAGTCTTTTAACCATAATTCACATCTCTTATCATTCATTCATCCATCATTCTTCCATCTCAAGTCAACCAACTTTGGGTTTCATCATTTTAGGTCACCAAGATATCAATTTTTAGACATTCAAGGGAAAATTCTTCATGTTTTGCTGTAGAATTTCAAGATCAAACATCATCGCAAGGTAATCAATTCCATTATTGCATGTTTCATTCCATTCTTACATCATTTCAATTTAATTACCTAAAAGGGGTTTGACCAAGGAAAACCCCTATGGCGTAACATTCAACATCTTTCCCTCGTGTCTTGTGTGTTTCTAGATTTAGGACTCTTGGAAGCTTGAAAATAATTAAGAATAAATTTGCAAAGTTGTTTAATTCTTCTCCTCATTGTTTAAGGAAATATCTCCATCAAAAGTTTTTTTTAGGCCCATAAATCAGAGTTTTAGACGTGAACACCTATAGAAAGCCAAAGTGCAGACTGAAAGCTCTGGATTCCACCTTTGAATATTCATAAATTAAAAGTGGACTCATTCACCATGGGTGGAGAATGAATCCCACTTCAAGGTCAGTTTTTGTATTTTTAGCATTTTTAGATACCCTTTTGTTTGAAATGAGTTCCGACTCAGTTTTGTAGAACTAGGACTGATTCGCCCAAAATGGTGAATGAGTCCCACCAGGTCCAAAAATTAGCATCAGTAGCAGTTCAGAAGCAACTTCCATTCTCCATCAAGTTTCTAGGTGCACACTTCAAGTTTCACCCATTTATGTTCAGTTTTGCATTCATTGCTAGGTGTTCTTGCATTACACAATGTGTTTTCAAACATCACTTATTTCTTAGGTTTTACATTCATATTTGATCAATTTCATAGCTTAGTTTGATTTAGCTCATCTCATTTATCCTAAATAACATCATACATTGCATAATTTGAGTGAACCTACCTAGAATTTTGGACCTACTTTCTCCTTATAGGTGAAAAACCCTAGAAGTCCTAGAAAGATCTAGGTTGCCAAAAAATATACGGTTCAGGTTCCATGGTAGCACCTCACTTGCTGCCAAATTTTGTGCTAGAGAGAATTGGTTTCCTTGACGTGATGTGGAAATTGGGAAGTGTAGAAAATAAACATCTATTAAATCAAGGAAAAGGAACATTTTTTCCTTTTTACACTTATTTTTCTCATTTTGTAATGACCAAGGGAGGTTGGAATAATATTATCGATATACTCAAAACCTACTGCATGTAGAGGTCAATTGAAAGGGTTGGATATAACCTCGAAGGTTCTATGACCTAGTTGAAAGAAAGAAACAAGAGCTACAAATTTATAAACATTTTCCAATATTTTGAGGATGTGATAAGAAATGTAATCAACCTTGTGGAGTAGGAAAAAAGAAGAGCAAGGTGGATTTCCTTCAATAAGATCCAAAGAAAGATAAAGCAAGAAGAACCTGACTTCAAGGTTCTCCCAAATACTAAAAATGTAATACAAAAGGTAGAGCATGTATCAAGGAATTTCAGCTCAATAGTGGGCCACCTTGAAACTAAAGGGATGATAAGTAAAGACAGGGGGAAAGCCCCAATTTTAGAAGAACAGAGTGGAGGAGAAATCCATGCTATGGGAGAAAAATATACATCTCAAGTCTTTGATGAACCAAGAATAAAGTTCTTTGTAAGGAGAAAGGGTAAGGAAAATAAAATTGATACAACTTCTAATCCTTCTCAACAAGAGGAATATAAGCCTCCTTCTCCTATGCCACAAGTACCACCACCATCTCCTTGAAGGCTAGCAGAGCCTAAAATTGTAGACATTGATTCTCCACCACCAAGTGAATTACCACCAAGAGAGACCCCATTGAAAAGACAAAGGGTTTAAGTGACTAGTCTAGTGGACTATGTTGATGAAGTCTCTGATGATGATATTTGGGTATCAAAGCAGGAAATGCAAGAAGGAGTCCCCACTACATCAATAGTAAGGGTGACACATCAATTGGGTATGAGATTGAGTAAATATCATCTCACTGGACTCAATGGAAGAGATGATATGTAGGTTGAAGCATGTATAAATTTCTTAGATGATGACTCATTTGTAAAGTCTCAAGATTTTATGGAATTTTCATATAGAGCTAAAAGAGATGAATATGTCAAAATTTTGGCTATAGAAAGAAGCCTTCATCTATAATTGTCGAATGCCATCATCTAGAAAAAAAAATTAAATAAAATGAAAGCTAGATTCCAAAAAGATGACTGCAAAAGAGGGTCAAGAATTGGTAAGGGATAGCAGCATTTTATTGCACTTCCAGAATGGGATTTAGCTTTTTCCATAGCTTTTGACACAATAAAGAAATGTGGCAAGCCTCTCTATGATACAAAAGAAGAAGCTGCACTTGCACTATAGGGGTCTACTTTTAGTGAACAATGGAAAGCCTTGGCTATATGGTCTCTAGCCTAAAGCACAAGGAAACCTGATATTGTTGAGCCCACACCTAACTACAATGGAGGCTTAATAATAAAAAGGGTGCCAAAATCATAGGCTTTAGAAGAAGAAAATATGTCATTTCATGTTGCACAATTTACAAGGGCCACTATAGAATTAGTTGCTACAAAAAAGGATAAGCTCGAGATAGATCACAATAATATGCTAGTTAAATATGGAAGGATCAAGAGTAGTATAATATGTAGTTGCAAAAAAAGGTAGCATTATTGGAAGATAAGTTGTAGAGTTTTCAACCTAAAAATCTTAATCAAAATTATGTTGACTCCCCCACCACTTCACAAGAAGTTGTACCCCTAGAGTTTACTGTTGAAGTAAGTTCTTCATGGGAAATTGTGCCACACAACATGGGAAGTGTGCTCATTTCAATAGTAAAACCTAGTACATCAGAAGGGCCATAGGCTGAACAAGATATCAATAAGGAAGAGTTACATAAGTAGCTAAATGAATATAAAGAGAAATTTCATAATCATGATGAGGATATTTTCAAGAGCAACATGAATATTTTCACTACAGTATTGGAACATTTGAACAAAAGAGTGAATAATAGGTTGAATAGTATTAACTATAGTTATTCATCCATGGTGGTTGCTATCAGGAATTTTGAAAATGATAGAGAAATAGCTATTCCACTCATGGAAATTTGGATCCCTAGGAATAAGGAACTAGTATTGATGTCAATTTGAGTTAAGTAGGATGCCAATCCTCTTGAAAAGTTTAAACCTACTATTGTTCTTGTAGGTAAGATTGAAGGATATAGGGGAGATATTGAACCAGTGGAGAACAAAATAAAAGAGCTAGTAAAATCCTTCCATGAATCACATCATGGCCTTCTTCCATCCATTCTAAGGGATGATGATAGCACAAAAACTCTACAATAGTGTAAAAATGAAACCAATAAATTTATTTCAGATCAGGCTATATCAATTTGTCATAAATTTCATATGGAATTATTGAAGATAAGTATGGATATGCTAGCTCATGCTAAGACTGCCTAATGGAATTTGATAAGGAAGCTAACTAGATTGTCACCAAGTATGCACCTTATAGAGAAAGGAATGATGAAGTCATGAATTTTAGTTGTCCCACTAAAGATGAGTTCCCAACATGGAAAGGAAGATACTTGGAAAGATTGGTGGACTGATATGAAATGGCGGGGTGGTGATTTGAAATTTTGAAGTCTATATCCATGATGAATAATGGATGAGTTAGAGTTGCACTGCATAGCCTTGATTTAGAACATATTAGGCTTTTGATAAAGTATGGAAAATATAAGTGCATCTTCTTCAAGTTGAATTGATGACAAGGCCACAGATGTGGACATATCTTTTGTCTTTTCTTTTATGTTTCTTTCATGCTTTCTTTCTTTCACTTTGTGTACGTGGGAGAAAATTTTTCTCGGTAACTATTTCAAGGAACCTTTTTCAAAATTGGACTAGATCTACAACAACGAATGAAGACCATTTTCATTTCCCCACATGTTTACCACCTCTTGGGAACACAATGCAACTTAATAGGGGAATCTTTATTATAAGTGGTCCAATAGGATATTGACATGTGTACTTTCTAGCCTGAGGCTTGTTTTACTCCTTCATCTCTATAAGAAGGAATTGAGGGACAGAAAGTAGGGGTTGAATTTTTTGCATTCAATGTTGTGAATTGTAAAAGGAATATCAAGCATGTTTTAGATTTTTGTCTTAAGTTCAGAGTTTTATTATTATGTATGTAATTTTGATAACAATATAGCAAATACAATACAAAGTGATACCAATTTCATGGGTATTGTCTCTCCTTGTACTTGTTTTATGAGTTATGAATGAAAGTAATCTAGGATTCCTTTTGTTTATCTGTATTGTTTCTCAATGAATATTTAATTTCATTCTTGCTAATTTGTTCAATGAATTAATGTAAATGCTTGGATGAGATTGTTGACTCATAGGAATTTAGTGCTAGGATATTTGTTGACTCATGAATGCAATAGGGGAATTTTGTAAAGTAGTGTTTCTTGAGATTGTAGGTTGCTATTGATAATATGTTGTCTAATTACACAGGTTGATATCGACTCTATGCTTGGAGTAAGACACTAGTTCATGCAAAGTATTCATAATTCAGTTTCTAAGTTGATTCACTAGCTAATCACTTTTATTTTATAAATGAATACCACTATAGTTTTTTTACATTGAGTTTTATCTTCTCATGATCTAAGTGTAGGATATCAATAAATCAGTTGGTAACTTATTTGATATGCTACATTGTTGAGTAAATTTATGAGAATTATCTGTTGTTGACCATGTATCAGAATAGTAGTCATATAAATTCCTAAGTATACATTGTGGGATCACCCTCCTAGGTTTAAAACAGGCCAACATGTAGGAGTAGAAGTCTCATAGCTTTTACTCGTTCGTTGGCCAATCCATTTGGAGTACTAAGTATTGGAAATGGAAAAGTCCATAGGTATTTTTCAAGATCAGTTTGGTTCTTAAAAAATAACCAATAGTTCTTCCACTTGAGTTTGTTGTAGGTATGGCTATGAAATCTTTCCTTTCATAGGTGTGCCAATACCATGTCTCCAACTTACAAATTTTTTTCTCTCCTCTTCAAATCAACTTTCTCTTTATAGTTTTGACTAGTCCAATTAAGTTTTTCCCTCACTTGGTGATGCAAATCTTGCATAAATTTGGAAAAATATTCTCCTTTAGCACTTCTCTTCTATCTCTCAGTATTTGCAAGCTCCCTCTGTAGTAACATAAAAAGTATCCTTTTTCCTCACTTGACTTGGGAACAATTGTCATTGAATAAGCCTAATTTTTCCTAGGTTTAATGTTCTAATTTATTGTAACACATTCACATTGATCTTGGGCCCATTTTTAAGTACCTTACTTAAGGTGTTGTAAAGTGTTGTATTACACTTTTCTAGGGTTTCATTAATTAACGATGGTTAATTGATCTTAATTGGCCCCTTTATTTCAAATTCAAGCTCTCTTTTCAAGGATCTATCCTGACACCCAATAATGATATGGTATGACATTGAATTTTGCAAATTTGGTGTCTTGAAAAATGTTTCTAGGACTCATTCGCCTTTACTAGAAAATGAGACCTCTCCACATAGGACACCCATTTCTATGCATTTTTGAGGTAGTTTTTTTTAATGTTATTTCACCTCCTCGAAGCTAGGTCCTGGAAATTGTGCTAGGACCCATTCACCTTGAGTTGAAAATGATTCCTCTAAACACAAGACACCGATTTTTTTGGCATATTTTAGGTGGGGTTTTGATGTTATTTCATCCTACCGAAGCATTGTCCTAGAAATTTTTGCTAGGACCCATAATAAGACCCCTCTTTTTTAATTTAATTGTGGTCGGATCCTTATGATTTTAATACCCAGATCTAAGGTTGCTTGAATTCTTTGAATTTGGGGGTTAATCTCTAGATTTATTATAAATACAAGGCTAATTCACATAGCTTCACCTAACAATTATTATGCAAGCATCCTAAGAGTTCATAAGAGCATTTTAGATTATTCAAGAGCATCCAGTATGGTATTCAAGGGCATATTATCAAGGTTTTATTGTGGCAATTCAAGGTCATTTGATCATGTCAAGGGCATAGTGCATTCATACATATTGTTGAGCTAAGATAGTTGGTGTAGCATTGGAGATCTATTTGCAAGAATTGTTTCACATCCTATTTCAGATCAAGATCTACATTCTTCATGGACACTTCATGTTAGTTTGCACATTTTCATTACAAAACATCATCCAAGGTATCAACACTTCATTATTTCATGTTTCATGCTTCAATTTCATTATTTCATCATTTGGTTTAATTACCTTTAAGGGGTTTGGCTTAGGAAAACATCTATTCACTAACAATAAACAAGTTTTTCTCCCCTTTGATGCATTTTTATGGGTTTTTAGGTTGAAAATCAAGGAAAAACAAAGATTGAAACAAAATTGTCAAAGTTGTCAAGTTGCAAGATTGTCATTCATAATGAAAGAATAAAGAAAGGAAGCTACAAAATTTGTTACATGGTTTCGAGAGTTGGAAACCTTGCAACTGAGAGTGCAAACATTGAAGTACATGACCCAGAAGTCAATTTTCTGAAACCCTAAAAGGATCCATTTGATACTAAAGGTGAACGAGTCTTCTATAAGGTTTGAAGCAATGAAAATATGGGATCTAGGAGTACAAACTGAGAGGAATAAAATCCAAAATTCGGGTTTTGAAAGCCTCACAGGGACCCATTCGGCACTAAAGGTGAATGAGTCATTTGTGGCCTAAGAACAAGTTTTCTACAAGATACGCATCATTTTAGGCTCTCCAAACTACCCTTTTCATTGCTATAATACTTAGGATTAGTTTCTAATTGACATTTGCATGTTTTAACCCTCATAATTGTATGTTTCATGCCCTAGAATGATTAGTGGTTCATCATCTTGTTGATTAATTTTGGTGAGAACTTTTTTTCCATGAAGCACCATCAATTCTAAAATACCTCTAGAACTATGCTCATAAATAATCTAGAATGGAGTCTTACCTATACTTTTATTGACTGAGTCATTGTATGCAAACTCAGCTTGAGGCAATATCAAATCCCATTGCTTAGGCTTGTCACCAATTAAATATCTTAACAAATTTTCTAAGCTCTGATTAACAAATTTGGCATGTCCATCTGTTTGAGGATGATATACAAAACTAAAATTTAAATCAGTCCCTAATTTCTTCCAAAGTGTCTTCCAAAAATGTCCTACAAACTTACTTTCAAGGTCTAAAAGTATAATTCTTGGTAAACCATGTAATCTAAAAACCTCCATAAAGAAAAAAATTGCTACATGTGTTGCATCATCCATCTTTTTGCATGCTATAAAGTGAGCCATTTTGGAAAACCTATCAACAACCACAAAAATAAAATCCTTACCCTAATGTGTTCTTAGTAGTCCTAGCACAAAACCCATGCTCACATCTTCCCATGGCTTCTCTAATATGGGTAATGGCTGATATAAGCCTATATTTTGACTCCCTCCTTTGGTATATTGACAAACTTGACATCCTTGCACAAAATTTTTGATTTCAATGCTCATCTTTGGCCAAAAATATCTTTCACTAAAATGTGCCACTATTTTCTTAGCTCCAAAATGTCTAGCTAAATCACCACAATGTTTTTATCTTATTAAATTCTACCTCATTGATCCTTGTGGTATACAAATTTTTCCATTGAGCAATAATCCATCCAAGGTGTCCTATCAACACTAGTAGACTCCATATATACTATCTATACATCCTTAAGTCCAAATCATCCCTATAAAAATCTTTTATAGCATGAAATCCATCTTCTATAGCTCTCATTTCAATCAATAGTGTTTCAATTTTACTCAATGGATCCTCTCTTATCCTAATTTGATAATATCCACTCCTTAACTCAATTTTTTGTCAAATATCTAGCCTTACCCAAATAGTTTGTGAGATCATCCATTCTTGGTAAATAAAAATGAAACCTTATTTTTTTATTTTATTGATGTCTCTTGAGTCCGTGCACATCCTCCATTCATCATCCTTCTTTGGTGCTAACATAGTTTTTACCGCATATGGGCTAAGGCTCTCTCTGATCAGTCCTTTTTCCAATAGATGTTGCACTTGTTTGCTTACTTCTTCATTTTCTGCAAGTGTCAACCTATAGGATACCTTGTTGGGTAAAATTTCCCCTAGAATCAAATCAACATGATGGTTGATTCTCCTCATAGGTGGTAGTCTTTCTCACAATTCTTTAGAAACAATTTCATCAAACTCTTCAAGAAGCTCCCTCACTTCTAAAGTAATTTCACTGCTATCATCTGCTACATATACTTGCATCTCCTTAGGAACTATTGTAAATCATAGCCTTTCCTCTTTAATCTCTTTCATGAATTGCTTCCATGTCACTACCATCATTTTTGGACAACTTTCCACCTCTTCTTCCTTGGTTTCCAATGGTTTAAGAGCACGTTTTCTTCCATTTTTCTCCAATGTGTAAGTGTTTTCTCTTCCATTATAGATTTCCTTTCTATCAAACTACCATGACCTCCCTAAGAGTAAGTGACTTACATCCATGCACACGATATCACACCACACCTCATCTTCATATGTGCCTATTCATAAATTCACAAGGCATTGTTGATCAACCAAGACTTGGTGAACTTTTTGCAACCATGAAACCTTGTAAGGGGTTGGGTGAGCTATCATTTTTAACCTTAACTTATCAACCACTTCAATTGAAACTAAATTATCACTGATTCCACTATCTATTATGACTTTACAACATTTTCCACCTAATTTACATATTGTTCTAAATATTTTGTTTTCTTTGGACAGGTTCATCCTCTTTCTTGATTGGCTTCAACATTGTCCTCTTCATCATAAGTGCTTCTCCTCTCTCAAGTTCATCTAGTTGGCTAATAGACCCTATAGACTCATTATCCCCCTTTGCTATATGTACACTTGTTTCCCATATTCTCTTTGACCCTTCTGGTTTGTGTTGTGGACATTCATAAAACCTATGGAATGATTGTCCACAATTAGAACATGTTTCTTGGAAGCCTCTACCTTGGACTCTTCCATATCCACCTCTACCTCTCATGGGGGTATGGTATTTATCTTGCTTCATCCTTTTATTTTTGAGTTTTTGATGGGGGGTATGTGCAAGATCATCATCATGGAAAAAATGGGCCCTTAAGTGGCGAAAAATTTAGAAAAAATAGAGTTAGGCAACTTGACATAAAAATTTGAATAAGTTATCTATATTATTTCAAAAATTTATATGAATAGAATAGATAGAAAATTGAATTTAGTTTCTAAAATACTAGGTTTATTTTCAAAAAAAATCTATAAAAATTGGTGAAAATATGAAATTTCAATGCAGTAGCACTTAAATTTCAGGGAAAAAATAAGAAGTAGGTGTCTGTCTAACCACCCTAACCACAATAAAATGATAATATTTTTTTATAAGATTTTAGATATAAGTAGATAACTCATGTCCTGATGTGATGGATATTATTTTGTAATTTATTTCCAAGTAAATAATTAATTATGAATTTTTAATTACAACTTTTAAAAAATATAAAAACTAGTATGTATGACCACCTTAACTTGGTCAAAACTTAATGATTTTTTTTTAAAAAAATCCTATAGTATGTGAAGCATAGAATGCACGACAAATGTTTCGAATTCAAAAAATGTGATACTATTATAAAGCTATATATGTTTTCAATCAGCCTATCAATCAGGACTTTAGTTGTAATTCAAATAGAAAATGAATAATAATTATTTATTAAAATCAAATTAAAGTATAATCAATATTGGTGGAAATCTAAGAATCTCCTCTAAAAACCTTTTCTGTTTCATCAATTTTGTGTAAAGAAAAGTCATCAGCCACATACCCTACACATACCCATCATATCGCCACTTTTGGCCCATCATGATCCTGCACATACCTTGGGCTAGCCTCCTTACCATGGCTGTAAATTTTCTATTGCTGCACTTTTCCTTTGCTGAATCAACCTTTAACTTTGTTTGTTCCTTGCTTCCTTGCTATTTCCTCTTAAACATTTAGAGCATATTGATATGCTTCTTCCACATTTCACAACCTTATCATGCTTAGTTCATCTTGGATGTTCAACCTCAATCCATTAACATACCTTACTACTTTTTCGTGGTCCAATTCATTATGACAAAATCTTATATAAATTTTATAAAAATCTTCAATATAATCCTTCACACTCAACTCTCTTTGTTTTAAATTTTGTAACTTCTTGAGAAGCTCAAGTTGATAATCACCAAGAAAAAAACTAGCCTTCATTTTGCTTACCATTCGATCCCATCTTGTGATCCTATTTCTCCCATTTCTTCTTCTCTCATTTTTCACCTCTTTCCACCAGAGTGGTGTATGACCTTTCAACCTTGTTTGAGCAACCTTAGCTCTTTTTGGGTTGATGAATAGGAAAAATGGATATCTTGAAAGATATTATACTTTCCCACTCAATCATTCACTATTGTCCTAGGAGTCCTAATTGGATTGACTAACAACCTCACAAGATGAGTCAATTCACAATTAGGAAGGTCCTAGGAGGGGTTATATGAGTTATATGGGGTTCACCACCAAGAAAACGCTTGGAAAAGACAAATATTTGACAACACAGTGTGATATGCAAAATGACCTAAAACCATGAATGCAAGCTAAATGAGAGATGCAAATAATGAAATTATTCAATAGGGGGATAGTATGTGTATACATAGGAAGCCTAGAGAGGTTGTGAGGATTCTAGAAATGCAAAGAAGATGTTCAGAAATGTTAGGGAGAACTAAGATGCCTAGAATGATGTATTAGTCTTGCTGATATTTTTTGGGGCCAACATAGAGTCTTCAGATCTTGGAACTGAATCTTGGAAAATCTCTAAAAAATAATCTTGAGAGGACTAAAATTCCAAAGATGGCATATTAGTCTCATTTTAAATTTCTATTAACTTCGAACATGATCCTAAGCTCCATGTTTTGCACTTGCTTCTCTTCAGATCTCAAGTTGTGAATCTTTCGAATGTGGCCTCTAGTGAGTTTCTGTGAAGATGAAAAGTTTGAAATGCAACTTTGAGACTTTGAAATGTCAATACAACAACACGAGTATGTGCAAGATCTGGATGGAAAAAATAGGCCCTTAAGTGGCAAAAAATTCATAAAAATTAGAGTTAGGCAACTTGACATAAAAATTTGAATAAGTTATCTATATTATTTCAAAAATATGTAAGAATACAATCTGTAGCAAATTGAACATAGTTTCTAAAATAATAGGTTAGTTTTTTAAAAAAAAAATCTATTTGGTGAAAATTTTAAATTTCAATGCAACGGTACTTAAATTTCAAGGAAAAAATACGAAGTAGGTGTCTGTCTGACCACCCTAACCACAATAAAATGATAATATTTTTTTATAAGATTTTAAATATAAGTAGAGGACTCATGCCTTGATGTGATGCATAATTTTTTTGTAATTTGTTTCAAAGTAAATAATTAATTATGAATTTTTTTACAATTAAAAAAAAAAAACTCGTATGTTTGACCACCTTAACTTGGTCAAAACTTCATGAAATTGAATTTTTCTTTTTTTAATCCTATAGTATGTGAAGCATAGAATGTGACGCATGTTTTTTATTCAAAAAGTGTGATATTGTTTGAAAGCTATAGATGTTTTTCAATCAACCTATCAATCAGGAGTTTAGTCATAATTTTAATAGAAAATGAATAATATTTACTTATTAAATTCAAATTAAAGCATAATTAATTTATATTGGTGGAAAGTTGAGAATCTCCTTTAAAAACCCTTTTCGTTTTATAAATTTTGGGTAAAAAAATAGTCATCAGCCACATACCCATCATATTGCTACTTTTTGGCCCATCATGATCCTGCACATACCCACATGCAGGATGCAAGAAAACTCTTTGATATAAATCTTGAATATGAAAAATGGCTCCAAATGCTTGATGAATATGCTCTTGAATTCTCTTGTGAACTAAATTTGATATTATGAATGATCTCATAGAATACTTGGATTGAAATGAATGAATGAACCTTGTATTTATGCTTATCTAGGCTTAATATCTCAAAACTATATCATGCCAAGCTGACATGTGAATGCATTAAATAAAGGCGGATAAATCCTGCCAGAATTTGAAATTAAATCCCAAAAATGACTCAAGGACTAAGACACCCTAGGTGGCATCTTGGTTTGAAGTCCTCAAAACTTGGGGCATAGACACCAAGAAGGGGTCCAATCAAAATATCCAAAAATTAGGGTCCCGAGAGTCTTGGGGGGCTAAGATGCCCAAGGTGGTGTTTTAGTCCTAACCCAAAAATTAGGGATAGACCGATGGAGTCATTAAACTTATCATTTATGGATTGGACAATGTTGGGATTAATATGAAAAAATATTATATTCATAGGGCTTGTGGACACAAAATAGGACCTATTAAGCCAAAAAGAATCATAAATAAAGAAAGGAAGGCCCAAATAATTGTGAAAATGCAAGGGTATGCATTTTCCTACACTAAATTTAGCCCCCTCTTTAGTGAGAGGATGAAATTGCTTCAAACTCACACTAAAGTGGACAATCACATAATCAAAGGGGTTCAAATGTACAAATGTTAGTGAGATAGGATGACAATAATCAAGAGGGTGGCCAAGCCCCCAGGATCAAGATCCTAAGGGAAAACCAACATAGGCACAAAATAACATGCTCGTAGATGATATATGAAGCCATAAGCAAATCACAAACATACACCATAAAAGAAAAGAAAAAGGAAAAAGGAAAAAGGAAAACTGCAGTGGATCAAACTTTGAATGGTCCTCCAACGTGATGGATCGGGTCTATGTTGTTTGTCCAAAAAGAAAGTTTACAAGTGGAATGCATTGTCCACTATGCAAACAAAACACATCCTCACAAGGGCTAGTGGGAGCTATGTGTCCACTAGGTGAGCCCCAAGAAGTCCATATCAACGTCATACCCCCATGACTATGATAAGGGAAAAAGAAAATGCACGCTCATAAGGGCTAGTGAAGCTATATGTGTTCAATAGGTGAGCCCCAAAGGACCATATTAAAGCCATACATCCATGAATTTAATCAGGTACAAAAACACATGCTCATGAGGGCTAGTGGGAGCTAGGTGTCCACTAGGTGAGCCCCAAGGTGGTCTGTATCAAAGCCATACCTCCATGAATTTTATAACAACATAAATGAAATGCAAAAAGAAATAGAAATGTTCAAAGGGAGTTTTTGTAGTTCATCTGAGGTCTTTACTCTTAGGGGACATCATTCCTAATGTCTCCAAGAGAGGACCGATCAAAGAATAAAAGATTCACCACTTAAGGGATGCAATGCATCAGATCACCACCAAGGGGAGTATAATATATAGAGATAGATCACACTCTTGAAGGAAATTACCCCCAATGTCACCACAAAGAGGAAAACATGTCGTTTGAATTAAGAAAATCACATCAAAGAACATGAAAAAGAAAAACAATGCAATTAAAATCATGCTAAAATAATTCCAATGTGTTCCCCCACTTTAAATAAATTGCTAACACCATGCTACGAGCAATTTATTTAAAGTAGCCAAATGAAAATACAAAAAAGAAGGAAGAAATGAGAGCCAACTTGGAAAGCCCTATGCCAAGTCATATGTTTCTGAGTAATGCTACATCATGCAAGAGAAAAGGAAAAGAAAGGGGTTTCCTCCAAAATGAAAACACCAAACACATAAGGGATCTATGGATTTGGGGTCAATATGTTCTTTTCCACAATGTTTTTATAGAGCTTGGAACTATCATCATCCCCCAAATACACATAGAACTGGAAGAATGACATAGAGAGAAAAAAAAAATCCTTTTGGATCAACATGGAAGAGACATAGGGTGTCTCGACGCTTTGCATCATCCCCAAAAGGAAAAAATAAGACAAATGAAAATGAAAATGAAAGGAAAAGAAAATATAATGAAAAATCTTTTGGGTCAACATGAAGGAGACATGAACCTGTTGATGCCTTGCATCATCCCCAAAAGGAAAACACAAGAAACAAAAAAGAAAGTAAAGATAAAGTTCAATCAAAAGGAAAAATTATACAACATATAGAAGAATGAAAGTACAAATAGAGGAATGCAAATAGAGAGAGGAATATCAAACATAACATCATGAGGGATCACATTACGCACAAGCAAGAAAAACAAAAATAAAAGTAAAGCAAAAGAAAAAGAAAAGAAATAACAAACTAGTACAACACATGTGAGTCAACCATCTAATAGGTCATCTGCATCCCAATCTTGTTCAATATATGCAGAATTTAGATCACTAGCGAGGGGGACAACATCAAGTGTTTTACTAAGAGAATTACCAAGTTCAACACATGGTGAATCACTCAGTTTAGGAGGATCATCATGGTTGTTTTTTAAGCTCATGGAAGAGGAAAATAGAAAATTCAACTCATTATGCACTTCCTCATTGATTTTAATTCTTCCCTCATCATCATCCAAGTTAACCACAATAGGATGATGAATGATAATATCCATAGAAGATGTTGGTCCTTGTTGTGTTGGAGATGTAACTTCTATTTGTTCTGATAAGAGAGGAGGGTCATCATTTATTGCTTCTGTCATGTTCGTATTTTGATTTTCAATCTTGTTATCCTTATGCATTTTTTGAGCAATAGTACGACATCTATGCCTATGCTCTCTAATATTGTGGTTCCTTTTATTATTATTTTCAAGTTGCATTTCTGTAGGAGCAGGTTTTTCAATCATAGGTTATTTTTCTTCTTATGAGGGAAGAATGGAAGAAACCATGTAAGATTTTTTAACCACTTTCTATTTGGCTTTATAAATTTTCTTAGGTGGTGGACTAGGACTTTTCTAGTTTTCTCTAGGTCTCTTTTAGGGAATAGGCAAGGGATTGTTCATGGGTGGGTCTTGGTTTTTTGCAAGGGTTTCAACATTGTTTTCTTTAGGTGATGGGGGTTCAAGCATGGGTGGAGGAAAGTTCTCAAGGGATAGTTTGTCTATACATTTTTATTTAAAATTTTGGTAGGATAGGAAAAGGAAGTCTTCACAGGGTCAGATAGGTTCCATAGGTTTAGCCCAAAAATAACCTAAGGAAAACTTTCCACGGGAAGATGGGGGTCTAAAGCAACTATGGTTCACAATAAATATTTCATTTCTAACTGGAAAATTTAAGTACTTATGGATGATAGATGAGACCACATTCATGGAGTGAAGCCATTTATAGCCTAAATTCACACAAAATTTGTCTGAATTAGATATGATAGAGAATGATACATTAGATTTCTTTGGTCCTACTTGTAAGGGGAGTGTGATCGAGCCCATCGTAGCATGAGAAAAACCATAATGTGTTTTGATCCATGATTTTGGTTTATCATATCTATCTTGAGTGAGTTCATGCACATATAAAATTTATTTTGTGATCACATTCTCTCCACAAACGGGATCAATTAAGATCCTAGGAGTGGGCTTGTTATTTATTCTACTAGCTATGTAAGGAGGACCATGACGTACATGTTTAATTGTTTCTTTTGAAGAGAAAGTAATGTCAATGGCTTCTTATTTATGAGGCTTGATGTCAACAACTCCTATCATTGTATCAATAGTAATTTTTCATTAGTATCCATAGGATTCTGTTCATCATCATCTATAGGACTTTGTTCATGATTGCTCATATTCTCATCATCTGTATTGACATTCATCACATCAGGCTTAGTTTCACTAACCTTAACAAATGAAATATTATGGTTGGGCATGGGATTGGTAAATATTTGCATGTTTTGGTTGGGAGGAGCTATGTACTTATTACATTTTTCATTTACACCTCCAATTTGGATATGATTGGAATCAATGAGGTCTTGCACAAGATGTTTAAGATTCTTTCATTGTTCCATATCATGTCCTTTTTTTTGGTGATATTCACAATAGGCATTGTGTCTAAATTTTATAGGTAATGGCTTGCTAGGGTCAAGGGGTTGAATAGGAGGTAAGGTAAGCATGTTTTTTGTTTAATAATTGGGTCATATTGTTGTGGAGTGTGTCGGGTAAGGGAGTAAATTGTCTTTACAGATCCCCAAATTTATAAGGGTTACTCTTATTTATAGAAAGTACTTGGGTATCAACTGGTCCACGGTAGGTTGAGAGGTGGAATTTAGTAAGTGTTGGTAAGTGTTTTGGTTTGAGGCTTTGGTCTTTTCAAGATGGCCAGTGGTGTTTTTTTGGTTCACTACTAGTTAGGGAATTTTGATAGTCTCAAAGGGCATTGCATAAATGCATAAATGAGGGGAATTTCATCATTGTGAGCTTATCCCTTATCTTCCTTTGTAAGTTTTCTACAAACATATTTTGAAGGTGAGAATCAAGAATTTTCACAATGATTTGGGCATAAAGCAATTGGTAGCATGAAATAAAGTCAATGACTTCTTCACCCTCATTTTGCTTGCATCTCATCAAATTATCCAATTCCATTTTAGGGACTATATACACTTGGAAATGGTTAATAAAGGCCTCAACAAGTTCATTGAATGAATTAATTGAGTTATTCAGTAATACAAAAAACCAATCAAAGGAAATGTTTTTCAAGGATCGGGGAAAAATTCTAGCTAGAAGTTTGTCTTCAAGGATAAAGTCACTACACAAAGTAGTAAATGTATTAACATGATTAGCAACATCTCCCTTTCCTCCATATTTCTCAAATTTAGGGACCTCTATACCTTGTGGCACTAGAGTTCTTAATATCTACAAGGACAATGGATTGATCTTGACATAATATGAAGGTGGACCATTTTGATTTTGATTTATGGTGGAGACTTGGCATTGCATGGATGAAATACTTTGTAAGAGATGGTTAATAATGGGATCATTTCTTATAGTTTGTGACGAAGATGAATATGGCAGTGGTATGTATGTGTTGGAAGGGAAAATGATTGTATTGCTTATGGAAGGAGATATAATATTAGATGCCAAATAGGTATAAGAAACACTAGTGGAAATGTTTGAGGTAGGAAGGATGCTACTAGTTGGTTGCATTGTTGTGGTGATTTGAGGATTGGTATAGGTTGGAATTGAGGTTATGGTTGAAGAGGGAGGATTTTGATTTCCTCCTTGGCTGGGCACATTGTTTGAAGCTTGAGCACCATTGGTGGTGGGAGGGAGGTTTTTTCCAAATATTTGAGCTAAGTTATGCACACATTCTAATCCTTCATCCCTTTCCATCATGCAGTGAATTTTTTCTATGGAAAGTATAATAGTGGTTGCAATTTTTTTGGTACTCAGACTATCTTGTAAATGGACTAAATCTTCATGCATTTTTATTATGTTTTCTTGAGGAATATGGTCAACCATTGTTTGAAAACTTGGCACAACACTTGTAGGCATGGTAGCCATAGAAAAAGAGGTGTCAAAGGTATGATCCATACCTAGTGAACTAATGCCAACACTAGAAGTAAGAGAGCTTGATAACCCAAGATCCATAATGAGTGTCTTATCATGGGATGTCATGAGTCTCACACTTCATCTAATCACAATATTATCAGTAGGACACCAAGTACTAGAGCTCATACAAGGAATAAACCACAAAAAGTGTAATGAACACAATCTCCTATCCTTTCAATTACACTTGAAGTGAAAGAAATTGAAATAACAGGGAATCTAGAAATTGAAATAGAAAACAAAAGGCAGCCCATAGAAACATACAAAATCAATTTCAAATTTTGAAAAATAAAGAATCAAATTCAATAGAGACCAAGACACCAGGAAGGGAATCTTGATCCTCTTGGTGAGATTCTAAAGTTCCAGAGGTTGAAACAGACAACAAAGAGAGATTTTTGAAGCAAAAATCCTGAGAGGGACTAAGATGCTGAGAAGGGAATTTTAGTCCTAGGAGAGGTTTTTTGCAAAAAAGAATGAATTCTAGAATGTTAACAGTGATTATAGATTGCCTATGCAAGATATTGATGCTTAGAAACAGAAAAATGTTCAAATAAATGAAAGAAAAAGTGATTATTGACAAGCAATTGAATGCAAAATTGAATGCAATTTTTCCAATTTTTTATGCAATAACAATGTTCCTAAATGCAATTAGAATGAATGACAATGCAATTTTTTAGTTTTCCAATGAAATGAAATGATACAATAAAGTAAAGATCTGGCCTATATGCACTTTCACTAATGCAAATATAGAAAACCCTAAATGAAATAAACCCTACATGTAATTTGACTAATTCAAGATGCAATCTAGATGTAAGGACTATAATGGACTCCAAATAAAAGATGAAATGAATGCTCACAAGTTGGGTTCACCAAGATGATGAATAGGAAAAATGGATACCTTGAAAGATATCACACTTTCCCACTCAATCATTCAATATTGTCCTAGGAGTCCCAATTGGATTGACTAACAACCTCACAAGGTGAGTTAATTCACAATTAGGAAGGTCCTAGGAGGGGTTCTATGAGTTCTATAGGGTTCACGACCAAGGAAACACTTGGAAATTTCAATTTTTTGAAAACACAGTGTTATATGGAAAATGACCTAAAGATATGAATGTAAGCTAAATGAGAGATGCAAATAATGAAATTATGCAATAGGGGGATCATATGTGTTTACATGGGAAGCCTAGAGATGTTGTGAGGATTCTAGAAATGAAAAGAAGTTGTTCAAAAATTCTAGGGAGGAATAAGATGCCCAAAATGGCGTATTAGTCCCACTACTATTTTTTGGGGCCAATATGGAGTCTTTGAATATAAAAAATGAATCTCCAAAAATCTCTTAAAAATAAGCCCGAGAGGACTAAGATGCCAAAGATAGCATATTAATTTCATTCTAAATTTCTACTAACTCCGAATAGGATCCTAAGGTCCAAGGTCTGCACTTGCTTCTCTTCGGATCTCTGGTTGTGAATCTTTCGAATGTGGCCTATAGGTGAGTTTCCATGAAGATGAAAACTTTGAAATGGATCTTTGTAACTTTGTAAACTTTACACTCCAAGTGATCTTCAAGACTCCAACCTAGATCTACAATCACAAATATACAAGATGGGAAAAACATGTTGTTTGTTAGTGAATGGGGGTTTTCCTTGGTCAAACCATTTGTTGGTAATTAAACCTTGAAATTAAATATAAATACTAAAGGAAATGGTGAATGAACAACATGCAATGCTACAACTCACCAAACCATTATGAAGTTTTCAAACTTGTGCGTAATGGTTGCAATGGATATGGATCTTGAATGCTTGAAAGATAAGACTTGAATTGCTTGCTTGGATCAAAACCCTACATCACAAATGTTAGCACAACACACATGATACAAGAAAAATCTTTGATATGATGCTTGAATCTGAAAATGGATCCAAATTCTTGATGAATCTCGTCTTGAATGCTCTTGTAAACTCAATTTGATATTATGAGTTCTCTCACAAAAGACTTGGATTGAAATGAATGAATGAACCTTTTATTTATGCTTCTCTAGGCTTAAAATCTTGAAATTATCACACCAAGCCGACATATGAATGCATTAAATAAAGGAGGCTAAATTCCACTAGAATTTGAAATTAAAGCCCAAAAATGACTCAAGGAGGACTAAGACGCCCTAGGTGGCATCTTAGTCCAAAGTCCTAAAAACTTGGAGCAAAGACACCAAGAAGTAGCCTAATCCAAATATCCAGAAATTAGGGTCTTAAGAGTCTTGGGGAAATAAGATTTCCTAGGTGGAATTTTATTTCTAACCTAAAAATTAGGGACACATTGATGGAGTCATTAAATTATCGTTTATGCATCAGAGAATGTTGGGATTAACCATAAAAATATATTATTCATAGGGATTGTGATCACAAAATAGGACAAATTAAGCTAAAAAGAAGCATAAATAAAGCAAGGTGGGCCCAAACAAGTGTGAAAATTCAAGGGTATGCATTTTCCTACACTAAAAGGGTCCTCTACTCCATCATACTTGAATTATTCCTCCATCTCTATTATCTAGTCAATTAGTTCATCTAGTTCTAGACTTCCTCAAAAGCTTGGTAATTCTACCCTTGGTCCTTTCTAAATATTGGAAATCTAGCTCTTATGAGTCTTCTTTCACCTGTATCCATATCTCCATCTGCATTTTCACCTTCTTTTCTAGCCATCTTTTTTTCTCCTTCATCATCTTCACTTTCACTATCTTCATGTGCTCTTCCTATTCTCATTCCACCTTCTATTGTATTCATTCTTTCTTGCATTCATCGTAGGGTTTCCAAAACCTCATATATTCTTCTTGTTGCTTCTAGAACTACAACCTTTTTCATCCTTGTCCTTGGTGGCATCCTACTACTCTAACTCACCTTTTCCTTTTCCTTCTTACTACAGTCTTCTAGCTACAATATCCCTTGTTATAGGGACACACCCATAGTTCAAACTCAAAAGAAATTACTCTAACCTCAATCTTAGGCCACTATGCTTCTTCCTAGAGTTGTATTTGTGCTTTGATGCCATGTTGATGGCATCCACCCCTTGTAGAAACCCAAAATCCTGCTAAAATGAGCAAATAGGAGGAAAAGGAGGGGTTGTCCTGCTATATGCAACCTCACACAACATTTAAAAGGGTTTACACATGAGCTAAAGGTCCAATAATTAGTTTTGGAAGCATAAAAACAATTGCAAAGGAAAAAACTAGGTTGCTATCAAAAACAAACTATTGCCACAGGTTAAGAGTTTTTTTTTGTAGGTCAACAACTCTATCACCTCATGTTAACTAGAATGATTCTATCTCTCCTGAGCTCAACCATGTTTCATCCTCCACCGGTCTACCATTCCATTTCACTAAATATTCATTGTACTCTTTACCCTTTGTTTGTCTAACAACTCTTGAATCCAAAACATCTTCAATCTCCTCTTGTCCTTTCTTAGGTTGTTGCTTCCATTTTTCTAGTAATGTTTTCTCTTCTTCTTCATGTTTCTATGATTTCTCTCACTCATGATAAGTATATAAATCTAAAACATTAAAAATAGATATACTTCTAAACCTTTAGGAAGCTCCAACTCATAGGCAGTCGGTGAAAAATTGTTGATGATCCTGCAAGGTCCAATCTCCTATTCCCCCTTGTTTTTGTTGTTTTGAATCCCCTTTTTTTTATCTATCCTACCTTCGTTACTATTATTCTTCTATTCTTCCCTTCCAACTAACCAAAATTTGGAAGCTTCCTCCAAAAAACTCCAAAAATCCTACCTAAATTTACTGCAACATTCAAAACCCTACATAAATACCCCCAACTACCTCATTAGAGTTGAAAAATCCCGCTCATTTTTCCCTCTTTCATTTTTGTTATTATTGCTCATTAAATGAGCACACTAAAAGGTAGTTGCTATCTTTAAAACAAAATAACATTGAAATTTTTAATTTTAAACTCCTATTGCTTCCCTCACATGGCATTAGTTAGGTAAAATAATATATATATATATAGACAAAATGATGTCCCTACATCAAACTACCAAGCTAGAAAAATTGTGAGCCCCTGCTCACTATGTAAGGCTTTGTATGCAAACTCAACTTGAGGCAATATCAAATCTCATTGCTTAGGCTTCTCACCAACTAAATCTCTTAACAAATTTCCTAAGCTCTGATTAACAACTTTGGTCTATCCATCTATTTGAGGATGATATGCAAAACTAAACTTTAAACCAATCACTAATTTCTTCCAAAGTGTCCTCCAAAAATGTCCTACAAGCTTAGTATCACAGTCTGAAACTATAATTATTGGAAAACCATGTAATCTAACAACCTATGTAAAGAAATTTTTTTCTACATGTGTTACATCATTTGTCTCTTTTTATGCTATAAAGTGGGCCATTGTGGAAAATCTATCAAGAACCACAAAACTAGAATCCTTACCTCGCTATGTTCTTGGTAGTCCAAGTACAAAATACATGCTCACATCTTCCCACGACTTATTTGGTATGGGTAATGGCTTATATAAGCCTACATATTTTGACTCCCTCCTTTTGCATATTGACAAACTTGACATCCTTGCACAAATTTTCTAATTTTTTCCCTCATCCTTGGCCAAAAATATCTTTCACTAAGTTGTGCCATTGTTTTATTAGCTCCAAAATGTCTAGGTAAACCACCACAATGTTTTTATCTTATTAAATTATGCCTCATTGATCCTTGTGGTATACAAAGTTGTTGTCCCCTGAACAACAGTTCATCTTGTATAAAATAGTCCATCCAAGGTGTCATATTAACACTAGTAGGCTCCATAAATACTAAATATGATCCCTAGTGAGATATATAATCCTCTAATTGAGGAGTCATTGTTAGTGCACTCTATTTTTTTAACACACAACAAGGAGGTAACACATCTATCAAAGGTTGTGAAGGTTTTTTGACTAAGGTAGGATGCCACAATGATGCATAGTAATTGTTTTTCAAATATTCAAGCCCATACACAAAATAGTGCAAGCCACCAACATTAATGAGATAGACTAGTTGTTTGTGGATTCCTATGCCCCTTTATGGAACAAATCTTCTTGAGTGATGTTATGCAATGCAAGGGGTCCTTGCAAGTAGATACACCCTGCAAAGATGATATCACAAAAATAAATAGACCAAAGAGTTAATGCAAAGATGTTAAAAAAAGATGGCTATGAAGATACTGTAAGAGATCCATGATATTAGTAGCTCCATCAACCAGATATTGGAAAATCATCCAAAAAAATAAATTATGATTTTAACTTCTCAAGCGACTAGCTATATGTAATGGAAGCCTTCAAACAACAAGTTTGTGATGTCAATGGGTTACGCAAGTATAACACAAATTGTCAAAAGATATTCAAATTGGTTAGATATTAAAATGAAGGGTGTTGAAAATATGAAGTAATAACCCACTTAAAGTCGTAATCTTCAATTGATCACCAAGAAGAATACCATCCACATGAACAAGAAAGTAGTTCACTATGAGCAAGAAGAGAACTTGATCAAATGAAGATCTATGATGAATTGATCTAGAATGATTTAAAAATGTACGAGAGTGTTCCTTATATAGGCAAGGACAGAGATACTTAGATAACCACCTTAGTTACAATCATTTAATTCCTAATGCACAATTATAAATGCATGAGGGAAATATTAAATGCCTAGACAGCTACATGCCTATTTGTTGTGCAATTTTCACACACACGCCCCACCAAAGGCGGGGACCCTCTGTTTGCTTGCTTTGTTTGATCTCTTCTCCTTTAGGGTTTGGTTTCCCACAATTTTGGCTTTGCTTCACCCTGAAATTTAGTGTCTTATTGCAACATCATGATCATAGTCTAGCTCTTAGAAGTTTGCCTCAACTCAGAGTTTCACCCAAGGGCTAAAATTGACTAAGTAAAGGAGAGGTCCAAAAAATCCGATCTCCCTTAGATTTCCCAAGGTTCAGTTCACCTGGGGATTCCTACCTACCTTGGATTTTCTGGCTTGAACTCATTTTCGAGAATCCAAGCTACCTCAGATTCCCAAAAAACCAATTTTGAGGTGAATTTTCATCATCACTTATAAATATTTTTTGCACCAGTGGATAGAGGATGAAAAATTAGGCTAGGTTGCTATTTGAACTTTTAAAAAATTCCTTATAGAAAAAGAGTTATGAAGTTTAGGGGATTTTGACCTGGTTTGGATTTCAGGTAATCCGAGCTACCTCAGATTTTCCAAAATTTCCTTTTTTGGAAAAATCCAAGCCCCCCTCAAAATCCCAAAATTTTCCAAAAATGGAATTTTTTCCAAAATGTAATCTTTTTCTTCTCAAAAATGAAAAATTTCCAAAAATGGTAAACTTTCAAATTTTGGGAAATCCGAGCTACCTCGGATTTTCTGGAAGGATTAACCATTAGGTAATCTGAGCTACCTCAGATTTTTCGGGAGGATTAAGCATCGATTAATCCAAGCTACCACATATTTTCCAAAATTTCCTTTTATGGAAAAATCAAAGCCCCCCTCAAAATCCTAAAATTTTCCAAAAATGGATTTTTTTTTCAAAATGATTTTTTTCCTAAAATGCATTTTTTCCGAAATGGAAAATTTCCAAAAATGGAAATTTTTTCCTTGAAATTTTAAATGTTCTCAAAAATGAAATTCTTGAAATGGAAAAAAAATTGAAAATACAAAAAATAATAAATTTTCAAAAATGGAAAGTTTTCTTAAAAGGCCAAAATTCTCAAGTTTAATTTGGATATTTTATGGATTAGATTTTTAAGATGTGAGCTACTAATGATGATATCTATTTTTCAGGATTAAACAAATCAAAAGAGGGACCTGCATATGGATTTGTGTCAAGAGGGAAATCTAGAAGAGTTCAACTCAAATATTAAATGTGGGGCCTGCATAAAAATTTGTGCCACCAATTGTATACCAATTGGAGAGGTGCCTTTAACAAGGAAAGACATGTGAAGCTATATTTATTCTCCAATGAGGATTTTCTCAAAATTGATGTCATTGGGCCATAATGTAACTAAATGCAATTGATTGGATGATGATGTACCATGAGCTCCCAAATTAAATGTAACAACTTTATGCTTCTAGAAGTGCAATTGCAGCCATTGGATGAATTAAATCCTTACCATTGGTTTAAAATGCAATTTTATATATAAGGCCAGTTCCTTCTCATTTGTAAGGGTTAGAATAGGTTAGAAAATCTGATTAGAAGCTGTAGAAAGCCAAAATTGGCTAAGTTAGGAGTTAGATTATGCAAGATAGTAGTTGTAGGAGAGAAGAGGGACTGGAAATTGTTATATAATGCTGGAGAAGTTAATGCAATTGGATTGTTGATTTGGAAAGCTTTGTGTTACACTTTGACATTTTATGGTTTCTTGTTATTGATTCTCAGATGGTAAAATGTGAATGATGTTGATCGATCTTTGGTCCATACTTTTAGCAATTTGTTGATTGTAAGTTGTGTAAAGTTAGTTTGGGCCTTATTTTGTGCTAAGTTCAACTATGGATGCTTGTTTACATTGTGCTAGTTAGTGGGTATGTGAATAACTATTCATAGTCTGAAAATATTCAGTTCTATTAGAAGATTGTATCATTTCTACAGAGTTATGGGTTTGTCCTTGATCAAGCAGAGAATAATTTTATTGGGGATCTGTCTATTTCTAGCATTCATCATTGTTGTGATCGATCTTAAGAGTTAGTTTAGAATCTCTTTCAACCCTTTCTCTTTTGCTATTTCTTTGAATCTAGGTTAGTTTTAGGATTGAAAGCATCGTCATATTGTTACATTTGATGAAAGTACACTTCCAACATTGTTCATTTGTAAGGCCCCTTGTGATTACCAACAATTTTCACATATTATCTAAGGTGTTTATGCACTATGAAGACCTGACATTAGAGATCTTGGGGTTATCTCTTGAGGCTTGTTGATAGAGATTTACCTTTCAAGAGAGATAAGATTTCCATATTCTATCTTAGTTGTTGCTATGCAGAAAACACCATCAACAGATTGGTGCTAGAAGGAGGGCTAAACGAAGTTGACATAGCTGGAAGTTGGATGAGCCTTTATGTTGAAAATATTTGATATGATAGATCTCTAAATCGAAAAAGTACAAATTTTGAGTCAAGAAGGAAAAGTAGTCTTATGTTTTTCATGATGGGGATAGTTTTCAGATTGATTTTCCTTAACTTTGTGAGTCTATAAACAAGAGATTGGATCTTTGGAATAGTAAGGTTTTGCATCACTATGCATCATCAGAAAAGTGTAGAATTCATAGTACCTGTAGGCATAGTGACCTAGAATGTCTGTCCTTTTTCAGGTAAAATCGAGAGGATTGTGCAAAGGTATATTTTCATGCAAAACCTGTCTGAACCACCAGCCTTTACAGATTTAGAGTTTACTGATGTTGCAGTAGATACATTCACATAGATAGTTGAAGATCAGCTTGGTGGTGGTAAGTGTTTGCAAGATTTCATCTCATCTAAATGGTGTAGAGTTCATAATGCAACCCATTTAGAGTTCACTTGCCATTCATGTGTAGACATCATTATTAAAGTTGGGAGACCTCTAGAGTGGAAGGAAAATTCAGACAAGGAATGCACTATAGAAAAGCCAACAAATTCTAAATCCAAAAATGATGTTGCAGCTAATGTTGAGGTGGCTCAGGAAGGGACTGTGTAAGGGATACAAATTTGAGGCATTAGATTTAGCAGACGAACACTTAAGTGAAGAGCTACCTATAAAGATCAAGGAGCATGTTCTTATAAAGGTTAGTCAGATTCCTAAAAATATAGTGGAGGATGAGCTACAAGAGGAAGGAGTTACCATGCAAGTTCCTCCCATTCAGAATAAGGATCCAATATAGACTAGATATGAAGAGTTTGTTGCCAGCATTATAAAAAAATGGTCAAGCTTGAGTTATATAGTCTTCCTAGAGGACTTGTTGTTACTAGCTTGGTATAGGATATATGAGGAAGAGCATTCAGAATTCGCATGCTTCAAGTTCTAGGCAACCATAAAAGAGGTGAAAGAAAAAGTGCAACTGCTACAACATACAAGGGATACACAAAAAGATACATCAAACAAGTCTCTGATAGAGGAATTCCAACAAGTTGTTGATGGATGTCTTGAAGAACATGGGGAAGCACTTAATGAACGATTCAACATTCCTAAAAACTGTGATGAAGAGTCCGAACCAATGCCAATAGAGGAAGAATTCAGGGAGTTCTCTCATTTATCAAATTATGTTTTTTCTATGTATATTGATGAATTAAGCACTGAAAATTTATAGACTTTATGCATCAATGATGAGATAGCTAATGTGGCTCATATTGATGTACATGAAAGCTTGAATGATGCCGAAAAAAATAATATGAGAGTCATAATTGGTGGACTTGACAACATACTTGTAGGTGAAAATGTGCTTGAAGATCAGTCTGCGATGCCTCCCGATGAACATCTTGTTGAGAAATTTGTCGTACAAGACAATTTTTCTGCACTTTCATCATTGATCCCTCGTGAAGATAAACAAATAGGTGAAAAGTTCCATGATTTTAATTATGAGTTTGTTCAATCTGAATTTCACCTTGGAATGCTTAATGACAATTTTGACTCTATTAAATTGCAAGTTTCTAGCATAATAGGACTACTATACCATCAATTGAGACATCCTGATAATACTAGGATAAACTCTTCACAATTGGAGAATGATGAATACAACACTCAGTCTATAGAAGTACAAAACTAGGTTGTTTCTTTCCTTAATGTGAATTTTAAAGTTTATCAATTTGATTATGGCAGTTTGGGGAAGACAACTTGCATATGGGCTAATCATGGTCCTAATGAGTTACCTCAGTTATTGATTATTCCTGATTATGAGCTTGATTTTAAATGCTACAATGTGGGGATTTATTTTGCTGAGTATAAAGACAAATTTGCATTCTTGAGGAATGTTACCACTAAATTACTGCTTGTTCATGCATTGATTAACCATATGGGGGTGGGACTCAATTCTCCTTGTCTGATCATGAGCCATTTTGAGTCTCTTTGTACATAATGTTGATTTTGAATAGATGTAACTTGCTCTGCTTCTATAGGTCTTCATTAATTTTCTTTTGTTTTCTTTGGGTTGGTTTGCTTTAGTATTAGGTCTTCCTTTCCTTTCATTGTCTTCTTTGGTTAGTTTAGGTTTTCTTTGGTTGTTGCTTCGCTTCTCTGGCTTGGGTTTCTTTGTTTTCTAGTTGGGGAGGTTTCTTTTTCGCGCAACAACCATTTTATTATCTAGGACCGTTTCTGAGTATTTTATTGATGGACTTTAATCATGTGTCTTGAATGGATGGTTAAGATTTTCTATTAGTGTCAAACGGTCTGAATTTTTGATTTAAAGAGGATGGGTCATTGGTCTAATTTGAACTTGAAATATTTTGAAATCTTATATCATTCATACATCTTAAGAATCTTGAGGTTGTAGTAGGGTCCTTGTGGGGTCTTGTTAGCTAAAAATCCTAAATTTTTGCTTCAACACCACTGTGGTTCTCATCCCCAAGTGTGAACTTCATTGTTCACAGGTTGAAATGAGGAATGAATGAAAAGAAAAGAATATCAGAAAGCAAAAGGAAAGGAAAATATTGAATATCAAAAGAAAGAATTCAACTTATCAAGAGTATTTGAATATCTTTACTAAGGCTATGGAGGCCTGGCTGGTAGCAAATCTATGTTTGGGAGAGTCACAGTGATAACCTTGTTGGGGCTATGGATGTCTGACTCGCAACAAAGCTCTATCCAGGTTGGTTTTGGACCTAGAATCATTACGTAGCCTAACTTGACTGAGCTTGGTTTCTGCAATAATTCAAGGAGGGAAATGAACTCACTTGCACACACTTGGAATTTAAGTTTATGGAGGGTTCAGTCTACCTTTGGTCTTGATTCTTTAATCTTGCATTTTGATTTGTTTTCCTGATAGGGAGATTGAAACCAGAGATTCTGGGTTCTTGATTCTAGTTTGTCATAAAAAATGCTCTAGAGCATTTTCCTAGCAGGAATCACCATTTTTTGTGCACTTTTCGCACACATGCCCCACCAAAGGCGAGGACCCTCTTTTTGCTTGTTTCGTTTGATCTCTTCTCCTTTAGGGTTTGGTTTCCTACAATTTTCACTTTGCTTCACCTTGAAATTCAGTGTCATATTACAACATCATGATCATAGTCTAGCTCTTAGAAGTTTTCCTCAACTCAGAGTTTCACTCAAGGGCTAAAATTGAGTAAGTCAAGGAGAGGTCCAAAAGATCTTAGCTCCCTTGGATTTCACGAGGTTTTGTACGCTTGGAGATTCCTACCTATGTTGGATTTTCTGGCTTGAAGTCATTTCAAAGAATCCAAGCTACCTCGGATTCCCTGAAAACCAAATTTTCATCATCACTTGTAAATCTTTTTTGCACTAGTGGATAGAGGATGAAAAATTAGGCCAGGTTGCTTTTTGAACTTTTCAAAAATTCCTTATAGAAAAGAAGTTATGTAGTTTAGGGGATTTTGACCTGGCTTGGATTTTGGGTAATCTGAGCTACCTCGGATTTTTCAAAATTTTCTTTTTTGGAAATATTCAAGGCCCCCTCAAAATTCAGAAATTTTCCAAAAATGTAAATATTTTCTGAAATGTAATTTTTTTTTTCAAAAATGAAAAATTTCCAAACGTGGTAATTTTTTTTAATTTCAAGAAATCTGAGCTACCTCAGATATTCCGGAAGGATTAAGCATCAGGTAATCCAAAATATCTCATATTTTCTGAAATTTTATTTTTTGGAAAAATCCAAGCCCCCCTCAAAATCCTAAAATTTTCCAAAAATGATTTTTTTTTTCCCGAAATGCATTTTTTTTAAATGAAAAATTTCCAAAATGCAATTTTTTTCCTTGAAAATTTAAATGTTCCCAAAAATGAAATTCTTGATATGGAAAAACTTTCAAAAATGGAAAATTTCCCAAAGATGGAAAGTTTTCTTAAAAGGCTAAAATTCTCAAGTTTAATTTGGATATTTTATGGATTGGATTTTTAACATGTTAGCTACTAATGATGATATCTATTTTTCAGGATTAAACAAATCAAAATGGGGACTTGCATATGGATTCATGCCAAGAGGGAAATATGGAAGAGTTCAACTCAAATATTAAATGTGGGGCCTACATAAAAATTTGTGTCACCAGTTGTATACCAATTGGAGGGGTGTGCTTAAAAAGGAAAGACATGTGAAGCTATATTTATTCCCCAATGAGGATTTTCTCAAAATTGATGTCATTGGGTCATAATGTAACTAAATGCAATTGATTGGATGATGATGTACCATGAGATCCCAAATTAAATGTAACAACTTGATGCTTATAGAAGTGCAATTGCAGCCATTGGCTGAATTAAATCCTAGCCATTGGTTCAAAATGTAATTTTCTATATAAGGTTAGTGCCTTCTCATTTTTTAAGGATTAGAATAGGTTATAATAGTTGATTAGAAGTTGTAGAAAGCTAGAATTGGCTAAGTTAGGAGTTAGATTCTGCAAGATAGTAGTTGTAGGAGAGAAGAGAGACTAGAAATTATTATGTAATGCTGGAGAAGTTAATGCAATTGGATTGTTGATTTGGCAATCTTTGTGTTACACTTTGATAGTTTATGGTTTATTGTTCTTGATTCTCATATGTTAGATGTTAGTTTTCAGTTCTTTTACAATAATGGTAAAATGTGAATGATGTTGATCGATCTTCGTTCCATACTTTTAGCAATTTGATGATTGTAAGTTGTGTGAAGTTAGTCTGGGCCTTATTTTGTGCTACATTCAACTGTGGATGCTTGTTTACATTGTGCTAGTTAGTGGGTATGTGAATCAATGTTCATAGTCTGAAAATCTTCAATTTCCTTAGAAGATTGCACCATTTATGTAGAGTTGTGGGCTTGTCCTTGATCAAGCATAGATTGGTTTTATTGGGGATTTTTCCTTTTGCAACATTCATCATTGTTGTGATTGATCTTAGGAATTAGTTTAGAATCTCTTTCAACCATTTCTCTTTTTCTATTTCTTTGAATCTGGGTTAGTTTTAGGATTGAAAGCATCACCATATTGTTACATCTGATGAAAGTACACTTCCAACATTATTCACTTGTAAGGCACCTTGTGATTACTAACAATTTTCACATATTATCTAAGTTGTTTATGCATTGTCAAGACTTGACATTAGAAACCTTGGGGTTATCTCTTGAGGCTTGTTGATAGAGATTTACCTTTCAAGAGAGATAGGATTTCCATATTCTATCTAAGTTGTGCAGAAAATACTATCAACACTATTAATGAGATATATGGTTCCATTAAATACTAGTTTCTAGAATTCCACCTAGGAAATTAACTCCTAAGTAAACTTATTAATGATGTGAATAGGACCTCACTAATATCTAGTTAGGAAATATCCCCATTCACACCAACAAAACCCCATAAGTGCATCTTGGGAGTGTAGTTATTATGAAAATGATGCAATATGACGGGTCTTGGATACTCAACCATGTTAGGTACCCATGTACAAATGAAAATGTAATCTCTTACAAATAAAGAAAATCAGAAAGCCTCATGGGATGAAACTCCTCCCCAAAAAAGAGAAATAATGAAAAATCTAATGCTAATCATGTATAGGTAATCGAAGTGATGATGGAGGTCTCAACATCAATACCTGATAGAATACATTCATCACAAGAGTACAATACTATGATCCCTTCATTGAAGGAATGGATGGAGACTAGATTTCCCCCTTGAATGAAGTGTCCTCGGTTTCAAGCCAAAAGAGTGTCCAATGATGACAAACCACATGTCTCCCTCTAGGAAGAAAAATAATGAATGGTATATGTTGGAGAAAATCCAACTCCATGATGAAGTGAAAGGGAATAAGCCTCATATATGAAATGTCTGAAAAGGAATCAAGTGCCTCCAAGGATTTCTCACCATAATCAGGATCCCCAATCAAGGTCAAAACAATGGAATATGGACACTCAATAAAACTCTCCAAAGTAGAATCTACATAGAGGAGAGATATCCCCTCAAGAATATCCTCCTAACCTATAGAAATATCCAAGTTTGTAATACTTGAAACAAAGCCATCCTCTAATCCCAAGTGTCAAAAAAAACATGTCCTGTTGGACTGAATGACATTATGATGGAGCCACACAAAGAAGAGCCAGATCCAACTAGGCACAATAGCCATTATGTGAAATACTACCCACCCTAGAATCTTGGGACTTAGGAACATAAGAATCACCATCATTCAATAGAAGTGGGAGAAAGTATATACCTTAGATTGATGATCTGTTGGATGCTATTGATATGTGGTTGTCATTGATGTCAACACTATTGGCATTAATGTCTCTAAGGCTATATACGTCGAGGATATTGAGAAAATTGTAATAAAATAAGTTGCAGGTTGTTAGTGGTGTAGCAAAGTTCAGTATGTTGGCTAGTTTAGTATGTTGATGATAAGAGGTTGTGGATTAAAGTGTTTTTTGTCAATTATATCTAGTTTATCCACATTATGTTTCAGAGATCCACATGAATATTTGATCGAGTTATGAGTGTCTATGTTTTGACAATTTTTTTGTTACTTCAGTTGGTGTTCCTGATAGAGGATGATGTGATTCTAGTAAGATGAGTTGTTGTGGCTGCTTCTGTGGTGATTCATGATGCTCATGGATGTTTCTAGATCATGCTCTATCTTTTTTGCACATTTGCATTGATCATTGTGCTTGCGATTGGTGATTTTCTTTTGCGTGTTCATGTTTTTCATGTTTTTAGCCAACAAGGTGATTGTAGCATGTTGTGGATCTTCGAGGAATAATTTTTGAAGGTGTTTCATGTTTGAAGATGTTGTTTTGGGTCTTCACTATGTTGTGGCTGACATTGGTTGATTCACATTAATAATTGTTTATTGATTTGGGCCAATAGTGTGTACATGTTTTATATTTTGTTGAAGTCGATATGTAGATGATGTTATCCCTAGTTGTGGATATATATGAGCAATTGTTTTATCATTTGAATATGTGTGTGTGTGAGATGTTTGAGTTTTGTGTGTGAATAATGTTCTGATCATTCAAAGGAAGAAGTGAAGTGTGAAGAAGAGTGAGAAGATGGTTATCTGCTTAACCAGAACTATAATCATGCATTAGCAAATGCTATTTTCTCATTTCAAAATCTTGTGGATGTAATCCAATTTTTTTTGTAAGATAGTGTGTCTTCCTTTGGGAAATAAGCCTTGTTTTTTAGCAGTGAGCTCTAGGAAGTGTGTCTGAATGCATGTTCATTCCCATTTATTATTCTTTTATAATTTTAGCAGAGTATAATCTTGTGGACTAACCTCCACCATGGTTTTTCCCCTAACAGGGTTTCAACATAAAAAATCTTGGTGTTATGTTTGTTTCTAATGTGGTGATGGTTTATGCTTTCATGTTTATTTATCAGATCTAAGAATAAGGTTAATAAGTTTAATTTGTTTAATTTCTAAGACAACTGATTTACTCCCCCATATCAATTTTTTACCCTTGTGTTGTGAAAAATTGGTATCAGAGCAGGTTCTTCAGAAGAAGTTTAATAGCTTGAGGTGATCCAGGATGGCAACATATAAGAAGGATAGTCTGAGATTTGATGGAACAAATTATTCTCTGTGGAAGACTCAAATGGAGTGTCATTTGAGATGCATTGTGGATCCTTACTAGACAATTACAAAGAATAGATATATCATCCCACAAAATGGTCCTTCTACTTTAGTTGAGATTAAGGATGTCGAGTACAATATCAGGGCTAAAGAAGCATTGTTGAGTGCTCTGATTGATTCTGAGATGACAAATATTATGGATTTGAAGATTGCTTATGAGATCTAGAAAAAATTGGAAACTTTGTATGAAGGTGATGCACATGTGAATATTGCTAAGTTGCAAATCCTAAAATAGAAATATGAAATTTTGAGAATGGGTGATGATGAGAACAGTACTTCATTTATGCAAAGAGTGAATGAACCTGTATGTAGTATCAAATGTACTGGTGGAATATTGGAAGAATAAAAGATTGTTGCTAAAGTGTTCAGATCCTTTCCTATTGCATACAAATCCAAAGCTAATGCTATTGAGGAGATACAGACTGTGACAAATGTAACCAAATATATGTTGATTGGTAAGCTTACTACTTTTGAGTTGAGTGAGTTTGGTGATTATCTTCGTAAGACAAAATCTACATTCAAGGCTACTATTTCTGGAAGGGATTAGTAGAGATATGATATGAGTGAAATTTCTTCTAGAAAGGTGTTCAAACTAGGAGAAGAATTGCAGAAGAATATTGTTTGATCTTGAAGACTAAGCCTAATAGTGTTAATGAAGCATGCAAAGATGAACACTGGGTGGAAGCAATGAAAGAAGAACTATTGGAAATTGAGAAGAATGATACATGAATTCTTGTTCCTAGACCTAAGGAAAAAAATATAATTGGAACTAAATGGGTCTTTAGAAACAAACTAAATGAGCAAGGTGAGGTTGTCAGAAACAAAGCAAGATTGGTGTGTAAAGGATATTCTCAGATGGAGGGAATTGAATTTGAAGAGAATTTTTCTCCTAATGTTAGGATATAAGCTATGAGACTATTTCTTGCTTATGCTACTTACAAAAACTTTAAGGTTTATCAGATGGATGTCAAGTCAACATTTCTAAATGGTGAACTAGAAGAAGAAGTGTATATTGAGCAACCTGATGGATTTCAATTGACTGGTCAGGGTGATATGGTTTGTTAGTTGAAGAAAGAATTGTATAGACTTAAGCAAGCCCCAAGAGCATGGTATGGTATGGTATTTCAATATTGATCATGATAAAGATTTTATTGTTGAAGTATTTGTTGATGATATCATTTTTGGAGGAGATGATAGTTTGTGCATGAAGTTTGTTGATGAGATGCAAAATGAGTTTGAGATGTCTATGACTAGAGAAATGAAATTCTTTTTGGGATTGCAAATTACTTAGCTAGATAAAGGGATCTTTATATCTCAGTCCAAGTATGTGAAATAATTACTCAAGAAGTTTGGTATGGAAGATTCAAAGCTAGTTGGTACACCTATGGTGACTAGATGTAAGTTGACACAAGATGATGATTCTCCTAAAGCAAACCAGACTAGATATAGATCGATGATTGGTAGATTGCTCTATTTGACCCAAACTAGACTTGATATCATGAGTTTCATATGTATTGTTGCAAGATTTCAAGCTGATCCTAAGGAATCTCTTGTGAAAGCTGTGAAGAAGATTTTCAAATACTTGAAGGGAATAGTTGATTTTGGCCTATGGTATCCTAAAGAAGATGACCTTACTTTGAGTTCCTTTAATGATGTTGATTGGGTAGGAGATGTGAATGAGAGAAAAATTACTAGTGGTGGTGCATTTTTCTTGGGAAAGAAGTTGATTTCATGGTTAAGTAAGAAGCAGAATTCCATTTCTTTATCTACTGCAAAGGCATAATACATTGTTTCTATTAACAATTGTACTCAAGTATTGTGGATGAAGAAAATTTTGAAAGATATCAAAGTTGTGTATGATGATCCTATTGCTATATTATGTGATAATTCAAGTGCAATTAACACTTATAAGAATCCAGTGCTACATTAAAAAATCAAGCATATATCTATCAAGTTTCACTTTTTGAGAGAGAATGTGAGTGAAAAGGAAGTTAGATTGGAGTATGTACCCACTAAGGAACAAATTGCATATATCTTTACCAAACTATTTCCTAAGGATAATTTTGAGTATCTCAGAGGGAAGCTAGGGGTGATTTCCCCTCCTAATCAAAACTAAGATGCATTGACTTGCATCAATCTATTCATTTCATAGTCATATCTTGATCCAGATTGATGTTGTGGTGGCTACTACTTAGGGGGAGTAGTCAAATGTTCAAAAATGTGGTTTAGATCTTGTCTGGAGAAAGATACACTTTATCTTTGTCATTGATGTCAAAGGGGGAGAAGAGTCATGTGAAAAGCTATGAATTATCTGGGGAGAAGAGTCAAAATCTAAGGGGGAGAACATGCTAAGAGATAGTTGCGTTGATGGTGTTTTTCACATCATGTGTTGCCATCAATACAAAAAGGGGGAGATTGCTGGATGGTGCTAATATGTGGTTTTCATTGATGTCAACACTACTAAAATTAATGTCTCTAAGGCTGTATATGTCGAGGATATTGAGAAAATTGTAATAAAATAAGTTGTAGGTTGTCAGTGGTGTAGTGAAGTTTAGTATGTTGGCTAGTTAAATATGTTGATGACAAGAGGTTGTGGATTAATTTTTTTTTCTTCTTAGTATATCTAGTTTATCCACATTAAGTTTCAAAGATCCACATGAAGATTTGATCGAGTTATGAGTGTTTGTGTTTTCACAGTTTTTTTCTTGCTTCAGTTGGTGTTCCTGATAGAGGATGATGTGATTCTAGTAAGATGAGTTGTTGTGGATGCTTCTGTGGTGATTCATGATGCTTGTAGATGTTTCTAGATCATGCTCTATCTCTTTTGCATATCTGCATTGATCGTTATGCTCGTGATTGGTGATTTTCTTTTGTGTGTTCATGTTTTTCATGTTCTTAGCTAATAGGGTGATTGTAGTGTGTCGTGGATCTTCGAGGAATAATTTTTGAAGGTGTTTCATATTCAAGGATGTTGTTTTTGGTCTTCACTATGTTGTGGCTAACATTGGTTGATTCACATTAATAATTGTTTATTGATTTGGGAAGACAATTTGTACATGTTTTATATTTTGTTGAAGTTGACATGTAGATGATGTTATCCCTAGTTTCATATATATATGAGTGGTTTTTTTATCATTTGAAGATGTGTGTGTGCAATATTTGTGAGTGCTATGTGTGAATAATGTTCTAATCATTCAAAGGTAGAAGTGAAGTGTGAAGAATAGTGAGAAGATGTTTATGTGCTTAACCGGAACTGTAATCAGGCATTAGCAGATGTTATTTTCTCAGTTCAAAATATTTTGGATGTATTATGAATGTTTCTGTAAGACAGTGTGTCTTCCTTTGGGTAGTAAGCCATGTTGTATTTAAGCAATGAGCTCTAGGAATTGTGCATGAATGCATGTGCATTCTCATTTATTATTCTTTTATACTTTTATCAAAGTAAAATCTTGTGGACTAACCTCCACTGTGGTTTTTACCCTAACAGGGTTTCCACATAAAAAAATCTTGGTGTTATGTTTTTTTCTGATGTGGTGATGGTTTATGCTTTCATATTTATTTATCAGATCTGAGAATAATGTTAATAAGTTTATTTTGCTTAATTTCTGAGATGACTAATTCATCCCCCCTCTTAGTTGTCTACCTTGTGTTGCCAAAATGATCAACCCAACATAGAAGAATAAGCTCTCATGTCATCTTCTAAATGAGTACTGAGTCGGATGAGAACTCAATTGTATTTCCATCCTGAGTAATCTGATAAACTGAGAATAGATTATGGACCATCTCAGGTATATATTCTACATAATGAATATTCCTTGAAGACAAATTAACATCACACATACTAGCTACATGAACCATAACTGCATTGGTAGTCAACATTGTATAAAACTTAGGTGCTCTAAGTGATCCTCGAATGATGTAATCAAAACATCTAGCAATGTCCCTTGATGCTCCTGAATCAATAATACATCCTTCCCATTTATCAACAAATGTAGTAATCAATGGTTAACCCTTACCTCTATAAGAGATAGTTCCTATTTCCTTTTTAGGTGGTGGTTCCTCATGTGTGGTATAAGAAGGTGAACTAGATGAAGAATGAACTAAAATATTGTTATCTTTGAGAAGTTGTTTCAACTCATGAATCTCATTCTTGAAGCATGCTTGTTCACTATACCCTCTCCCCTAGGAAAAGGTACGTGTGGGCTTCTCTTTCTTAGGTTTTCCCTCTTTGGAAGAGGTGTTGGAAATCTCATTGGATCCTGTCTTAGCTTTACCTTTCTTGCCTTTCCCCTTAGGTCGTGTGGTGATAAATGCATGATACTTTGAAGTGACATCATTTTGATTTAGCTTGGATTGCTCCATAATCAATCTCTCACAGAAAACCTCTGATGATGGCATCACAAAATTATCACCCAGTCCATCCATAGTTGAATCAAAAGAAGTAGCAAAATAGGAAAATGCACCCTTTAACTTTGACAAGATCAATAATATGCACTCCTTATCATTTTTATCCTTACCACATCCTACTAACTGAGTATGTAAATAATCCTCAATGTAGGATATGCATAAATGGAAAGGGCTGCCAACTCAGCTTCTAATTGTAATGCTCTAACATCACTTATAGAACCAAAGGGATCCTTATATTTGTCCCATACTTCTTATTTTTTCCCTAAAATTTAAGTACTACTACATTAAAATTTCAAATTTTCACCAAATAGATTTTATTTTTTTAAACAAACCTAGTATTTTAGAAACTACATTGAATTTGCTACATATTCTATTTTTATATATTTTTGAAATAAGATAGATAACTTATTCTATTTTTTATGTCAAGTTGCCTAACTCTGATTTTTTTGATTTTTTTGCCACTTAAGGGCCTATTTTTTCCATGATGATCCTGCACATAGCCCTTAATAGTTGTAAAAAGAATGCACTGCCTAGTCTTGTGATGGTGGGGTTGTGCACTAGTTGAGCTTAGGGTAGAGCCACTCCCTGAGTAGAGCCCATGGTCCTAGATATGATCATGGCCAGCAGTAAGGTGCTAATTCCCTTGGTGGTTGCATTGAATAACTAGCAGTAGGCGAGCCATGGATGGAAAGAGTTAGCAAGAGGTAGTCAACAAATGATAGTGAATGCAACACAATTCAACAAAGCAGTAAATGTCAGTTGAAAGGTACACTAGAAAGTGACAAGAAATCTTGCAAATGTTGCAAAAAAGGTACTTCCCTAACAAAAACCTATGAGTAGAGAATGTCAAATAATTTTTTATGTTGCCAATTGGAAATTAAAAATCTAATACATATACTGATTACAATTTTCAAACCTGCATTTAAAACATAAAAGCCAACTACCAATTTTAAATTGTGCCCTCTTTGAAATATGGAAGCCAACCATAATTAATAAAATTGACCACCAAATTTAATTAATAGCCCGTGGAAAATAAATATTTTCCACCACTATTGTAATATGCTAACCTTGAATAAATAACAACCCCTATAATTTCTTTTCTACAACTATTGAAAAAAAATCCCAAATGATAATTATTTTTTGAAACTACAATGATGAATAATGTCGACTAGAGGATGAATTTTTTCTCCAACACTTGTACAATTTGTAACTTTTCCCACTAATATTGCTACAAAAATCCTCTAATGTCCTTTAGATAGTGAAGTTGAATTGTGATGAATGGGTACACAATCCTTAGGTTTTCAGACCTTCTAAACATAATGGTAGAGTCAAATCAGACCCAAAGTGCCTCATAAATTAGTTGTCTCGCATATGAGAACAACTATCCCTTCAAGGAAACCCTTCAACCTATGATAATCTCCTTAACTCAACTTCTCGATATGAGATGGATCTCTTATGGCCTAAGATCTGATACCATGTTGTACATATGAAGCAATAAACCACTTGAAGTTGTAGCCTTCAATGGATCACTAAGAGGAATACCATCCACATGAATAAGAAAGTAGTGCACTATGATCAAGAAGATAACTTGATCAAATTATAATCTATGATGAATTGATCTAGAATGATTTGCAAATGTACAAGAGCATTTCTTATATAAGCAAGGAGAGAGGTAGATGGATAACCAACTTAGTTACAATCATTTTGGAATTTCAATTCGCACCTTTGGAATGTGGATTAGAAATGGACAACTATGCACATATAAACTGCTTTTTGAATTAGGAGGGGAAGCTCCCTCTTTGTTGATGTTGCTTAAAATAAAGCAAACTAAAATAATTTTCCAATCTTTTTGTTCAACTAAGAACACAAGGTAACTATAAAATTGAAGCATCGTAGCTAAGTTTTTCTATTTTAGAAGTTCAACTATGACCAAGCCTACTCTAATGATGCTTCTAATTTCTCAAGTAAACACAGAGAAAGAGAATTAGAAATGAACAAGGAAGGATTCTCTAACATAAATACTTAAATAAACTCTCTCTCAACACACATCTACTTACTTTCAATGCAAGCTAAAATGAAGATCATATAAGCATAACACATAAAATGGAAATTTGAGACATTATATCAGGGAAAAGTAGGCACAAGACTTTAATTATCAAATCTCAAGAACAAAGATCACACTTCTAGGACAACAAGATTGTAGAAAAATAGGCTTACAGTTTAGCGATCAACAAGAATACATTGACACAAGACACAAGGACTGAACAATAACTTGTAACTAAAGAGGCTTGCACACTTGTTCTTACACAAAGTGAACTAACACTGAATAACAACTTGTAGCATTATAGGCTTGCAATTTTCTATCACAAGCACGGTTCCAAAAATAATGGGCAAGGCTACCCTTATTTATACACAAGTAGAGGAGTAGGGAACCCTATAATCTCCTTGCTTTTACAACTAAGACTTGCCAACATGCAAATTTATTTCTAAGACTAAACAAGATAAACATCTAACCACCTCTGAAAGCATAAAAAAGGGGAAATGCTAACTATTACAACTTGCTTTCTTTCTCTTCTTTAAAGAGTGGATAAGAATTGAGACAAGAATAGAAAGAAAGCTGGAAGAAAGCTTCTAGATGACTGTTACTTTAAATATTGTCCACATCCACCAAAAAGATGATTTGTTTCTTGATTTTAAGTGGAGAGTGTTGCTGAAAATATAATGCTAATCTTCCTTGAAAATGCAAGCTCTCCAAAAACAAGTTGGGACTTGGGTTTTGTGGAAAATCACGTTTTGGAGAAACCAAGCTGCTCAGAAACTAAAAAAGCTAAATCCATCCTAAAAAAGCAACCAAAAAGCAGTTTCTCGAAGAGGGAAAAAATTCCCAATGTTCAAGAGGATGAAAAAGTGGAGAGACCCATGTGATAAAAATTAAGAAAAGAGGAGTGGTTGTTCTGAATAAGCAATGCCCTAGAAGTTTGGAGCACGAAAAAGTGTTCCTCTTTGCTCACTAATCTTGAAACTACAAAGAACACTAAAAAAGCCCACCATTTGGGTCTTCAAATCTTCATTGAGAGGAAAGAGAAAACATTCTTGCTCTGGATGCCAACCTACAAAAATGAATAATGGAAGGAAAATTCTCTCTTAAATAAGTTGAGGTTGAGAGAAATCTGCTTTGTTTTTGTTTTAAAACTTTTAGAGTCTATCCCAAGCAAGTTCATCAAACTTGGACGCTTTCTTTAATGTTAAAAGATAAAACTTGAAAAAAATTCTAAGGCATTAAGCCTTGGCTGCCAATTTCCTCCTGGGGCATTTTTCCTTTCCAAACAACCATTTTTTCATCATTTTGATTTTATTTACTTGATTTTACCCTTGGTTTGATCTCAATTTTTGGACACTCGATGAATCCCATGATCTAGCAAAATGATCCATCATGAAGCCTGGCTAATTCTGAGAAGATTATCCTAGAGGAAACTTTGGATAAAAAATTATTTGACCCCTAAAAAAGCTAGGCACCCTTGGCTATTTGGGGCGCCCATGATGACCAGTGTTAGTCATTTTTCTTAAAATTTACACTTTCTATGTTTTCTCATCTCCTAATGAATTTGTAGTTCTGAGAACTAGACTATCATGGCAATCTGTATGTTAGATTCACTAAATAGTTCATTGAATTCTGAGGAGGGTGCTCTTGACACATCACCTGAAAAGTTGATTTGGAGCCTCAAAATCTTCGGCACCCTGGGCTACTTGGGGCACCCATATTATACATACTTAGTCTCTTTTTTGGATTTTCAACTTTTACACTTTCATTATGATCTTTTGATGAATTCTCAATTCTGTATGATCCAGAGGTCTGATGAATTGATGGCTAGGCTCATTGGATAGCTTGGAGGATTCTAAAGGGGGTCTCCTAGGAATGATATTTCCTAAAAGTTGAATCTTGAGGTTCAAAAGCTTGGGTGCCCCTGGCTACCTGGGGTGCCCAAGTCTTCTAGATTTAAATTTTATTATGATATTTTCAACTTTCTTTTGACTTTTAGCATTTTTCTCATGTTTCTCCCTCTGTTCCACCTTTGATATCTGGTGATTATCAACTCTGATTGATTAAAAAAGACATCCATTGCGAAGCTAGAATAATCTTGAAGACAATGAGCATATTAGAAAACCCTAATTGCTAGATTAGGTCCTCCAAAAGGTTGGGTTCCTCTAGCCACCTGGGGCACCCAAAGTTCCCAGACTTAGGATATTTTCTATTATTTTCATGGTTTTCATTTTTCCACTTTGTTGAGACCTCTCCGTTTGATCTCAAATTCTAGGTGACTAATTGATCTAATGAATACACTGCCAGACTCACTGTAGAGCTAAGAAGAATTTGACCAACATTTTCTAGGAGCACAAGACCTAATTTCATCATTTGATGCCTTGAAAAGTGGGGCACCCATGGATGGCAGACTTGCTTTTTGTTTTGCAATTTTCAATTTTCTCCTTTGTTTGATGTGCTTTTCATTTCCTCATCTACTTGAGATGAAAAAATTTCTCAGGCATGAGTGTTTGGATGCCTAGACTGAGCTGGGGTGCCTGAAGCTTCCAGAATTAACCATTTTTTCTCACTTTTCAAGATTCTTCAACTGTCATTCTCCATTCTTCATTTTGCATGCACGTTCATCATTTTCATCTTTTGTTCAGTACTTGAATGTTTGAATCTGACACCTAGCAGCTGACTAACCTCCATTAATGACCTTGGACCTCATGAAATGGATTCTGAAAAAGTAGTTTAAACCTGCTAGGGTAAAACTAATCTTTTGATGATTTTGACTACACCAAGCTGATGAGGAAGTATTTTCGACCAATCAAAATCAGTTTGAACCCTAGAAGCCAAACTTTCTGTTTTTAGAAATTTTCTATTTTTTATAAAATTTTGCGAACATCTATTTTAAAAGAAACCCAGAAAAGACACAGAAAAAGTTATATTTTTAGAAAGTTCCAAAAAATAGAAATATTCCTAAAATTTAGGGTCGAAAAAATGAGATTTGGGTTTTGTAGACTTGGTCACTCTGAGCAGACCTAGATCGTCAGATTTTGGAAATTTTGAGTTTTTTGACCCTCATGCAAGACATGTAAACCCCAATTTTGACATTTTTTGACAAATTTGACAAGACTTTTAACCATTCCTGCAAAATGCTTAAGTGTAGCGAAATTTTTAATTTGGAGTACAACAAATCATTAAATGCCTAATGCATAATTATAAATGCATGAGAGAAATATTAAATGCCTAGATAACTACATGCCTATTAATGAGATATGGTCCCATTAAATACTAGTTTCTAGAATGCCACCTAGGAAACTAACTCCTAAGTAAACTTATTAATGATTTGAATAGGTCCTCACTAATATCTAGTTAGGAAATATTCCCTTTCACACTAACAAAGGGAAATACTTATATTTATATGACTATCAACAAATTTCACATTAACCATCTTGATAAGCTAGCAAAGGACATTAAATTTATGAATATATTAATGATGACAATAAAACATTAGATTTAGGACTTAATTAGGGAAGACAGGGACATTGGGGCATCCTAGTCATGCCCTATTTTAATTTTTATATTTTTGTTAAATATTTCCAAGATTTCATTTGATTTTTTTAAAATGGTAATTAAATGGGTAATAAATAAGTACATTTAGGTACACACACTTAGGTACGAGCCAGCCATAATGTGAAATTTTCAAGGGTAACAATTTAGGATAGTATAATTATGAGTGAATCTCATTGTGCAATCAAATTAATCTACTTATACTTTTATCTCTACCCTTTCTTATGACATAGAGTAAATGGTAGGTGTGACCTTATTGATAACATCATTGATAGGTGTAAAATAATGCTATTGATTCACATGTTTGTGAAATAAATTATGATAGGCATATGTGTTATGTATCTTTTATCTCACTCAAATTTTTAAATATGGAAATATAGTAATAGGTGCACTTGTCATTTCCTATGGGACTTAAGTTAAATAATGTGAAAGATATTCCTCCAAAATGTATCCCTTTAAATTTTCACACTTGTTTGGGCCCTCCTTGTTAAAATTAGGTTCATTTATGCCTTATTTGGTCCCATTTTACATTAACAAGCCTAATTAAATGCATTTTTCTATGGATAATCCTAACATATAACAAATGAAAAATCATAATTTAATATTTGAGGCTATGTGTTCTAGATCTAGTGATATAGGACTCATATACCCCTTTGGGTGTATGGGTCCTGTTGTGCCCTTAGCACACATGCCCCGTTCGGAACGGGGACCCTCTTTTCTTTCGCCTTGTCGGGTCTTTCGGGGCTGCCTCATTTTGCGTGCCCCTCCTTTTTTTTGACGTTTTGCATGGTCGATATTATCCTAAAGTTTCATCATGAAATTGACTACGTTCTCCCTTTTGGTTTTTGCTGCCCTCCGAGGCCTCGTGGGTTCCTTGGACCTTTTAGGCTCTGGGGCGGACCCAGGCCCCTCTGGGCCCGGGCCTCCGAGATTCCCTTATCGGGCTTCCCCCTTTCGTTCGCCGCCTCGGCGGCGTTCCCGGCGCGTCTTTCCGCCCTCCGGGACCCGCCCTGTCATTTGATGTTTGTGGTTCCTTGGGGATTTCCCAGGCGGCCCCTGCTCCTTCGAGCCCTGGGCTCCGGAAGTCCAAGTCCGGACTTCTGTCCCTGAATTTTCGTCCGCGATGGTGATCCTCCGGCAGCTGCCTGCCCCTCGGGCTCTCGGGTTTTGCTCGCCGCCGCCCTCCAAGTGCAAAGCGAGGCCCTCGGCGGTGATCTCCCTTCAGCCTCCCGCCCCCGGGATCCAAGCATCCCCTCTCCGCAGCCATTCGAAGTCCTCGTAGAGTTCCGCGGCAGCCATCGTTGCATGGCTTCCCACCTGCCAGATCCCGAAGTCTTCACCGCCGCCACCGACTCAAATTTGAAACCCACCAACTTTTGGTGCGATTGTACGTGCAATAAATGCGAGCATTAATGACTGATAGGGTATATAAACCGTGGTCCCCAATGTCATTTTAACTTGGCAAATTTGAGCAAATTGGAGCGGCGATTAAATTGGAGCCCACTGCAATTGGCATCATCGCGATCATCGACATCAGCATCGCCCTGTTAACCCTGCCGGTGAATCCCATCAACTTCCCGCTTAGCAAATTTGAGGTAGGCCATCCTCGTTCGCCCTCCTGCTATTTTTGATCTTTTGTGGATTTTGTTAAAATGAACAATCAAGTAAATTGCATAAAATTGAACATCACCCCATCGCGCCCGTAACCCATGTCTTCGAATTTGCTGGAACCCATCGGAATCACCCTCACCACCGGCCCGGGACTTGTCTGCGTCGTGGACGTTCTTCGCACAGTGCAAAGGTCCCCGCCGGGCCCGAAACCCTCCATCATCGTTGGAATCCGGAGCCACAAACCCCGATGGAGGTCCGCCCTTCCAGGCCCGAATCTCTGGGTTTCCCCTCCCGGACCTCCGCCTCAAACTCACCGCCGTTTTAGCCTCAAAATCTCTCGGTGTCTTTCGGCGTCCTCCTTGCTGCCCCGCGACCCTTCGGGCTCGGCCGTCCGGAGTTCCATCCTTGGAACTCCGTGACGATTCCACCGTCACTCACGGCGGAACCCTGCCAGCTGCCCGACCTTCGGGCCCCGGGGATACTTTAGCTGCCGCTGTCGCCCGAACTTTCGTGAAATTTCTCGGCGGCTGTCATCCCGCGGCGCCCCGCCTCCCGGGCCCCGTGGGCCTCTTCGCCGTCACTATCTATACTTCGTGGCGGCCTGCGTCTCCCATCTCTCCGGTCGCCGAGTCCCGGTCTCTCTTTCGCCGCCGCCGTTGAAAACATCGCAAAATGCATGCGGCAGCCTGCACCTCGCGTCGTTCCGCCTCCCAGGTCCCGAGATGCCTTTCGCCGCCGTCGCCTGTGAGTTGTCATTACTTCCTGGCGGTCGTCCCCTTGCGTCCTCCCGTGGGCCAGAGCCTGAACTTCACCTCGCCGTCACCGCTGGGCCACATTGCAAAATCATTCAGCGGCGAACCTCCGTCGGCTCCCCGCCCTCCAGGCTTCAGTCTCCTCCCCGCCGCTGCCATCCAAAATGATGAAAGAGTATGCGGCGGCCTTAGCGCCGCGGCCTCCTGGCCTGCGGGGCCCGGGTCTCCGAATGCCGTCTAGTCTAAACCGCTAAACCGCACTTCAAGTCAGCCGTCTTTTTGCCTCTCGGGCTCCGACCCTCGGACTTCCGCTGCCGGACTTCCGTCCGATGTCCGCCGCCGCTGGCTTCCTTCCCTTGACTGCCTTCCGGCCTCAAACCTTTGGAGCTCTCCAAATCGATCCAAATCGGTTCAAATTGAAAATCTAACGTTGACCCACGTCCTAAATCATGCCATTCTCCATCATGGGTCTCTTAGAACATCAAAATCTGACCAACGAGGGTCTCCGGGAACTTTTGGTTGTGTTTTCCCTTCCTGGCAGCATTCCTACTAGGGAAGTCCAGCCCTCTGGGCCCGGATTGCTCAATTGCCCTAAAATGAAATTGATATCATCTAAGGATTAAATTTATGATGCATTTGAATGGTTATTTAGATGAAATGCTCGCAATGCAGACTAGCATTAATGTTATTGGTGTTTTGTTGTGCTGACCTCGCCCTTTGCTTGCAGGATATATGGAATCAGTTGTAGGAACTTCATGGGCCTCTACCAAAAAGAACAAGGGTAAGAAATCTGGGAGGGCCACTCATGGAAAGGATGACAAAGACCAAATGAAGTTCCAATTTCACGGTGAACCGCTCCAGTCAAAGGTCTCGACGGACTGGAAAGAGATCTTAGACACCAATATAGGCCAAGTGGACATAGATGAGTTCACCCAGAGGGTCAAAGTGGACCCTAAAACAAAGAATGCCTGGTTAATACGCCAAAGTGGAATTGCCAAAGCTGTCGGCTTCTCTCCATCTCTGATAGCACCTGAATTGGTGATGGCTTGCTGAGAAGCCTACCAGACGGATACCCGAACAATCGTGGACAAAGAAGGGAATATCCTTGCTGACATGTCTCCGGAGGGAATCACAAAAATATTCCACATTCCTACATTCCCACATATGCAATTCCCCACTTTGGAGCAGTGTCAGGCGGCATGGGATGCCAATCCATTGGGCTGTAAAAAGTCAATTAACATTTACTGGTTAAAGGAGAGACAGGGCAGAGCTGCAAAGGTTCCCTAGGAGCTGTTCCGCAACGACTTCCACGAGGACTATCATGACTTGGTGACCATGCTAAGTAGGGTCATGGGCCTCCCAGCAGCCACCTACTTCCAAGAGTGGATGGCTTACTATATTGAGCAAATCATATGAGGAAATGAGAATGTGAAAACCAAGATCTCGTTCGACTGGGGGAGTATCATCAGCAACTGCTTCCACGAGCAGTTTGTAAATGTCAAGAAAAGTAACAAGTTCTACATGACCTCATACCTGGTGTACTCCTTGGCAGATCAGAGGCAATATAATGGACTCTTCATGGCACTGGATGAGGATCACAAACGAGGGCTTAAGCCTTTTGACCAGTACCCTCAGCTACAATACCGCTACTTCAAAAAGGAGTACCGCCAGGTCAATGATGCCTTCATAGGCCACATTATCAGATTGATAGCCGAGGACTTCGAGAGAAGGGTATCTCACAGCGCCAGGGCACTCTTGAAGGAGTATGCCTTCTTATACATTCAATTCCCCAAGTTCACTTACATCCGTGCCCAAGGATTCACGGAACGGCCGAACAAGTTTCCGAGATACCCAAATGATAGGATTATTCTCCTAGAGCTTTCTGGGCAGCTCCAACATATTCAAGTGGTCTTTAGCAACAAGCATGTAGCAGTGATCCTTTATCCTATGACCCTTGGCCAGGGCCTCTATCGACTGCAAACATTTCAATGCGCCGGCAACTCAGAAAAGGAACTCAAAGAATATAACTTTGAATGGTACACGGCTCGCCCACGGATGGACCCCCACGGCCATGTCAGGAAGGCACTAGGACCAGCATACGCCCACTAGTACCATGTTGCAGATTTCTGGGTAGATTGTAAAGATGATAAGGAGGTCTGCCAGAGACACTACATGCGAATGACAGTGCAGTTTTTAAGGAGAGTGCAGCTGTTTTCGGTGCCAGACCAACTTGAAGAGGATGAGTCCACCCTTGTGCACCTGAGGTACCCTGCGGTTGCCAACCTGGCAATCCCTTCCATTAACTAGGACGAGCAAGAGGTCGAGGACCTGGATATTATCATGAAGCCAATTATAGCTCGCACTAAGGAGTGGGTTGATGGGCAAGTGGCACAACTGGGGCGACAGGGGGTCACTTTAACATATGAAGCACTCAAAAGTGAGCCGAGTGCCACGGAGGACATTGCTGCCTCCCCATCAGCTGGTGAGACTTTCAAGTCTCCCCCCATCACTAGGTCCTAGAAGAGAAAAGAAGCAGAAACAACACAGTCTGGGGACCCCAAAGAACAAGCAATGAAGGATACATGAGGCTCATCTCCCAAGAAGCTTAAAAGGACAGTAATCACAACAGAGGCGCAACCTCCATTGCTCCTTCCTCCCCCTACCGATGTGCTGCCCACCTCTCAGGCCGCAGCTGCCTTATCTCCACAGGCGGTGGATATTTCGGTCCACCTTGCCTCTTTGCCCTTGGCCGGGTCCATAATCAATATTAACTCTTCCTCGAGCATGACCACTTCCCCTTCCTTTGCTGCTGCCATGTCACCCATCACCTCCCTGCCTTTGGCAATGATAGCATTTCCTGTTCCCCTTTCTAGCGTGCCCGAGGCTATTACACGGCACTTGCAGAATCTTCCTTCTGAGCTCTCGCAGATTTTAATGGACCCTGCTCTCCAGGCTGCCCTCGCCCAAGCGCTCGCAACAGCTCAGCCTTCGCAACCGCCAACAGGTTCGCCTGCCATGGAGGCCACAATGCAGATTTCCAAGGAGATGGAGGAAATGGAACAGGAGGCTTCGAAGCCTATCGAGGAGGAGGCCGATGATTATTATGAGCAACCTGAATTTGAGCATAGAACCATTGACAAAGTTGCCTACGAGGAAGAAGAGACAAACTCTTCCGAGGGCGGGGATAGAGAGGATGGCTCGGGCACCAAGGAAATTATTAGGGTTTTTGATGATGACGTTGAAAAAGAGTTGGCTCAGCAGCCAAAGGATGTTGGAGAAGAGGCGGAATAGTCGCCACGTGGTGAGGAGAGACAGCCGCAAGAAGAATAGCCTAAAAGGGATATCATTGAGGCTAAGACCCACATTGTAAAGAGCCCAGAACCTGAGGCCACTGAAAAAAAGAAGGAAGAAGAGGCAACAAAAGAACAGGATCCCACTCAGATATTATCCACCAAGCTGCCCATCAAAAGCCTCGTGTTTTATCAAGACTCTGACGAAGAGGAGGATGCTGCCAAGGAAAAGGAAGAGCTTGAAAAGGAAAAGGCGGTAGAAGTCTTTCCTCTGACTGAGACGGGTGAAGGCAGACATGATACACCCAAGGACAAATCTGCCATGCCCGACTGGCTGGAAAAGCAGCTTGAAAAGACTACTCCTGTTCTGAGCGACCCGAGGTCGAGATTGGAAGCCATCTTGGCTCGATCCCTGACCGTGACAAAGAAGGAGAAGAAGCCTAAGGTCTGTTCCCGAATAACCATGGACACTTCTGGCTCCCAGGCTGCACAAGTAGCAATGCCAACTATTGGCCAGGCCAGAGTAAGGTACAATATCTCCACGATCGACCTAGGGATAGCCACCAGGGAACAGAAGGTCGGACGTCTGGAGGAGTCGGTGGCCACGGTGGTGCATCTGATTAAACAGGACAAGATCACCAAGGACGAGCTAAAGGCGCAGGTTGCTGCCCTGATTGATTATATTCAGCAGTGGTCCTCAGTAGATGATCTGCCTACTACCTCTACAACTACACCGCAACTGCTCTCCAAGGAACAGATAGATAAGCTGGAGAGGAGGAAAAACTTGGAGAAGACCATGGAGGATTGGTTCCAACAGGTTGCAAGTGTCAAAAATATAGGAATCGGCTTGGCTGTGCAGATAGCCAACAAGTTCCTGGACCTGGTTCAATCCTTGGAAGGCACGAAGAAACTCTGCACCAACTTCCCGGCGATCTACGACTCTGCCTTCTCAAAGGTTGAAGCCATCCTTCAAATGCCAGAAAGCACGTGAGAAGAAAAGTTACAATTAAAGAAGGAAGATCACTGGTTGGTAGATGTGTGGCGCAGAGACCTCATCAATCGAAAAGAGAGGATGGAGCAGATCCAGAGCAGGGTGGATCCAGATATTGCATAGATCAAAGAAATCTGAGTAGAATGCCCCGAGTACCTTAAGCTGATAACAGGCCATGATATGCCCACGGTGCAATTGGATGCAGAAAAGGTTAGGTCATACTTTGAGGAAAAGATGAAGGATGGGACAGCCAGAGATATCACAATGGACTTCCTGAGTTTCGCTGTCTGTGCCTTCGATAGATCAGAGCTATTCAGAGATCAGGGCTCAAAGTATGATGAGGACTGGAAGTGGCTAGAAGACAACGCCAAAGAATGGAGCTACCAGGCGTTGAGATGCGAAATCCTCGAGGTAGAAAAGCTCCAGGCCGTAATCCTCAAGCATATTGAACACGTAGCCTCCAAAGAGCAACAAGACAGCCTAGCTAAGGAAGAGGACCTCCTAGAAGAGTAGCTATAGCCAAAGAAAGAGCAATTAGCTACAGGACGAAAAGACAAATAGTGTCATCCACTAGATGACAAAATAGGGAAAAGACAAAAGATGTTTTAAAATTATAAATCTATTTGGGGGTAGGTGAAATCCTATTTTGTAATGAATCTTGGCCACACAATGAAAATGAATCTTGGCCACTCATTCAACTTTTGGAAAACTATAAATAGAGCACTCCCCTCATTTGCAAAAGTGAGAGTTGAGTTGTTGTAAAGGCATGCTGCTGAAATTAATGAGAAATAGCATTGACTTGGTGCATTTCCTTGTGTTCTCTTATGTCAATTGATTCACTTCTCTAATATTAGATATTTAGTTTAGATCTATTTGCTATTTAGTTAGCTGTTCAAGTTATTTGGATAATTTTAGGAATGTTGTTGGCTGATTGTAAAAATTCTTGTTTTGTTGATGATCCCTTAGTCCATACTTTTTGCTGTTTGCTGAAGGTAGACAACTGTGCAAAGTTAGCCTGGACTTGATTAAAGCTGCCCAAACGCTTATCTTTAGTTCATGTATGTATGTGGTGGATGAAGGATAAAAATCTGCAGCCCTTAGAAGATAGCATAATTTCCATGATACTGTGAAATCCCTGGTTAAGTGGGATATTGTTTTAAGGAATTGTCCATTGCAGGAACTCCATTATCATTGTTCGCAGCAAGCTTTAGGCTTAGGAACTTTTCTTCCCCTTTTCCCTTTTTAACTTTCTTTAGAAACTGAACAATACCAAGGTTCATTGCACTTTATAAAGCCAAATCTAACAACTAGATGGAGTTTGAGACTACTGTTTGAACCTACAGCTAACACGTAACTACTTTCATGCTAAGAACTCCCTTTTTGAAGATCCAACTTCATGTTTTGTGCCCATACTTTGTATTTCTGTAAGACCGCCTTGTGATTCCAGCAAATCACATCAAACTACTGAGGTATCTTAACACTATCATGACCTGACATCCAAGAGACCTTGGGATAGTGTTCTGCAATCTGATTGTGGGAGATTGTCTTTCAAGAGAGGTAGTGCACCTACGCACTGCCTGTGTTGAGAAGTGCATAAAAACACCATCAACAGAACTGGTGCTAGAAGGAGGGAAGCGATCAGAATATTAAGCTACGGGGTAAAGCGAAGCTCGATCGGATCAGATCATTCTCCCCGAAAAGGTTTCAAAGGATTCTACGATCAACACCAAGTAAGGGAGAATTTGTAGAATTACAGCTTCCCACGAGGGTAAAACGAGCACAAAAAAGCAGCTTCACCTCTTCCTCTTCCTCCATTCCATCCGCCTCCATTTCACCTCCACCTTCATTTGGCTGGCCTTCATCTTCCACCCAACCATCCCAAACAGCATTTGCACATCTTCCTTCCGGCAGCCAGGGGTTCACTCCTCTCCCGGCCCTTTCAGCCCAAAGCACAGTCCAGGCAGCCATAGCTCAAGGGCAGCCTCATATTGTGGTTGTATTGCCAATACAACCCCAAATCCCTGTTCTCCAACAGCAAGTGCCACCTCTGCCTCCCCCCATGGCTTGGCTTGCGCATAACCCTTCACCGATACACTTCGTTGTTTACAATGATATGTCCAAGAATATGGAGGGCTTTTGTTCGAAGTTCCATCCCTGCGACAAGCAAAGAATAGCTGAAGAGCATATCAAGATATTTGAAATGGTGATTACCAAAATGTAGGTAGGTCACGAGGACGTGGCGTGTCACCTCTTTCTGCATTCGTTGGGAGAAGAGGCCTTCTACTGGTACATCAATTTGCCGTAGGGATCGATTACCTCGTGGACCCTGATGAAGAATGCCTTCCTGTAGAAGTACAAGATTCCTGTCAACCCCGCTGACCTTTACCAGCAGTTCATGTCCATCAGAAGGGAGGTCAATGAACCTATTGGCTCCTTCAATGATCACTTCCATCAAGCTCACATGAGGCTTCAGGATTCGTACCTCCATAATGATACGGCTGCTCTACCGGTCTACTACGCAGCCCTGGATAACCTCACGGGGGCGTTGGTAAAAAGGATGCGCCCACCGCCTGCTACCTTACTGACCGCCTATGCAGAAGCTGTCATTGCAAGTGCAGACTTAGGACAAAATATCTCCAGCCCGCTACCCTCTTTGGGGCCCGTCACCCACCCAATGCAAATTCAGGGGCTCAATCAGGCGTTTGCTCACCAAACTCCTCTCATGAACCAGGTGTCACAATTGTCTATAGTGCCGCATCCGGGGAAGCCGTTGAATTATGCGCCTCCCGCAACATCTTATTTGCAGCCCCAGCAGTAGTACAGCTATTTCTAGATAGCTCCACAGCGGCAAGCATATTCCCAACAGCCCCAGGCGCCGTTGTACTTGTCGGGACTGGACTTTCCTCCAGCATATCAAAATCAGCCGGCAGCCCCACCTGCTTTTCTCCAAAACCCAGCCCCGTTGCCTGGAGGTGTAGTCGAGAAAGATAAGCTAGAGGAACTAACGGAAATGATTAAGAAAATGTCCACAGAGATGACACATCGGAAGAATCAGAATAATCAGCTGCACGCCTCCCAACGCAATTTTCAGGCCAATCTCAATAGGGACAGTCGAGAGTCTCGAGACAATAGAGACAACAGAGATAATCAGGAAGCGAGCACCTCCTTAGGGCAGAATTATGAGAGGGGGTAGAACTCCAATCAAAACACAGAAAAAAGACCTTCTCAGAGGCAAAACCGCACATGGACCACCAGGCCCAACAATGGCGGTGTCCCCACGCCATTCGATCAATCGGCATGCAATGACAGAACATCCAGCGGTGTGTACCTGGCTGAGGTGGCTTTGTCCAGATGGTGCCGACTTCACAAAACCAATAGGCATTCTGAGCTGAATTGTCCTGAGTTCCAGACAGTGGCTAAAATCTTCTAGGTGGAGGTACAAAATGTCGTGGACAACGCCAACTGCAGGGACATCGTCCCATCGGAACCCTACGATTCCTCATGCTTGGTGGTCAATCAAGCGCCGTTTCCGCGAGGTGATCGCAACAAACCCGAGGCCGAGCCCACCCTTATTGAGGATGAAAAAGCGCAAGAGGTAAGTAACGAATCAGCCTTAGCTCAGCTTTTTGATTCGATAGATAACGGTCTAGTGGATGAAGAAGAACCATTTGTGGATGAGGTCCACATGTTCCATCAATGGTCGAGTCCCTATTTCCTTAGAAATAGACAAACCGGTGGACCCTTCACAACTTCTACCCCACCAAACAACTTCGCCACCCTGCCTGATCTAAATGCTAGCAATAACCCAGGGCTCCCTCATATACCCGCCCAATATCTCAATAAGAACCAATCCCAAAATCGACCACAAGGTTAGCCTCAGAGCCAACCCCAAAATCTGCCTAGGCAAAACAGGATTCAAACCCCTAGTTCTCCCATAGGCTAAGTTTTTAGCTCTGAAATCGAGCAAATGGGTGAATATGTAGCGGAAGAGTTCAAGAAGGTCAAAATTAGTTTGTCGGCCTTCGAATTACTCAAGGTTCATGCTATAAGGCATGCCTTTTTCAGGGTTCTGAATGGGACTCCCTCATCTAGCACGACACAAGAGACCCCAGTCAAGAGGGTAACCTTCGAGGAGCCCAGGGAAGAACTAGAAGCACAGGACAATACCAGAAGAAGGAAACGTGTGCCCGTAAATTAGTCAGCAAATAGATATATTGAAAATAATCCAGAAAGGGCTAGTAGACAGCCTCCCAAAGACCAGCAATTTAAACAAACCAAGGATACAGGCGGTGATAGGAACAAAGGCCAAATAGCTCGAATGGACACACCCGTGGGTATCCTCCAAGGGAGACCAGAAACTCCCCCGTTTCTGACTACTATTAGGGTCTTTGGCAAGAATTTGCATAATTGCCTGCTTGATTTAGGCGCGTCTGCCAACGTCATGTCCTTGGCCGTATGCAAGGCTCTTGGCATCACCCCCATGCCTTCAAAAAGAAAGGTCACCCAACTAGACAAAACAGAGATTAATATCGTGGGAAAAATAAATTGCATCCCCATGCAAATCGCTGTGGACCCCCAGATACAGTAGGTTGTTAATATCTAAGTGGCGGATATTCCTGATACTTATGGAATTATTCTGGGGAGAGAGTTCACCAAGGCGCTAAATGGATACACCGCCACCGACCTTTCTCACATGTGGCTGCCATGGAAGGGGCTGCTAAATCAGATTCGTATTGACTGTGAACCCCGGATGAAGTATATGATCACGGAATACAATAATCTCAGCAAGGTGCTGTTCGCTGAGACCGACTTGGGGAATTATCGCCCTTTTGCTTACCAAAATGAGCTTGAGCTTCAGGAAGAACGGGCAAATGAGGTATTGCTGGTATTATGTAGTCCCTCGGCGGGTTCTGAGCAAATGCCCCCAGATGCAGGAATGTTGGCAGAAGCTGATGATGAGCCGGATAAAGATGACAACTAGGGATTGCTCGATGGCTTCCAAGATTTCATGAAAAAGTGTGCGAGAGATCAGCTCAGCCTAGGAGCTAGAATTAATTTCTAAGACCTATTATTGCCGAACTGGTGTAGGGTACATAATGCTGCTCACTCTGAATTTGACTGTTGCTTGTGTCAAACAACAGTCGAGCATGTTAAGAAAGCAGCTACTCCTCCGACAGGAACACCAAAGGAGACACCACTAGAACCACCTGCTAATCAGTGCCTCGACTTGGAAAGCCGTCCTAAGATCACAAGGCCCGCTGTCCAGCCAAAAGAGAGCGAAGGCTCAGTCAGACCCGAAGATAAGGAATCCTCTGAATGCTAGACGCTCCGATTCGATGGATCGAAGTCCAGACAAGGAGTAGGAGCAGGGGTCGAACTCATCAGTCCAATGGGTAAGACATTTCTCGCTGCCCACCGGTTGTAGTTTTATTGCACCAATAACATAGCAGAATATGAGGCCTTAGTCCTTGGCCTTCTTATGGCCTTGAAGAAAAATGTGAAAGTACTGCAAATCTTCGGGGATTCCGAACTTGTGGTTAAGCAGGTCAGAAAATTGTACTCCTGTCATGACCGGAGACTCACCAACTATAGACACAAGGTGTGGGATCTCCTAGAGGGCCTAGATGTGGTCAACATATAATTGATCCCTCATGCTCAGAATCACACAGCTGATGCCTTGGCTCAAGCAGCCAGCACGTTACAGCCCCTCTCTTTGTCCGGGCTCAAAAAATTCACTGTTGAGCTGAAATCTACGCCAACAGTCCCGAACAATGTTACCCACTTATAGGTCTTCAATGACGACAAGCATATCCTCTAGTTCATCACAAGCTCTGACGTCTTTGCTGCCCAAATAATCGATGAAGCTGATCCACAGGAGGCTGAGTTGGACATAGAAGGGGTTATCAATCTAAAAACCAACACGATCCCTAGAGGTATGGTTTAGCTGGAGCGTGTATTCGACCTGGATCAGATTAGGGATCAGGATTGGCAAACAAAAAAAGAGGCTATAAGCAGCCAGTGCAACGCTCACAACCTAGGAACGGCCGAGGACACCAAGAATGTTTTTATTGGAAAGGTATGTACGCCCGAAGAGAAGAGGGGAATCACGAATGCTTTGCGCAGATATCTTGATGTGGTGGCATGGAGTTACGAAGACTTGAAAACATACGACACATCTGTCATCACACACACCATCCCTTTGAAGACAGAAGTGAGGCCATTCTGTCAGCGGCAGTGCCCTATCAACGCCTTGCTAGAGCCTATTGTTTATAAGGATGTGCAGAAATTGCTTTCAGCAAGAATCATCTTTCCCGTTAGGCATTCCACGTGGGTGGCTAACTTAGTCCCGGTCAGGAAAAAGAATTGAGAGATCAGATTGTGCGTGGATTTCTGCAATCTCAATCGCGCCTCAGAAAAGGACAACTATCCGGTGCCTTCACTGGATGAAGTGCTGCAAATCGTCAACGGCTCCTAAATGATGTCATTCCTTGACAGATACTCCGGGTATAATCAAGTAATGGTACAATACAAGGATCGCCACAAGATTGCGTTCACCACTAAGTGGGGGACATTTGTGTATAGAAGAATGTCGTTTGGGCTCATCAACGCCAGTGCCACTTTCCAACACGCCATGGATATTTCTTTCAAGGACCTAATTGGCAAATGTATAATCATCTATATGGATGATTTGACCATATTCTCCAAGAAGCGAGGTGATCACGTCTCCGACCTATGCCAAGTATTTCAGAGATGTAGGGAATTCGGGGTTTCTCTCAACCCCAAGAAGTGCATTTTTGGAGTGACCGAAGGCAGACTACTTGGGCACATCATCTCAGAGCAAGGAATTTCCATTGATCCTGAACGCATTGAGTCATTACTCAAGATTCAGCCCCCAGGCAGCAAGAAGGAATTAAAGTCTTTCTTCAGAAAGATCAATTTTGTCCAAAAATTCATCACGGGTTTCGCAGAGATCGTCAAACCTCTCAATGCCATGCTCAAACAGGACGCTAAAGTTGAATGGACGCCAGAGGCCAAACAATCCTTTGAGGAAATCAAGCGGGCCATTGCTGAGGTACCTATGTTAGTCAGTCCAGATTATCTAAAGCCATTCTATATCTACTCATTTGCTTCAGAGCATTCTTGTGCTAGTTTGTTGACCCAAAAGGATGACGAAGGAAATGAGCATCCAATCACCTTCATGAGTGCACCCCTCAAAGATGCTGAATTATGTTACCACAACATAGAAAAGCAGGCGTACGCTCTCGTTAGGGGAGTAAAGAAATTTAGACACTACATTCTACGCAACAAGGTGTTCGCAATCGTCCCTGACCTAGCAGTGAAAACACTTCTCATGCAAAATGAGTTGGGCAAACGGAGGGCTAAGTGGGTCACCCTGCTCCAAGAATATGATATGGAGATCCAACCAATGAAATTGGTAAGAGGGCAGGCACTCACCAGTACAATGGCCAAAACAGTAGTAGAGGCCGGACCTGAACTCATGGTACAGCAATATCAGCTTGAAGATGTCTCCCCAGGAGAGTGGTACCAAGATGTCGTTTATTATCTGCTCAATCATAAGTGTCTGCCGCATCTGCAAGGAGTCCAGAAGAGGGCCCTGAGATTGAAAAGCAATGGTTATATGTTACAGGGTTCCATTCTCTATAAGAAGAATCACGAGGGCGTTTATCTAAGATGCCTCAGTAGGGAGGAAGCAGAATGCGTTCTGAGAGAATTTCATAATAAGTTTTGTACAGGCCATGGCTCAGGTTCTTCTACGGCACATCAGATATTAAGGGCAGGGTACTATTGGACAACTGTCTTCAAAGATGCCCATTGCCATGTTCGTTCATGTCATACGTGCCAAACCGCTGTCACCAGGGAGCGGAATGCTGCTGTCCCACTACAACCCGTGTTGGAGGTAAGGCCTTTTGCATAATGGGGTCTCGACTTCATCGGGCCAGTAAGCCCTCCATCATCTGCGGGACACAGGTACATTTTGACCGCTACTAATTATTGTACTTGATGGAATAAAGCCATAGCTTGTAAGTATTGTACAACTGAAGTAGTTACTAATTTCTTAGAAAGTTTTATCTTAAATCGCTTTGGTTGTCTGTATGCTTTGGTATGTGATAATGGACCTGCCTTCGCCTCATTGAAATTTGCTAGCTGGGTGTTTGACTATGGGATTGCCCTCAAATTTTCATCCAATTACTACCCTCAGGGTAATGGCCTTGCCGAGTCCACAAACAAGAATTTGATTACCGTAATCAAAAAGCTGTTAGATAGGAACCCCAAGGACTGGCATACCTAGCTCTGTTTTGCCCTTTGGGCTGATCGCACCCGCCATAAGGCTGCCCTTAGTGATTCCCCGTTCCACCTTGTCTATGGCCTTGAGCCGATATTCCCCATCCACCTAAAAATTCTGACTCTTCAGTTCATTAATGACTTTTATGAAGGAGGGGATCGTAGGGAAGCTCGTTTAGCTAAACTTTTACATTTAGAGGAAGTTCGAGACCAAGCAATGGAAAATTTTTCCAAACATCAGGGCGTAGTGAAGAGATGGTTCGATCGCCGAGCCAAAATTAAGGCCTTCAGGATTGCAGATTTTGTCCTATATTGGGACAAGGCCCATGAAAAGAAAGGGGGACACAATAAATTCAACAAGCTCTGGCTTGGCCCCTTTCAGATAGTTGAGATTTTGGGAGATAATGCCTTCCGCTTAAAGAACCTAACCGGTGAAAACATCCCATTGCTAGTCAACGGACAGCACCTGAAGCATTACTTCCAAGCTTGAGCTCCTTCAAGCTCTTTGCTGTAAATACCTATGCATAGGTTAGAGTAGTTGCTTTCTTGCTTGTTTGCGTTTTGTTCGCGTCGCTTTTTGTTTTCTCCCTCTCGGTAGTTTTGTTTTGAAAGAGGTTTCCTGCTCCTTTGTGGTGGCCGTGCTTGCCTAACAAGCGGTTCACTTTGCTGTCTATTCTTTGTGTTCTCTAGCTAAACATTTACTCTAGACTATTGGTCTTTGCAGAGCTGTCCGTGAATGATTTCCCTGTCTAACTTCTGCTCAGAACTTGACCCTTCACCGGATCTTCTTACCCACATCTTGGATCTCGCACAAATTACATATTAATAAATTCTGAAGGACCGTACTATGGTTGTCATGACACCCAAGTGAGTGAAAAATCTTAAGTCTACTCCAGTGACCACTGCAGTCTCAAACCCATTGTAGGCTTCACTGCTTACCCGATCAAGCTAAACGGTAAAAGATAAATGAAGTATCAAGGAAAAAGAGAAAAAAGAAACTCTGAGAAAAAAAATAAATGACCGTATGGGTGTTCGGATAACTCTACCGGGGCTATGGATGCCCGGCCGGCAGTAGAGCAATATCCATGAGATTGTAGCGACAACTCCACCGGGGCTATGGATGTCTGACTGGCAGTGGGGCAATGTCCAGGTTACTTTTGGTGTTAGGCAACTTACGTAGCTCACTTGGTTAAAGTAATAACCCTGGTTACTATCCCTAGGAAAGGAATGAACTCACTTCGCACACACTTTTGAGATGTCATGTAAGCTGACCCAATTAAGGATCTCATTCTTCCGGATTCATCCTTGGAAGCCTATTATGGTCTGCGAAACTAGAGATTCTGGGTCCTGAATGAATATTTATCCCTAGAATGCTATGGAGCATTCTCCAGCGGAGTCGACATTTTTTGTGCCCTCAGCACACATGCCCCGTTCGGAACGGGGACCTCTTTTCTTTTGCCTTGTCGGGTCTTTCAGGGCCGCCTCGTTTTGTGTGCCCCTCTTTTTTTTTTACATTTTGCATGGTCGATATTATCCTAAAGTTTCATCATAAAATCGACTACGTTCTCCCTTTTGGTTTTTGCTGCCATCCAGGGCCTCATGGGTTCCTTGGACATTTTGGGCTTTGGGGCGGACTCGGGCCCCTCTGGGCCCGGGCCTCCGGGATTCCCTTATCGGGCTTCCCCCTTTCGTTCGCCGCCCCGGCGGCGTTCCCAGCACATCTTTCCGCCCTCCGGGACCCGCCCTGTCATTTGCCGTTCATGGTTCCTTGGGGATTTCCCATGCGGCCCCTACTCCTTCGGGCCCCGGGCTCCGGAAGTCTAAGTCCAGACTTTCGTCCTGGGATCGCCGTCCGCGACGGCGATACTCCGGCGGTGATCTCCCTTTGGCCTCCCGCCCCTCGGGATCCAAGCATCCCCTCGCCGCTGCCGTTCGAAGTCCTCGTAGAGTTCCGCGGCGGCCGTTGTTGCACGGCTTCCCACCTGCCGGATCCTGAAGTCTTCACCGCCGCCGCCGACTCAAATTTGAAACCCACCAACTTTCTGTGCGACCGTACGTGCAATAAGTGCGAGCATTAATGACTGATAGGGTATATAAACCGTGGTCCCCAATGTCATTTTAACTTGGCAAATTTGAGCAAATTAGAGCGGCGATTAAATTAGAGCCCACTGCAATCGGCATCATCGTGATCATCAACATCAGCATCGCCCCATCAACCCTGCAGGTGAATCCCATCAACTTCCCGCTTAGCGAATTCGAGGTAGGCCATCCTCATTCGCCCTCCCGCTATTTTTTATCCTTTTGTGGATTTCGTTAAAATGAACAATCAAGTAAATTGCATAAAATTGAACATCACCCCATCGCGCCCGTAACCCATGTCTTCGAATTTGCTGGAACCCATCGGAATCACCCTCACCGTCGGCCCGGGACTTGTCCGCGTCGTGGACGTTCTTCGCACAGTGCAAAGGTCCCCGCCGGGCCCGAAAGCCTCCATCGCCGTCAGAATCTAGAGCCACAAACCCCGACGGAGGTCCGCCCTTCCAGGCCCGGGTCTCCAGGTTTCCCCTCCCGGACCTCCGCCTCAAACTCACCGCCGTTTTAGCCTCAAAATCTCTCGGCGTCTTTCAGCGTCCTCCTTCCTGCCCCGCGACCCTTCGGGCCCGACCATCCGGAGTTCCGTCTCCGAAACTTCATGACGGTTTCGCCGTCACTCACGGCGGAACCCTGCCGGCTGCCCGACCTTCGGGCCCTAGGGATACTTTCACCGCCACCGTCGCCCGAACTTTGATGAAATTTCCAAATTTCCCGGCAGCTGTCATCCCGCAGCGCCCCGCCTCCCGGGCCCCGTGGGCCTCTTCACCGTCACTATCTGTACTTTGCGGCGGCCTGCGTCTCCCATCTCTCTGGTCACCGGGTCCCGGTCTCTCTTTCGCCGCCGCCATTGAAAACATCACAAAATGCATACGGCGGCCTGCACCTTGCGTCGTTCCGCCTCCCGAGTCCCGGGACGCCTTTCGCCGCCGTCGCCTGTGAGTTGTCATTACTTCCTGGCGGTCGTCCCCTTGCGTCCTCCCGTGGGCCGGAGCCCGAACTTCACCTCGCCGTCGCCGCTGGGCCACATTGCAAAATCATTCAACGGTGAACCTCCGTCAGCTCCCCGCCCTCCAAGCTTCGGTCTCCTCCCCACCGCCGCCGTCCAAAATGATGAAAGAGTATGCGGCGGCCTTCGCGCCGCAGCCTCCCGGCCCGCGGGGCCTGGGTCTCCGAATGCCGTCTGGTCTAAACTGCTAAACCGCACTTCAAGTCGGCCGTCTTTTTGCCTCTCGGGCTCCGGCCCTCGGACTTCCGCCCCCGAACTTTCGTCTGATGTCCGTCGCCGCCGGCTTCCTTCCCTTGACTGCCTTCTGACCTGAAACCTCTGGAGCTCCCCAAATCGATCCAAATCGGTTCAAATTGAAAATATAACATGGACCCATGTCCTAAATCATTCCATTCTCTATCATGGGTCTCTTAGAACATCAAAATCTAACCAACGGGGGTCTCCGGGAACTTTCGGTCATGTTTTCCCTTCCTGGCAGCATTCCTGCCAGGGAAGTCCGGCCCTCTGGGCCCGGATTGCTCAATTGCCCTAAAATGAAATCAATATCGTTTGAGGATTAAATTTATGATGCATTTGAATGGTTATTTAGATGATATGATCGCAATGCAGACTAGCATTAATGTTATTGGTGTTTTGTTGTGCTGACCTCGCCCTTTGCTTGCAAGATATATGGAATTAGCTGTAGGAACTTCAGGGGCCTCTACCAAAAAGGACAAGGGTAAGAAATCTGGGAGGGCCGCTCGTGGAAAGGATGACAAAGACCAAATGAAGTTCCAATTTCAAGGTGAACCGCTCCAATCAAAGGTCTCGACAGACTGGAAAGAGATCTCAGACACCAATATAGGCCAGGTGGACATAGATGAGTTCACCTAGAGGGTCAAAGTGGACCCTAAAACAAAGAATGCTTGGTTAATACGCCAAAGTGGAATTGCCAAAGCTGTCGGCTTCCCTCCATCTCTGATAGCACCTGAATTGGTGATGGCTTGCCGGGAAGCCTACCAGACGGATACCCGAACAATCGTGGACAAAGAAGGGAATATCCTTGCTGACATGTCTCCGCAGGGAATCACAAAAACATTCCATATTCCTACATTCCCACATATGCAAGTCCCCACTTTGGAGCAGTGTCAGGCAGCGTGGTATGCCAATCCATTGGGCTATAAAAAGTCAATTAACATTTATTGGTTAAAGGAGAGACAGGGCAGCGCTGCAAAGGTTCCCTAGGAGTTGTTCCGCAGTGACTTCCATGAGGACTATCACGACTTGGTGACCATGCTAAGCAGGGTCATGGGCCTCCCAGTAGCCGCCTACTTCCTGGAGTAGATGGCTTACTATATTGAGCAAATCATACGAGGAAATGAGGACATGAAAACCAAGATCTTGTTCGACTAGGGGAGTATCATCAACAACTGCTTCCACGAGTAGTTTGTAAATGTTAAGAAAAGCAACAAGTTCTACATGACCTCGTACCTGGTGTACTCCTTGGCAGATCAGAGGTAATATAGTCGACTCTTCATGGCGCTGGATGGGGATCACAAATGAGGGCTTAAGCCTTTTGACCGGTACCCTCAGCTACAATACCGCTACTTCAAAAAGGAGTACCGCCGGGTCAATGATGCCTTCATAAGCCACATTATCAGATTGATAGCTGGAGACTTCGAGAGAAGGGTATCTCACAGCGCTAGGGCACTCTTGAAGGAGTATGCCTTCTTATAGATTCAGTTCCCCAAGTTCACTTACATCCGTGCCCAGGGATTCACGGAACGGCCAAACAAGTTGCCAAGATACTCGAACGATAGGATTATTCTCCTAGAGCTTTCCTGGCAGCTCCGACATATTCAAGCGGTCTTCAAAAACAAGCATGTAGCAGGAATCCCTTATCCCATGACCCTCGGTCAGGGCCTCTATCGACTGCAAACATCTCAATGCGCTAACAACTCAGAAAAGAAACTCAAAGAATATAACATTGAATGGTACATGGCTCGCCCACGAATGGACCCCTACGGCCACGTCCGGAAGGCGCTAGGACCAACATACGCCCACTAGTACCATGTTGAAGATTTCTGGGCGGATTGTAAAGATGATAAGGAGGTCCGCCAGAGACACTACATGCAAATAACAGTGCAGTTTTTAAGGAGAGTGCAGTTGTTTCTGGTGCCAGACCAACTTGAAGAGGATGAGTCCACCCTTGTGCACCCAAGGTACCCTGTGGTTGCTGACCTAGCAATCCCTTCCATCGACTAGGATGAGCAAGAGGTGGAGGACATGGATATTATCACGAAGCCAATTATAGCTCACACTAAGGAGTGGGTTGATGGGCAAGTGGCACAACTGGGGCGACAAGGGGTCACTTTAACATATGAAGTGCTCAAAAGTGAGCTGAGCGCCATGGAGGACATTGCTGCCTCCCCATCAGCTGGTGAGACTTCCAAGTCTCCACCCATCACTAGGTCCCAGAAGAGAAAAGAAGCAGAAACAGCACAGTCCGGGGACCCCAAAGAACAAGCAACAAAGGATACAGGAGGCTCATCTCCCAAGAAGCTTAAAAGGACAGTAATCACAACAGAGGCGTAGCCTCCACTGCTCCTTCCTCCCTCGACTGATGTGTTGCCCACCTTTCAGGCCGCAGCCGCCTCATCTCCACAAGCAGTAGACATTTCGGTCCACCTTACCTCTTCGCCCCCGGCCGGGTCCATAATCAATATTGACTCTTCCTCGAGCATGACCACTTCCCCTTCCTCTGCTGCTACCATGTCACCCATCACCTCCCTGCCTCTGGCAACAATAGCATCACCTGTTCCCATTTCTAGCATGCCCGAGGCTATTACACAGCACTTGCAGAGTCTTCCTCCTGAGCTCTCGCAGATTTTAATGGACCCTGCTCTCCAGGCTGCCTTCGCCCAAACCCTCGCAATAGCTCAGCCTTCGCAACTGCCAACAGGTCCGCCGGCCATGGAGGCCACAATGCAGATTTCTAAGGAGATGGAGGAGATGGAACAGGAGGCTTCGAAGCCTATCGAGGAGGAGGCCGATGATTATTATGAGCAACCTTAATTTGAGCATAGAACCATCGACAAGGTTGCTTATGAGGAAGAAGAGACAGGCTCTTCCGAGGGAAGGGATGGAGAGGATGGCTTGGGCACTAAGGAAATTATTAGGGTTTTTGATGATGACATTGAAGAAGAGTTGGCTCAGTAGCTAAAGGATGTTGGAGAAGAGGCGAAACAGTCGCCATGTGGTGAGGAGGGACACCTGCAAGAATAATAGCCTAAAAGGGATATCATTGAGGCTGAGACCCACATTGTAAAGAGCCCAGAACCCGAGGCCACTAAAGAAAAGAAGGAAGAAGAGGCAACAAAAGAACAGGATCCCACTCAGATATTATCCACCAAGCTGCCCGTCAAAAGCCTCGTGTTTTATCAAGACTCTGACGAAGAGGAGGATGCTGCCAAGGAAAAGGAAGAGCTTGAAAAGGAAAAGGTGGTAGAAGTCTTGCCTCTGACTGAGATGGGTGAAGGCAGCTATGATACACCCAAGGACAAATCCGCCATGCCCGACTGGCTGGAAAAGGAGCTTGAAAAGACTACTCCTATTTTGAGCGACCCGAGGTCGAGATTGGAAACCATCTTGGCTCGATCCTTGACCATGACAAAGAAGGAGAAGAAGCCTAAGGTCTGTTCCTGGATAACCATGGACGCTTCTGGCTCCCGGGCTGCACAAGTAGCAACGCAACTGTTGGCCAGGTCGTATTAAGCTACAATATCTTCACGATCGACCTAGGGACAACCACCAGGGAACAGAAGGTCAAACATCTGGAGGAGTTGGTGGCCATAGTGGTGCATCTGATTAAATAGGACAAGATCACCAAGGATGAGCTAAAGGCGCAGGTTGCTGCCCTGATCGATTATATTCAGTAGTGGTCCTCAGTAGATGATCTGCCTACTACCTCTACAACTACACCACAACTGCTCTTTAAGGAACAAATAGATAAGCTGGAGAGGAGGAAAAAGTTGGAGAAGACCACGGAGGATTGGTTCCAGCAGGTTGCAAGCGTCAAAAATATAGGAATCAGCTTGGCTGTGCAGATAGCCAACAAGTTCCTGGACCTGGTTCAATCCTTGGAAGGCACGAAGAAACTCTGCACCAACTTCTCGGCGATCTACGACTCTACCTTCCCAAAGGTTGAAGCCATCCTTCAAATGCTAGAAAGCACGTGGGAAGACAAGTTAGAATTGAAGAAGGAAGATGACTGGTTGGTAGACGTGTGGCGGAAAGACCTCATCAACCGAAAAGAGAGGATGGAGCAGATCCAGAGCAGGGTGGATCCAGATATTGCATGGATCAAAGAAATCCGAGCAGAATGCGCCGAGTACCTTAAGCTGATAACGAGCCATGATATGCCCACGATGCAATTGGATGCAGAAAAGGTCAAGTCATACTTTGAGGAAAAGATGAAGGACGGGACAGCCAGAGATATCACAACGGACTTCCTGAGTTTCGCTGCCCGTGCCTTCGATAGATCAGAGCTATTCAGAGATCAGGGCTCAAAGTATGATGAGGACTGGAAGCGGATGAAAGACAATGCCAAAGAATGGAGCTACCAGGCGTTGAGATCCGAAATCCTTGAGGTAGACAAGCTCCAGGCCGTAATCCTCAAGCATATTGAATACGCAGCCTCCGAAGAGCAACAAGACAGCCCAGCTAAGGAAGAGGACCTCCCAGAAGAGTAGCTATAGCCAAAGAAAGAGCAATTAGCTACAGGACGAAAAGGCAAATAGTGTCATCCACTAGATGACAAAATAGGGAAAAGACAAAAGATGTTTTAAAATTATAAATCTATTTGGGGGAAGGTGAAACCCTATTTTGTAATGAATCTTGGCCACACAATGGAAATGAATCTTGTCCACTCATTCAACTTTTGGAAAACTATAAATAGAGAACTCCCTTCATTTGCAAAAGTGAGAGTTGAGTTGTTGTAAAGGCATGCTACTGAAATTTATGAGAAATAGCATTGACTTGGTGCATTTCCTTGTGTTCTCTCATATCAATTGATTCACTTCTCTAATATTAGATGTTTAGTTTAGATCTCTTTGCTGTTTAGTTAGCTGTTCATGTTATTTGGATAATTTTAGGAATGCTGTTGGCTGATTGTGAAAATTTCTGTTTTGTTGATGATCCCTTAGTCCATACTTTTTGCTGTTTGCTGAAGGTAGACAACTATGCAAAGTTAGCCTGGACTTGATTAAAGCTGCCTAAACACTTATCTTTAGTTCATGCATGTATGTGGTGGATGAAGGATAAAAGTCTGCAGCCCTTAGAAGATAGCACAATTTCCATGATACTGTGAAATCCCTGGTTAAGTGGGATATTGTTTTAAGGAATTGTCCATTGCAGGAACTCCATTATCACTGTTCGCAGCAAGCTTTAGGCTTAGGAAATTTTCTTCCCCTTCGCCCTTTTTAACTTTCTTTAGAAACTGAACAATACCAAGGTTCATTGCACCTTATAAAGCCAAATCTAACAACTAGATGGAGTTTGAGACTGTTGTTTGAACCTACAGCCAACACGTAACTGCTTTCATGCTAAGAACTCCCTTTTCGAAGATCCAACTTCATGCTTTGTGCCCATACTTTGTATTTCTGTAAGATGGCCTTGTGATTCCAGCAAATCACATCAAACTACTAAGGTATCTTAGCACTGTCATGACCTGACATCCGAGAGACCTTGGGATAGTGTTTTGCAATCCGATTGTGGGAGATTGTCTTTCAAGAGAGGTAGTGCACCTACGCACTGCCTGTGTTGAGAAGTGCATAAAAACACCATCAACAGGTCCCACCTAGGTCTGAAGACCTAATTTTAAATGTTGCATTGAACTTAACACTTCTTGGAGTTTTTGTCTCAAGTTTTAGCCACTGGGACTCATACGCACAACCTAGCATATGAGTCCCATTTTAACTTGGACCTATTTTAAATCAAATTATTCATGGTATTTTATTATCCTAGATCTGATGTCAGCTTATAGTGTTGTAATTTTAGGAAATTTGGCATAGTAATATATAAATACAAGGTTGTTTCACATAATTTCTCCTAACAAGATCTAAGCTTTCAAGTATTCAAGCATTATAGAAAATTTGTGATCAAGAGAGCATTCAAGAGAAAATCATCATGCATTTGGAGTAGCATTCAAGATTCAAGCATCATGTCAAAGTCTTCATGCATCATGTGTCTTTGTGTGCTAACATTTGTGATGTAGGTTTTCATGATTCAAGCAAGCATTTTAAAGATATTATTTCATATCAAGATCAAGAGTCAAGATCCACATCAATTGGAGCCCTTTCACACAAGTTTCCGGCCTTTATTCAAATATTCCATTAGTTGTAACATTGCATTTTTTCATTCATCATTCCTTCATGCTATTTAATTTCATTTCAAGGTCTAATTACCAAAATGGGGTTGGACCAAGGCAAACCCATATTCCCTAACACAACAACATTTTTCCCTCTTGATGTGTGATTGCAGATCTAGGTGAATTGTAGCTTGAATATCCTTTGAAGAAAAAGTTACAAAATTTGTCAAGAAGTTTTTGAACCATATATTTTTGGGACTAGGAATGCTAGATCTTTTTTGTTCAATTAGTGTCTTTCACCTAATGAAAAGAAATAGATACCACACCCAAAAGTCTAGGTGGTTCACCCAAATTAAGATATGTATGATGTTACTATGGCTAAATGAGATGATCTAAATGAAACTATGCTAAGTAATTGATTGATTATGAATGCAAAACCTAAGAAATGACTGATGTTTGAAAACACATTGTGTAATGCAAAAACACTTAAAAATAAATGTAAAACTAAACAAAAATGAACAAAATTGAAAGTGTGCACCTATAATGTGGATGAAGACTATAAATAGATTATAGAATGCTGTTGATGTTGGTTTTTAGGCTTGGTGGGACTCATTCGCCATTCTGGGTGAATCAGTCCCAATTTTTTGCAAAACTGTGTTAGAACCTGTTTCTGACAAAAGGGTATCTAAAATGTAGAAAAATCAAAATTGACCTTGGAATGGGACTCATTCACCACCCATGGTGAATGATTCCACTTTTTAATTTCTGAATATTCAAGAGTGGAATCTAAAGCTTTCGGTCTGCACTTTACTTCCTGCAGGTGTTCACTTCCAAAACTCTGATTTATGGGCCTAAAAATAAGTTTTTGTTGATATTTTGACTTATTGAATGAAGAGAAGACTTGAGAAATCTTTCAACTTGATTCTTAATGATTTCCAAGCTTCCAAGAGACCTAAATCTACAAACATACAAGACAAGAGAGAGAAATGTTGAATGTTAGAGCATGGGGTTTTGCCTTGGTCAAACCCCTTTTAGGTAATTAAAAAAATGAAGAAATAATGTAATAAACATGCACTAATGGAATTGATTACCTTGAAATTATATTTGATCTTGAAATTCTACAACAAAACAAGAAGAATCTACCCTTGAATGTTTGAAAATTGATATCTTGGAGACTTGAAATGAAGAAACCCTAAGTTGCTTGACTTAAGATGGAAAATTGGTGGTTGTATGAATGATAAGAGATGTGAATTAGGGTTAAAATACTTATATTTATAGTAAATTCAACTTTTTAGCCCAAAAATTGGATCCCTAAGGTTGACATGTAGAAATAGTAAACTTAAATTTCAATTTTTCCCCCTCAAAGGTAAAAAATGAGCCAAATGGGACTTATTCACCACCCATGGTGAATGGGGCCCACCTAGATGGGACTGACACACCATGGATGGAGAATGGGTCCCATAGGGGCCATTTCGATAGCTAAGATGCCAGCAGATAAGAAAATAAAGTTTAAATTGCAACTTTGTTGGGTATTTGATCAATTTAAGCCTCAAGATGCACAATATGGGTTAATAGGGACCTATTAATGATTATGTAAAGGTAAATTAGGGTTTGGGACACATAATTCAATGGGAAAGTGTGATTAAATACACTTTACAACATTAAAATGGGGTCCACATAGCCTAGGAAGGCACAAGAACCAATGTGAATGTGCAAGACACATTACAACACTAGTTTAATATTAAGTTTATTTCAAAAAAAAATTAGATTGATGTAATAATGTTATTAAACACATTTTAAAATGTTGAATTAGGGAGAAATGAGTTCATTAAGTCTAGAAAATCATGAAAGTATCTTACAAAACTTTACAACACCTTTACTAGACATCGATAAAAACATGTTATTCAATTTGCAAGGGTCCAAGACCTAGTGTGGATGCATAAAATGCCCCACAACACCTGAATCAAGGCCTCATTAAGTCCAATTTATCATGAATTATTCCCATGTCAAGCAAGAGGTACTTTTTTCTATGACACAGTTGTCAAATCTTCACGGAAGCTCGTGCCTATATATCATAATTCAAACTTTTTAGACTTGAAGATCACACAAACCAAAAGCTATAGAAGATATATGGAGGCTATAAAAATATTAATAAAATACTAATACTAGGACTAAATCACCCCTCTGATGTATGAGTCCGAATATAAACCATTTATCAGTTTTCTGTAGATCCTAAAAAGTTGCCAAAAATTCTAGATTCTACCTAGATTCTTGCAGCAAGACTAAATAACCTAGCTTAGCGTATCAGCCTTAGTACACTTCACAATGAAGAATTTTAGAGTTACATATCTTTCTTGGAATCCATCAATTTACTAGGTTCCTTTATATCTGATCTTTATTTGTTAATTTGATTTAATACTTTCAAGTTTCTAGGGTTTAGTGCATTAGAGTTTGTATTTCTCCTTTGAAGCTTCATTTAATGGTGAACACTCATTTAATCACACAAGGAAACCACCCCTAATCCCTTCCTTAATTGATTCACTTTGCTTTGGGATCTTGGTTTCCTAATGAACTAAAGTGCAAAATAGGTCCCTAAATTCCATCTTCCAAAAGGTAGACACCTATTTCCTTTGGTTCATTTTTGTGAACCTAGCCTTTGGACCCTTGAATTTCTAATTTGGAGAACATTGTAAGTCCTAGATCTAGTTTGCATTAACTTTGCATTATATTTGCATTAGTTGATTTACATATAGGGCATGCAAATCTTACATTCATACAATGTGCATGTAGTTTGCATTTTTATATCTTGCATCATTCAAATTCATTGAAAAACTGTTCTTGCAAATAAGTTTTTGAACATAAAATCTAGAAACCTTAAAATCAACTAAGAATTTGGGTATGCGCAGGATCATCATGGAAAAAACAGGCCCTTAAGTGGCAAATTTTTTTTAAAAAATAGAGTTAGGCAACTTGACGTAAAAATTTGAAAAAGTTATCTATATTATTTCAAAAATATATAAGAACAAAATCTATAGAAAATTAAATGTAGTTTCTAAACTACTAGGTTTATTGAAAAAAAATCTATTTGGTGAAAAATTTGAAATTTCAATGCGAGTACTTAAATTTGAGGGAAAAAAAAGTAGGTGTCTGCCTAACCACCCTAACCACAATAAAATCATAAATTTTTTATAAGATTTTAGATATAAGTAGAGGACTCGTTCTAGATGTGATGCATATTTTTTGTAATTTTTCTCTTAGTAAATAATTAATTATGAATTTTTTATTACAACTTTTAAAAAATATTAAAACTCATTATGTTCAACCATTAACTTGGTCAAAATTCATGAAATTCACTTTTTCATTTTAATCCTATAGTATGCTATATAATGACACATGTTTTGGATTCAAAAATGTGATATTGTTTGAAATCTATAGATGTTTTCAATCACTTGTAAATCAAGACTTTAGTCATAATTCAAATAGAAAATAAATAATAATTATTTATTAAATTGAAAGTAAAGAATAATTTATATTGGTGGAAAGTTGAGAATCTCCTTTAAAAACCCTTTTCATTTTATCATTTTTTGGTAAAAAAAAGTCAACCACATACCCTACGTGCATACCTATCATATCACCACTTTTTGGCCCATCATGATCCTGCACATACCCATTTGTCGAATTTGATTTAAAAACCCTAATCTGGGACTCATTTACCCACCTAGGTGATTTAGTCCATGTACAAGTTGTTTTTCAAAATTTTGGGTATTTTGTGTTGACTATTTTTTACCATTTGAACCTTCTAGAAACCCTAATTGGGGCTCATTCACTCTGCTGGGTGATTTAGTCCCCAATCAGGTATGAATTTTCATTTTACAGCATTAAATACTTCACTTTTGTGCTTTTGTTTGCTACTGTCAGATACCTATTTTAGTTTCTATGTTTTTATTTTGCTCATTTATTGCATTTCCTAAATTCAAAATTGTATTTACAACATTTTATTTTTCAAATTGTTGCATAGTGTATTAAAAAATTACCTTATTTAGAATTTAAAAAATTGCATCTACACATTTCATTCTAGGTCATTGTATTGCATTTCATCATGGATATATACTTTAGTAAGATTTGGATGCCCTTGAAATCATTAGTGGATGTGTCAAGTTGTGTTTTTGGAAATGATCCTAATGAAATTGAACTTACTCACACTCAATCAATTCCCAATTTAGTCCTCCTCGTGAAGTTGACATCATTGGAGAAGATGGTGAAAGCATGAAAAAATTCATAAACAATTTCCTTAACAACCTTGAGACTAATGCATCCTTTTACCCCTCCATGAAACAACCAACACAACTTGATGTGTTTGGTCTTTTACATCCTCAAATTGAATAAAAATCTAAACCTAAAATTTCTCCAATAAGTGATCCTAGCTCTAATCAAGTGCATAGCCATCAATCCTATGTTAACAAAGTGAACAAAAATACCATCAACTTGGAAGAGACTTATGATCAAGGATTTAAGATATTAACTAAGCAAGGATGTGATACAACAAATGAACATGAAATTAAAAAAATCTTAGAAAAAATACCAACTAAAGATACCAAAGGGATAGGATATCAAGATCTCAATATCCTCCTCTTGACATAAGTGTCCTTCCTAAATAACAAAAAGTTCCTTGTAACAATGATAAGGATGATAGGATCATCTTAGGTTCTCCTCCTCAACATCTAACTCAACAATTTGGTGAATGTATCAATACATAAAATCTTTACCAACTTCAAGAGTTACCATTCCTACAAAATCAAACACAAATTCAATAGAAATAGGAAGAACTTGTTAATAGAGGTTGGATTGCAATGCCAACTCATACTAGAATAAAAAAACCTAAAAACAACACGAATTATTGTGTTTATCATAGAAATCTTGGGAATCTCACTGATGAATGTCATACTTTATGAAGGATCCTTGAGAAACTTGATATGATAGAAATAGTCCCTTAAAAGGGTTCCCTTCTACTTTTTACCATGTAATAGTTGTAGGATCATAATATTCTCATTATTACATGCCTTGCATTTATTGAAAATCATTTCAAAATGCAAGGAGCTCTTTCTCATCACTTACCTTGGCTCATTCTTGTCTTGCACATAGTGAGGGAAAGAATTTGATAGCCTTGTCCTAGTTCGGAACATGTTGTTGTCCCTTTTGCTAGTTTTCCACCTTCCACATTGTTGTGCAATTTTTGTACACACGCCCCATCGGAGGTGGAGACCCTCTTTTTTCTTTTGCATCTTTTCCTCTTAGCTTGGTCAAAATTTGGTTTTTCTCTTCTTGGGAGGTTATTTTGGGATTAAATCTATACTGGATTTGATGAGGACAATATTTTGAGGCTCTAGGGGAAATTCGTCTGTCTTGGAATTTGAAAATGGGGATTTTGAAGTGAATTTTAAATGTTATATGTAAATATTTTTTGCACCTGTGGATAGAGGACGAAAAATTAGGTGAGGTTGTTTTTCGAAATTTTTGAAAATTCCTTCTAGAAAAAAAGTTATGGAGTTTAGGGGATTTTGACCCTGCCCGAAAATGGGGGATTTCCGTCCTTGATGGAAATTCTGAAATTTCCATTTTTGGAAATTTCTAAGACCACCTCAAAATCCTAAAAATTTTCAAAATGGAATTTTTTTTTGCACCCATGGATAGAGGACAAAAAATTAGGCAGGGTTGTTTTTGAATTTTTTGAAAATTCATTCTAGAAAAAAAGTTATGAGGTTTAGGGGATTTTGACCTTGTAGGGAATTTGGGTATTTCCTCCCTATGCGGAAATCCCCGATTTCTGTCAGCCTCTTGATTTTCCATAATTGTTTCATTTTTAGAGATTTTAGCATCCTATGGAATTCCCTCACCCTAGGAAATCTCTGAAATTTCCATCGCCCTCTCATTTTCCTGAGAATGCATATGAAATCATCGCTAATTTCCGTCCCTAATGGAAATCCCCAAATTTCCTCCATGGCCTGATTTTAGTGAAGGGCTCAAAATCCTGAAATTTCCATTTTTGGTAATTTCCATGATCCCCTCAAAATCCTGGAATTTTCCAAAAATGGAATTTTTTTCCAAAATGATTTTTCCAAATGGAAATTTTTCTTGAAATTTTAAAATGTTTCCGAAAATGAAATTCTTGAGATGGAGAAAAAATTTCGAAGATAAAAATTTTTGATTTTCTTTTTTAAGACCCAATTTTTTTTTAAAGTTTAATTTGGATTGGATTTTTAACATGTGAGCTACTAATGATGATATCTATTTTTCAAGATTAAATAAATATTAAAAGGGGGACTTGCATATGGATTTAGGCCAAAAGGGAAATTTGGAAGAGTTCAATTCAAATATTAAAAGTGGGGCCTACATAAGAATCTGTGCCCAAACTGTCTATAGTTGGAAGGAGTTTCTGGAAGATATGTGAAGCTAATTTTTTCATCCAATTATAATTTTCATTAATGACAAGCTGGGATAATATTGTTTTCTCATTGTTCCATGATGTAACTACTTTTATGCAATTGGATGATGATGTACCATGAGCTCCCAAATTAAATGTAACAGCTTGATGCTTCTAAAAGTGCAATTGCAGCCATTGGATGAATTAAATCTTGTCCATTGGCTCAAAATGTAATTTTCTATATAATGCCAATGCCTTCTCATTTTTAGGGGTTAGACTATGTTAGAAGAGTTGGTTTAAGGTTGTAAAAGCCAAAATTGGCTAAGTTAGAGAAGTTAGTAGTAGTAGGAGAGGACAAACTTGAAATTGCTATGTAATACTAGAGAAGTAATGCAACTGAGTTGTTGACTTGGAAAAATTTGTATTTATCTTTGAAATTTTATGGTTTTTTGTTCTCAATTCTCAATGTTAGATGTTAGATTTCAGTTCTTTTGCAATAATGGTAAAATTTTAATGATGTTGATCAATCTCCGATCCATACTTTTAGCGATTTATTGATTGTAAGTTGTTGTGTAAAGTTATTCTAGGCTTTATTTTATGTTAAGTTAAACTATGGATGCTTGTTTACATTGTGCCAGTTATTAGGTATGTGAATGAATGTTCAAAGTCTAAAAATCTTCAGTTTTCTTAAAAGATTGTACCATTTTTGTGGAGTTGTAGGATTGTCCTTGATCAAACAGAGATTGGTTTCATTGGGGATCTGTCCATCTGCAACATTCATCATTGCTATGATTGATCTTAGGTTTTAGTCTTAGAAATCTCTCTGAAACCCTTATCTTTTTTGTTGTTTATTTTGAATTTGGGTTAGTTTTAGGATTAAAATCATCACCATATTGTTGCATCTAATGAAAGTAAGCTTCCAACATTATTCATTTGTAAGGCCCCTTGTGATTACCAGCATTTTCACATATTATTTGAGTTGTTTATGCATTGTCAATACTTGACATTAGAGACCTTGGGGTTATCTCTTGAGGCTTGCTGATAGAGATTTACCTTTCAAGAGAGATAGGATACTTGTATCTTGTATGAGTTGTTGTGCATAAAACACCATCAAAACACATATGATGAACAAGATTGAGATGCAGATGACCTACTAATAGGTTGAATTGCATTTTCCTTACTAGTCTTGTATTTTTTTTGTTTTCATGTTATGTGTGTGATTGCATGTGCGTAATATGATCTTCCATACTATTCTAGTTGATATATCTCTCTTTGTGGCATTCCTCCATTTGCATCTACATTCTTCTACATGTTGTAAACCTTTATCTTTCCTTTGTCTTGTGTTTTCCTTTTGGGGATGATGCAAGACGTTGAGACATTTATGTCTCTTCCATATTTCCCCAAAAGATTATCCTTTATCTTTTCCTTTTCTTGTGTTTTCCTTTTTGGGATGACACAAGGCATGAAGGAATTTATGTATCTTTCATGTTGAACCAAAATATTTTTCTTTGTTTTCCCTCTCTTTGTTTCATTCTTCTTTGATCTATGAGTATTTGGGAAATGATGACATTTCTAAGCTCTCTAATAACATTGTAATAAAGACATACTGACCCCAAATCCATGGATCCTTTATGTGATTTTGGGATTTCATTTTGGGAGCAACCCCTTTTTCACGACGTACCTACATTTGGAAACATATGACATGGCATAGGGCTTTCCAAATAAGCTCTCATTTCTTTTTAGAATTTATCATTTGCTACTCTAAAGTAAGTGCTCATTGCATGGTGTCTAACAATTTCTTTAAAGTGGGGGCATAAATTGACATTATTCTTTTGCATTTTACAACTCATGTTTCATTGTATATCTTCTTACTTTGAATGCGGTGCATATTTTTCTTTGTGGTGACATTGGGTGTGATGTCCTTCAGGAGCGTTATCTCTCTTAGCATATTATATTCCTCTTGGTGGAAATGTTGAGTAGTGTGTATTCCCTAAGTTGTGAATCTTCTATTCTTTTATTGGTCCTATGCACGATGTTCCCCAAGATAATACTTTACATGAACTAAGGAAAACCCCTTTGAACATACCTTATAGTCATTTTCATTTACAATACATGTTATATGGCCACCTTGCAAAACACAATTTTCTTTCCTGTAGAGCCATCATATTTATTCATGGGTGTTAGCATACAAATTTTTGCTTGCCTCATGAATCCTATTATTCGTGTTGTGTGGTGCCTTATCAAAGTTATCAAGAGGTATAGATTTTGTATGGTTAGTATGTATATGGGAGATGACCATAGGCATGCATTTTCCATAGCCATTCGTTTGTCTGTGTGGGCACATACCGAATGTGTGTGTATGTGTCTCACTTCTCTGGGGGCTCACCTAATGAATACCAGATTCCATTACATGTGAGCGTGCATTTTTTTTTCCATAGTGTACATCATGTTCAACTTGTAAATGTTTTTGAAACAAATAACTAATACTTGATCCTCATCATGTTGGACAAATAGTCAAGGCTTGATCCACCCCCTTTTCCTTTATTTTCTTTTCCCTTTTCTTTCTTCTTTAAGTCTTTTATAGTGTATGGTTATACCTTGTTGTTGCTTCATACATCATTCACATGCATGTTCTCTTGTGCCTATGTTGGTTTTCCATATGATCTTGATCTTGGGGTCTTGATCATCCCTCTTGCTTGTTGTTGTCCTATCTCACTAGCATTGGAACACTTTGACCCCTCTTGATGTGAATTTATCTACTTTAGTGTGAGTTTGAAGCAAGTTCCTCCTCTCACTAAAGTGAGGGCTAAATGTAGTGTAGAAAAATGTATCCCTTTACACTTTCACTCTTGTTTGGGAACTCCTTGCTAAAATTAGGTTCATTTATACCTTATTTGGTCCTATTTTACATCCACAAGCCTAATTAAATACATTTTTCTAAGGATAATCCTAACATTTAACAAATAGCAAATCATAATTATATATTTCAGGTTATGTGTTCCAAATCTAGTGATCTGGGACTCATATGCCCCTTTGGGTGTATGGGTCCCACCTAGGTCTCGAGACCTAATTTCAAATGTTGCATTGAACTTAACACTTCTTGGAGTTTGTGTCCCAAGTTTTAGCCACTAGGACTCATATGGCCAACCTGGCATATATGTCTCACTTTAACTTGGAGCTATTTTAAATCAAATTATTGTTGGAATTTTATTATCCTAGATCTTATGTGGGATTCTAGTGTTGCCATTTTGAGAAATTTGGCATAAACAAGTATAAATACATGGTTATTTCACATAATTTCTCCTAACAAGATCTAATCTTTCAAGTATTCAAGCATTATATCAAATTTGTGATCAAAAGAGAATTCAAGAGAAAATCATCAAGCATTTGGAGAAACATTCAAGATTAAAACATCATGTCCAAGTCTTCATACATCATGTGTGTCTGCGAGCTAACATTTGTGATGTAGGTTTTCATGATTCAAGAAAGCATTCAAAGACATTATTTCATATCAAGATCAAGAGTTGAGATCCACATCCATTGAAGCCATTTCACACAAGTTTGTCGCCTTTATTTGAAGGGTTTGGTGAGTTGCAACATTACATTTGTTCATCCATCATTCCTTCATGCTATTTCATTTCTTTTCAAGGTTTAATTCCAAAATGGGGTTTGACTACTTGGTAAACCCCTATTCCTCAACACAACAACATTTTTCCATCTTGATGTGTGATTGAAAATCTAGGTGAATATGAGCTTGAAGATCCTTTGAAGACAATGTTAAAAAAGTTGTCAAAGTTTTCAAGAAATTTTCATCTTCATGGAAACTCACCTACATATCATAATTAAGACTTTTCAAATTTGAAGATCAGAAAAGAAAAAAGCTATAGAATATTTCTAGAGGCTATAGAAATATCAATCAAACCCTAATACTAGGACTAAATCGCCCCCTAGGCGTATGAGTCCTAGTACAACCCTTTTATAAGTTTTATGTAGATCTTGAATAGTCACTAGATGATTCAAAATTAGGTCCATATTCTTGTAGTAGGCCTAAATTTCCTAGCTCAGTGTATCAGTCCCAGTGCACTTCACAAAGAAGAATTTTAGAGTTGCAAATCTTGCTTGGAATCCATCAGTTTACCAGTTTCCTTTCTACCTAATCTCTATTTGTTCATTTGATTTTATGCTTTCAAGTTTCTAGGGTTTAGTGCATTAGAGTTTGTAATTCTCCTTTGAAGCTTCATTTAATGGTGAACTCCCATTTAATCACACAAGGAAACCACCCACAATCCTTCCCTCAATTGAGTCACTTGGTTAAGGGATCTTGGTTTCCTAATGAACTAAAGAGTGAAATAGGTCCCCAAAGTTCCATCTCCCAAAAGGTGGAACCCTATTTCCTTAGGTTCACCATTTAAAGTAGGAGTGGAACTTTTCCCTCGTAAAGCTCCAAGAAAGGGAGGAAAAGTATAGTAGATGGGCATGAATTACATATAAATTAAAATCTCCAAAATGGATTAAATATCAAACTATAGTTCTTTCAAACTTAGAAGAATCAATAGATGAATAATGTGACCTCTACAATCACGAATATATAAAATGCACATCTCTTACTCTCAATATTTTTTTTTTATAGAATTAAATAATACATATTGAATGGGTATCAATGAATCAATCTTGGTTGATAGAATAGACTTACTTGATGAATAGTATGATAGATGTTACTATCTACCTTTCAATGAGTGATTATTACATATGTCATATGAGTGTGTTGTTCAATTCCCTGCCTATTGTACTAATGGAGATATAGCACACAATGACCATGTATAGTTAGGGTTAGGAAGTTTCAAACAATAGAACTAGATCAATCTTGTGAGATACGTTGACTAGTCCTCTCCCCCATATACATATATTGTGTTCTACAAATCCCCACCCCACCCCTATACAATAGTTATGATAGGGATGACATTTTCTAGGAAAGAGGTGAAATAAATATCATTAATAGAATAATAAAGACTTGAGATTTTCAAAGATTTAATCATCTAAAAAACTATCCTAAGCATATTAAACATTGTCCTTCAAATATTAAATTCCTGTACAAAATATTCATGCCAAAAATTCCACTAGGAGAATGCATAAACCACACTACCGCTGAGAGGAATGAAGACACTTGTAGGACCATGGGGTCACTGCAATACTGTAGGGATCATACTGAGAGGCTGTAGGTCTGCGGGGGAACCGCTCCACCGTATAAGACTGAAGAAGGGGTCGCGGGTCTGCGGTATACACCACACAATCGCCATAGTCATGAGATAAGGCTGTGTTATGGCAGTGGTCACCGAAGTACCGCCAAAAGTTGATGAGTGGTGAGTGGTATGGCGGTAAAGATGGGAAAAGGTTGCGGTAGGAGTTGGAATTATTTCCAACACATGTCCTCTTATTTGAGTGGTGTATTTTTAAGTATATAGAATGGTTTCCTTAATCTAAATGAATACATGGTTTTCTATCTGTGAACATTCATATAGATTCATGGTATGCATGCATGCATTTAGATGACCCTCTTGGTCTACATGATACCCTGTCGAGAACATTGCATTATATATGCAAGGTCTAACTATTCTCATATTGCATTTAACTTGATTTGGGATGGGGGTTTATAGTCTTGATCTTGCATGTTCTCCTTAAATATGTTTATTTAATTTAACATTTGCAACATTTACATTGTATACATGTCATGTTGTTGAAACTTGAGCTTTGGATTTGTAGCATACCCTGCAATTGATGGATTCTTTGTATTTCCCCTTCACTAATTTTTTCCCCTTCTCTTCTTGATGGTAGCTCAAAAATTTCCTAGTGATCCTCTATGTCTTCCATTTTCTTTTACAACAATGTTAAGGACACTTAGTTATATCATCCGCACAGTCTGAAAAAAATAAACTTAAGGTCACTTTAAGAGTTTTTTCTCATTATTTGACTAGGTTTATTGGACTGTATTCATTATCGAGCAGGCTTGCATGTAAAAAGTCTTTGTTCATTGTTAGAATAGACTCAAATGTCTATGTTTATTTCCTTAATGGATCTTTCCTATTTAAGGCTTGAATTTATTAATTGAGTGGGAGGTGCATGAAAATTTGCGATAATGCTTGAAGGAGTGATGCATATGGTTGTTCTGATTTATATTTCAACAATCTATGTTCTTTAATACTTATGAATTTAAACATGTGCGCATTTCAAATAATAGCATGTATTTTATTGGTTGTAAGGTCTTCTAAGACACTGTAATTATCAAAGAAATCCTGCATGCTTTTCCATTGGGAACATGATATAGATTCAAGTAAATTTGCATGTTTATATATCTATAAATATAGATATAGATACAAGTATATGTGCATATATACACATGCATAAATACATTTATATTTGTGCATATGTATACATCCATGTTCAATTAATAGAGTTGTGTGAACATTACTTTTTATTCAATATTAACAGTGTTTTATGAATGTTTATTTTCAATCTTTAGAATCATATGATTTTTATAATATGAAGGACTTCCTTTCAACTATGTTCACTGATTTATTTTAAGATAACTAAGAATAAGAGCCAATAAAAAAATATTTTATTAAAGAATAGCCAAGAATAATAGCTAAGGACTTTTGAAGTTGACTCGAGAAAGAATGATCCTATGTTCCATCATGTTTCAACAAGAAGTTGATAGTAGTTATTGTTTTTTATGCTAAAGGCATATCCAATTTGAAAGAGAGCAACCTGAGTTTTACAATCCATGGTTTCCCTCTCTCTAGAGAACCTAGCCTACAATTCAAATGGTTCTGACCGTGGATCATTTCCCGCTAAAAAGACAAAAAATTATAAAGGTTTAGGCTCCTGATAGTTGGCGTGGGAGAAGGTTTCAAAATGCCATGCAATCTTTAATTTGAAACTCCCAGTCAAACTTGCGGCCACCCCAAATCCTACAAGATTTTGAAAGAAAATAATATCATTTTTGGAAAACGCTTTACACCTAGCAATCCTATTGGACTGAATGTTTCTACAGCTTAAAAAATACTTTACTTGCATTCTAGAAGGTGCTATCAGTTGAAATAATGTGGGACTATGCTTGTTGTTGTGATAATGTCATAGGTACGCAACTTCCAGAAGTGAGAATTAATTATGTTAATAGATATCCCTTAGATTTCCCTCCATGACAATGATGTCCCCTGAGTGATGGATCATAACTACATTCAAGTCATTAGGTATAGGATATTTTAACTCCCATTTTCACAGCCAACTCATAGAAGTGGTTGAATGGGATATTTTACCTCATTAATGCAACATAACTGTTGCCCAAATTTCACCACCTCCTATTTTCTACAAATAGACTTCTAATTGTAAGAATACAAATACCACTAGTCTACTAAATTGATAAAGAATAACCTTTGTAGAGAGTTTTCTCAAAAGGAGGATTACAGAAGAACACATTGGAAATAGTATGATAGTGAAGAAAAAAACAAGTATGTTTATTTTCTCTGCGCAAACTACTTTCAGTACTTTGCATAGGTTTTTTTTACTATTACTTATTAAACTTCTTTATCCAATTTCTCTTGTCAATCCACACAAATCGTTAGAACTTCTTGTCCAACTTCTAGCACCAATTCTACAGTGTACAAGGTTTCATGGAAGGACTTAAGTCTTGTTTTCTCTCTCGAGTGCAGCCTCTCCATTACCTGTATTTCTCCTGCCTCAGAGGTGAGTTTATCTCTCAAGTGTAACCTTTTCATTACCTATATTTCTCCTACCTTCAAACCCGACAAGTTAGTCTTTTTAATTATGCCGAAGGCGTCCCCACGGTGAGATTTTCCAACCCTTTTTTTCGAAGGGTGTAGATTGACGTAGACAGCCATGCAAGATGAATCTCAATCGTTCATCATTTTTTTTCCATTTTTTGCTCCTCCAAACTCTTTTGGATTCGTATTGACCTTTCACATCTCCACTTGTGTCAAATAAACCCTGTTCTAGTTCAGTTCAAAAATACCATTCTAGTTCAGCTCAAAAATCTTGTTCCCGTTTACAACAATCGTAATTAATGTTTTTGTATTTTAGGGTTTTATTTGTTTGGGGTAGATTCAAGAACCATCATAAAATGCCTAGCAGATTAGTACATGGGGCAGGGTAGCAATCTGCTGGGTAAAACACTGCGTGAGCAGGCAGTTTTCCGCTTCACCGTATGGAAGACGCTTCATCATCTCAGTCGTCCATGTCTTTAAAACAACCTTTTACATATTCTTCCAAAAGAAGCAGGGCATCCAAAGTCCATAATTTGTCAGAAAAGGTCTAGTACTTCCAGTTTTGCAATAATTTTTAAAGGTGACCGTAATGAATATTGCCAAGCAGGTGAACTGAAACTGGACTTTACCTTATTTCTTTGTGCTCAAAATAGAGTTAAAGGCACAAAATCAATGAAAAGATGAAATCCCTACAAAACATCATTCCCAACTCTAATAAGGTCTATTATGCTTTTTTCATTGTTGTGTAGAGGTATCAAATTCATTATTTATTTTGGAAAAATAAACACTATTTTATTAAAGCACTTGTTTCCTAGTGTTAACAGTTCATCAAGAGTAAGACTTGATATTTTACAATCCACATCTTTCAATTGGTGCTTTTGTAGCTTGTTGATCATGTTGACCAATTGGTTTTTAAAGTATCAAACCATCATTACATGATATGTTCACAACGGACCTCCCACACAAGCTCTACAACTTTCTTTTGAAATGAAAGAAGCCAGAGTGATGCCCAATCATTTTACATACCCCACTATTGTCAATGCCTTGCCTAGTTTGCAACAAGACAAATGGGTTCATGGGAAAGTTATTAAAAGTGATGTTATGATTCAAATGTTTTAATTAGAAGTGCTCTAGTTGACCTATATGTTAAATCTAATGTCATAGGATGTGCACACCAAGTGTTTGACAATATGTTTGAATGAGATTTAGTTCTCTAGAATACAATAATTAATGGGTATTCTTGTCTTGAACATTGTAGGATGGCTATGAAAATATTCTATTCAATGAAAGATGATGGCACCAACCTTGATCACTTCACATTCTCTAATTGAATGATTATAATAATCAATACCTATTACAAGTTAGAGAAAAGTTGATAAAAAACTTGTATGAACAATGAAAGTTTGATGACTACATGAACATGAATGAACTGCAATTTGAGCCTTCAATGAATTACAATGAAACATAGAAACTACTAATGGAAAATTGATATTAACTCTAATAAAAGAGAAATTTTCAATGTAGAACCTAAAACTGTGGATGTTTACATGTGAATTGAGGATCTTGTTGCGCTCACAACCGAGTAGGAATTCTCTATCTTGGAAAGGGAAATGTTGCCTTATTTTATCTGGTGGAGGTGAATACAAATTTTTTGGAGTATTTCAATTCTCTTTGCAAAAATGTTGGTATTGCAATGGATATGCTTTAGTATCTCCATAAAGTCATTAAACACCTGGTTATTTTACATTATGGAGGAGTGTTGGAGGTTACAAGCAGTTTCTCATTCCCATAGTTTGAAAATGATATTTTTTTTTGTTCACTTAAGCATGTTGATACTATTGAAGGTGTTTGTATCCTTGTTTAGTGCTTCACTCTAGTTTCTCATCTATGGCAGAAGTGGTATTGACTTTAAGTGATAGAACTGCAAAAGTGTTGGTGAGCCCTGGTAGTTGGTGGTGGTTCTATATGACTATATCCCATGGGAGGGCTTCAATCTTTTAAGAATTTGTTGTTTCATGTGGTGCTTAGTTATGGTGGTTTCTTTCTCTTTTGTTACATGCATCATTATATTTTGGAATTTGGCTTTGTAGTTATTTTGTTTTCTATCCGTAGTGGGCCTCTCACCCATCAAGGGATATGCTATTTCACCTTTTTCTGTAAAACATTGTTACAATTTGGCACTCATGAAATCCTATTGTCATCCTAAGATCTTTACTTGGTTTTATGTTTTGGCAGATTGATAAGGTGTCATGCTCAATGAAGTGATTGACTATCTTAAGAAGCTTAAGTTGCAAGTGTAGGTAGGTCCATCACTCAGTGCTAAATTATGGTAGACTTACATTGTGGCATATAATAATATTATTTCTTTAACAGTGTATGTCCTAGGTAGTTTCCATAAAATAATTACTTGGTCATATTTGCATGCATGTTCTTCGTGCCATCAATACTTGAGCATTTCTTAGTTGATATGAACTATTGCTAGCATTTATTTATTTTTGTTGCACGTTAATACTACAAAAAAGGGGGACTTGTTTGTGACATATGAGGTGTTCTTCCCAAGTAAACTAACAGAAGAACAAAAAAGAAAAATAAAGGAAATATTTCCAAAACAACTGTTTACGCCATGAGTTATTCCATCCTGGTTGCCATCAAATGGAAAAAAAGTTGTCATGTTTGACAAAGATTAATATCAAAAAGAGATCTTTGTTATATTCATTTATCTTAACCATTTTTTGAGTATAAAATATTTCCTTGATTATGTCTTCCCAAGTTGTGATTCGTTGGTCTGCGCTTCCTGCAAAATCTGCATATTTTTCTCATCGACACCATTGACATAAACACACAAATTGTGCAGAATCTTTAGGTAAGTTGGTTGCACTCTTTTACTGAAGCTTTCTATGTTTATTTCCTAGTTGTTGCCAGAAAATTTAGAGGGTTTTAAGTCCCTGTTTGTAGCTTCCGCGATTTCTACACAGATTGAAATCCTGATGCACAATAGCATATAAATCTATTGTTTGCAAATTTATTAATCTCATGCTTTCTTATAAGGCTATTAGGTATTATTTTTTAGGGTTTTGTGATTTTGTTAGGAGAGATGGTTGAAGTACAATTAGAGATGCTTGTGCTTGTTGAAGCTTAGTTTTTTGCAAACAAACATGGCAAGTAGCCATATTATGGGGTTTAGTTTTCCAACTATAACTCGAGCTTACTGTTAAGCTTTTTTCGGTGCACATTTTTCATAAAATGAACCCATAAATCTATCGCTTATTGTATTTGTTTCCTTCTTTGGAATTTTCAGCTATTAGGGCTAAGGGATAGAACACTAATTAGTTCCAAGTTATTCTTCATCTTCTTTTTTTCTCCTCTTCTCTTCCTGCTATATATTAAATGGAATCAAACCAAAGATTGGTTTTTGAGTTTGAGCTATTTTGTATGGCTCCAATTTTATTAGGATGCTTTTTAAATTTTCTTTTTTCTTTTTCTAAAACTAAGTATAGATTATCTTGGAACTATTGTTGGATAAATATTATTTCACATAAGCCATCTATTCAAGGATGTTTCTTGTAGCACGAAACCTTATAAGCTCATCATAGTTTGTAGTTGCTTGCTTGATTAAAAATTTATGTGATAAGGGTCAAGTATAAATCACTAACTAACAACCTGCCCAAGTTTAAAATTCAACAGTGGAGAAGTTCTTAGCAGAGGTTATACCCTACTTTCTAGAAGCCAGGGGATTTGGGTGACCATAGAGATAACACCTAATGTAGGATGTGACAATCCAACTCTTAAACAAATTGATAAAAATCTCATTAATTTTAGTTTTGCATATCCAACAAAATATTTTTCCCTAGCTGATTAGGTGTCATTTTGGTTACTCCCCAAGCCCTTCATTTTGAGTGTAGCAGATTCATAATTCACCTATAAATAAGAAATATGATTATTTTAAATTAGTAAATTAATGATAAGGTTATAGGCACCCTTGATTACAATGTAGGTTGAGCTTGTACTATATTCTTGAGATTGTAAGCATGGGTTGAGTTTTAATTTAGCTCGTAATCATAACACTGCAACCTCACATCTATGCTATATTAATAGCCAATGATTTTACAATGGAGGGATTTGAGTTGGGGGTGAAATTTTTTATCACTATTGTCGATGTTGTTGCTGCAATGGATTTCAATGAATTTCTACCAAATGTTCCTTCCCACCAATTCTCCCCCATGATTCTTGTATTCATAAGTAGACAGTGGTGGTCACATTGGTATTATTTAGTGTAAATTACCATAGTTTCTTGGCATCTACATTACTTAAGAGCTGACTAGGATTGCATGCCACCATAGTATTTTATTTGAAGGTTACCATGGTTTAAATCACCCTAAAAAGGAGTATTATTGATCCCACCCATGATGTCCAAATCATACAGTCCTAACCAAATAAGCAATAAATAAAATAAAAAATAAAAAGTCAATCTACATGATCAATAGGCCAAGCTTTTGGAATGTCCCCATTCCTTTAAACTATGACTGCACAAATACCTTTGATAAGACTAGTAATGCTACAAGACCCCAAATGGTTAATTATAATTACAAATAGTAGATTGAAATTATATGTCAATTGATGTTTCCAACACAAAATCAGTTGGGTATAAGAAAAGCTAGTTAGTTTCCATTATATGTCAGTACAAAGCCAAAGTGTGACATTCATGGTGAAGCTGGCCAAAATGGCCCACCTTGTTAAATTTAGTGGCGTTTAATCCTGTTGTTTGTAGTAATGACTATAAGAGTAAATTCTCCACTTTGTAGTAGTAAATTTTCATCTATATGGTTTTTTTCATTGAAGGGGGTCTTGAAATGAGTATTCTGCACATTAATTATTGTAATCACTTAGTTTGATGCCTTCAAAAAATGAGTCGGGCGCCTTGTTGAATTTACAGCCTGCTTGTGAAAAATCTGATTTTATGAAAAAAATTGATTTTTTGTTTATTAAAATACTAATCTATATAGGTATCCAACTAAATTGTTCATTCATGTACAAATTCAGCTAATGATACTCAAATTAGTAGATTAATTGGTGGAATTTTAGATGTTTGTTCTAGGCTAAAGCTCATGCATTTTGATCCAATTTATCATATATTTTGATTAAATAAAAATAGAGATTCTAATAATTGCATATTGATATTACAAATATTAGTTATATTACTACATATGAAACTCTCACATCATAATACACAAGCAAAAGGTCCAAAGTTATTTTTTTCAAGCAAGGGAAATCACCACAAATAAACTCTCACTTCTTAATTCCATATCTGAAATACTGTAAACGTACACCATTATAACTCGTCAAAGAAAAAAAATAGATTTCAAACAAAGACATATTTTAAAATGAATGAGCTCGAAAAGCTTCTCGAGAGGCTAGACTTCAAATGGGATTTTACATGGGAGATTTTCCTTTACATAAGTGTAAAGGGATGGTGTAATTTAGCTGAAGATTTTATGATATGGTCATCAAGAAAGATAGCTCTTCTATATCTTAATGGGAATATGATATTTTGCTTAGTAAATGAGCTTTATGAGTTTTTTATATATGATAAATTGGGAAGTTCTTTAACCTTTTCACTATTTTTATTTAATCAAAATATATTATAAATTAGGAAGTTCTTTAATTTGTATTTCAGTTTGGACTTCAAAAATGTGTATATTGAACTTTTCATCAATGTTCATACTTAAAAATCTTTCTGATCTTTTCTTAGCAGTTGATGGGAAGTATGCATATGGTTAATGCCTTCATTCTCCTCATTGATGCTACTCTCAACAGTATGCTATGTCTCCATTGAATGGAGTTCTTTTTAATCACAGTTCTGTTAAATATAAAAAGAATATGGTCAAAGCGTATTATAAAATTTAACTATGTTTTTCCTTTAAATTAGCTTATATAACCAACACATTTTATTTGTTTTTGAATTACAAAGATCTTCCAACTATCCAATTAAGTTTCTTTTAAAGATATACATTTTTTAATTAATTTTACTTTGGTATAGGTCTGATGTTCTAGTTCGTTGGATAGATTGGGAAAGAGGCTCCAAAAGAACAACTCTTGCAAGGTTGGGTCCATAGATTCATTAGAAGTCTCCCACAGATTGTATTCATCAATATTTCCAACCCTATTTGAAACCAATCCTCTTGGATTCGTTGAACAAGGATTCATATCCATATGAATGCTGGATTTATTTTCCATCACAGAAAATGTAGAGCTCCCACCTTAATTTGTTCAACAAATTTCCACCCATTTTACTCTAATATAAATTGCATAACTGATATTTGTAGCAAATATTATCTTTTAATTTAAATCTATCACACTCTCTTCTTTGATGCATCATGAGTAACAGTTTTTGCTTATGATTTACTAATGTACCATTTAAAATTTCCCATTACAAGTACTTCAATTTTTATACAATTTCCCATTACAAGTAACAATTTTTGTTTGTGCTTTATTAATTTTAAGGAGATCCAAATATTCTTTTATACAACGTGGACTTTTAGTAACTAAAGCTTTCAGATTCATTTTAACCACAATTGACACAAAATAAATTAATATAAACTAATATGTCTTCAGCATACCCATTGGACATGAAGGTGCGATTGCTAGTATAAATAGGAGCATGCTAAATAATAACCAATATGGAGGGACAATTACGAGAACATACAGTTTGAGGTCAAAAGTGATAATGTGTGCAGCTAACCCTGTTCGCCAAATTCACTGCTGCAAAATCAGCAACACTGCTATTCACATCCACTGTTCACATTCCATTCCACCACAACAAATAACTCGTAAGCACTTTGATGTGCAAGCACATTGAAAAGAAAAATAGGAAGCACTAATTGTCTTATTGCTTGACACCTTTGTCGTTGCAGGCTTTGAAATTCCACCTAAAATCCTACACGTACCCTTCCACATAGACCACGTGTATGCAGTTCTCAAAAGCAGTCCTCATCCCCCATTTTGTAGAGCCCTTAGCCCCCCTCCCCCGCACTTGTCATCCAATTTATTCAAACCCTTAATTGCAGCTCTTCGGACACGTCATACGATGACAATCTATCCCTTGTAATCTTCTATATCACATCCACTCATCAAGATTTTTTCTATTTAAAATAGTGCGTTCCTTTTATGATTCGAAGTCATACACTAAAATTTCCTCTGGGTGTCTTGTTTCAAGTTACTAAAGTTTTCTCGCCGGTATTAATTTGCTGGATAGATTGTAGTGTTGTAATTTTTACCACCTAAAAGTTGATGATCATAAAAACCTGTTTTTAGGAGTGATGTGGCAGTTACACTCCTTGTTGTATTATTACTAACAGTGAATGTGGTACTTGTTTTACCATTTTCAGTTTGAATAAAACCTCTTTCTCAAATTCTAGATGTTTACTTGCGGATTGACTTTAGTTCAAAATCTTGTAGATGTTGTTTTAATAGTACTATCATTGCTTAAGAATTATACATTCTACAAATATTACAATAATGAGAGAATAAGTATTTATGAGGTTCTTCTTTTTCTTCGTATGCAATGCCTGTAGCATTGCTGGCATGGCGTTACTAGTGAATAAGTACTTACGAGATTCTTCTTTTCCTTCGTATGCAAGGCCTGAAACATACTTTATTTGGATCTAATTTACTAAGTAAACAACGTAGTACCAAATGATGGTGTTGTGGTGTAGTTGGTTATCACGTCACTATGTTATATGACATACTTTTGAGATCCAATTATTTTTTAAATGTGTTGCTCTAATATATTAGATACATAATAAAATATATCCAAACAATTTTTTCGGTGTATCACATTGCACACCAAAAGTGCAATAGCTAGTTATATTATTTCTTAAATTTGTGCATAAACTTCAATGGTTGTATAATAATATGATCATAAGAAGTATTTCTCTCAGTATTTAATATCATGTTAAATATCTTGTTAAATTTCATGTGAATTTCAAAAGTTACATCATTTTCAAAGCTTTAACTCCTTAACAAAAGTGGAGGAAAGGATCTTAGATATTATAGTAATGGATTAAATATTCTCTTTAAGATGTAAGTTATACATTGAAATTGTTAGATCATTTTTCATATAGGCTTCGATGCATGATTGTTTTCTAGTGTCTTCCTTTCTATGATTGAAATCATGATATCATAGATGTGGATATGTCATGCTTCACAAATCCATTACTCCATCCAATTTTGCATTTCTAGTTTTCCTTGTGTTGGGACAGGTATTATTCTTTCAGGAAGAATTCCATGGAAGTGAATCACATCATGGTAGGGTGGAAATGTGCTCCAACAATTTTCTCACCCTTGATTTGGTCGAAGGAGTTGAATACCGAAAGAATCTAGTCAAGAAGGTCCTTTTTATGGTTCATTGTGTAAACTTAATTTCAACCATGTGGTCTAGAATTGTAATGAGTATGTTCCATTATGTATTGCCATGTTATCAACATATGTACTCTAAACTTTATGAAATAATGTAATTCCTTGTCTCTTTTCTTGGACACGTGACATCTCTCATGTTTGATTATGTGGAATATGTGTAATTTGTTAAATTCGATTTGTGTAGCTGTTACAAAATTTGAATAACCATCATTAAACAAAGTTTCCTTCTTATTAATTTCAAATTTTATCTTATTTCCTTACATTATCATTTAACTCTTTATAAGAATTGAAGTTAAAATTACAATAAATATATTTATTTCTCTTTTTAAAAAAATGGATTATACCTATTTGTTTCTTAGTTAAATTAAAAATGATCATAGATTTATCAAATTGTTACTAAATGTAATCATTACATAAATATTAAAACAATAATTATCCACATCTAAATATTTTGTAAATTATTTTTCTACAAGATAGTTAATTTAAAAATATATAGTTGTATGCTACTACATAATAAATTTTATCTTAACTAAAAATATTGATATAAGAATTATACCAACCTAAATCATTTTATCATATAAAATTATTGACTTAGATAGGCCAAAATCAATTCTTTAAACATTTTTTCTTAACATCATTCACTTATCTATAATACACATTATTCAATAAGAACATTAAAACTTAGACATTGTCACTTATTCATATGTGTTATTTATATAAACTATTGCTTGCACCTCAACGAGGTGCAATGGTTATGCCAATAGCAGGATATACTCTGGCAATATATTGAAGGGAAAGGGTAAAAATCGCAAGAAAACGTAAATTGCTTTTCTTAAGACTAACTATTTATAGCGAAAGTCAATTGATGATGGTGCGAGAAGATTTAAAAATGAACAAATGGAACTTTATTTAAATCGGTATGCTATGCTAGATGGTTTCACAACATGATATTTTTTTGTACAATGAAAGAAGACCTGTAACTTAAAAGGTTGACAGGATTAAGTACAGTTGTTGCTAGTTAATGATACACCTTGTAACTAAAGGTAACATAATGGAAAACTACATGCTGCGGGAAAATATTTTTATAAAACAAAAACTATTTTATGACACATGAAACATAAAATATATATATAAATACATCTTCACTTTTTATTTAATAGATTGAGGAAAAAGATCTAACACTTTATAAAACCACACTTTTACAAAGTACATACTATAATTGGGCCCCACAAAATGGTGGCCTTTATGTTAAAATGCATAAAGCATGAAGGACACAAAGCTTGTATCATTATTGAGGTGACCGAGTATAGGAAGAGCTCATCTTGGGGAGTAAGAAATTATTAGTCTTTTTTGTGCTATTTAACCCTCTTAAGTGCAATATTTTCTTGAAGTTTGCTACTAATTTTACAATGAATTTGGTATGCATTTATTATGGTGGTGCTTGTGGTAGTTGTTGCATGTATATGCACATTTCTGGTTTTGTAGGTGTATAGATTTCGTCTAGTTTTGTAGGTGTATAGATTTAGTTTCCCACAATTTTTTATAAATATAAATATGATATATTTATATATTTTTCATGGTAGGAAAATCTCGTGGCTTATGAAGATAGCAGCGAAGAGGAAGATTTTTCCAAACGAGATGTCATTCAAATTCATCAAGTATTTCCTTTAAGACAAGTAGCTCTTGACAAAAACTAAAAATGAATAGTTTGTTGCCATAATTACGTGGGAAGCTTTTTCGTCAAATGTATCCCACGTATTATTTTTCACTGTTCTCTTCTATACTATATAATGTAGTTCATTTTTCCTAGTATAGAGGTATTTTCTAGGGTTGTGAGAAATTGAGCAATGTACTTTAGTGGTAAGGTGGGTTTCACTTTCTGAAAGTCTTCCCAACTCCAATTCCAGAGGAAAATATACATATGAAGAGGTCTTTATAGTTATATTTTTAACCCACCTCATTCCATGTAAAATATTAAGGGAAGAAAATATGTCACATTCCCCTTTTTGAAGAAAACATTTATGTTGCATGTTGCTCTTTCCTGTTTAGTATTGAAAAGTAGTAAAATATGATTAAGAAAAAATGGATATACAGTCTCTACCTAGAATGAGCAAGGCCTACCTATTCCATTCCCTATTCTTGGAGATTTTCATGTTTAACTAATAGTCATGAGGTGTTCATAAATTTTCAAGACATGGACACATCATTATTATTGCAATTTAATTTTCAAATAATTATATTTAACCTCTTTGTCCTAATAATGCATCCATATTTTTGTTATAATATGTAGCCATATTAACCTCTTTGTATTGGAATATCTTAACATAATAATAATAATAATATTTCTAGGTTAATTCATGCGAAAATAGTATATCTTTGTCACTATAATAAAATACAAATATATCGAAGGGAAAAATTTTGAGGTTGTTCTTTCAGGAGAAGCCTTCTTGAGGACGTGTGATGCATCATCAACTAAGGTCGTCTTAGCCTTCAAGTGTGGGTATTCAGATGTATTTAAATTTTATGTTGTAAGTGCTACTTTGATGAGTGAGAAATAGGCTTGCTACTATAACCTACATTGTATTGTCAAACACATCTTTGCATCATAGTAATCAATGAGAAAGACTCATATACCTGAATCGGTGGCAAAGATAAATATTTTTTCAAATGGTGAGAAGAAAATTGCTTGTCTTATAAAGAAGTATATGAGATTGGATCTATCCCTGTCAAATGAATAAACATATCACGAGAAGAGACATGTTTTTAATATGCCCTCAATTACTTACATACGCATCTTCCATTAAACTAAAAACAAATGACATGAGTATTCAATATTAAATTAAAGTGGTTCAGAAATCCTACTCACTGAACCGCCTACATTCATTCCATTAACTTAAAATATCATAAACCACCCACAATTTAAAGAATTGGGAATCGGTACTCCACTCTCAAAAAATCCAAAGCTAAACAACATTGGGCATGTTATTATGTGACCTCGTAAAACACAATACAAGACATTATCAAACAAGTCCAAATTAAAACATCCATTAACTTAAACTGGATATCATATTCTAAACAGAAGTATAAAGAAGTAGATCAGTAAAACTTGCAGTAAGGAAATATACTAGATTTTAATGGCCAAGAAGTTTGACATTGTCTATGATGGGCTCACACAATGAACTGAAATCATCACTTCTCATATGATAATACGTGTTGTAAAACTGCATGCGAGTTCTTGCTAAAGTTGCTTTGAAGGATAGCTAGGCATTTTTAAAGCCTTTGGTGCTCTTGGATTCATACGGCACTTTCATAGTACCATTACTGCAAAAGTGTCGACGACCATTGAAATGTTGCATGCTTTGCTCCCGTCGCACACCAAGAAGCTCAACCCATAGCGTTTCCCCACCTCTGTTTTCATGACCTGTGCAATTTCATTTTCAATTTAGATATAGTTATTGCCCTGTTACTAATGCAATAATTGGTACAAGGGCACATGCTTTAAACATCAAGAAAATGTCAGGTATTTTTCAAAAATGATTAAGCCATTGATTACACTATATTGTGTTATCATGCGGGTGGGCAATCTCTTGTATCCATCCCCTTCACACTGTTTCCCCTCTGCATGATTCTTCCCCTCCTCCTCCTTCGCCTACTCCCTCCTCCTCTCCTCTTCCACCTCTCGACTCCCCTGGAAAGCACATTTTGGGGTCGCGCCTCAACATTCCTCTGCACTCTGTTCGAGTTTTTTCTTCGTCGCCAGGCTCTATTTCTTGCGTGGTTAGTTTGGGCTCTCCTCATCCATCCAGGTGTTCCCCTTCTACTACGAATCAATTACCTCTTGTTCTCTCTAGGCGTACGTCTCAGCATGGCCTCTCTCAGGTGGATTCCAAGCTTCACCATGGTCACGTCGGGTTCTCTCCTTCGTGTTTAGGAAGTTTGACCTCTCCTACTTAGACCATGTGCACTCCCTCAGCTTCTCTAGTTCAATATGAAGCTCTCTCGATTTCTTCACCTCAGCGTGACCTCTCTCAGGCAGAAATTATGACTAACATGAACTTAGAACTTTTTTAATATTTTTAGTAAATTTAATTACAAGATTAAAAAATTATAAAAAATATTAAGTTTAAATATATTATAATAAATATTAAAATATTAATAAATTTAAATATCATAAATATATTAAATTTAATGATATATATTGAAAATCAAAACTAAATATTTAAAGTATTGAATTTTATTAAATAAATAAAAAATAAAAAAACAAATGTACGCATTTTATAATCTAAATTATTTTAAAAATAAAATAATAAGAATAAATTAAAAAATCACACTTAAATCAAAATTAAATTCGGACACACAAATATAAACTATAAATAAATGATAAACATAAAATTTCCATAATTCATAATAACAGCTTATTACAGGTTTCTGAATTTGACTGTAAATATTTTACCATAAAATCCAAAAATCCGTGATAAATTGCTAAATAAATATATTTAAAAATCAAACCTAAAATAGTGATGTGGACGTTGCTTACCTCTGGCTCCCGCAGTCACCTCCTGCAGCGTCCAGCCTCATCGCTTGCTGCTTGCAGTTGTCACTCATCTCCGCTTGTGGGCTCTCAGACAGCGAGCGCCGAACTCAAGTCAGTATTCTCTGCTTCTAGACTCTGCAATAGCAAGCGTCCATTACATCTCCACGTCTGCAACGGCAAGCCGCGAGTGGTCAGCGGACTCCTCAGCAGTCACATAGTCTTGGAACCGCAGGCGCACATTGTAAACATCAACTTACTGTAAACTCTAACAGGACAGAGATGTTATTCTAATGAAAACATCTCTCAAATTTCCTGAGACTGCGCGTCCATCTCCCTCTGCGCGCCATATCTTTTTCCATGTCATTTATCTGCTCCTCACAGCCAGTACTACATGGTCTGTGGACAGGGGTGCCATGCCCTTTGACCATCCCTGCCATACTTACCCCACCGTGCACAATACAGGGGCCTCACTCCCATCATCTGTCGTTGACATGAATGCGCACGGAACAGTATAAGGACATCGGAGCACCCACAAACCGGTAGCGGAAAATCGGACATTAGATGAATCCGGTGGGATTCCCCACCCAAAATAGCCTATCGGCTAACTATCCATGTAATCTATCAACATGACAATTAAATTTATAATCATGATCAAACATACCAAAACATAACATAAGATATTGTTATATCTATTTTTAGATAACTTTCTTAATGTTTTAATAGTTTTATTAAACTATACAAGAAGAAAATACTATATAAAATATTGATAAAATAATGAAGAAAATAATAATTTAATTTTTTTCATAATCAATATTATGTATATATATATAACATATTTCATAAAATAAGTTTCCTTTAACTAGAACTCTCTTAAACTAAATTATCCTAAGACATTAAAATTCATAAAGCATGTGTTTTTTTAACATAATTTTTAAAAGTGGACCTACAATCTTCATATATATTATGAGGTTTTTCTTCAAATATGACAACATACATTTTAGATTGTTAAGTATTTCATCATACTTATCCTTGGTCTCTTATAGTTTACAAATCTCCTCCAAAATAGTCTATTCTGATTGATTTATATTTACATCATTGATTGATTGATTGAATTTTTTCATGATTAATCTTATGATGGGCTAGAGAAGTATTAAGATTTATTACCTACAAGAAAAACTACTATAAAGTATTATGTTAAAGAGTAATTTGCTTTTCCAAGATACAAGATATACCCCCCTACAACTTAATAATTGAAGAAAAATACAATCTATAATACTAAGCAGTAGGAAAGCATCATAGTAGTAGGAAAGCATCATAGTAGTAGACAAGGAGTGAGGGAATAGGTCTTTGATTTAGGGAGACTAATCTTAGAAGCAACATCCTCTTCCTCAAACATCATTTATTTACCTTTTTGTTGATCATTGTTTTCAATACTAAACAAACCTTTCCCCTTATAATCTATCCTAACACCTTTAGAGGTCATCCCTCCCACACCCAGAAGAAAGGATATAACTTTCCTTCTATTGTTACTTTGTACATAGCTTCTACTCTCATCATAGTGTTTGGAAGGAGGGATAATTCAAACTAAGAGCTTGAGAGATCAAAGACAATGGATTGATGAAGAGGGTAGAAAAATATATCACAATACACTTTCAAAATTGAATATTATAAAATTATTAAAAACGTAAAACTCACTAATTTATTATGACATAATACTATAATATATTTTACCACAGTTAAAAGCAAAATATTACAACTAGTTGCCATAATTAAAACATATTTATGTTCTTTCTATCACTAAAGAAGACATCGAGCACTTTCAACCTATGTTTCCAATAAAAATAGATTAAAGCTCTACAAGCGTGCAATTATCAATTGTACAAGATTATGAAACATAGATTTAAAACTATTTACTGAAAAAAAAAATTTATATATAGGGGAGAGGGGCCCATAATGGAGTAGGGTCTAATAGTGGGGATAGAAGTAGTCCTCAGTGGGCCTCATAGTGGAGCATTTTAATATCCAATTCCAAAACACTTTTTATCCATAAAGTACATAAAGTGACAAATCATGTGATGCCACATCAGCGCACCAATAAAACATGACTTAGTGCACCACTATCAGTCTCACACTTTTTTTGGGCCTTTTTGGATACCTCAACAAAAAGCATGCTGATGTGGCATCATATTTGATGATGTGACCCTATAAAACAAAATGTAGAAGCACATGAGTTGCCAAAGAAACTGTTATACAGAATTGGGAGCGATTTGAAATTTCGAAGTAAGATTTTGAGAAACACAAGTTAGGGTGCTCCACTATGAGCCCCTCTCCCCTAGTACGAGTTCTTATTATTAAAAGATATTTAACTCTACGATACCATCTGTGATTCGCTTTTCTGATTCCTCTATCAAAGTTTATAGCTCTACTTTTGCTAATGAGCCCATTTAGCTATTTTTAATGGAGTAGCAGAAAAAAAAAAGTCGTGCTATCCAATTCCTAAAGTTTACCAGAGCCCACAACGAGTTCGGCGACATTATTACGTTTACATTTTATATGCAACTTCTATCCAAGTCACAAATGCCTGTGCAGCTATGCCAAATATAGTAACTTGTTGTCGGCTAAAGACGATACCCACACTTTATTCCCGTTCCGAACGGTAACGTCACTGGTATAAGTAACTCCAATGATTCAATCTCTCTCTTCTTTACTCATTTTGTATATAAAAGTTTTGGATGATGATGTCCACCTGGCTAAAACCATTGAAATATGCCGGATTGATATGAGACGTGCTCAATGTGTTTACTCTGTCGGTAAAGACGAGCGTAGTGTACAGCACAAACATGTAGGTCCACAATGGTTTCTTATACAAATGTTAATATTTGATCATGCCATATTCTATAAGTAAAGATTATGAGTCACACAATAAAATATGAGTCAAGATTATGAGTCATATAATATGGGTATTATCATATTACATAAGTCAATAAGTTTCTAGAATATGCAATATTTTATTACTTATTTCAGGAACTCTTTAGAAAGAGCAAGTCAGTAGGAGAAATCTATAGATGATAGTCTTATTTAAAAATTGGGGAAAAGGAATAAAGAAAGCATCCATGCTATAACATTTTTTATCAATAGAAAATGACCTTTTGTGAATATATTTTCTTGTTAGTGTATCCATGTTTTGTTATAAATATGTTTGAGAATTTAAGATTTTCTTTTGTTATTCCATGTAATATTGGGTTTCTAATAGTTTCATAAAATTAGTAATGGAGCAGATCAATCAATCAGACAAGTTGTTAAGAAAAGAAGTTGATTTGTAGTAGACATTATGATTAGCAATCTCATACAGCTATAATATTTAAAGTCTAATGGCAAGAATTATGAATGTTGAAGTACAAAGATCATGATTATAGTTGCGTCAAAAAAAACATTAGGAGTTGATAAAAAATACATATTCCAAACCTCAAAAATAGCAAGAGTATAATGCTTTCACTCAATCTTAAAGGATTTATTAAAGGAAAATATCAATGATAAAATTATTAAATTCTTCATAACACAACAATTGTTGAGTCTATTTTTCCAAGAACTAAAAAGAGTATTTCAAAGAAAGAATTGGTGACAATAAAAATTAATATCAAGGTACTAGAAAACTGAAGTTTGTGAGGATATAAATGCTTATAAGGATGTTTGGAAAATTCTAAATGAGATAATTTGAATCCATAATTCATTTCTTTCCTCGTGCAAGGACTATTATTGATGAAATTAGAATAAATAATAAATTCTTGATATTCAAATAATAGTAGAGAAGATATTAAGAAGTCTAATAGTAAGGTTTGAACCCATTATTATTGTTATTAAATATTGAAAAGGATTTTTCATAATTATATTTTAAATAATTAATGTGTTCCATCTTGAACTAGTTAGTCAACTTCTCCTTAGAGTACATATTCAAATCACAACTATTATTCAAGGATAATGATAAAACATGAAATTAGAACAAGAAATATATCTCTATTCTTTGAAAGATGAATAGAAATAAATATAGGTAGAGGAGGAAGAGGATTTTCAAGAGACATAACTAATACGAACAATAGAGGAGGAAGGAGTAATCACATTTATTGTGAAGTAAATAGAAGAGGATGAATAATTAGCTATACACAAGGAAACAACCACAGTTGTGATAAATCAAGTATCTAATACCATTATTACAAAAAGTATTGTCATGATAGTTATGAATGTAGGAAAAAGATGTATGATTTTAGTAAGAAAACTTTAAATATTTTTCAAAATAAAATTGGTGCTAAATAATGTATGTGGACACCGGAAATTGATGCTTCACTTCCTTGTCCACAAAATGGATACAAGGAAAGCGATCCAATTTCACGATATTCACATTTAAGAATACCTTAGATATCTCAACCCAGTGAAGGATATGAGAGATATGACTATAAAATATCTTTGGAGATGAATGGAGACAAGAAATGAGTTCACCACCAAGTCTAAAATTAGAAAATACAAAATTTTTGAAAACACGGTGTGATATGCAAACTAATATTAAATGACCTAAGAATGCAAGTAAAATGTAACAAAAAGCTATGAAACTAGAAATGTGCACCTGGAAACTTGTTGGAGATGTAATGGAGCTTTGGAATCCTGAAAATTTCATTGTTGATGTCAACTGGGAATCATATGCCAAACTGGGCGAATTAGTCCAGTTTTGGGAAGACTATGCTAGAACAGATTTCAGACAAATGGGTAATTAGATCTGAAAAATTCCTATTTAGGCCTAGGAAGTAGGAATCATTCACCAATAGTGGTGAATCAATCCACCTCTATATTTCTAGAAATTCTAAACAAGAAACTGTAGCCCTCAGTTTGCCTATTTTCTCCTAATTTAGATCTGGGTCCGAAATTGTAGAATTTAGCTTGTAGATCTTCTCCAAGCTTCTCTTAATAATTTGAAAACTTTGACTTGCTTTGATCACTTTTCCAATCTCAACTTCTTGGTAAATCTGCAACCTATCCTTGCAAATCACACACAAGAAGAGGGGAAAATGTTATGGGGTTAGTGAATAGGGGTTTGCCTTGGTCAAAGCCCTTGTTGGTAATTAAACCCTTGAAATGAAATGAAATAGAATGCAGAATGATGAATGAACAAATAATGATGTTGCAACTCACCTAACCCTAGTAGATAAGGTTATTCAAAAATGTAAGTGTTGGTTCCAATGGATGGGGACTTGGAATCTAGCTCGATGTTAATGGATCTCGAATGTAATGCTTGCTTGAATCACACAATCCTACATCACAAATGTTAGCTCTAAAACAAAATGATGCAAAAAATATTTGACATGATGAATGACACTTAAAAATGCTCTTGATTTCTTGATAATCTGCCCTTGAAATGCCTTGAATGCTCTTGTGAACTCTTGAATTGCTTGATCAAACTTGCTAGGTATGAAAATGAGGGAAAAAAGCTTGTATTTATACTCAATTATGCAATCATTCACAAAATTATAACATCACAGGCCAACCTTAGATCTTGGAGAATAAAAACCCACCATAATTTTGAATTAAATTTGAATTTTGAGCTAAAGGTGACTCATTCGCCACCCTAGGTGAATGGGTCCCACCTAAGGGGACTCATTCACCCATAATGGCGAATGAGTCCCACCTTAGGCATTTAAGGTGGGTTTCAAGATTTTGATGTTTTAAATGATGTTTATTAGGATTATTCTCAAAAATACACATAAATAAGGCCTGTGTAAAGGATTATTAATGACAAACCTAGAAAAGTGTGAAAGTGTGTCACGACACTTTATAACACTTTGAAATAAGGCTTGGTAAATGATGAAAAGAGGTTATTTAGGTGAAATACATGAACAAGACCCTAGAAAAGTGTGAAAGTATGTTACAACACTTAAGTAAGGTACCACTTGAATTCTTTTAGTTCACAAGGGCCCAAGACCTAATGTGAATGTGTTGTCCACATTACAACATTAAATCACATAAAATTTAAGCCAAAATCACAAGGAGAGACCAAATGAGATAGAAAAAGTAGAAGGGTTACTTTTTCAGTGTCCAGAATGTATAAAAGGATTTTGGTATTTATATTGTGCTTGTAGTAATTATATAACTAGAAATAGAGAGATTTATCTTTAAGAATTAATGAATTAGATCAATCTAAATTCAAACTAGGAAATAATAAGATAGTAGTTGAAATGGATGAACGGAGCATATACATTAAATCAAAATGAGAGAAGAGGTCTATCCTATATGTGTATATATCATATCTACCACATAAACTAATTGATGTTTAGTAGTTAGTAAAAAGTGGTTAGAGGGTTTATTTTTTAAATGGAAGTAACAAGTTAATTTCAAAATTCTTAATGATGAGTAATACAATATTACCATTAAATGTGTAAAATAAGTTTTTGGTAGCCTTCAAACCTAGAATGAAGGATTAATCATGATTGTGGCATTTAACATTTGAGAATTTCAATTTTAGAAGGATGAATTTATTATATAGATGGAATATGTTGAAATAATTACCCTTTATAGAACAATCCAATAAAACCTAGAGGCAATAATTCTCTAGAATCAACTTAGAGAATCATTCCATAATTTTAATGCATATAAAGAAAGTGTTAGTGTATTTAAGTTTATCTTAGGGTAATTACTTCAGGTTTTTTTTCCCCGTATAGTAGTTTTCTTACCCATTTGATGTTTTCATAGCTTTAAAAAGTCTATACCATATGTAATTTATTCATCTCATGTATTTTCCCTCTTTTTAGTGAAATAGTGTACTTTGCTTCTCTCATTTTTCTGTGAAGCTTTATCTTGCAAATGGCGATCTTGGGCTCCACCTACATGGTATCAGAGAAAACCATTTTGCAACCCTTCCCTTGAGATTTTTTATTGGATATTTTTGAGATCGTTTGTTTCACCATTTGAAATTTCTCAAATTTCAATGTTTCCAATTTTTGATTTTCCTATTGAAGGGTGTTTGTTGTTGTTGGCGAATTTGTAATTGAAGGCCTGTGTTGATTTTATTCATTGCAAGGAAAAAAGTTTCAATGCAAAGTTTTTATTCTAAGGATCGATTTCTCTTTCTTGAGGCTACGATGTGAAGAGACATTGTCGTGGTTTCCATAAGAGAATGTGGCATCAATTTTTAGTGAAGGGCTTGATTCTCCCCTTGAGGTTGTGTTGTGCCAAGTCTTTGAGGAAACGTTTTCATTTGAGGGCATCAATCATGTGAAGGTGCATCATTTTTTTTGCACTAGATAAGGTGACTGTAAGAGGCACAATTTACTAGCGTATGAGTTCATTTGAAGGTCATGTGGGATCTAGAGAAGGCTACAAACTGTTCATTGTTTGTTGGAATTTTTTTGGGTGTGAATCTTGTGAGGAGGCTCTTGATTGTTGGCACAATTTCCTTTGTGAGGAGGTAATTCTTTTAGAATTGGGTATTCTTTGATTGAACCCACATGCCTTGAATTTGGAGGCATTTAAATCTATTTTTGCTACAGTGAATTTCTCAAAATTTATACTTTATAAAGTTTCTAGTGAAATATTTATTTAGGGATTTTATGCAATGGTGTGGGCCCCAAGTGTTTGAGGTTGTCTTTGGGAAGTATAATCCCACATTAGCTATGAGGGGATCTTTTTTGCTCCTTAAATACCTTTGTAGTGTGGTTTCTTGGTGTGAGCAAGACTCGCAGAGGCTCATGGTATGCTTTTTTTTGTAGACTTGTGCAAATATTTATCTTTCCAATGGTACAAAAAAACTACTACAAACCAATATCAAGGTGCATTAATTTTTTCTCCATTTTTTTCTCAATTTAGAAAATCAACTTTTTGCTTGAAGTATTTTTTGAAAGGTGGTGAAATTTAATTTCTAGAGGTTGCCTTAGTGGAGGTTTTTTTTAGTTTGGTGTAATTTTTTTCCATGTTTGGTGCAAAATTTGGTCATGGATACTCCTTAATCTATTGAATTGTTAACTCCCCATAATCACCATATGTGGAAGATGAAAATACGTAGGTTTCTTTAGTATCAAGGTCTATGGTCCACACTGAGTAATATCTAACCCACTCTTACCAAGGAACTTAAAATATTTTCCTATAGAAATAAGTGTGACCAAGCTATGGTTTTGATGAAATTGAATGTTTTTAATAGTCTCCTCTTTCATATTGATGAGTTGGACACACCCAAAGAGATATGGGATAAGTTACATAACCTGTTTGGTTAGGTCAGTGAGTTTTGTGTCCTACAACTAGAAGCTGAATTAACCACTCTTACCCCTAAAGCATTTCCTTCTATTGGTGAATTTATAGTGAAATTTAAATCTTTAAGGTCACAATTAGTGGGATGTGGGAAGAGAAAAAAATGATAAGTAGTCTATATTTTTGATATTTTCTAAGTTGAGAGGCCCATTTGTTGTGTTTTCTTCTACCTTCTACTCCACAATGGATGCCTTGGTTAGTGAATTCCAATTTCCTTCTTTTGAGACTTTGTATGACCGGTTGACAAGGGAGCAAGCCAAACTTGTCTAGTTAGAGGGGGTCCCTACAAATCATGCATTGGTTACACAAGAATCTAAGAGAAAAGGGAAGAATAAATATAAACCTAAGAGAGAGTCAAATGAGACTTCCATTGAGCTTTAAAAGAGGATAAGCCCAATAAGAAGAAATTAAGTTGTGTATATTGTAAAAAGAAAGGGCACAATGACCATCATTGTTATATGAAGAAGATTTAAGAAATTTCACACCTTCAGAAAAACAATATCCCACTACCCTCATCTATAAATCCTCCTTCTATAGCCTCTTCATCTTCATCTCCATCACCATCCAACCCTACATAGTCAGGAAATGCAGGGTTCGCAAGTGGTAAAGGAGATAAACACTACATGGGTAAAGAAAATGCATCGGTGACTTCTCCAGTTCATTCTGGTCATGATAAATGGTTTTTAGACTCCAAAGCATCTCACCACATGGCTTCTAGTCCCTATCATTTTTTGGGTCTTCATCCTACTAACACTTCCAAAATTTTGTTGGGAATTAATAAGCTTTCGAATGTTGCGGGGGTAGGAAATGTTCAATTAGGTGATGGTTGTTTTAGGGATGTATTCTGTATACCTGAGTTGCACACAAATATTTTCCCCATGTATTAGATCACTCATGGTGAGGTTCCGAAGACTATATAACTCACTACATATTCTATTTTCATCAAAGAGGCAGATATTGGAAAATTCATTCTAGTTGGTAATGTTGATCATGAGTCTCGTCTGTATACCTTTTCTCACTTTTTTGATGATGATGACTATGTTCCTCGCACTCCTCTTGCTAGTGTTGACAACAATTTCATGGGAAAAGTTGGTCATGTGAACTTTAGAGTTCTTTAGACTCATGTTGATACATCTCTTATTTCTTCAAAGGTTGATCTTTCAACACAACAAGATATTTTTGATCCCTTAGATCTTGTTTTATTGGATGAGTATTTGGTAGGCATCTCAAATTTGTCTGTGGAGTCTCATCTTGCATATTTGGGAGATATACTTGAGGGGAATTCTCTCCTCTTTGATGACAGTTTCAACATGGCAATTGATACATTTGGATTGTCTTTGGAGGTTGACATTGTTGAGCCATCACCTTCACTTGATTTGTCACATTTCTTGGTTGTTTTCTTATCATGATTATGTGATGGATTGTTATATTTAGGGATTTCCTTCCTTTTTTTCAGTTGTACATGGAGTGGCTTCTTCATCACCTAGTGGACATGTTTCTTCCTAAGGAGAGAGTAGTTGCTTGTAGGCATTGGATCATCTTTTGTTTTTAGGCATACTTCATTGACATTAGAGCTTCTTCAATATGAGGGGATATGATATATCCTTTTTTCCTTCCTATGGGATGAGTATTGATTGTATATACATGATGTATGTAGTCCTTGGGGGTATGATTGAGTCCTCCATCCATGCATCTTGTCTTTTTTTTATTTTCTCTCTTTTGGAGAGGGGTTTTTTCCCACTGGGTTTTTCTCCTTTTCTCCGGTTGTGAGAGATTGCATTGTAAATGGGTGCCTAACATGGTTGTGTAGCTAGGACCCATATTGCATTTTAATTTTTTTGCTTTTTTGCATCTTCATTCTCCCTAAGTTTTCACTTAAGGGGGGGTGTTAGTGTATTTAAGTTTAACTTAGGGTAATTACTCTGGGTGGTTTTTTCCTTAGAGTAGTTTTCTTACCCATTTGATATTTTCATGACTTTAAAAATCCTGTACCATATATAATTTATTCATCTCATATTTTTCCCTCTTTCTGGTGAAATTGTGCACTTTGATTCTCTCATTTTTCTGTGAAGGATTATCCTACAAATGGTGATCTTGGGCTACACCTGCAGAAATATATCCTCTTGAAATTGTACATTTAGAATTGTACCTATATTTTATAACCTTCAATGATGAGTTTCATACGAAAATATGGGTGTTCTTCAAACAAGAAATGGAAGTCCTTGTTGGATTAATTAGGATGATTAGTTGATAATTAATTAATCATTAATTAATTATTAGGTCCCTTATTACTTTATTTACTTAAGCTAAACATAAGAGTGCTTTATTATCATTAGATTGGGGTATTTATATGTCAAGTTGTCTAGCTACATGAGATTAGGACACTTGTCACAATCCAATCAAATCCTCACCTAGATTTTTCTTTTTGCTTTTAAATAAGCATTCATTATTTTACTTTTTAATTATCAAGTCATGTAATTGACTATTTAATACAAAATTCATATTAGATGCTTGTGTCGATCAATCATTTTCTCTTGGTTGTACAAAAAATTAGTCTCTTTGATCTATCAATTGTGATATGAGTTTTGACTACAGCTAATTTTTTGGAGTTATGGGGTCAACTATCAACTACAACATGCTATCAAAACACTAGATCTATGGTCCTTCCTATAAAAATTTGGAGAGATCCAACCTTCAGGAAAAATGTCTCATCCTAGAGTGAAACAAGCATCACTGTTAAGTCTAGAATAGCCAAAACCCTAAGATTATCTATCTATTTTGAATAAAAATAAAAGAGAAAAAAAGAGAAAAAAATAATAGACCTACCTAGATCTCAAGGTGAAATATGTATGGTCGTACAATCATATAACAATATTTCAAACCTATGTAGGCCTCCTCTAGTACAAGAATGACAAGTGAAGGTATGGGTATTTTAAAAAAATGTTTTTTTTTTTTGGAAAATAAGGTTTTAAAAATAATTTGAAAAAGAAAAATCATTTTCAAAGGTCAAAAATGTTGTGTATTATACAAACCTATGCAAGCTACATGTGGAATCATACTTGCTTTCTTTTCAAGAAAGCGATGTACATGAACCACCCATTGGCATTCTCAACCACCAAAGGTAGCCCTAGTGTTGAGAAGTCAACACTGTAAAATGAATGGTTTCACTTTTAATATATGATAAGGGGATATATGAGTCAGTGAAACATAGTATATCAAACATTCTACCACTTTTTGGCAAATTTGCAAGAACTTGGTGGTGTACAATGGTAAAGAATATGATCTTGTTGAGAAACTTCATAATATTCTAGCAACTATTTCCCTTTGAGACTTGATTCAAACAAAACTTACATAGCATGAGATGCTCCAAGAGGCTTTGTAGAAGATTGATGTCTCAACTTTTTTCAAACAAAATGGTGTAGCCACCTTGTTTGACTATATACAAGTGAAAAAAATGGATATTACGTTCCCTCAACATTAATTTCTGTCACTTGAGATTCAAAAAAATCATGAAGCTTTAATGATAACATTGGCCAATAATAAATTTGGGGTTAGGCATACTCTCATAGATAATGGATTAGGTCTTAATGTGTGTAGCATTCTGTAGTAATGGAAAAAGTATCCCCTTTTCCTTACTTGATTCAGGAATAATTATCATTGAATTTTAACCTAATTTTTCCTAGGTTTAATGTTGTAATGTGTTACACATTCACATTGACCTTGGGCCCCTTTTTAATAAAATGTAATTAATTAATACCTTTTTTTAAGTGTTATAAAGTGTTGTAACACACTTTCACATTTATATAGGGTCTTCTTAATTAATTGTGGTTAATTAGAGTTAATTAGCCCCTTTAATTCATATTTAAGCCTTATTTGTGACACCTCCCAAGGATCTATCCCATAACCCATAATTAAAATTACATAACATTTAATTGGAAAAATTTGAGGTCCTAGAAATTGGTGCTAGGACCCATTCACCCTAGGTGGCAAATGGGTCCTCGCTCTATAGGACCTCCCTTTCTTTGCTGATTCTACATGGGTTTTTGATGTACTTTCATTCACCAAAGGAAAGGTCCTAGAAAATTGTGCCAAGACCCATTCGCCCTAGGTGGCTCAGAATGGGTCCTCCCTTAATGAGGACCCCATTTTTGTATTTAATTCTTGTGGGATTTTAATAAAATTCACCTCTAGATCTGGTGTTGGCTTGAATTGTTTGAATTTTGGGGTTAATCTCTTGATTTAGTATAAATATGGGGTTAATTCACATTGTTTCTCCTAGAAAGTTTACATGAGGCCTAACCATTCAATTTTTCAAGCACAAGAGTTCAAGGTTTTATTGTAGCAATTCAAGATTATTTCATCATGACAAGGGTTTAGTGCATTCATGCATGTTGTTGAGCTAAGATAGTGGATGTAGCATTGAAGATCTACATTAAAATCATTTTTTTCACATCTAAGATCTACATTCTTCATGGCCACTACATGTTATATTGTAGATTTATACTTGAAGACAACATCCAAGGTATCATTAATTACATATTCCATGTTCATGCTTCAATTTAATTATTTCATCATTTTGTTTAATCACCTATAAGGGGTTTGACTTAAGTAAACCCCTATTCACTAAAAATCAACAAGTTTTTCTCCTCTTAAGTGTGTGTTTGCATATTTACAGGTTGGAGATCAAGTGGAGAGGAAGTTTAGAGAAAAATTCTCAAAATTGTCAAGTTGCACTTAGATTGACCTTCAAAGTACAAGAATAAAGAATTGAAGATACAAAATTTATTACAGGTTTTCAGAAGTTGACAACTAAGAATCTGAGAGTGTAGACATTGAAGTATAAAACCCAAATCTCAGTTTCATAAACCCTAATAGGCACCCTAAAGGCGAATGAGTCCTTTGTGCCCTAAAAATAGGCTTCTTATAGCAAGGTACACACCGTTTTAAGCTCTCAAAACCCCCCTCATAGTTTTTATAATAGTTAGGATTGATTTATGACTGTTATATAGGAATTTTGGCCCTCATAATTGTATATTTCATAGCATTAAAAATTAGTGGTTCATTATCTTGATTCATTTCACTTTCATGAACCCTATTTTTTTCACCATGAAACACATTCATCTTCTAGATAAAATTAGTGTGGATACAAATCTCACATAAGCTAATGATATTTCTATTAGTGACTTTGAAAATGTTAGTAGGAAACCATTAGAGACAATCATGCTACCCATTAAGATAAGATCCATGGTTTTTCCTACCCCTATCCATATCATGTCGAGAGCTCTTTAATATAATCTTGTCCTTGGTAGACCTTATATTCAAGCCATAAAGGGAGTCCCATTTACTCTTCCTTATGAGTTGTACAAATATATATATATATATATATATATATATATGGAAAAAGTGGATGAACAAAGTTATAATTCACAAGTCAAAATCAAAAATAACACTTACAAATTTCTTAATATTTTGATCTCAACTTCAAAGGTAAAATCTATATAGGGTATGTGCATGATCATCATGGAAAAAGTAGGCCCTTAAGTGGCAAAAAATTTAGAAAAATTAGAGTTAGGCAACTTGACGTAAAAATTTGAATAAGTTATCTATATTATTTCAAAAATATGTAAGAATAGAATCTATAGAAAATTGAATGTAGTTTCTAAACTACTAGTTTTTTTTTAAATCTATTTGGTGAAAATTTGAAATTTCAATGCAAGTACTTAAATTTCAGGAAAAAATAAGTAGGTGTTTGTCTAACCACCCTAACCACAATAAAATGATAATAATTTTTATAATATTTTAGATATAAGTAGAGGACTCACATTCGGTGTGATGCATATTTTTGTAATTTTTTCCAAGTAAATAATTAATTATGATTTTTTTTTACAAATTTTAAAAAATATAAAAACTTATATGTCTGACCACCTTAACTTCGTCAAAAATTCATGAAATTCAAATTTTTTTTTTTAATCCTATAGTATGTGAAGCATAGAATGTGATGCATGTTTCAGATTCAAAAAATGTGATACCGTTTGAAAGCTATAGGTTTTTTTAAAAAAATCGTCAGCCACAGACCCTACACATACCCATGATATCGCCACTTTTTGGCCCATCATGATCCTACACATACCCTATATATTAAAGATAATCATGATTTTATTTCACCTATAACAAAAATATTAGATGATAATTTGGGTTCATTAGATTTTATACGTTCCCTTGTAGGACAGTACACAATCTCACAATATAAAACTAAAGAGTCATGTATTTCATTTTCCCAATCTTGTTCTACATCAACAAATCCAAAAAGATCATCCCATGATGGTTATGGACCTGGCTCTTTATATTTTTTCCCTCATGTGTTAGTGATACCTAAATTTAGAAAGATTAGAAAGGATTAGCATTCTTCTAAAAGAATCAATCCTTCTTAGGAATATTTAAATAATACTTCATCTAAGTTAGAAAAGTGTTATGGGTTTGGGTATAAAATTATTTCTAAAAGTGGATATAATGAAAATATAAAACATGGAGATAGGGATCATGTGAAGTATATACTATACAATTCTAAAAAGGGCTTATGATTCCAACCTTCATCCCCATCTTCATCTCATGCTCAATCATCTACTGTATTTATGACTTCTTGTGGTAAGCAAGCAAGCTTTCCTTCACAAGAGAAAATAATTTCTCCTAATACTTATCCTATACCAAAGTAAGAGCATATTTTGTTGAGGCTTCTCAAAGCCCACTTGATTAATCTTCCTCCTCCAACACATAAGAAATTTTATAGAAATAACTCATTTTGTGCATATCATCAAGTGCATAGTCATTCCACTAATGAATTTTTCAATGAGTAGTAAAATACAAAAGCTTGTTGATTGTGGTGATTTTCCATTTGTTGATGCGCCTAATCAATCTAAATAAAAATGATCTTCATTCTGTGGTGTTGCTCCTCACTAGGTGGCATTTGTAGCTTCATATGTTTTCTCATTGTCATTCATGGTGGTACAATATTAAGTGCAACCATATTTCATCTATGGTAGCAACATGATAGTCTCTCGCATGCTTTTCCTCATCTCTACACTTGGGGGGAAAGGATAACTAGTTTTGGGAGGTGTGTATGAACTTTTCAAGAATCCTCTCTTCCCCTCTACTTTTTTTAAATACCAACATAGAAAGCAAGTTGATATTTTAAGGGGGGCATCTCACCCTATCCATTCCATAGAAATCTTGTCATTTGACTTACTAACATACCCTTTTAGTGGTGGTTTTGTTATAATTCCCCCTGATGCATGGTTATTAATTTGTCCCCTATGATTTTGAGCATTGATTCATCTCTCATAACATTAAACCTTTATGCACTCCTTGAGGCATGGTTATCAATGTTTTCCATGGATTTGGCATAACAGAGTTTCCTAATTCATGAAATTAAGAATTTTTACATCACCACCTAGTATAATGCACCTTGATTTCTAGTGAAGCCATTTGTTTCATGAGTGATTTTAAATCCTTATGAGAATATGATTTTAGTTAAATAGCACATTCGATAGATGACATTTTGTATTTGTGAAAAATTTAAGCTTGAGGTCTATTTACCTTATTGAATCAAATCCTTTTTAATACTAACATTTTTTGTGGTTTATTATGTTTTTATAGTTTTTCTTATGTTAATATTTGTCTACTTGATGTAGGAGCATCCCTGGTTGTAAAGCAATCCTATATCAACCAAAAACATTTCTTTCCTTGCATTTCAGTCTATAGTAGTTTCATAATTTCATTCTGCATTTCACCACATTATTATTTCTTAGCTCATGAAGCAGGATATGGCATCTTTACGAGGTCATCTACACCATATCTATATTTCAAATAATTTGTATTTTTCTATTGAAAGTTATTGCTCTTAGAACTTCACTGTAATTCATAGTTAGAGCCTTTGGGGTCAACCTTGTCCAGATTTCATAGTGCAGAACTATTTTAGAGTGTGCAAAGATTAATGGATTATCATGCAAACTATTGGTGTGAATGGGATTATTTCCTAACTAGTTATTAGTGAGGGCCTATTCACATTATTATAAGTTTACTTAGTATTTAAGTTTCCTACTTTTCATTTCTAGAAGTTAGTTATAATGCCCGACCATGTCTCATTATTTTCTTTTAATTATCTAGGAATTTAGTAATTCTTTCATGCATTTGATATTTTGCATTAAGAATTTAATGTTAGTGTCCTAGGTTGTTATGACTTAGTTGCTTCATGCAATAGGATTAAGAAAATTGTCATGATCTTGTCTATTCATAGTTCTCTCCTTGCTTATATAAGAAAGTCTCTTCTACATTTGTAAATCATCTCAATTCATTGTTTTTCACTTCAGGTGAAATAGCCTCTTCGTGTGTTGCTTCTCTCTTTTGTGAAGATTTTTTTCATTTATTTGTAGATGCTCCTAGAAGCCTTCTTCAACATGGTATCAGAGTGTTCATTTACAACCCCCTTCCATTAAGAGTGTTTTCTAGAGATGTGTGAGATCAAGTTTCTTTGATGCAAGCTATTTTTATTGGAGTCGTTTTCATTTTTTCTTCATAATTTTAGCTTCCACTCATTTCCATAGGAAAAATGATTTCTAGGTTTCTAGCTAGGGTCAAAATATCAACTAGATATCTACTAGATTTTGCAGATAGTAAGAAGATCTAAAGAAAAATGATGTCCAAAAAGTGTTATACATCATTTTTCTACACGTTGAAGGTCAAAAGAAATTTATTTTTTCATCTTCTACTTGTTGGATCAAAAAAGTATTTCTAGGTTTCAGTTATTGTCTACTAAAATTTAATAGATTTTCTAGAAATCAAATCAAAAGGGTCATGTCTACATTGTCAACTAGCACAATTTATCCCATATTTTTAAAAATTCATTAACTTGAGTTTACAGTGTCCAATTTTTGAAATCTTTATATTGTCAAAAAGATAATTCTGCCCTCTACATAAATTTGAGGTTATTTTCATCATGGAGGAAAATATGAACATTCATCAATGCATGCACTATTTCTTTTTTTTTCTTACATTAGGTTTGTATTTTCTCTTCACTTCATTTGGGTTGCTTTTCTAGTATTTTTTCCTTTGTGGACATTTTGAGCATCATTTGTAAGTAGTTTATTATATGTAAAGGAACTAAGATAAAGTGCCACACTATTCTACATGTATTTAGTGGATTTTGCACATAGCTTTGTGTTATATTTTGTACTTGCACTATATTATAAAGGGCCATGGGAGGGTTGTGTAGTGCGTTTGTTATTTTTTATCACACCTTTGTCACTTGAGAGTCCCTCCATGACAACAATGAATCCATGTGATTCTTGCCTCATGCATGTGTGTCTTGGTTTTGTACACCCTTTTTTCAGTTGCAAGTACTTTCTTGTACACTTTCAAATGTTTCTTCTCCTTCATACATTACATGGTGATACATAAAGTTTCAGTGGATGTATCGTGCCTCTCCCAAGTCAGCATTATGGGAGGTATTATACTATTCATGCTAATGCTTCCTTGGGTTTTCTTTGGAGTGAGCTATGTACTAGTACTTGTTACTATGTTCTAGGCGAATGCAACAACTAGTTACACATGCATTTCGGTGTGATGGAGCATTTACCATATGGACACTCTTGCATTCTTGTTTTGTGGAGGATAAATTTTATCCTTGTTTGATCAGTGTTCTTTAGACTATTGGCACTTGTATTTTTGACTTACATTGGTTGAGTAGTGTCATTGGGGTCACTTGTATAGATTCATGTGTTATTTATATCTTCGATTGATAGATGTTTTTCCTTTGTTTTCCATCTAATTATTATTCAAGTAGTGTCATTTGGGGCACTCATATAGATTGTTGTCCTCTTGATCATTATCATCCTATTTTTAGAGGAGGTTCTTTAGTTTCGGCACTATAGTAGCCATCTTTAGATAATTTTTGTAGCTTCTTCATGTTCCTATTCTTTTTGGGACATTTTTTTGGAGGATTCTTAGTCCATCTTGTTTTCTTTTTGTGAAGGAGTTTTATCCCACTAGATTTTCTCCTTTGCTCTATTTTTGAGAGATTAGTTTCATTTGCATTTGTACATGGGTACCTAACATAGCCTTGTTGTCGAGACCCATCTTTTCATCATTTGAATAATAACTACACTCCCAAGTTACACTTATGGGGGGTGTTGGTGTGAATTGGGTTATTTTCTAACTAGTTCTTAGCGAGGACCTATTCACATTATTATAAGTTTAATTAGGAGAAGTTTCCTAGATGTCATTTCTAGAAGTTAGTTATAAAGGGGCATGTCTCATTATTTACTTTTAGTTATATACCTTAATTTAATAATTCTCTCATGAATGTAATATTTTTCATTGAGAATTTAATGTTTGTGTCCTAGGTTGTTATGACTTAGTTGTCTCATGTGATAGGATTAATCTACACTTGTCAAGATCTTGTCTAATCCTATTTCTCTCCTTTCCTATATAAGCAAGACTCTTGGGTATGTGCAGGATCATCATGGAAAAAATAGGCCCTTAAGTGGAAAAAAATTCAGAAAATAAAAGTTAGGAAAATTGATGTAAAAATTTGAATAAGTTATCTATATTATTTCAAAATATGTAAGAATAGAATTTGTAGCAAATTGAATTTAGTTTCTAAACTACTAGGTTTATTTATTTTTAAATAAAATCTATTTGGTGAAAATTTGAAATTTCAATGCAGTAGTACTTAAATTTCAGGGAAAAAATAAGAAGTAGGTGTCTGTATGACCACCCTAGCCATAATAAAATGATAATATTTTTTTATAATATTTTAGATATGGGTATTTGCAGGATCATGATGAGCCAAAAAGTGGAAATATGATGGGTTTTTTACCCAAAATTGATGAAATAAAAAGAGTTTTTAAAGGAGATTCTCAACTTTCCACGGATATAAATTATTCTTTACTTTGAATTTAATAAGTAATTTTTATTCATTTTCTATTCAAATTACGACTAAAGTCCCGATTGATAGGCTGATTGAAAAATATCTATAGCTTTCAAGGGTATAACATTTTTTGAATCCAAAACATGTGTCACATTCTATGCTTCGTATACTATAGGATTAAAAAAAAAAATGAATTTAATGAATTTTCGACCAAGTTAAGGTGGTCAGACATACAATTTTTTATATTTTTTAAAAGTTATAATAAAAAAATCATAATTAATTATTGACTTGGAAAAAAATTACAAAAAAATATGCATCGCATCGAGGCATGAGTCCTCTACTTATATCTAAAATCTTATAAAAAATATTATCATTTTATTGTAGTTAGGGTGGTCAAAGCAGACACCTACTTCTTATTTTTTCCCTAAAATTTAAGTACCACTACATTGAAATTTCAAAATTTCACCAAATATATATATATATATTTTTAAATACTTAGTAGTTTATAAACTACATTCAATTTGATATAGATTCTATTCTTAGACATTTTTAAAATAATATAGATAACTTATTCAATTTTTTATGTCAAGTTGCCTAACTCTAATTTTTCTGAATTTTTTGCCACTTAAGGGCCTATTTTTTCAATGATGATCATGCACATACCCATATAAGTAGAGGACTCATGTCCGATGTGATGCATATTTTTTGTAATTTTTTTCCAAGTAAATAATTTATTATGATTTTTTTATTACAACTTTTGAAAAGTATAAAAACTCGTTGTCTGACCACCTTAACTTGGTCAAAACTTCATGAAATTCATTTTTTTTTTAATCCTAAAGTATATGAAGCATAGAATGTGATGCATGTTTTGGATTAAAAAAATGTGATATAGTTTGAAAGCTATAGATTTTTTTCAATCAGCCTATCAATCAGGGCTTTAGTCATAATTCAAATAGAAAATAAATAATAATTATTTATTAAATTCAAAGTAAAGCATAATTTATATTGGTGGAAAGTTGAGAATTTTCTTTATATTTATAATCAGGGCTTTAATCGTAATTCAAATAGAAAATAAATAATAATTATTTATTAAATTCAAAGTAAAGCATAATTTATATTGGTGGAAAGTTGAGAATTTTCTTTAAATACCCTTTTCATTTCATCAATTTTGGGTAAAATAAAAGTCGTCAGCCACATACCCTACAAATACCCATCATATTGCCACTTTTTGGCCCATCATGATCCTGCACATACCCTCTTGTACATTTGTAAATCATATCAATTCAAATTCTTTTTCACTTTTGATGAAATAGCCCCTTCGTGTGTTGTTTCTCTCTTTTATGAAGGTGTTATTTTGGTCTACACATGTTCTTGGAATCCTACTTCAACAAAAGCTTGGTTTTAATGGGATCTATCTTGGAGATCCACAATTTATTTCATTTCATAAAGGATTATCTTTCATATTTTAAGGTTGACCTACACGTTTGATCATCTATCAAGTTTTGTAAACCCTTGAAGCTAATGTGGACCTTTACTGAAGATGGAGAATCATATTTAAGATCATTTGTAATTCATTAGAAGATGGTCAATCAGGATGAGAATGGTTTATGATTTTCATGATTAGAGTTTAAATTTAAAATTATATGAGAAATTTAAACCCTGATGGATTGATTGATTGGATCAATGAAATGGAGGAATAATTTGAATATGAAGAAATTTAAGTTATGAAAAGAGCAAGATTTGTGAAAACAAAGTTGAAGGGACATGCTACTTTATGGTGGAAAGAAGTTCAATTAGTGAGGAATAAAAGAGGAAAGGAGTGTATCATAAAATGGGATAGAATGGTGATAAAGATGAAGAATCAATTTATACATGTTGACTATTAAATTGAGTTGTTGAAAAGATTGTAGAACTTGAGGAAAAAGAAAAATCTATGAATCAATATATTGAAGAATTCTACATGATGATCATTAGGACTAGGCCTAGTGAAGCAAGCAAAGAAAAGGTGGTGAGGTACATCAATGGAGTGAGAATGAACATCCATGAAGAACTGTGCCTGGTAAAGATGACAACCATTGAAGCATATCAATTTGCATTAAAGGTGAAAGAGAAGTTGCACAAGGAGTTTCAACAAAGACATAGAAGTGAAAGAGGAGCATTCAAGAGGAATGGATCACAAACCAAAGAAAGAAGACCTTATGTAGAAAATAAAAAGGATGGGAAACGTGCTACTAAAGTGAAGAGAAGGGCAATAATTCATACTGTAGAGGAAGAGAAGATATAAATTTATATCATAGTGACAAAGGAGGTCATAATTCATATTGCAATGATGGATACCAGAGAGATGAAGAAAGATTTGAGAGGAGACCATTTAGAGGAACCTATTTCAAGTGTGGAGGTGAAGGACATAGAGCATTTGAATTCCGTTAAGGAAGTACTAAAAAGAAGACTAAGCATGCAAGAAGAGCAGCTTATGTGGTTGAAGAACCTGTTGAATCCCCTAATTCAGTTGGGAAACATGAGAAAGGTGAATCATTAGTGATAAGGATAGCTTTGATGCATGAAAAAGTGACTGAGAAACCACCTCAAAGGAAGATTTTGTTCAGAACAAGATGTAAGTCTGGAGGAAAGGCATGCAAAGTTATCATTGATAGTGGTAGCACTTATAATCTAGTTTCAGAAGAAATGGTATCCAAGTTGAATTTAAAGAGATTGAAACATCCAAACCCCTATAGGATAACATGAATTCGAGATGAGCATAAGATATTGGTGAATGAGCAATGTTTGGTGAAATTTCATATAATATCATATAAAAATGAAGTACTGTGTGATATTATTCCTATGGATGCATGTCATTTACTATTAGGAAGACCATGGCAATATGATAAGAAAACAATTAATGATGGAAGAAGGAACACCTATACTATGACTTCAAATGGTAAGAAAATTAAGTTGATACATTTAGAGGAAGAAGATAAAAGTAAAGTTTGTAGCACTATCAAGCTATATTTGGTAGATGGAAGGAAATTTTTGGATGGATTGAGGCAAAAGAATATGTGTTTTGCATTGATTCTAAGGAAGGATATTAAACTAGAGGTAGAGATTCCTACCACAAAGAATGAAGAAGTATCATAACTATTGAAAGAGTGTGAAGACATCATATCAGAGAATATACCAGATGGCTTACCACTAGTCTGAAGTATCAATCATCATATAGATCTAACACCTAGAGCAACTTTTCCAAAGAAGTCAGCACATAGAATGACATTGGCAGAAAATGTACAATTGAACCGGTAGATACAAGAGTTGTTGAAGAAATGATTGATCAAGGAAAGATTAAGCCCATGTATAGTACCTACTATACTTGCACCAAAGAAAGATGGAGAATGAAGAATGTGTACAGATTCCAAAGTAATCAATAGGATCACAGTCAAGTATAGATTACTATTGCCAAGGATGGATGACATTATGAACTATTTGAGTGGAGAAAAGTATTTCAAAAAGATTAACCTAAAAAGTGGATACCATCAAATCAAAATCGGAGAGGGAGATGAATGGAAGACTACATTTAAGACTAATGAAGGATTGTATGAGTGGTTAGTAATGCCATTTGGATTGACCAATGAACCTAGCACTTTCATGAGATTTATGAATGAGGTACTAAAGAAATTCTTGGGTAAGTTTTCAATTGTTTACTTGGATGATATTATAATTTTTAGTAAGACTAGAGAAGAACATTTTTTGCACATCGAACAAGTATTGCAAAATTTTAGAGAAGAGAAGTTGTTGATTAATGTCAAGAAGTGTAGTTTCATGAAGACAAAATTGGTATACTTGTGTTTTGTTATTTCTACTGAATGATTGAAGATGGACCCCAAGAAGGTTAGAGCAATAGTTTACTGGCCTACATTGGTAAACATTGGAGAAGTAAGATTTTTCCATGGATTGGCCAGTTTCTACTAGAAGTTTATCAAAAGCTTTAGTAGCCTATGTATACCTATTACTAAAAAAATGAGAGGAGAGAAGGACTTTAAGTGGACATCTGAAGCACAAATAAGCTTTGAAATGTCAAAGAAAAAGGTGAACAAATAGCCAGTATTAGCATTGAATTATTTTTACAAAGTATTTCAAGTTGATTGTGATGCAAGTGGAAATGCAATAGGAGAAGTGTTGATTCAATAAGGAAGACCTATAGCTTATTTCATTGAGAAGTTGAATGATGTCAGAAGAAGATATTTAGTTTATGATAAGGAATTATATGCCATAGTTCAATCGTTGAAGAAGTGCATAAATTATTTGTTGCCTAATGAGTTTGTGTTGTATACTGATCACCAAGCCTTGCAGTATTTGAATGGTCAAGGAAAGTTAAATTAGAGACATATGATATGGATTGAGTTCTTGCAGAGTTATACATTTGTGTTGAAGCATAGCAGTGGCAAGTCAAACAAAGCTGTAGATGCATTCAGAAGAAGGACAAATTTGTTGACAAAGATGCGGATAGAAGTATTGGGTTTTGAAGAATTGAAGCACATGTATGAGTGTGATCCAGATTTTTCCAAATCTTGGGGAGAATGTAAGGAGCTAGTAGTAGCAAACTGAATCTAATGGTTGGACTTCATTTAGGAATATATGTTGTTTAAAGGATATTAGTTGTTTATTTTGCAGAGTTCAATGAGGGAGAATTTGATTAAGGAGAAGCATAGTGGAGGACTAGCAAGAAACTTTGGAGTGGATAAGACAATAGCATTGGTGAATGAGCACTACATTTGGCTGCAAATATGTAAGGATGTCAGGAAATATGTTCAAAGTTGTAGACTTTTTCAAGTTGCAAAAGGGAATAGTCAGAATACTAGATTGTACAAACCTTTGATAGTGCCAGAGAGACCTTGGGAAGAAATAAGCATGGATTTCCTATTGGGATTTCCAAGAACACAAAGAGGACATGATTCAATCATGGTAGTAGTAGATAAATTTTATAAAATGGCACATTTCCTTGCAAGAAGACCAATGATGATATGGATGTCGCTAACTTATTTTTCAATGAAATTTTGGAAGAAGATCAAGATAGATCTAAAGTTCGGTTCAGCATATCATCAACAAATAGATGGACAAATAGAAGTGGTAATTTTTTTTTTGGGTAACCTATTAAGATGTTGGGTTGGAGATAAGGCATGAAATTTGGACATAGTTATATCACAAGTAGAAATTGCATACAATAATTCGGTGAACTGGAGTATAGGGAAGACATAATTTGAGATTGTGACAATAGTACATCCCAGAGGAGTTAGAAAGCTAAGAGATATTAGTATGGAGAATAAGAGGAGTGTAGAAGCATAAGAGTTTGTAGACTTCATGGAAACATTGCATAATCAATCCTAGAAGCATTTTGAGGACATAAATAGTACGTATAAGGGAAATCCAGATGAAAAAAGGAGACAAGGAATTTTATTTTGGTGATGAAGTAATGGTATATCTAAGGAAGGAAATATTTCCAATGGAAACATACAATAAGCTGAAGATGAGGAAGTTTGGACCTTGTAATATTCTAATTAAATTTGATTTGAAAAATGCTTATGAAGTGGAGTTATCGAAGACATTAGGTATCTCACCTATTTTCAATATTGTAGATATCTATGAGTACCATGAAGGATACTAAAGTGATAGTAGCCATAAAGTATATTTGAAGGAGTAGCAACCACACCAATCACCAAAGGAGATTAAATAAATTTTGGATAATAGAATTAGGAGCACTAGGAACAAGTAGTGCAAAGAATATCTAGTGACATGGAAAGAAAAACCAAAGGAGGATCCATCATGGATTTCTTAGGCTGAGGTGAACCACTTTGGTTTTCTTCTAGCCCTTAGAAAGTGAGGGAATCACTTTTCTTCCAACTGGGCAAGTGTTTGATGTAGGAGCATCCCTAGTTGTTAAGAAATCATGCATATCAACCAAAAACATTTCTCTCCTTGCATTTTAGTTTATATCAGTTTTAGAATTTCAGTTTACATTTTATTGCATTATTGTTCCTTAGCTCGTGAAGTGGGATATAGCACTACATGAGGTCATTTGCAACATGGCTAGATTTTAGATCATTTGCATTTGTCTATCGAAAGTTATCACTCTTAGAACTTCACTATAATTCATAGTCAGAGTGTTTCAGGTAGACCTGGTCCAAATTTCATAATGTATACCTATTTCAGAGTGTGCAGAGCTTGATGGAGTATCGTGCAAGCATTTTGGGTCTATTTGGATCTATCTTGGAGATTGAAAATTCATTTCATTTCACGAAGTAATATCTTTCATATTTTAAGGCCAACCTTCACGTTTTATCATCTATTAGGTTTTGTAAACCCTTGAGGTCGACACAGACCTTTATTGGAGTAGGAAAGTCATATTTAAGACCATGTGTAATTAATTGGAAGGTGGTCAGTCAAGAGTAGAGTAGTTTAGGATTTTGATGATTAGAGTTTAATTTTTTTGCATCACCCCATTGAGGGACTAAAATAAGGCCTTCAACCAATTGTAGTGTTGAATTCCCTTGCAACAACCATGTGAGCCTTGATTATTTTCCCATGAGGCATATGATGCATGTAAAATTGCCAATTTAATAAAGATTTATATTTGCAAAATATTTTCTTATGTCATTTCCACTTTTTTTACTCTAAGCTACATGGTTGGATAGTTCTTTTTAGATCCTACATCTGTGACTACACAACTACTTTGTGTCTTTGGCATGCTTAATTTGTGTATTTTGTGTGTTTTCTTTGTGTATTCCATGTGCTTGGTTCATTTATTATTTTGTATAAGGTGTATTTTCTTTGTGTATGCTTTATATATTCTTTTATAGTGTAATTCATTGATGGTTCAGTAAGTGCTTTATGTGTGTGTGAATCATTCTTTGTCTTATGTGTATGTTTCACTTAACCTTGTGGATCAATGAGATCCTAAGTTGGGGTCTTGCATACACCACAACTTAGTGTCATCTTGTCTCTTCAGTTTTTTGATGTGAATTTTTATTCCTTTAGTGTGAGTATGAACGTAAGATCATACTCTCACTAAAGTGGGGGCTAAAAGTAGTGTTGAAGTTGCCACCCTTGATAATCTCACACTACCTTGACACCCGATTTCACCTATAACTTTAATTATAATAATAATTTATCAATTTTAGGGCCAGATTAATAAACTATATTTAAATCCTTATCACCCCTATAAATTTAGACCAAAAAGTACTGATCACTTTTTATAGGGTTCCTTAGATCAATTTTTTTTTTTTTGAATGTTTGAAATTTTGATTGACAAGCTTTTATGATTTGAAAATGACCCTAGGTCAGCCCCTACCCAAAAGGATTAAGTAAAATGCATTTAAAAATATTATTTCCTCTCATTTTGAACATTACGGATGTATTTATGAATAGGAGACTAATTGGAAGGAAATTATGTAGAATTATTAAGTCATCCCCTACATGCTAGCTTCAGTAATCTATGATGTATATGAGCTAAATTTTGCAGGTCTATCAAGCATTCAAGGCTTCCATCAATCAACTTGTGTCTGGAATCTCTTCAAGGGTTTTCTCATCAAGGTAACATAATCATTTGTAATTTATCAATTTCAATCAATTATTGTTGTTTTAGCCTCTATTTGACTTAGAGTATGCTCTCTTGATCATCATCAATCTATTGTTATGTGGAGCTCGATCAAAATTAGAGTTTAATTTCCCCACTTTAGTCAGTGTGTTTTCCCCCAAATCAATCAATGGGGGAATCAGAAGGGGGGTAGAGGAAATTTTGATTAATATTTTAATAAAGAATTTGTTATCTATTTCCTATTCAAATATCAATTAAACAATTATGTAACTACCCAAAAAAATGAATAGTTTTATTACTGCATTTAAATTTGAAGGGTCACAATTTGAATAGTTGCATCAAGGGCATGCGTGGGATACCAACAACCATGTGAGTTTTGAGTTTTGTCATTGTTGTGAATGAAAAATAGTTAGCAAAAAATTCATAGGTTTGTGACAAAAAAAAACATAGGGTAAAGTTTTAGGCGAATGTAACACTATGCGTGGAATCACAAAGTAGTGGTAAATGTTTCAATACAATGTTGCAAGTTGCTACTATTACTACAAGTCACTGTAAATATATTTTATAGAATTTTGTTAATATAAATTGTAATGTTGTTGGTGGACATAGCCCGAGATTTGTGTGAACCACGTTAAAAACGTTGACGTTCTTCGATTTTGTTCCACTATGTGGACATTATAATTTGTATTTAATTGGTAGTTTGAACACTCTATTCCCCCCTTGAATTCCTAACACAATCATTTTAAGTGGAGGTAGAAATACCAACATGAGGTTTGAATTATGCAAGCTCCTATACAACAAAATCCTTTCCCCTATTTTTCATGCGTATAGGTTAGATCTAAAGGTTTTTGTCAATTATAGTCCTAGGAAGTAGAGTGCAGAGCTTAATAAACATCTCAAAATTTATAGATCTAGAGAAATAAATGCTTAGTCTAAGACATCCTTGCACCCTAGAATAGCCAATTTAAGCCAAAATTAATAGTGGAAGCCCCTCTCTATTGTCATTTCTGTTGATAGTGTTTTTATACACTTCTCAACACAGGTAGTGCATAGGCGCACTACCTCTCTTCAAAGACAATTTCCCACAATTGAGTTGTAGAACACTATCCCAAGGTCTCTCGGATGTCAGGTCATCACGATGCTTAGATACCTCAGTAGTTTGATGTGATTTGTTGGAATCACAAGGCGGCCTTACAGAAACACAAAGTATGGACACAACGCATGAAGTTGGATCTTCGAAAAGGAGTTTTCACATGTAAGCAGTTATGTCTTGGCTGTAGGTTCAAACAGCAGTCTCAAACTCCATCTAGTTGTTAGATTTTGCTTTATAAAGTGCAATGAACCTTGGTGTTGTTCAGTTTCTAAAGAAAGTGAAAAAAGAGCGAAGGGGAAGAAAAGTTCCTAAGCCTAAAGCTTGCTGCGAATAGTGATAATGGAGTCCCTGCAATGGACAATTCCTTCAAAACAATATCCCACTTAACCAGGGATTTCACAGTATCATGGAAATTATGCAATCTTCTAAGGGCTGCAGATTTTTATCCTTCATCCACCATATACATGCATGAACTAAAGATAAGTGTTTGAGGCAGCTTAAATCAGGTCCAGGCTAACTTTGAAAAGCTATCTACCTTCAGCAAACAGCAAAAAGTATGAACTAAGGGATCATCAACAAAGCAGGAATTTTCATGAACAGCCAACAGCATTCCTAAGATTATCCAAATAACATGAACAACTAACTAAACAACAAAGAGATCTAAGCTAACATCTAATATTAGAGAAGTGAATCAATAGACATGAGAGAAAACAAGGAAATGCACCAAGTCAATGCTATTTCTCATAAATTTCAGCAGCATGTCTTTACAACAACTCAACTCTCCCTTTGCAAATGAGAGGAGTGCTCTATTTATAGCTTTTCAAAAATCAAATGAATGGCCAAGATTCATTTTCATTGTGTGGCCAAGATTCATTACAAAATAGGGTTTTACCTACCCCCAAATAGATTTACAATTTTAAAACATCTTTTGTCTTTTCTCTATTTTGTCATCTAGTGGATGACACTATTTGCATTTTCGTCCTGTAGCTAATTGTTGTTTCTTTGGCTGTAGCTACTTTTCTGGGAGGTCTTCTTCCTCGGCTGGGCTGTCTGGTTGCTTCTCGGAGGCTGCATGTTCAATATGCTTGAGGATCACGGCCTGGAGCTTGTCTATATCAAGGATTTCACATCTCAATGCCTGGTAGCTCCATTCCTTGGTGTTCTCTTCCAGCCGTTTCTAGTCCTCGTCATACTTTGAGCCCTGATCTCTGAAGAGCTCCGATCTATCGAAGGCATGGGCAGCAAAACTCAAGAAGTCCGTTGTGATATCTCCAGCTGTCCCGTCCTTCATCCTTTCCTCAAAGTATGACCTGACCTTTTCTGCATCCAATTGCACCGTGGGCATGTCATGGCTCGTTATCAGCTTGAGATACTCAGCGCATTCTGCTTAGATTTCTTTGATCCATGCAATATTCGGATCTACTCTGCTCTGGATCTGTTCCATCCTCTCTTTACGGTTGATGAGGTCTCTGCGCCACACGTCAACCAACCAGTGATCCTCCTTCTTCAATTCGAGCTTCTCTTCCCACGCATTTTCTGGTATTCGAAGGATGGCCTCAACCTTCGGGAAGGCAGAGTCATAGATCGCAGGGAAGTTGGTGCAAAGTTTCTTCGTGCTTTCTAAGGACTGAACCAGGTCCAAGAACTTGTTGGCTATCTACACAGCCAAGCTGATCCCTATGTTTCCGACCTTCGCAACCTGCTGGAACCAGTCCTCTGTGGTCTTCTCTAAGTTTTTCCTTCTCTCCAGCTTATCTATTTGCTCCTTGGAGAGTAGCTGTGGCGTGGCCATCGAGGTAGTGGGGAGGTCGTCTATTGAAGACCACTGCTGGATGTAGTCGGTTAGGGCAGCAATATGTGCGTTCAGCTCGTCTTTGGTGATCTTATCCTGCTTAATCAGATGCACCACCATGGCCGCTGACTCCTCCAGATGTCCGACCTTCTGTTCCCTGGTGGCTGTCCCTAGGTCGATCGTGGAGATATTGTAGCTTACTTCGGCCTGGCCAACAGTTGGCGTCGCTACTTGTACAGCCTGGGAGCCAGAAGCGTCCATGGTTATCCTGGAACAGACCTTAGGCTTCTTCTCCTTCTTTGTTGTGGCTAGAGATCGAGCCAAGATGGCTTCCAATCTCGACCTCAGGTCACTCAGGACAGGAGTAGTCTTTTTAAGTTGCTTTTCCAGCCAGTCGAGCATGGCAGATTTGTCCTTGGGTGTATCATGGCTGCCTTCACCCGTCTCAGTCAGGGGCAAGACTTCTGCCTCCTTTTCCTTTTCAAGCTCTTCCTTTTCCCTGGCAGCATCCTACTCCTCGTCAGAATCTTGATAAAACACGAGGCTTTTAATGGGCAGCTTGGTGGATAATATCTGTGTGGGATCCTATTCTTTTGCTGCCTCTTTTTCTTTCTTTCCTTCAGTGGCCTCAGGTTTTGGACTCTTCACAATGTGGGTGTCAGCCTCAATGATATCCCTTTTAGGCTGTTCTTCTTGCAGCTGTCTCTGTTCACCACGTGGCGACTATTCCGCCTCTTCTCCAACATCCTTCGGCTGCTAAACCAATTCTTCTTCAATGTCATCATCAGAAACCCTAATAATCTCCTTGGCGCCTGAGCCATCCTCTCCATCCCCACTCTCAGAGGAGCCTATTTCTTCTTCTTCGTAGGCAACCTTGTCGATGGTTCTATGCTCAAATTCAGGTTGCTCATAATAATCATCGGCCTCCTCCCCAATAGGCATTGAAGCCTCCTGTTCCAGCTCCTCCATCTCCTTGGAAATCTGTATTGTGGCCTCCATGGCCGGCGGACCTATTGGTGGTTGCGATGGCTAAGCAGTTGCGAGGGCTTGGGCGAGGGTAGCCTGGAGAGCAGGGTCCATTAAAAGCTGCGAGAGCTCAGGAGGAAGACTCTGCAGGTGCCGTGTAATAGCCTCGGGCACGCTAGAAAGGGGAATAGGCGATGGTATTATTGCCAGAGGCAGGGAGGTGATGGGTGACATGGCAGCAACAGAGGAAGGGGAAGTGGTCATGCTTGAGGAAGAGTCAATATTGACTATGGACCCGACCGGGGGTGAAGAGGTGAGGTGGACTGAAATGTCCACCGCCTGGGGAGATGAGGCAGCTGCGGCCTGAGAGGCAGGCAGCACACCAGTCGGGGGAGGAAGGAGCAAAGGAGGTTGCGCCTCCATTGTGATTACAGTCCTTTTAAGCTTCTTGGGAGATGAGTCTCCCGTATCCTTTGTTGCTTGTTCTTTGGGGCCCTCGGACTGTGCTGTTTCTGCTTCTTTTCTCTACTGGGACCTGGTGATGGGGGGAGACTTGGAAGTCTCACCAGCTGATAGGGAGGCGGCAACGTCCTCCGTGGCGCTTGGCTCACTTTTGAGCACCTCATATGTTAGAGTTACCCCCTGTTGCTCCAGTTGTGCCACCTGCCCATCAACCCACTCCTTAGTGCGAGCTATGATAGGCTAGGTGATGGTATCCAGGTCCTCGAACTCTTGCTCATCCCAGTCAATAGAGGCGATCGCCAGGTCGGCAACCGCAGGGTAACTCGGGTGCACAAGGGTGGACTCATCCTCCTCAAGCTGATCAGGCACTGGAAATAGCTGCACCCTCCTCAAGAACTGCACCGTCATTCGCATGTAATGCCTCTTTCGGACCTCCTTATCATCTCTACAATCTGCCCAGAAATCTTCAACATGGTACTGGTGGGCATATGCCGGCCCTAGCGCTTTCCTGACGTGGGCCATGGGGGTCCATCCGTGGGTGAGCTGTGTACCATTCAAAGTTGTATTCCTTGAGTTCCTTTTCTGAGTTGCCGGTGCATTGAGATGTTTGCAGTCGATATTGGCCCTGGCCGAGGATCATGGGATAAGGGATCCCTACTACGTGTTTCTGGCTGAAGACTGCCTGAATATGTTGGAGCTGTTGGGAAAGCTCCAGGAGAATAATCCTATCGTTCGGATACCTGGGCAACTTGTTCGGCCGTTCCGTGAATCCCTAAGCACGGATGTAAGTGAACTTGGGGAATTGAATGTATAAGAAGGCATACTCCTTCAGGAGTGCCCTGGCACTGTGAGATACCCTTCTCTCGAAGTCTCCATCTATTAATCTGATAATATGGCCTATGAAGGCATCATTGACCCAGCGGTACTCCTTTTTGAAGTAGCGGTATTGTAGCTGAGGGTATTGGTTAGAAGGCTTAAGCCCTCGTTTGTTATCCCCATCCGACGCCATGAAGAGTCCACTATATTGCCTCTGACCCGCCAAAGAGTACACCAGGTACGAGGTCATGTAGAACTTGTTGCTTTTCTTAACATTTACGAACTGCTCATAGAAGCAGTTGCTGATGATACTCCCCCAGTCGAACAAGATCTTGGTTTTCACATCTTCATTTCCTCGTATGATCTACTCAATATAGTAAGCCATCCACTCCTAGAAGTAGGCGGCTGCTGGGAGGCCCATGACCCTGCTTAGCATGGTCACCAAGTCATGATAGTCCTCATGGAAGTCGCTTCAGAACAGCTCTTGGGGAACTTTTGCAGCGCTGCCCCGCTTCTCCTTCAACCAGTAAACATTGATTGACTTCTTGATGTTCAATGGATTGGCATCCCATGCTGCCTGACACTACTCCAAAGTGGGGACTTGCATATGTGGGAATGTCAAAATGTGGAATGTTTTTGTAATTCCTTCCGGAGACATGTCGGCAAGGATATTCCCTTCTTTGTCCACGATTGTTCGGGTATCCATCTGGTAGGCTTCTCGGCAAGCCATTACCAGTTCAGGTGCTATTAGAGATGGAGGGAAGCCGGCAGCTTTGGCAATTCCGCTTTGGCGTATCAGTCAGAAATTCTTTGTTTTGGGGTCGACCTTGACCCTCTTAGTAAACTCATCAATGTCCACCTGGCCTATATTGGTGTCCGAGATCTCTTTCCAGTCAGTCGAGACCTTCGACTGGAGCGGTTCACCCTGAAATTGGAACTTTATTTGGTCTTTATCGTCTTTGCCACGGGTGGCCCTTCCGGATTTCTTACCCTTGTCCTTTTCGGTAGAGGCCCCTGAAGTTCCTGTGGCCGATTCTATATATCCTGCAGGCAAAGGGCGAGGTCAGCACAACAAAACACCAAAAACGTTAATGTTAGTCCGTATTGTGAGAATATTATATAACTAACAATTCAAATGCATCATAAATTTAATTTTCAGACAATATCGATTTCATTTTAGGGGAAATGAGCAATCCGGGCCTGGAGGGCCGGACTTCCCTGGCAGGGATGCTGCTAGGAAGGGAAAAAATGACCGAAAGCTCCCGGGGACCCCCGCTGGTCAGATTTTGATGTTCTAAGAGACCCATGATGGAGAATGGTATGATTTAGGATGTGGGTCGAAGTCAGATTTTCAATTTGGGTTGATTTGGATCAATTTGGGGAGCTCCGGGGGTTTCAGGCCGTAAGGCAGTCAGGCGAAGGAAGCCGGCGGTGGCGGACACCAGACGGAAGTCCGGCGGTGGATGCCCGGAGGTCAGAACCCGGGAAGCAAAAAGACGGCCGCCATCAGGTTTGGTTTTACATTTTAGACTGGACGACATTCGGATCACTGGGACCCGGAGGCTGGGAGGACGCGTCGCGAAGGCCGCCGCATGTTATTAGATCATTTTGAACGGCGGCGGCGAGGAGGAAACCGGAGCCCAGAGGGCGGGGAGCCGACGGAGGTTTGCCGCCGATGGACATTGCAATGTGGCCCAGCGGTGACGGCGAGGAGGAAACCGGGCTCCGGTCCACGGGAGGACGCAAGGGGACGGCCGCCGGGAGGCTACCACAACCCACAGGCGACGGCGGAGAAATTGATATCGGGACCCGGGAGGCAGAACGTCGTGAGGCTACGGTCGCCGCGAAGGAAAACATGGAGGCGGCGAAGAGGCCACCGGGGCCCGGGAGATGGGGTGCAGCGGGTGGACGGCCGCTAGGAAATTTCATTAAGGTTCGGGCGACAGCGGTGGCGAGAGCGTCCCCGGGGCCCGAAGGTCAGGCAGCCAGAAGGGTCCCGCCGTGACTGATGGCGGAACCGTCATGGAGTTCTGGGGATGGAACTCCAGACGGCCTGGCCCGAAGGGTCGCGGGGTCACGAAAGCAGGGGTCTCGCCGGTAGATTCTGAGTTTAACACGTCTGCGAACGGCGAACCGGGGGCCAGACGGCGGGAAGACGGAAGGAGTTCCGGGGCATGGCAAAAATAAATCAATCTTCAGACGGCCAAGGAAAGGACGGGATCTGGAGGGCGGGAGGCGGACCGTATTTCGTCGCTGAGGTCAGATTTAACGTGAAAAACGCGAAGGGCATTCCGGGGATGGAATCTCGATGACCTGGGCCCGGCTAGGGAGGTGGCCGCCAGCATGCATCTATACGCGAAAAGGAGCGGCGAAGGAGGGGACCGGTCACCCCGCGTGAAGAAAAGCCGCGCATCGGGCGAGTTCCGAATCGATACGGGGGGTCAATGAGATGGCCTTAGCGAATTTCTAAAACGTGGGTTCGGAGCGTGATGGGAGGTTGTTCAATTTTATGCCATTTAATTCATTGGTCTTTTTAATCGAATCCTCAAAAAGATCGAAAACAGCAGGAGGGCGGACGAGGATGGCCTACCTACAACTCGCTAAGCGGGTAGGTGATGGGATCCACCGGTGGAGTCGACGGAGCGAGGTTGATGCCGATGATCGCGTTGATGCAGACTGTAGTGGGCTCCAATTCAACCGCTGCTCCAATTTACTCAAATTTGCCAAGTGAAAAAGACATTGGGGACCACGGTTTATATACCCCTCCGCATTAATGCGTGCATTAAATGCCTCGTATGATCGCGCCAAAAGCTAGTGAGATTCAAATTCAAGTCGGTGGCGGCGGCGAGGGCTTCGGGATCTGGTTGGCGGGAGGCGGTGCAGAGTTCATCACCGAGAGATTTTGCCCCTTCGTTTGAATGGCGGCGGCGAGCAACACTCGAGGGCCCGAAGGGCGGGCGGGTGCCGGGAAGTTTGTCGCCGAAAGCCTTTTGTTTGCACGGCAGAGGCAAAAGACGCCCCGGGGCCCGAGGGACGGGCGGCCGACGGAGGATCGCCGTCACGGACGGCGATCCCGGGACGGAAGTCTGGACGCGGACTTCCAGAGCCCGGGGCCCGAAGGAGCAGGGGCCGGCCAGGAAATCCCCGAAGACCGGACGGACAAATGGCTGGGCGGGTTCCAGGTGAAAAGATGTGCGGGAAACACCGCCAGGATGGCAAATGAAAGGGGGAAACCCGATAAGGGAACCCCGGAGGGCCGGGCCCGGAGGGGCCCAAGGCCGCCCCAAAGCCCGAAAGGCCTAAGGAACCCACAAGGCCCCGGAGGGCACCAAAATTTAAAAGGGAAACCACGGTCGATCTTAGGATGAAACTTTAGGGTAGTATCGACCATGCAAAACATCAAAAAAGAGGGGCACGCAAAACGAGGCAGCCCCGACAGACCTGACAAGGCGAAAGAAAAGAGGGTCCCCATTCCTAACGGGGCATGTGTGCTGAGGGCACAACAAATGGCGACTCCGCTGGAGAACGCTCCGGAGCGTTCTAGGGATAAATATTCATTCAGGACCCAGAATCTTTGGTTTCACAGACCATAAACGACTTCTAAGGATGAATTCGGGAGAACGAGATCCTTAATTGGGTCAGCTTACATGACATCTCGAAAGTGTGTGTGAAATGAGTTCATTCCTTTCCTAGTGATAGTAACCAAGGTTATTACTTTAACCAAGTGAGCTACGTAAGTTGCCTAACACCAAAAGTAACCTGGACATTGCCCCGCTGCCAGTCAGGCGTCCATAGCCCCGGCGGAGTTGTCGCTACAATCTCATGGATATTGCTCTACTGCCGGCCGGGTGTCCATAGCCCTGGTAGAGTTATCCGAACACCCATACGGTCGTTTATTTTCTTTTTTCAGAGTTTTTTTTCTCTCTTTTTACTTTGATATTTCATTTCTCTTTTACCATTTAGTTCGACCGGGTAAGCATTAAAGCCTACAATGGGTTTGAGACTGCAGTGGTCATTGGAGTAGACTTTAGGATTTTTCACTCATTTGGGTGTCGTGACAACCATAGCACGGTCCTTCAGAATTCATTATTATGTAATTTGTGCGAGATTCGTGATGTGGGTAAGAAGATTCGGCGAAGGGTCAAGTTCTGAGCAGAATTCAGACAGGGAAATCATTCACGGACAGCTCTGCGAAGACCGATAGTCTAGAGTGAATGTTTAGCCAGAGAACATAAAGAACAAACAGCAAAGTGAACCGCTTGTTAGGCAAGCACGGCCACCACAAAGGAGCGGGAAACCTCTCTTAAAAACAAAACTGTTAGGAGGGAGAAAGCAAAAAGCGACGCGAAGAAAACGCAACAAGCAAGAAAGCAACTACTCTAACCTATGCACAGGTATTTACAGCGAAGAGCTCGAATGAGCTCAAGCTTGGAAGTAATGCTTCAGGTGCTGCCCGTTGACTGGCAACAAGACATTTTCACCGGTTAAGTTCTTTAAGCGGAAGGCATTATCTCCCAAAATCTCAGCTATCTGAAAGGGGCCAAGCCAGAGCTTGTCGAATTTATTGTGTCCCCCTTTCTTTTCATGGGCCTTGTCCCAATATAGGACCAAATCTGTAATCCTAAAGGCCTTAATTTTGGCCCGGCAGTCAAACCATCTCTTCACTACGCCCTGATGTTTGGCAAAATTTTCTATTGCGCGGTCTCAAACTTCCTCTAAATGTAAAAGTTCAGCTAAACGAGCTTCCCTATGATCTCTTCCTTCATAAAAGTCGTTGATGAACTGAAGAGTCATAATTTTCAGGTGGATGGGGAATATTGGCTGAAGACCATAGACAAGGTGGAACAGGGAATATTGGCTCAAGACCATAGACAAGGTGGAACGGGGAATCCCCAAGGGCAGCCTTATGGCCGGTGCGATTAGCCCAAAGGGCGAAACGGAGTTGGGTATGCTAGTCCTTGGGATTCCTATTTAGCATCTTTTTTATCACGGTAATCAAATTCTTGTTTGTGGACTCGGCAAGCCCATTGCCCTAAGGGTAGTAATTGGATGAAAATTTGAGGGCAATCCCATAGTCAAACGCCCAGCTAGCAAATTTTAAAGAGGCAAAGGCAGGTCCATTATCACATACTAGAGCATACAGACAACCAATGCAATTTAAAATGAAACTTTCTAAGAAATTAGTAACTATTTCAGTTGTACAATGCTTACAAACTATTACTTTCGTCCATCTAGTACAATAATCAATGGCAGTCAGAATATACCTGTGTCCTGCAGATGATGGAGGGCTTACCGGACCGATGAAGTCGAGACCCCATTGTGCAAAAGGCCTTACCTCCAGCACGGGCTACAGTGGGACAACAGCATTCCTCTCCCTGGTGGCAGCGGTCTGGCACGTATGGCATGAACGAACATGGCCATGGGCATCTTTGAAGACAGTTGGCCAATAGTACCTTGCCCTTAATATCTGATGGGCCGTAGAAGAACCCGAGCCATGGCCTGTACCAAACTTATCATGAAACTCCCTTAGAACACGTTCTGCTTCCTCCTTGCCGAGACATCTTAGATAAACGCCCTCATGATTCTTCTTATAGAGAATGGACCCTTGTAACATATAACCGTTGCTTTTCAATCTGAGGGCCCTCTTCTGGACTCCTTGCAAATGCAACGGACACTTATGATTGAGCAGATAATAAATGACATGTTGATACCACTCCCCCGGGGAGACATCTTCAAGCTGATATTGATGTACCGTGAGTTCAGGTCCGGCCTCTGTTGCTGTTTCGGCCATTGTACGGGTGAGTGCCTGCCCTCTTACCAATTTCATTGGTTTGATCTCCATATCATATTCTTGGAGCAGGGTGACCCACTTGGCCCTCCGTTCGCCCAACTCGTTTTGCATGAGTAGCGTTTTGACTGCTGGGTCAGGGACGATTGCAAACACCTTATTGCGTAGAATATAGTGTCTAAATTTTTTTACTCCCCTAACGAGAGCGTACGCCTGCTTTTCTATGTTGTGGTAACGCAATTAAGCATCTTTGAGGGGTGCGCTCATGAAGGTGATCGGATGCTCATTTCCTTTGTCATCATTTTGGGTCAACATACTGGCACAAGAATGCTCCGAAGTAAATAAATAGATATAGAACAGCTTCAGATAATCTAGACTGACCAACACAGGCGCCTCATAAATGGCTTGTTTGATCTCCTCAAAGGATTGTTTGGCCTCTGGCATCCATTCAACTTTAGCGTCTTGCTTGAGCATGGCATTGAGAGGTTTGACTATTTCCGCAAAACCAGTGATGAATTTCTGGACGAAATTGATCTTTCCGAAGAAAGACTTTAATTCCTTCTTGCTGCTTGGGGGCTGAATCTTGAGTAGCGACTCAATGCGCTCAGGATCAATGGAGATCCCTTGCTCTGAGATGATGTGCCCGAGTAATCTACCTTCGGTCACTCCAAAAATGCACTTCTTGGGGTTGAGAGAAACCCCGAATTCCCGGCATCTCTGAAATACTTTGCATAGGTCGGAGACGTGATCACCTCGCTTCTTGGAGAATACAGTCAAATCATCCATATAGATGATTATACATTTGCCAATCAGGTCCTTGAAAGCGATATCCATGGCGCGTTGGAAAGTAGTGCTAGCGTTGATGAGCTCGAACGACATTCTTCTATATGCAAATGTCCCCCACTTGATGGTGAACGCAGTCTTGTGGCGATCCTTGTATTGTACCATTACTTGATTATATCCGGAGTATCCATCGAGGAATGACATCATCTGGGAGCCATTGATGATTTGCAACACTTCATCCAGTGAAGGCACGGGATAGTTATCCTTTTCTGAGGTGCGGTTGAGATTGCAGAAATCCATGCATAATCTGATCTCTCCATTCTTTTTCCTGACTGGGACTAAGTTAGCCACCCACGTGGAATGCCTAACTGGAAAGATGATTCTTGCTGAAAGCAATTTCTGCACCTCCTTGTAAACAATAGGTTCTAGCAAGGCATTAATAGGGTGCTGCCGCTGACAGAATGGCCTCACCTCAGTCTTCAAAGGGATGGTGTGCGTGATGATAGATGTGTCGTATGTTTTCAAGTCTTTGTAACTCCATGCCACCATGTCAGGATATCTGCGCAAAGCATCCGTGATTCCCCTCTTCTCTTCGGGCATGCATACCTTTCCAATAAAAACATTCTTGGTATCCTTGGCCGTTCCTAGGTTGTGAGCATTGCACTAGCTGCTTATAGCCTCCTTTTTTGTTTGCTTGTCCTAATCCCTAATCTGATCCAAATCGAATACACGCTCCACCTGAACCATGCCTCTAGGGATCGTGTTGGTTTTCAGATTGATAACCCCTTCTATGTCCAACTCAGCTTCCTGTGGATCAGCTTCATCGATGATTTGGGCAGCAAAGACGTCAGAGCTTGTGATGAACTGGAGGATATGCTTATCGTCATTGAAAACCTACAGGTGGGTGACATTGTCCGGGACCGATGGCGTAGATGTCAGCTCAATAGTGAACTTCTTAAGCCCTGACAAAGAGAGGGGCTGTAACATGCTGGCTGCTTGAGCTAAGGCATCAGCTGTGTGATTCTGAGCACGGGGGATCAGTTGTATGTTGACCACATCTAGGCCCTCTAGGAGATCCCACACCCTATGTCTATAATTGTTGAGTCTTCGATCATGGCAGGAGTACAATTTTCTGACCTACTTAACCACAAGTGCGGAATCCCCGAAGACTTGCAGTACTTTCACATTTTTCCTCAAGGCCATAAGAAGGCCAAGGACCAAGGCCTCGTATTCTGCCATGTTATTGGTGCAATAAAACTGCAATCGATGGGCAACGAAAAATGTCTTACCCATTGGACTGATGAGTTCGATCCCTGCTCCAGCTCCTTGTCTTGACTTTGACCCATCAAATTGGAGCGTCCAGCACTCAGAGGATCCCGCATCTTTGGGTTTGATTGAGCCTTCATTCTCTTTTGCCTGGAGAGTGGGCCTAGTGATCTTAGGAAGGCTTTCTGGATCGAGGCAATGATCAGCAGGTGGTCCTGGTGGTGCCTCCTTTGGTGTTCCCGTCGGAGGAGCAGCAGCCTTCTTAACATGCTCCACTACTGCTTGGCACAGGCAACAGTCAAACTCGGAGTGAGCAGCGTTGTGGACCCTACACTAATTCGGCAATAATAGGTCTTGGAAATTCATTCTAGCTCCTAGGTTGAGCTGATCTCTTGCACATTTTTCCATAAACTCCTGGAAGCCATCGAGCAATCTCCAGTTGTCATCTTTATCCAGCTTATCATCAGCTTCTGCCAACATTTCTTCATCTAGGGGCATTTGTTCGGAACCCGCCGAGGGACTACATAATACCAGCAATACCTCATCTGCGCATTCTTCCTGAAGCTCAAGCTCATTTTGGTAAGCAAAAGGGTGGTAATTCCCTAAGTTGGTCTCAGCGAACAGTATCTCACTGAGATTATTGTATTTCGTGATGATATATTTCATCTGGAGTTCACGGTCAATACGAATCTGATTTGGCAGCCCCTTCCACGGCAGCCACATGTGAGACAAGTCAGTGGCGGTGTATCCGTTCAGCGTCTTGGTGAACTCTCTCCCCAGAATGATTTCATAAGCATCGAGAATATCTGCCACCTGGATATCAACAACCTACTGTATCCAGGGGTTCGTAGCGATTTGCATGGGAATGCAGTTTATTTCACCCACGATATTAATCTTTGTTTTGTCCAGTTGGGTGACCTTTCTCTTTGAAGGCATGGGGGTAATACCAAGAGCTTTGCATATGGCCAAGGGCATGACGTTGGCAGACGCGCCTGAATCAAGAAGGCAGTTGTGCAAATTCTTGCCAAAGACCCTAATAGTAGTCAGGAACGGGGGAGTTTCCAGTCTTCCTTGGAGGATGCCCACGGGTGTGTCCATTTGAGCTATTTGACCTTTGTTCTTGTCACTGCCTGTATCCTTGGTTTGTTTAAATTGCTGGTCCTTGGGAAACTGTCTACCAGCCCTCTTTGGCTCCTTTTCAAGGTATCTACTAGCTGACTGATTCATGGGCATATGGTTCCTTCTTCCGGTGTTGTCCTATATCTCATGTTCCTTCCTGGGCTCCTCAAAGGTTACCCTCTTGGCTAGGGTCTCTTGTGTCACGCTAGATGAGGGAATCCCATTTAGAACCCTGAAAAAGGCGTGCCTTATAGCGGGAACCTTGAGTAATTTGAAGGCCGACAAACTAATTTTGACCTTCTTGAACTCTTCTGCCACATATTCACCCATTTGCTCAATTTTAGAGCTAAAATCTTGTCCTATGGGAGAACTAGGGGTTTGATTCTTGGTTTGCCCAGGCGGATTTTGGGGTTGGCTCTGGGGCTGACCTTGCGGTTGGTTTTGGGATTGATTTTTGTTGAGATATTGGGCGGGTATATGAGGGAGCCCTGGGTTATTGCTAGCATTTGGATCAGGCAGGGTGGCGAAGTTGTTTGGTTGAGTAGAAATGGTGAAGGGTCCATCGGCTTGTCTATTCTTAAGGAAATAGGGACTTGACTGTTGATGGAACATGTGGACCTCATCCACAAATGGCTCTTCTTCATCCACTGGGCTGTTATCTACCGAATCAAAAAGCTGAGCTAGAGTTGATTCGTTACTTACCTCTTGCGCTTTCTCATCCTCAATAGGAGTGGGATTTGCTTCGGGCTCATTGCGGTCTCCTCGCGAAAACGACACCTAATTGACCACCAGACATGAGGAATCGTAGGGCTCCGATGGGACGATTTCCCTGCAGTTGGCATTATCAACGGCATTTTGTACTTCCACCTGGAAGATTTCAGCCGCCGCCTGGAACTCAGTACAATCCAGCTCAGAATGCTTGCTGGTTTTGTGAAATCGGCACCATCCGGACAAAGCCACCTCGGCCAGATACACACCGCTGGATGTTCTATCATTGCCTGTCGGTTGATCGAATGGCGTGGGGACACCGCCGTTGTTGGGCCTGGTGTTCCATGTGCAGTTTTTCCTCTGAGAAAGTCTTCTTTCTGTGTTTTGATTGGAGTTCTGCCCCCTCTCATAATTCTTCCATGAGGAGGTACCCGCTTCTCGATTATCTCTGTTGTCTCTATTGTCTTGAGACTCTCGACTGTCCCTATTGAGATTGGCCTAAAAGTTGCGTTGGGAGGCCTGCAGCTGATTATTCTGGTTCTTCAGATGCATCATCTCTATGGACATCTTCTTAATCATTTCGGTCAGCTCCTCTAGCTTGTCTTTCTTAGCCGCACCTCCAGGCGACGGGGCCGGGTTTTGGAGAAAAGCGGGCGGGGGTGATGGCTGATTTTGATATGCTGGAGGAAAGTCCGGTCCCGACAAGTATAACATCACCTAGGGCTGTTGGGAATATGCTTGTTGTTGCAGAACCATCTGAGAATAGTTGTACTGCTGTTGGGGCTGCAGATAAGACGTCGCGGGAGGCGCATAATTCAACGGCTGCCTCAGATGCAGCACCATGGGCAATTGTGGCACCTGGTTCATGAGAGGAGTTTGGTGAGAAAATGCATGATTAAGCCCTTGAATTTGCATTGGGTGGGCAACGGGCCCCAAAGAGGGTAGAGGGCCGGATATATTTTGTCCCAAATCCACACTTGAAATGACAGCTTCTGCATAGGCGGTCAGTAAGGTAGCTGGCGGCGGGCACATCCTTTTTACCAACGCTGCCGTAAGGTTATCCAGGGCCGCGTAGTAGACTGGTAGAGCAGCTGCATCATTATGAAGGTACGGATCCTGAAGCCTCATGTGAGCCCGATGGAAGTGATCATTAAAGGAGCCAATAGGTTCGTTGACCTCCCTCCTGATGGACATGAACTGCTGGTAAAGGTCAGCGGGGTTGACAGGAATCTTGTACTTCTGCAGGAAGACATTCTTCATCAGGGTCCACGAGGTGATCCTTGCGGCAGATTGATGTACCAGTAGAAGGCTTCTTCTCCCAACGAATGCGGAAAGAGGCGATACGCCACGTCCTCGTGACCCACCTGCATTTCGGTAATTGCCGTTTTGAATATCTTGATATGCTCTTCGGCTGTTCTTTGTATGTTACGTAGATAAAATTTTGAACAAAAACCTTCCGGATTCTTGGGCATATCATTGTAAATAGCAAAGTGTATCGGCGAAGGGTTATGCGCAAGCCAAGCCATGGGGGGAGGCAGAGGTGGCACTTGCTGTTGGAGAATAGGTATCTGGGGCTGTATTGCCAATACAACCACAATTTGGGGCTTCCCTTGAGCTATGGCTGCCTAGACTGTGCTTTGGGCTGAAAGGGCCGGGAGAGGAGTGAACCCCTGGCTGCCGGAAGGAAGACGTGCAAATGTTGTTTGAGATGGTTGGGTGGAAGATGAAGGCCAGCCAAGTGAAGGTGGAGGTGAAATGGAGGCAGATGGAAAAGAGGAAGAGATGAAGCTGCTTCCTTGTGCTCGTTTTGCCCTTGTGGGAGGCTGCAATTCTTCAAATTCTCCTTTACTTGGTGTTGATTGTAGAATCCTTTGAAACCTTTCCAGGGAGAATGATCCGATCTGATCTAGCTTCGCTTTATCCCATAGCTTGGTATTCCAATCGCTGCCCTCCTTCTAGCGCCAGTTCTGTTGATGGCATTAGGAGAAGGAGGGCATAAAATGAATCACTTCCAACCTTTAGCTTTGCATTCCCAATGTGTCTAGCCCTCCTTCTAGCGCTAGTTCTGTTGATGGTATTTTTATGCACTTCTCAACACAGGTAGTGCATAGGCGCACTACCTCTCTTGAAAGACAATTTCTCACAATCAAGTTGCAGAACACTATCCCAAGGTCTCTCAGATGTCAGGTCATGACGATGCTTAGATACCTCAGTAGTTTGATGTGATTTGCTAGAATCACAAGGCGGCCTTACAGAAACACAAAGTATGGGAACAATGCATGAAGTTGGATCTTCAAAAAGGAGTTTTCACATGTAAGCAGTTATGTCTTAGCTGTAGGTTCAAACAGCAGTCTCAAACTCCATCTAGTTGTTAGATTTTGCTTTATAAAGTGTAATGAACCTTGGTGTTGTTCAGTTTCTAAAGAAAGTAAAAAAAAAGCGAAGGGGAAGAAAAGTTTCTAAGCCTAAAGCATGCTGCGAACAGTGATAATGGAGTCCCTGCAATGGACAATTCCTTCAAAACAATATCCCACTTAACCAGGGATTTCACAGTATCATGGAAATTATGTAATCTTCTGAGGGCTGTAGATTTTTATCTTTCATCCACCATATACATGCATGAACTAAAGATAAGTGTTTGAGGCAGCTTAAATCAGGTCCAGGCTAACTTTGCAAAGCTATCACCTTCAGCAAATAGCAAAAAGTATGGACTAAGGGATCATTAACAAAGCAGGAATTTTCATGAACAGCCAACAGCATTCCTAAGATTATCCAAATAACATGAACAGCTAATTAAACAATAAAGAGATCTAAGCTAACATCTAATATTGGAGAAGTGAATCAATAGACATGAGAGAAAATAAGGAAATGCACCAAGTCAATGCTATTTCTCATAAATTTCAGTAGCATGCCTTTACAACAACTCATTTCTCCCTTTGCAAATGAGAGGAGTGCTCTATTTATAGCTTTTCAAAAATCAAATGAATGGCCAAGATTCATTTTCATTGTGTGGCCAAGATTCATTACAAAATAGGGTTTCACCTACCCCCAAATAGATTTACAATTTTAAAACATCTTTTGTCTTTTCCCTATTTTGTCATCTAGTGGATGACACTATTTGCATTTTCGTCCTGTAGTTAATTGCTGTTTCTTTGGCTGTAGCTACTTTTCTGGGAGGTCTTCTTCCTCGGCTAGGCTATCTGGTTGCTCCTCAGAGGCTGCGTGTTCAATATGCTTGAGGATCACGGCCTGGAGCTTTTCTATATCGAGGATTTCACATCTCAATGCCTGGTAGCTCCATTCCTTCGCGTTCTCTTCCAGCCGTTTCTAGTCCTCGTCATACTTTGAGCCCTGATCTCTAAAGAGCTCCGATATATCGAAGGCACGGGCAGCAAAACTCAAGAAGTCCGTTGTGATATCTCCGGCTGTCTTGTCCTTCATCCTTTCCTCAAAGTATGACCTGACCTTTTCTGCATCCAATTGCGCCGTGGGCATGTCATGGCCCATTATCAGCTTGAGATACTCAGCGCATTCTGCTCAGATTTCTTTGATCCATGCAATATCCGGATCTACTCTGCTCTGGATCTGTTCCATCCTCTCTTTATGGTTGATGAGGTCTCTGCGCCACACGTCAACCAACCAGTGATCCTCCTTCTTCAATTTGAGCTTCTCTTCCCACGTGTTTTCTGGCATTCGAAGGATGGCCTCAACCTTCGGGAAGGCAGAGTCATAGATCGCAGGGAAGTTGGTGCAGAGTTTCTTCGTGCTTTCCAAGGACTGAACCAGGTCCAGGAACTTGTTGGCTATCTGCACAGCCAAGCTGATCCCTATGTTTCCGACCTTTGCAACCTACTGGAACCAGTCCTCTGTGGTCTTCTCTAAGTTTTTCCTTCTCTCCAACTTATCTATTTGCTCCTTGGAGAGTAGTTGTGGCGTGGCCGTCGAGGTAGTGGGGAGGTCGTCTATTGAAGACCACTGCTGGATGTAGTCGGTTAGGGCAGCAACCTGTGCCTTCAGCTCATCTTTGGTGATCTTGTCCTGCTTAATCAGATGCACCACCGTGGCCACTGACTCCTCCAGATGTCCGACCTTCTGTTCCCTGGTGGCTGTCCTTAGGTCGATCGTGGAGATATTGTAGCTTACTCCGGCCTGGCCAACAGTTGGCATCGCTACTTGTGCAGCCCGGGAGCTAGAAGCGTCCATGGTTATCCTGGAATGGACCTTAGCCTTCTTCTCCTTCTTTGTTGTGGCTAGAGATCGAGCCAAGATGGCTTCCAATCTCGACCTCGGGTCACTCAGGACAGGAGTAGTCTTTTCAATTTATTTTTCCAGCCAGTCGGGCATGGCGGATTTGTCCTTGGGTGTATCATGGCTACCTTCACCCGTCTCAGTTAGGGGCAAGACTTCTGCCTCCTTTTCCTTTTCAAGCTCTTCCTTTTCCCTAGCAGCATCCTCCTCCTTGTCAGAATCTTGATAAAACCCGAGGCTTTTGACGGGAAGCTTGGTGGATAATATCTGTGTGGGATCCTGTTCTTTTGCTGCCTCTTTTTTTTTCTTTCCTTCAGTGGCCTCGGGTTTTGGACTCTTTACAATGTGGGTGTCAGCCTCAATGATATCCCTTTTAGGCTGTTCTTCTTGTGGCTGTCCCTATTCACCACGTGGCGACTGTTCCGCCTCTTCTCCAACATCCTTCGGCTGCTGAGCCAATTCTTCTTCAACATCATCATCAGAAACCCTAATAATCTCCTTGGTGCCCGAGCCATCCTCTCCATCCCCACTCTCAGAGGAGCCTATTTCTTCTTCTTCGTAGGAAACCTTGTCGGCGGTTCTATGCTCAAATTCAGGTTGCTCATAATAATCATCGACCTCCTCCCCAATAGGCATTGAAGCCTCCTGTTCCAGGTCCTCCATCTCCTTGGAAATCTGTATTGTGGCCTCCATGGCCAGCGGACCTGTTGGTGGTTGCGATGGCTGAGCAGTTGCAAGGGCTTGGGCGAGGGCAGCCTGGAGAGAAGGGTCCATTAAAAGCTGCGAGAGCTCAGGAGGAAGACTCTGCAGGTGTCGTGTAATAGCCTCGGGCACGCTAGAAAGGGGAACAGGCGATGGTATTGTTGCCAGAAGCAGGGAGGTGATGGGTGACATGGCAGCAGCAAAGGAAGGGGAAGTGGTCATGCTTGAGGAAGAGTCAATATTGACTATGGACCTGACTAAGGGCGAAGAGGCGAGGTGGACTGAAATGTCCACCGCCTGGGGAGATGAGGTGGCTGCGGCCTGAGAGGCAGGCAGCACACCAGTCGGGGGAGGAAGGAGCAAAGGAGGTTGCGCCTTCGTTGTAATTACTGTCCTTTTAAGCTTCTTGGGAGATGAACCTCCTGTATCCTTTGTTGCTTGTTCTTTGGGGCCCCTGGACTGTGCTGTTTCTGCTTCTTTTCTCTTTTGGGACCTGGTGATGGGGGGAGACTTGGAAGTCTCACCAGCTGATGGGGAGGCGACAACGTCCTCCGTGGCACTTGGCTCACTTTTGAGCGCTTGTATGTTAGAGTTACCCCCTGTTGCTCCAGTTGTGCCACCTGCCCATCAACCCACTCCTTAGTGCGAGCTATGATAGGCTGGGTGATGGTATCCAGGTCCTCGACCTCTTGCTCGTCCCAGTCGATGGAGGGGATTGCCAGGTCGGTAACCGCAGGGTACCTCGGGTGCACAAGGGTGGACTCATCCTCCTCAAGCTGATCAGGCACTGGAAACAGCTGCACCCTCCTCAAGAACTGCACCGTCATTCGCATGTAATGCCTCTTTCAGACCTCCTTATCATCTCTACAATGTACCCAGAAATCTTCAACATGGTACTAGTGGGCGTATGCCAGCCCTAGCGCTTTCCTGACGTGGCCGTGGGGGTCCATCAATGGGTGAGCTGTGTACCATTCAAAGTTGTATTCCTTGATTTCCTTTTCTAAGTTGCCGGTGCATTGAGATGTTTGTAGTCGATACTGGCCTTGGCCGAGGATCATGGGATAAGGGATCCCTACTACGTGTTTCTGGCTGAAGACTGCCTAAATATGTTGGAGCTGTCGGAAAAGCTCCAAGAGAATAATCCTATCGTTCGGATACCTAGGCAACTTGTTCAGCCGTTCCGTGAATCCCTGAGCACGGATGTAAGTGAACTTGGGGAATTGAATGTATAAGAAGGCATACTCCTTTAGGAGTGCCCTGGCGCTGTGAGATACCCTTCTCTTGAAGTCCTGGGCTATTAATCTGATAATATGGCCTATGAAGGTATCATTGACCCGGTGGTACTCCTTTTTAAAGTAGCGGTATTATAGCTGAGGGTATTGGTCAAAAGGCTTAAGCCTTCGTTTGTGATCCCCATCCAGCGCCATGAAGAGTCCACTATATTTCCTCTGACCTGCCAAGGAGTACACCAGGTATGAGGTCATGTAGAACTTGTTGCTTTTCTTAACATTTACGAACTGCTCGTGGAAGTAGTTGCTGATGATACTCCCCCAGTCGAACGAGATCTTGGTTTTCACATCTTCATTTCCTCGTATGATCTGCTCAATATAGTAAGCCATCCACTCCTGGAAGTAGGCGGCTACTGGTAGGCCCATGACCCTACTTAGCATGGTCACCAAGTCGTGATAATCATCGTGGAAGTCGCTACAAAATAGCTCTTGGAAAACTTTTGCAGCGCTGCCCTGCTTCTCCTTTAACCAGTAAACGTTGATTGACCTCTTGATGTTCAATGGATTGGCATCCCACGCCACCTAACACTGCTCCAAAGTGGGGACTTGCATATGTGGGAATGTGGGAATGTGGAATATTTTTGTAATTCCTTTCGGAGACATGTTGGCAAGGATATTCCCTTCTTTGTCCACGATTGTTCGGGTATCCGTCTGGTAGGCTTCTCGGCAAGCCATTACCAGTTTAGGTGTTATTAGAGACGGAGGGAAGCTGACAGCTTTGGCAATTCCGCTTTGGCATATCAATCTGGCATTCTTTGTTTTGGGGTCGACCTTGACCCTCTTGGTGAACTCATCAATGTCCACCTGGCCTATATTGGTGTCTGAGATCTCTTTCCAGTCAGTCGAGACCTTCGACTGGAGCGGTTCACCCTAAAATTGGAACTTCATTTGGTCTTTGTCATCTTTCCCACGGGCGGCCTTTCTAGATTTCTTACCCTTGTCCTTTTCGGTAGGGCCCCTGAAGTTCCTGCGACCGATTCCATATATCCTGCAGGCAAAGGGCGAGGTCAACACAACAAAACACCGAAAACGTTAATGTTAGTCCGTATTGTGAGCATATTATATAACTAACCATTCAAATGCATCATAAATTTAATTCTCAGATGATATCGATTTCATTTTAGGGCAAATGAGCAATCCAGGCCCGGAGGGCTGGACTTCCCTAGCAGGGATGCTGCTAGGAAGGGAAAAAATGACCGAAAGCTCCCAGGGACCCCCGCTGGTCAGATTTTGATGCTCTAAAAGACCAATGATGGAGAATGGCATGATTTAGGACGTGGGTCGAAGTCAGATTTTCAATTTGGATTGATTTGGATTGATTTGGGGAGCTCTAGGGGGTTTCAGGCTGTAAGACAGTCAGGCGAAGGAAGCCAATGGTGGCGGACACCAAACGGAAGTCCAGCGGCGGAAGCCCAGAGGTCGGAACCCGGGAAGCAAAAAGACGGCCGCCATCAGGTTTGGTTTTACATTTTAGACCGGATGGCATTCAGATCACCGGGACCCGGAGGCCGGGAGGACGCGTCGCGAAGGCCGCCGCATGTTATTAGATCATTTTGAACGGCGGCGGTGAGGAGGAAACCGGAGCCCGGAGGGCAGGGAGCCGATGGAGGTTCGCCGCTGATGGACATTGCAATGTGGCCCAACGGCGACGGCGAGGAGGAAACTGGGCTCCGGTCCACGGGAGGACGCAAGGGGACGGTCGCCGGGAGGCTACGACAACCCATAGGCGACGGCGGCGAAATCGATACCGAGACCCGGGAGGCGGAACGTCATGAGGCTACGGCCGCTGCGAAGGAAAACACAGAGGCGGCGAAGAGGCCACCAGGGCTCGGGAGATGGGGTGTTGTGGGTGGACGGCTGCCAGGAAATTTCATTAAGGTTCGGGCGACGGCAGCGGCGAGAGCGTCCCCGGGGCCCGAAGGTCGAGCAGCCGGAAGGGTCCCGCCGTGACTGACGGCGGAACCGTCACGGAGTTCCGAGGACAGAACTCCAGACGGCCGGGCCCGAATGGTCGCGGGGTCGCAAAAGCAGGGGTCTCGCCGGCAGATTCTGAGTTTAACACGTCGGCGAATGGCGAACCGGGGGCCGGACAACGGGAAGACAGAAGGGGTTCCAGGGCATGGCAAAACTAAATCAATCTTTAGACGGCCAAGGAAAGGACGAGACCTGGAGGGCGGGAGGTGGACTATATTTCGCCGCCGAGGTCAGATTTAACGCGAAAAACGAGAAGGGCATTCCGGGGATGGAATCCCGATGACCCAGGCCCAGCTAGGGAGGTGGCCGCCGGCATGCAGCTATACGCGAAAAGGAGCGGCGAAGGAGGGGACCGGGCCCGAGGGGGCCGGTCACCCCGCTTGAAGAACAGCCGCGCATCGGGTGAGTTTCAGATCAATACGGGGGGTCAATGAGATGGCCTTAGCGAATTTCTAAAACGTGGGTTCGGAGCGTGATGGGAGGTTGTTCAATTTTATGCCATTTAATTCATTGGTCTTTTTAACCGAATCCTCAAAAAGATCAAAAACAGCGGGAGGGCAGACAAGGATGGCCTACCTGCAACTCGCTAAGCGGGTAGGTGATGGGATCCACCGGTGGAGTCGACGGAGTGAGGTTGATGCCGATGATTGCGTTGATGCAGACTGCAGTGGGCTCCAATTCAACCGCTGCTCCAATTTGCTCGAATTCGCCAAGTGAAAAAGATATTGGGGACCACGGTTTATATACCCCTCGCCATTAATGCATGCATTAAATGCCTCGTACGATCGTGCCAAAAGTTGGTGAGATTCAAATTCGAGTCAGTGGCGGCGAGGGCTTCGGGATCCGGCTGGCGGGAGGTGATGTAGAGTTTGCTGCCGAGAGATTTTGCCCCTTCGTTTGAACGGCGGCGGCAAGCAACCCGGGGCTGCTGGGCCGTGAAGTTCGCCAAAGCCTTTTGTTCGCACGCAGAGGCAAAGACGCTGGGGCCCAAGGGACAAAGGCCGACGGAGGATCGCCGTCGCGACGGCGATCCCGACGAAGTCCGTGACACACTTCCGGAGCCCGGCCCGGAAGGAGTAGGGGCAGGAAATCCCTCAAGACCTACAGACGCAACGGCCGGGCGGTTCTCGACAGGAAAGATGCGCTGAAATGCCGCCGACGGCGAAATGAAAGGGGGAAACCCGATAAGGGAACCCTGGAGGCTCGGGCCCGGAGGGGCCCAGGGCCGCCCCAAAGCCCCAAAGGCCTAAGGAACCCACAAGGCCTCGGAGGGCACCAAAATTTAAAAGGGAAACCACGGTCGATCTTAGGATGAAACTCTAGGGTAGTATCGACCATGCAAAACGTCAAAAAAGAGGGGCACACAAAATGAGGCAGCCCCGACAGACTCAACAAGGCGTAAGAAAAGAGGGTCCCCGTTCCCAACGAGGCGTGTGTGCTGAGGGCACAACAACTTCTCATATCCAAGTTAGTTTTACAACCTTTTGTTCTCATCTATTTGATAAATTATAGTTTCAGATCAAGCATTATATGTCAAATAGGCTTGTCAAATAACACATCAAATTTATCACAACACAACACATCACAAACATAGATTAGTGGGGGATTGCCTCTCCATTGTGGCAACAAGTCAATCATAAAAACCCTAGTGCACTTATGTTTAATGTTTTGTAAGTGAAAAGGAGACAATCTTAGTTATCCTAATTGGATCTAGGATCACTTTTCCAATAAAACACAAATGTTAAAATTAGCATAAAATATGCACTTATTGTCACCATTTTAATCCCTTAGTAGGTGGTATATATATCTAAATAATGTGTTTGTATTCACTACTTAAGTGTACTTAGGTTGATGAGGTTACTAGATGTGCAACCTTTAAGCCTCTAGAGGTTACCAAGTTATTTGGTTAACCTCATGTGCTACCTTTTCAAGGTTGGAAGACTTTCCATCTCACCTCAAAGGTCACTTAACACTTGGAATCAAATTTGATGACTTGGTCAAATAGGTTGTTTGTTGACACATTCCTAGTGATCATAAGGTTGACACCTATAGGACACTTGTCTGCTTATTTGTGCCACATCATGGAGCACTTTTCAGTCTACATGATAAGTGGATTGCCTCTTCCTTGCCTATATATGCAATGCTTCCTCATTTGTACATTTGGGTCAAATAAATACAATATTTGCAATGTTAACTTGTGCTTATTATTTTATCTCCTAGATTCTCTGAATTTCTTATATGGTATCAAAGCTTAGGAGGAGGTGGTTTCAGGCCAATGAACCAATTTGATTGTATTTTGTTTGCTCCATTGCTTGCTATCTATTAATAATTTGTAGGCAAGTCCATGGCCCACATTAGCAATCTCCTGTGGTCGTCAGGTTGAAGGTACTTATCTGTTTGCATCTTTCTGCATGTTTGTGGCGTGAACCCTGTATCAATCTCCAGCCTCTGCATCAAACCTCGACTGTGTATTAATTTTTTGAGGCCGTGTATTGAATGTGCAGGTTTTAATTTATTAGTTTCATTGTTTACAAAGTTTCCATCGTAGGGTTTGTTGCGCATCTACAGTAATGAAGCCAAGCTTTCCGCATTGTTTGTTGCATCTTTGAAGACTGTGGCTGTTGAAGATAGCGATAGAGTATTCGTGGCTATTGAAGACATCGATAGACCTTCAACATGAGCTTCACCTGCATCCTTCATTTGTGCGATTGGCCTTCAACATGAGCTTCATGGCTCACATAATGAGCGTCGTAGCTCACACATGAGCTTCATGGCTCACACAGCATGCTTTCTAGCTCTTGCATTCATGATTTTCCTATTTCCTTGACATGATTTTCCTTCAAAAGGTTGATGTTAGAACTTGGGGCTATGACTTCTTCCATTAGAGGCCAACACAGTTCATCCAAGTTTGGCATTTTTATATTTGGCAATAAATTTCGCAAAATTTGTGCCAATAGGCTACTAATATGGCATAGAGGTTGGCCAGACAGCTGTCAAAATGTCACGAATCCAACTAGTGCAACGATTCCCTCCAAATTCTCTTTGACTCAGTCTTCCTCTTCACGTCTTGTGGTCTTGTTTGCATATTTTGTTACATAGTAAAAGTTTTTAATATTCCACATTTTAAATATTTTTGTTATTAAACTATTGTAACTCTTAATTGTCAAGACTATCTATGTGGAAAAAATTGAAATAGGGGATCAAATTGTCAAAATTTTGTATAGTTAAAAATTTTGTAGAGAGGAGTCAATTTTTTCTTTTTCAATAAGTTTGGTTAAGAGGTTTTTTTCATTTTGCAATAACTTGCAAATGAAAGGGGGTCATTTTAATGGAGGTTTTCATTTTAAGTTTTTATCATTTTATTGAGGTTTTGAAAGGCATAATTGATCTATGTCTTCACTATTCACCTTATGACATAAGTGACAAAAACTTGTAAGAACTCATAACAGAAAATATTGTTGTAAATGAACTCACATAAAGTGCCACAAATTAAATGTGTTTCATATGGAGGGAATTTAGAAAATTTTATACTTACACTAAATTATAAATTGTAATGGTGGGTTGTATAATGTCTTGATTAGCATCATAGTTGTGAATCCTCGTAATTCTCGCCACATGGTGTGTTGCCTTGATTTTCCATCGCAATAATGGATCCTCGTGAGTTTCTCCTCATTTGTGTGTGCCCTGATGCACACCCTTTTTAGTTTCTTGTACATCTCCACATTCCTTGCAAATTCTTATGGTCGATTTCAATTGGTTTGCTTATATCTCCTAGCATTAAGGGTGGATTATGATAGTGTTGTAATAATGCTTCTTTCAATGAAGCAGTGGAGGAATCTTTTTTTTGGGAGGTCTCATGAACCTTCTATCTTGATCTCTCATATAGGGGATTATTTTAGTGGATCATATTTTTGATATTTTAGTACTCCTAATCACAGTACTATCTATATTTTCAACTTCACAGAGTTTGATTGACTTTGTGTAGGTGGTTGAGTAGTGTTCATATGTTCACTCATGTAGTATTTTGTATCTCTTATCTTGATCTACATTTCTTGGAGATTCGTTGATTTCACTAGACACCAATTCATCATTGATAGGATTTACAACTTTGACATGCTTCAAGAGTTCTTCATCATGATGTTTTTATAATCACGATACATATTTTTCAAAGGGTCTTAAATCTTTCAATTTCTTTTCTAGAGAGGAGTTTTGTTCGCACTAGATTTTCTCCCTTACTCAACTATATGAGAAACTTTGTACATGGGTACCTAACATGGTCTAATATCTAGAACCCATATGTTTCTATCTATTTTAAATTTTTTTATCTCCCCAAGTATCGCATAAGGGGGGGTGTTAGAGTGAGAATTTTATCTATTCACTATACTTAAGTCTACTTAAGTTGACAAGGTTAGACAACTTCTTGTCTAACTAAATGTGCAACCTTTAAGCCTCTAGAGGTTACCAAGTTATTTTTTTTAACCTCATGTGCTACCTTTTTGAGGTTGGAAGACTTTCCATCTCACCTCAAATCTAACTCAACTCTTGACATCAAGATAAATTATTTGGTCAAATAGGTTGTTGGTTGGCACATTCCTAGTGATCCTAAGGTTGACACCTATAGGAAACTTGTCTACTCATTTGTACCAAATCATGAGGCACTTGTTAATCTACATGATGGGTGGATTACCTCTTCCTTTCCTATATATGAAAGACCTCCTCATTTGTACATTTGGGTCGACTAAATACAATATTTGCATTGTTTGTTTGTGCTTATTATTGTATCTCCTAGATTCTCCTAATTTCTTATATATTATTCCTTTCCATTTAAAAATAATAACATATAGATACAAAAGTAAATTTATTTACATCAGACTTGTCTTATTTTACATTAAAATTATTTGAATCTTACTTTTATATTATTTATATATCTTTTTAAAAGTGTTAATTCTTAAATAAATAAATATGAAAACTCTTAACTAAATACATTTATCTATACATTATTTATATAGTTTATATATATAAGTTATATTGTTTTTATATTTAAAAAAATTTACATAATGATTATTTATTAATTTTCTTATAGGAATTATGTATATGTGAAACATAGATTTTTGGTGGTGTGGGATGCTATGACTCTCTTGCTCAAATGGGTTTTTCACCTAAAGGAAAAGAGATAGATCCCACACAAAATATAGGTGATTCACTCAAAATAATGAAAGTACAATTAATATATTCCTAAATTCAATGTTCTAAGTGCAATAAACTGACAATATAGATTGATTACTTATGCAAAACCTAAGGAATATGAAGTGTTTGGAAACACAGTGTGATATGCAGAAATGGACTAGAAACATAAATAGATAAAAACTAAACTTGATGAAACTGAATGGAGTGCACCTAGATGTAGAATACTACTGCTAGAAGGTTTAGGAATGTTTCAAAAATCACTATTGATGGCCATTAGGACTCATTCACCATAGATGGCAAATCAATCTAGGTTCTAGTAAATTCTACTAAACCAGGTTTTAGAGTGTTAGGAACTGCAATATGAAGAAATCACCTTTTCTAGCATAGATGTGGGACTCATTTTCTACTGATGGTGAATCAGTCCACCTACAAAAATCTACAAATTCTGAAGTCAACTATGTGGGTCTAGATCTGCACTTGTCTTCTTGTTGAGTTGACAGATCCAAACCTATAGAAAACAAGCTAAATGATGTCCCCAAGCTTGAATTAGGTTTATTTGCACTTGAAGATTCTTGATGATTTGTTGACCACTTTTCAACACCTATTTCTTTAAAAAAAATTCCAACAAGACCTGCAAACACACATGTAAAGAAGGGGGAAATGGTTAAGGGTTAGAGTATAGGGATTTTCCTTGGTCAAATCCCACTTTGGTAATCAAACCCTTCATAAAGAAATGAAATGAAATAAGAAATGTATATTGAAAAAATAACAAGCAAGTTTCATAAACTCATCAAACCCTTGTTGTTGAAGTCTGAAAATATGTTAATGGTTGCTCCAAGATGCTTGATTCAATGATGTCATGATGCTTGAATGCAAGAATGAGATGATTGAATGGATGAATTAGTGAATTAGTGAACTAGGTGATTGGGGGTTAAAATGGATAGAAAACCACTTATTTATACATAGTTATGCCTTAATTTCCCAAAAATACATCACAGGCCGACCTAGGGTCTTAATGAATAAAAACCTGAAAGAAATTTCAATTTATTTTGAATGTTGTGCCAAGGACTCATTTTCCACCCATGGTGAATGGTTCCCACTCAAGGCATGCAAGTGGGTGTTGGGAATTAAGTTGAATTTAATGTTGTTTGTTAGGTTTATATTCAAAAACACACTTAATTAAGGCCTATAAGTGCATAAAAGGGCCAAATAAAGCATAAGAAAGGTGCAATTAGTGATGATAAGCCTAAAAAAATGTGAAAGTTTGTTACAAGACTTTACAACACTTAAGAATTGGTAAGGGATAAAAATGGAATATTTAGATGAATTATAACAAGAAGAGTCTAGAAAAGTGTAGAAATGTGTTACAACACTTCACAACACCTTCACAAGAAATCATAAAGTCTTAATAATTTGAATATTCAAGACCTAATGTGAATGTATAAGTTACATTGTGACATTAAATCTAAGAAAAATAAGCCAATCATCACAAGAAAAATACCTAAATGACCATGAAAATGTCTAAAGATTCATTTTTCTATGGTACATTTATCTGCCACTTTAGTGAGATGATGAACTTGCTTCAAACTCACACTAAAGTAGTCATGCATATTTAAAGAGATCCAAATGCACTTATGATAGCAAGGTGAGATAACAATGATCAATAGGGATGATCAAACCCCTAGGATGAAGATCCCATGGAAAACTAAACATAAGAATAAAGGAACACACATATGGAAGAGAAAAGGAAAAGGAAGAGGAAAAGGAAAAGTCAGGTCAAGCTCTGATTGTTTGTTCAGCTAGTTGTGCATCAGATCTAGGCTATTTTTTCTGAAAAATAAAATGAATACTCACTATGGGGTGAAGGAACTCATGGTATTCCATCGGGTGAGAATGCCCAAAAGGTGAGAAACATAGGCTTGGATGATATGTACTCACAAACACATAGGTGGCTATGGAAAGTCATGCCTGGAGAATGGGTCTCTAAGCAAATCATACTAAAGTTTTGATAATGGGTAAAACGGGTTTTACAGGGACCCGAAACCACAAAGTTTACAATAAAAAAGACAGGACAGAAAAGTCCACCAGAAAACACTAGCTGCCCAAGAGAAGATGGAAAGAGCAAGCAACAGCCACTCGAAACAGACCAGAAAGGTCAAGCCAAAAAGAACATCAAAGTAAACAAAAAACCCACCGCTAATGACTCAGAGTCTTGAGGACAGACTCTATTTCTGCCTCCAAATTTTGCATATCATTGACACCCTTTTTAAAAATTTGAATCATCTTCAAAGTAGGGGGGCCTTACACTTCAGATTGGCTCTGGTTCTTTTGGAAATGCTAGCATCCGTATCCTAACTTTTGCCATCGGTATCCTCCAGCTCCACCACCAAAGACCCCTGATGAGCTTTGTCTAACTTCTCTGTCATCGCATTAATGATAATGGCATTGTGACTGGCCATTCAATTGTTTTGTTCTGCAAAAATTTTGATGGTGTTCCTAATATTCTCAACCTTGGCATCTATATTTCTGTTACTGAGAGGTTCTTTTCTGAGACCATGAACCCCACTATCCACTTCTTTCTTTTCAATCACAACAATCTTAGCACCCAGCTCTTCCAGCTTGCTTTGAAGGGCCTAATTTTTTATCTTTAATTCATTAATTTCATTGAATGTCCACTCCGAGAGTTTGAAATAGGACTCAGAATTAGTTTTGGCTAAGTTCAGAAAATCCAGAGAGGGATCCTTTTCAATATTAAGATGAGTTTTCTCAGGGTCAGGAGTAACAGGGGATTCATCTTTAGCAGGACTATCTAGCAAGGGTTCAGCACATGACTCAGTTTTGTTGGCATCAGACTCCTTAGAATCAAAGGAGTCTTCAGAGTAGGAAACAAGGTTTTTGGCCTGGGGTTTCTTTTCAATAGGATTGTTCTTAAGGGAGGGACCTCCTAGCTCAAGCTTAGCACAAGCTTTATCAGAAAAGGGGGGAAGGTTTTTAATCCCAGAAGGGCCAGCATGCGAGCTAAGGACATTTCTAGCTGGACTTAAGTTAGGCAGAAACTCTGAGCCACTGGGCTCAGTGTCATCATTCTCAGAATCAGGATGAGTATCCAGGTTAATGGGGACAGGCATTTTTTGATAATGCTCAACAATCAATCTTATCAACCCAGTATGCAAGATAGGACATCTTCTAGGGTTTTTCTTGTGATCATCCAAGCTTTTCCTCAAAGAACATAAAAGATAATAGGGGAAAGAAACCCTAACCTTATAGTGGAAGTGATTGAGAAGAGCGAAGTGGTAGCCATAGACTCTAGTGAAGTGCCCGTCCACCGCAATGTACTCCATTATGACCTGAAGGACCTTTTTCCAAAAGGCTTTTATGGTGTCAGCATCAAAGTAGCTGTTAGCAATTTTCACAAGACTCTGTCTTTCTTTATATTTTTTAGGAAATCACGATCCTTGGCTTCATGGAGAAAAAACCACGTCACGAAAGAACTTCTTCCTTGATAAATAAACCGTAACATGACTGCTCCAGTTTTCATTGTAGGCTCAAATTCCTACAAAACAAACTCGGTTTTCACATTATTCCAATTTTTAACAAAGAGGTCCGTCACCTCCTGATTTGAGCCATGGAGCCTCTCCAGGAAAGGATGTAGCCCGCCGCTTTTAACTTTATTCCAAACCTTGACATTTTTTGTGTGCATCTCATAGCTGTCTGGCTCGCTTCTTTCTCTGTCTCCACCCATCTCAGCCGACACAGTGGGGTAGACACAGACAAAATCTTTGCTAAAATTGGCCCCGCCGAATCTAAGAACCCACAAAGCATGCAGAGCTTTCTTGCAAATTAAGCCACTGAGCTCGGTCCCATACAATCTAATGATTGTGATTTGAGATATCGAACCTGTCCTCATTAAAGGGATACCATGTCTCTTTTCCATGTGTTTTATCATAATTCAATAGGGCACAGACAATAGAATTTAGATCACTAACATTATGTCAGGTGCGCAAATCATTACTCCTAACTCCTTCATTAGCGAAAAAATCTGCAACAGCATTGGCTTCTCTATAAGCATGTGATATTTTGACTTTATCAAATTTAGCCAAAGTCAAGATGGCTTCATCAACCTAAGATTTTATTGTCCATGAGGGGGGAGACTTGCCACAGAGGTAGTCAATTATATTTTTGGAATCTCCTTCAAGCCAAAGATTTTTAAAGTTAAGAATTTGGGCTAAATTTATAATGTGATAAGCGCCAATAGCCTCTGCCAAATGATTGGTTTGGGAACCAAGAGGAGAGGCCGTCGCACCAAGGAAATTACCAGAGGAATCCCTTATGACTCCACCGCAGCCTGCCGCCCCTGGATTACCTTTAGCCACACCATCAAAGTTAGCTTTGATCCAACCATTTAGCAGAAAAGACCAGCGAACACCCTCTCTATCCTTCTTGGCTTTCATAGGAGCACTAGGTAGGTCTAGACTTATGTTCCAATCCTTAGCAATAGTTAGGTCATAAAGCAAATGCCCCACTTTCACAGACAGGCAATCCTTTTGGACCAAAGCATTGATATTTTCCTTCAAGAATTTGACAATTTTATCAAAAACAATATCCACAGAAGCTTCTTTGTCTCTATAAATTCTATTGTTTCATTCTTTCCAGAGGCCCCAAGCAACATGAGGGAAGGATAAATCCCATAAAATCCTGAGTGTAGGATTTTTAGTTGGGGCTTTCCATTGAAGGAAGAAGTCTTCAATGGATGAAGGAAAAACCCAAGAAAGATGCCATCACCTGATAATTTTTTCCCAAATAGAAGTAGCAAACGAGCAGTGAAGGAATAAGTGACGCACAGATTCAGCCTCCATCTTACAAAGAAAGCATTTGTTAGGTATTTGAAATCCGCGTTTGCAAAAGTTATCAATCGTGAGCACCTTGTTTTGGAATAGGATCCACAAAAAGATGTTGATTTTAGGGATCAAATGTTTGAGCCAAGCCTTCGACCAGAAGGGAGGAAAGTCCTAAGAAGAGGTAATCCTGGAAAAGGTAGAAGACACAGAAAAATTACCTGAGGGTTCATCGAACCAGACAACATGATCATCCAACTACTCAGAGCAAAGTCTAATAGCCATCAAAGAGGACTAGATAGGAGCCAGAGCCTGGCTGACACTGCGCAGATCCACCCATTTACCATTCACTCTGTAGTCTTTCATATAAGATCCAAATCGGGCCTTACAAATCTCAGCCCATTCACTAAAGGAATTGATTTTTAAAATGGGCTCCTTGAAAAGCCATCTGTCCTCCCAAAATCTTGTATGATTCCCATTTCTCACTTGCCAGCCAATTCCAACGTCCACAATATTTTTTCCCTTGATTATATTATTCCAGCATGTAGAACCTCTGGGAAGAAGGTGGGGATCCTTCTTAATTATGAAGGAGCAGTTGTTTTCTAAATATTTGCTAGCCAGGATATCAGTCCACTCCCCAGAGGAAGAAGAGATTCTCCAAATTTGTTTCGCTAGGAGGATTTTGTTAACTGTTGTGATTCCTCTAAGACCTAATCCTCTAGCCTTTTTAGGTCTACAAACTAGATTCCATCCAATTAAGGGAAGTCTTTTTTTTTCCTCAACACCCGACCATAGGAATCTTTTTTGAATTTTTTCAATGGCATCAAAAAATTTAGCAGGAATCTTGAAAAGGCTCATGGCATAGATAGGCAGGTTCTAGAGAGAGGCTTTGAGGAGCTAAAGTTTTCCAGCTTGACTTAATAGGGCTCCTTTCCATCCAACAAGCTTCTTGCTAAATCTTTCAACCAGCGAGAGTCAAAAAGAATCAGGAGGTTTCAAACTTAAGGGTAAACCAAGATAGGTGGCAGGAAGGGAGTCCACCCTACAATCCAAGATTCTGGCAATTTAGCTTGTCTATGATCCGGCGTGTTGAAGAAGAACAAAGAGTTTTTTTGGTTGTTGATCAGCTGCCCTGAAGCTCTCCCATATTTTTCAAGCAACTGTTTTATAGTTTTACCTTCAGAGACCGTAGCTTTACCCATAAGCATAGTATCATCAACAAATTGTTGATGGGAGCACACCAAATTACCAGAGGAAGGTTTGAGACCAAGAAGAGATCTAAAATCAATCGATTTTTTCAGATTCCTGCCTAAACTTTCAGCCATAATATTGAATAAAATAGGAGAAATAGGATCTCCCTGTCTTAGACCTCTGGTGCTTTGGAAAAAAGAGGTAGGGGATCCATTAACCATAATCGATATGGAAGCCGTGGACACAAGTTGTTCCACCATTTGGAGAACCCTGCTACAAAAACCAAAAGCCTTTAAAATTTTAAATAAGAAAATCCAGTCAACTCTATCATAGGCTTTTGAAATGTCAAGCTTTAATAAAAAGCCTTCAGTCTTCGACTCCACTAAGGAATGAATATTATTATGTACCATGACAATAGAGTCAAGAATTTGTCTACCAGGGAAAAAGCCATTCTGTTGAGGAGAGATCAAAGAGGGAAAAAAAGTTAAAAATCTTGAAGTTAAGACCTTAGAAATAATTTTATATAAAGAATTATAGAGACTAATAGGCCTAAAGGCCTCAAAATTATTAGCTCCGGGTTTTTTGGGGATAAGAACTAAGAAGGTGGCATTTAATTCTTTTAGAAGACTTCTGGATCCAAAAAACTCTTTAACAACATTTACCACATCTTCTTCAACTATCTCCCAGAGCCATTGAAAGAAAAATAAAGGGAAACCACCAGGACCCAGAGCTTTACTCGCATCAAAAGAGAAGACAACTCTCTTGACTTCCTCATTAGTAGGGATAGCATTCAAAAAATAGTTATTTTCTTGGTTGATAATTCTCGGTATAACTTCAACTAGCTGATCCTGATCATTTTGGTTTATTTCATCACCTGCCAAAAGAAGATGTTTAAAGAAGGAGATCGCATGCTTTCTAATAGCTTCCTCCTCCTCATACCTAGTTCCATTCACTTCAATTTGAGATATTCTGTTGAAAGCTCTATGTTTTGAGGTTGATAGATGAAAGTACCTATTGTTTTTGTCCTCTGCAGATAACCAAAGAGTTCTAGATCTTTGTCTCCAGAACTCCTCCTCCTTTCCAATTATGTCATGCAACTTAGTGAGGAGCTCATTCTCTTTTTCCTTAGTGTCATTCAAATATCCCTCCTTCTAGATTTTATATTGAATTTCTCCCAAATCATACTAATGTTATACCTCCTGATAACTTTAATAAGGAACCACAAAGGAAAATGTCGGTTCATGCTTCACGAGACAAGAAAAGCTTTGTATGCTTAGAACTCATGAATAAGCAAGATAGCACCACAAGCATGCAAGTTACATTATGGAAGGTGGCCATATGAATGTAAAAATGTAAAATGCAAAGGAAATATTCAAATGAGTCTTGTTAAGTTCATGCAAGGTCTATAACTTAGGGAACATTGTGTTTAATGTCTCCAAGAGAGGACCAATCAAAAGAATAAAATATTCACAACTTAGGGGATGCAAGGCATCACATCAAGCCATTAAGAAGAATGTAATATGATAAGATAGATCACACTCGTGAAGGACATCAAACCCAATGTCATCCACAAAGTGACAAAGACATCGTATAAAGTAACAAGGCTGCACTAAGAACCAAGAAAAATGAATACTGCCAATGTATGCCCTCACTTTAGAGGAATTGCTACACATTGTTCTATGAGAAATTACTTTAAAGTAGCAAAGAAAAGATGGAAAAGGAAAACAAGACATGAAATCCAACTTGGAAAGTCCCTATGCTAAGTCATGTGTTTCTGAGTAAGGCTACATCGTGTAAAGGAAAGGGAACAAAAGAAAGAGGGGTTTCCCCAAATACACATAGAACTATCATCATTCCCCAAATACAGATAGAACTAGAAGAATGACACAAAGAGAGCAAAAAGAAAATAAAAATATAATTTGTTTTAGGTCAACATGAAAGAGATGTTGTGGTCTCAATGCTTTGCATCGTCCCCAAAATGAAAACACAAGTGAAAAGAAAATTAAAAGGAAAAAGAAAAGAAAAAGATTTTGGGTCAACATGAAAGAGACATTACGGTCTCAATGCCTTGTGTCATTCCCAAAAGGAAAAACAAAAAAAAAAGTGAAAAAATAAAGATAGAGTATTACATATAGAAGAATGGAGGTACAAATAGAGGAAGTGCACAAAGAGAGGGAGAACATCAAATGTCACATCACGGGGGAACACGATACACACATGTAATCAAAGAAAAAGAAAAAGGAAAAAGGAAAAAGGAAAGTGTAAAAATGCTAGGAGGGAAAACATAAGTTAACCATCGAATAAGCCACCCGCCTCCCAATCATGTTTAGTGTATTGTGACAGAGGTTGACTATCCAAAGGGACAATTGCAAGTGTCAAACTAGGGGAAGTACCAGGTTCTTCACTTGAAGTAGGGGTTTTTTCATTTAATCTCATGGAAGAGGAAAATAAAAAATTTATATCACTATGAACCTCTTCATCTATTTTAGAGATCTCATCATCATCATCCTCTATATTAATCATGACAGGAGGACAGATGGTAATTTCCAAGGAAGGGTGTATTAGGAATAGTGGTTGTTGTATCAGATTGTTTTGTTGTGATGGTTGCAATGTACTATCTTGTGGTAGTTTAGGAGGAGGAGGAGGGTCAAGTATTGCTATTGTCAAATGTGGAGATTGATTTTCTTTGTTTTCTTCAATTTGTAATTGACGAGCAAGGAGACGATGTTGACACCTATGCTCCCTAGCACCACAGTTTCGTTTGATTCTATTTTGAAGTTGTATAGGTGTAAGAGCAGGTTGATCCACCATAGGATCCTTTTCTTCCTAAGGAGGAATGGAAGGAATCAAAGGAGATGGGTCAATCACTTTCTCTTTTTCTTTATAAACTTTTTAAATGTGAGAAGGCATGATGAGGTTGGTGTCATTATCTCTTGGGCATTTAGACGATGAAGGGGAAGTTTTTATTGTTGGTTTCTTGTGAGGTTGCACTATTTTTTCATGTTTAGATTCAGGTTGAAGCATTGTTTCATCTAGGATAGGAATAGCAGAAGTGGACGAGGACATGTGGTGAAGAGACAATTCTGCTATTTGTTTGGCTTTGAACTTTTCATAGGCAATGAAAAGAAGTCTTTGTGAGGGGTGATGGGTTCCATAGGTTCAATCCAAAAGGATTCTAAGGAAAAAATACCTTTAGAAGACAATGGATTAAAGCCATTACAGTGTACAGTAAATATCTCATTTTCAAGCAAAAACTTCAAACATTTGTCAATGACTGAAGGGACAACTTTCATCTAGCTAAGCCAAGGATGACCTAGCCACAGATGAAACTAATATGACTATGGGATGATAGAGAATGTTAGATCCAATGTCTTAGGTCCTATCTGTAATGGGAATATAATCAATTCGATCATAGGGCATGCAAAACCAGTATGTGTTTTAATCCATGATATTGGTTTGTCATAATCATCTTGATAAAGATCATGTAATACTAAAAATTCTTCCATGATCACATTTTTGCAACAGGAAAGATCTATTAATATCCCATTAAAGAGGACCATTGGGAAGCTTTTTAAGTATATCATGAGAAGAAAAAGTAATATCAAGAGATTTGTTAGTAGGGCCCTTATGAGGGATAACATCTATCATACCCATGAGTTCATCCATCGGATTTTCATGGGTAAAATTTGGAGTAAGATCATGTTGTTCAATATTTGTATCAACATTCATCACATCAATGTTTGATGGTTCACTAGCTTTGACAAATGATATATTGTGTTTAGGCATGGGGTTCGTAAAAAATTGCAAATTTTGATTAGTGGTGGTAGAGGACATATTTCCTATAACATTAATATTTGAAATGGATAGATAGCCAAAATCAATGAGATCTTGCACTATGTGTTTGAGATGCTTGCATTGTTTTGTGACATGTCCATTTTGGCGATGAAAATGATAATAAGCAGTGGATTTAAAGGTGTGGGGTAAAGGCTTGGTAGGATCAAGTGGTTTGACTATATGCAAAGTGATCATCTATTGTTGTAGCAGTTGATTCATTGTGTTATGGAGAGTATCAGGTAAGGGGGTAAATTGTCTCTCTAGGTCACCATAAGTAAAAGGTATGGTGGCTTTAACAATTGTTACTTGGTTGTTAAAAGGTTGAGGTGCTTGTGGAGGAGGGGGATTGAACTGTAAGAAGCCTTTGTTTGGTTTTCTAAATTTATGTGAATTGTTTGGGTTGCTTTTTTCATACTTCTCAGCTCAACTAGAAGTGGATTTTGCATCCAAACTAGTAACCGAGTTGTGATAATCACAAAGGGTTGTGCATAAATGCATGAAAGAAGGAAATTTCATCATGGTCAATTTATCATAAATGTGAGTTTGTAAGTTTTTAATAAACATATTTTGGAGATTTGAATTAGGAACCTTGACATTAACTTGAGCATACAATGACTGATAGTGTAAAATGAAATCAGTTACTTTCTCATCCGCATTTTGTTTACACCTCATTAAATTAGCCATTGTCTTTTTGGGAGTCATATGGACTTGGAAATGACTTATAAAGGCATCAACAAGTTCATTAAATGATCGAATTGAATGATTGGGTAAAGAGGAAAACCACTCCAAGGCAGTATCCTTTAAAGTCTGAGGAAACAATTTAGCTAATAGTCTATCACTAAGGACAAAATCACTGCATAAGGCAGTATTGGCATTGACATGATTAATAGGGTCTCCTTTACCTCCATACTTTTCAAACCTATGCATCCCAATTCCTTGTGGCATCAGTGTTTTTAAGATTTCCAAAGATAATGGGATAGTATAGAAGTAGTATGTGGGTGGTGCGTTTGGGTTTTGGTTTATGGTGGATATTTGTTGTTGCATGGAAGAAATAGTGTAAAAGAGTTGTGTTATGAAAGGGTTAGTGTAAGTGGTATGAGGTGGAAGAGAGGATGGTGATGGAGTGTATGTAATGTTGGGACAAGCGAAGGGGACACTAATAGGGGTTAAAGTGGTGGAGAATGGAACATTCGATGCCACAAAAGAACTAGAAATGCTAGTTGGAATAGCGAAGAAGGAGTCACATGACTAACCTGTTGCATGGTTCTTGTAACTTGAGGAGTGGTATAGGTGGGTATGGATGCTACGGTTGAAGGAGGAATATGAGATCCTCCTTGGCTAACCATAGTGTTTGTTGGTTGAGATGTGCTAGAGGTGGAAGAAGCATGTTTTTGATATATCTCAACAATTTATTTCATAACATCTAAGCCCTCATCACTTTCAAGCATTCAATGGATGTTGTCTATAGCAGAAATTGTAGTGGCTGAAATGTTTTCAAGACATAATTTCTGTTGCAAATGTGCTAAATGCTCATGAATGTTAATGAATTTTTCTTGCAAAATGTAAGCATTTGATGTGTCAACTTGCATGCTATTGGTAGGCATAGTATTGCTAAAGGTAGGATCCATGCCTAATACACTACTATCAATACTAGGAGTAAGAGCTTGAGACAACCCAAGGTCCACAATGAGTGTGTTATTGTGGGATGACATGAGTCGTGAACTTCTTCTCACTAAAGTATTATCAATAGGGCACCAAACACTCATATGACTACCACAAAAGGCAAGGTGGATGCAAATGCAATGCAATCTAGGAATAATAAAATGCAAATAACAAAAACTCTATAAACTAAAATAGAAAGGAAATAACAAAAAATAGAAATGTAGAAATTATTGTGAAAATAACATAAATTGTTGTACAAAAAATACAACTAGACTGATTCACCCAGGGTGGCAAATGAGACTAGGGATGACTATTTTTGTGATTTTTAGAAAATTTAAAGTAATTTTGATGCTTTTATGATGCAAAACTAGGATGTAGATGCAAAATTTGAGTTTTTTGTAATGTTTTGAAGTGCAAAGATAAAATCTATATGAGATATTTACTAATGCAATGTTGCAAACCCTAAGATGGAAAATAATGCAAAAGCTAATGCAATGAGTCCTAGGATGTAAATTTAGATGTAAATAAGAAAGAGAATGTTCAATATGTAGGTTCACCAAAATGAACCATAGTTTTTGGGTGGTGTAGGATGCTATGACTCTCTTGCTCAATTAGGGTTTTTCACCGCAAGGAAAAGAGATAGATCCCACACAAAATCTAGGTGGTTCACTCAAACTAATATAAGTACAATGAATATATATTCCTAAATGAAATGTTCTAAGTGCAATAAATTGATAAGATAGATTGATTACTTATGCAAAACCTAAGGAATATGAAGTGTTTGGAAACATAGTGAGATATGAAAAAATGAACTAGAAACATAAACAAATGGAAACAAAACTTGATGAAACTAAATGGAGTACACTTGGAGGTAGAATGCTGATGCTGGAAGGTTTTGGAATGTTTTAGAAATCACTATTGATGGCCACTAGGATTCATTTGCCACAACTGGTGAATTAGTCTAGGTTCTGGTAAATTCTGTTGAAACAAGTTTCAGAGTGTCAGGAACTTAAATCTAAACAAATCACCTTTTACATCCTGGCAATGGGACTCATTTCCCACTGATGAAAAATCAGTCCACCTACAAAAATCTACAAATTCTAAAGTCAACTCTGTGGGTCTAAATCTGCTCTTGTCTTCCTGTCGGGTTGACAGATCCAAATCTATAGAAAATGGGTTGAATGATGTCTCCAAGCTTGAATTAGGTCTTTGTTGACTTGAAGAGCTTAGATAACTTGTTGACCACTTTTCAACACCTATTTCTTTGGAAAAATTTCCTACAAGACCTACAAACACACATGTAAAGAGGGGGAAAATAGTTAAGGGTTAGAGTATAGGGATTTACCTTGGTCAAATTCCACTTTGGTAATCAAATCCTTGATAAAGAAATGAGATAAAATAAGAAAGGAATGATAAAAAAAATAACAAGCAAGTGTCATAAACTCATCAAACCCTTGTTGTTGAAGTCTAAAGATATGTCAATGGTTGCTCCAAGATGCTTGATTTAATGATGCTATGATGCTTGAATGCAAGAATGAGAGATGATTGAATGGATGAATTAGTGAATTAGTGAACTAGGTGATCAGGGGTTAAAATGGATAGAAAAACACTTATTTATACACACTTATGCCCTAATTTCCAAAAAATAGAACATCACAGGCCAACCTAAGGTCTTAATGAATAAAAACTTGAAAGAAATTTGAATTTATTTTGAATTTTGTGCCAAGAGGGACTCATTTTCCACCCATAGCGAATGGGTCCCACTCAAGGCATGCAATTGGGTGTCTAGGATTAAGTTGTAAAAACACACTTAATTAAGGCCTATAAGTGCATAAAGGGGCCAAATAAAGCATAAGAAAGGTGTAATTAGTGATGATAAGCCTAGAAAAGTGTGAAAGTTTGTTACAAGACTTTACAACACTTAAGACTTGGTAAGGGATAAAAATGGAATATTTAGATGAATTATAACAAGAAGAGCCTAGAAAAGTGTAGAGATGTTACAACACTTCACAACACCTTCACAAGACATCATAAAGTCTTAATAATTTGAATATTCAAGACCTAATGTGAATGTATAAGTTACATTGTGACATTAAGTATATGAAAAATAAGCCAAGCATCACATAAAAAGACGTAAATGAATAATTTGAATATTCAAGACCTAATGTGAATGTATAAGTTACATTGTGACATTAAATCTATGAAAAATAAGCCAAGCGTCGCTTAAAAAGACCTAAACGACAATGAAAATGTCTGAAGATCCTTTTTTCTATAGTACAATATGTAGAATAACTACATGAGAGGCCTAACTATAGTGTGATAAAGGGATAGAGTCTAATGGTTTGAATGTGTTAACAAAAAAAACATAATCAACATATATTTAAATAATAAAAACTATAAAATAACTATACTAGTAATAGTTTTATTTACATTTTATATGTATGTATGTATGTATGTATGTATATGTATGTATGCGTATGTATGTATGTATGTATGTATGTAATGTATTTATGTATGTATGTATGTACATACCTCCATATGTGTGTATGCATTTAAGTAATATTATTTTCAAAATATTTAAATGATATAAGTAATATGATTATAAGAATATTAATGACATATAATATATACAATTACTATATCTTTTTAAAATATATATATAATATATTATAGACATCATTTTTAATGTATTTTTTTTCTACTAGATTGTAATTTGAGTGCAATATCTATCAATATTTCTTACTATTTTTTAAAATTGATTTTCAAAAAGATAAATATGCTAGAATAAAGCAAATAATATAAGACATTGTTCAAATTAAGAGACATTTTACAATACATTAGGACACAATGTGCATAAAAATAAAAATAAAAACTAATAATATATATAACTAGCATACATATATTAAATATTAATATATATATATATATATATATAATACGCTAAGAGTTATCATTTTCTTTCTTTTTCTTTTTCGTCAACAACTATTTTTTAAAAGATTTTCATTTTTTTTGAATTTTGAATATTAATTTATAAACTTACTTTTATATGTAATAGAAAATTTAAGAAATTTATTTCATAATTAATTTTCTTGTGTTTACCTAGCAAACTTTCCAATTTAGTTAGGAAATAGAAAGATTTGAAGGAATAAGAAAGTAAATCAACAATTCTAAACTATATACAAAAACTTTCCAATTTATGTTCATAAAATCAAATATTTAATTTTATTAAAACAAAAAACATGTTAACAATAACAAATTTTTCCTTTATCCTTATTTATTTAAGTTTATATTTTGGAAGGTTTGATTTGTAATGAAATTGAAGAAAAGAAACATCCAATTTAATAGTTCTACTTGACCATCTTTTACATGAGATAATCTTGAAAGAATTATTGAACATAATTATTTGCCAAGTCTTTAATTATCTTCTTAAGATATTCAATATCATATTCACAAAACATCATTTTAATATTGAATTAAAACTTCAACATTACATATTAACAAACACAACTATTCATGACATAATACATAAAATATTTGAAAAATACAAATAAGAACTTGGAAAAAATAAGGAAGAAAATCATGACATGATAACCTTTTGTTGGTGTTGGCTATAAAGAAAATTTAGAAAATTTTAGTCTGTTCATGAGAGATCAGTGATGAAAATGCTTACCATGTCACAAGTCCAATCATTGTGAATTCATATTTCTCATGTGCATGGAGAGAAAATCATAAAATGACTAAGAGACTTAATAACTCCCATGAGAACCCATACTACAAAATAAAATCAATGAGAGTAGCTAAAATCACTATACCCATGAAATTTTGACTTTAAAATTAAATATGAGCATCTTAACTCAAACCCAAAATTATAATTAGAACCATACAATTAAATTGAAATCTCCATGAAATCCAAAATTTCTGACCATAGCATCTAAGCTACAAGGGAAACCTAGATTTCAAAATAAATTGCAATTTAAAATTTCCATGATGAGCCATGTTATAGAACAAAATAAATAAGTGAAACCTCACCATCAACTAAAACATAAAAAGAAAATGAGAATCCAAATAAAAGCATTCATGTTTAGAGTACTTTAAAAAAATTCAATACCTAATTGATAAAAGAAAGGAAACGTTAAAATTTAAAATACTTACAATGATCCAAATGGAGGAGGTTGAATTGACAATTCAAAACTCAGAAGCCCTCACTAAGCAGCTAAAACTACACCAAAGATCTAAATTTTAAACAAAACCAATCAAGAACAATTAAAAAATTCCATGGAGATTCATATGTAAATATAATAAATCAACATGAGCAGCTAGAGTTGCCCTCCATGATTTTAACCTTGATTCCAATGAGAACATCTTAAACATTTTTATATTTTTAAAAGATGATTCAATTTAAAAAAAAAACCGAGCAATACCCATTTCAATAAAGGAAAAAAAAATTGGAAATTCCATTTCCTTACAATCACCTAATTGTAAAAGAGGCTGAATTGGTGAATCGATGCCTGAAAAGCCCTAAACTAACACTACCCATGAAATAGTTTTGTTATCATGAATCTTGTTTAATCGTATCATTGTTTGATTGCCAATACCTCATACTTTGTTAAGATTTTATCATAGCTAGTAAATGTATGGAAAATTCATGTGTCTAGGATGCTCTCTATTCTTGGCCCATCTTATATAGCTTTTGGTTGATATCGATCAACATTGTAATGGCATAGATGGATGCGGTGAGAATGAAAAGAATCTATAGATTGCTAGAAGTCATTGGAGAGGAATTTAGTCGTCTCTAAATATCCTTTAAATCTGTTTGTAAAAACATCTACATACAATGAAATTAGTTATGCTAGCTGCATGTCATTTGAACATCAAATTCAAGCTAAAGAGTTTTTCCTTACATTGAATTGTGCTACCTCATACTTTGTTAAGATTTTATCATAGCCAGTAAATGCATGGAAAATTCATGTGTCTCGGATGCCCTCTAATCTTGGCCCATCTTATATAGCTTTTGGTTGATATCGACCAACATTGTAATGGCATAGATGGATTCGGTGAGAATGAAAAGAATCTATAGATTGCTGGAAGTTATTGGAGAGGAATTTAGCTATCTCTAAATCTCCTTTAAATCTGTTTGAAAAAACATCTACGTACAATGAATGTAGTTATGCCAGCTGCATGTCATTTGAACGTCAAATTCAAGGTAAAGAATTTTTGCTTACATTGAATTGTGCTTTTTGGTGGATGCCATTGTAATACACCTCTCAGGGTAATTATAATTTTAGATTGAAATAAAACAACTTTTTAATTGTAAAACATAGATTTAAATCCATGTGATTAATTGTATCACTGTGAAAGGTAGATTTAAATCCAAACGATTAATTGTATCACTGTGAAACGTAGATTTAAATCCATGTGATTAATTGTATCACTATCAAACTTGGATTTAAATCCATTTATCTATTACAGGAGTGTGTGTATATATATAGAATAACTCGTATTAAAAGGTGATAAAAAGATACAGCGTACAAAATAAAACAAGCATAAAAACAAGGGCCAAATTCAAACAACACTAACGATTTTAAATATGTTTCGTTATTCTGATTCCTGTTTCAGGATTAAGAGGTATACTTTTGCTAATGCGGCCATTTAACTTTTTCTTAAAGGAGTAGCAGAATAAAAGTCGTGTAATCCAATTTCTAAAGTCTTTCCAGAGCCCACAACGAATTCGGCGACATTACATTTAATACATAAATTACATCTAAGTCGTAAAGGCCGGCGCAACTTTGATAAATATAGTAGCATGTTGTTCGGTAAGGATAGTAACGTTTTGTCGGTGAAAAAGGATTCCATTTCTTTACTCCAGTTGCCAACAGTAATGTCACTGCTATAAGTAGATCCCATGGAGGCAATTACAAGCCAAGGCCACAGTCGATTTATTGCTTACTGCTTTTATAAACAACACTTTGACAAAATGATGTCGAGATTGCTGAAACCGCTGAAATCCGCTGGAGTTATTGAAGATGTTCTGGATGTGTTTAGTCCAAGTGTAAAAATGAGCGTGGTGTACAACACAAACATGGAGGTCCACAATGGCTTTGAGTTCATGCCTTCCTCTGTCGTTTCCCCGCCTCGAGTTCAAGTTGTTGACAGTGACACGGCCACATTTTTCACTTTGGTAATTTTAACTCATTGCTTTTTATTTAGAGACCGAAAAACTGCCGCTCTAGAAATTCTTTGGACATTCTCTTCAATTAATGACTGATGTTTGCTTGTCAACAATTCAATCTATGACAAACTCAATTGTGTTTTGTATGAAGATAATGACGGATCCAGATTCACCACGTCCTAGCGATCCTACGGGACGCGAGTATCTCCATTGGTATTGTGTTCATTTTTAATCATTGCTTATATCTATTTCTATTTTATCCATCTTCCGAATCTACTCAATTCATTATTCTGTTGTTATGCCGACACTGTAATGCTTACATAAGTAAAGCACAATCTGGTACACTGAAAGTTAATATAATAAGTTGTTGCGTTAAACATGTGTAGGATAGTGAGCGATATACCGGGGACAAAGTCCAATGCTTTTGGTAAGCGTAGAATAATGTTTCATCTTTATTTGACAAGAGTCTATGAACTTCATTTCGTTTTTATGTTGTGCTTATTAACACTGGACCCCGCTTTCCAATGAGTTAAAAGGCGTAGTAGATCATCCTTTGGAACATTGAAATTATCTTGTAAAGTCCCTTTCTTCTAAGCACAATATCTTTTAGCCATTGTACTTGAATTGTGCAAATAGATTGCCGACATTCCTTGCGCTGGCTGATCTTTTCCCTTCCTGCAGTGTCAAGGATATCGAGCTATTAAGGTGGGTATCATAATTAATAGTTGGATGTTTAATGTAGGTCAAGAAATGGTGAGCTATGAGAGTCCAAGGGCGATGATTGGATTCCATCGATATGTATTTGTGTTGTTCCAGCAAAATGGGAGGGGAACAGTTGATCTTCCTCCGTCGCGGCACCGTTTCAACACAAGGCAGTTTGCAGAGAGAAATGGGTTGGGATCGCCTGTTGCTGCGGTCTACTTCAATGCCCGACGAGAGACCGCCGCTAGATCTCGTTGAACTCCACACTACACATAAACGTCTAATATTTTGTTCTACTTCTTTCTTCCTGTGGTGTCTTCACTACTCTTCTCTGTCTTCTTAAACTTAAACTACTCCCATTCTGCACTGCTGGGTTCCCTATATGTACCTAAAGTATGTTCGGCCACCTCCGATATATGAATAAATAATTGCGTTTCCTTCCTCTTTATCAAACTCTGAAATATTCTGCTGTCAAATTATACCGACATTTTAATTTCATTTTCGAAAATCGTCGTCCAGTGAACTGACGTGTGCCCAGATCAGAAAGTGGAATGATAAATCGGAAGTATTTTAACTCGCTTCTTAGATGAATGGCAACATCTATCCAGCCATCAGGCTTCACATTTGACTGTGGACAAATTAAAAAAAAAAAACATAATTTTTTTAAGCACGAATCTTTAAAAAGAGGATAATCCTTAGAATAACACCGTGTTATTATTATTTTAATTGAATCAATACAAACGAAAAAGATTACAAAGAAATAAGACAGTCAAAAGACTGTCAGAAATCAATTTTTCAAACAGTAATACAAGATTTTAAAAAACTGAATCTTTACATGACAATAACAAGAATATAACCAATCCTTACTCCTTTACATAGTTGGAGATTACAACTTAAAATAATTTTAATGTGAGTTGAAATAATAGTCATTAAAGTTTGGCTAAGTTAGTACAATTGAAATTGATAAATTGGATGATTAATTTTCAGATAATTGACATGAAAACATTTCAATTAGTGTTATCTTATTATAAAATAGAGTATCTACATGCACATGATGGAGAGGAGAAAAAACAATATCTAAGTGTAGTTTAAGGCTAATAAATATAATAATAAAGTAATTAATCAAAATTAACTAAGATAATAGAGAAAACATATATTGTCCTTCATTATGACTAATCTAGAATTGAAATGGAGAAAAATGTCTTAAATTAATGGGTATTACAATATGAGATTTCATTAGCAATCAAACAGTTGTGATGATTGAACACTATAAAATTTGGAACTACACATCAAGAGTCATATCAATTTTGGGGATGGCCTTTAATCTTGTAAGTGTTTAATGTTGTCATGGTCAAATAATTCAATTATTAACTATTAATCAGTGCATCCTTAACACAAAAAGACTCAAAATATTGACATATTATAATGAAAAAACCTCAAAATAAATAACTAGAGCAATGATTTTACCGATTCATAGTTTAAAATTGAATAACATTTTTTATTGAAGGGAATTACAAATTGAAAAAGATCTCAATTTTCAGTTACGAACGATTTAGAAGAACAAGCTAAATGTGGCTTCTCAAAGCATTATGTCTTGACCTAATATACAATATATGTGATCATCTCTAATCTTTTAAACTTTTGATCACTTATTGAATTCTCATATTTTCCTATAGTCAATGCTTTAGAACATGGAATAGATGGTCTTTAGTAGCAAATAAAGATGGTAACTTGGTGTTGACCTAAAATTTTATATGTCATCATATGCACATGTTGTAAGGATCATAGTTCTAATATTAAATGATTTAACCTTGTATTAACTTAAGGAAACAAGTAGGTGATCCCTTTTTAAATGCTTAGAGGAACGTGTATGCATTAGAACTCAATGTTGCCTAAAAATAAAATTACTTATGACCAATACTATCTTACATGCTATTACAAGTTGGTGTAAGACAAATAGATGGCACTTACCCAAGTAGGCCTTCTTTAGATAAACATTACAAGTCACATCATGTATGTCTATGAGAAAAGACTTAGTGATGACATGGAATTATGGGATGCAGCTTTATGAAGCTCTATAATTACTTTAAAAAAATGTGTTGAAAATGTATTATCACATAGTGGGAACATTGAATGGAATTTTGTGTACAAAATATGATGATAGTAGTAACTTGTATGAATCATGAATGAACCTAGTATTGTAATAATTTGACTACTGTGAAAATCATAGAAATATACAAAATAAAACAAATACAAAGGTGAATATGTTTGATTGATGCAATATTGACCTTAAACCCTAAATTCCTCAATATTAGACACCTTTGGTAATTAAAAAGTGATTCTCACTATTATTGATGGGTAGAAACTAAAGGAAATAAAAACTTATTCACCTTATTTATAGAAATTCATCTTGAATCTTCAATAATCATTTTTCTCTATTTCACCAAATATTTTATATGCTTTATGGATCTTTTTTTTCTTTCCAATTGTAATGTATAATATCTCTCCAATCTCTTCATCTTTATGTTCCAAAATTTTATTTCTCTAGTTCAACTATGTAGTTTTTCCTCTTAATTCTCTTTCACAATAAGCATATAACTCTATAATTTTAGACATTGGTAATATAAAAAAACTCTTAGGTACTTCCACTTCACAAGCATCATAAGAATTAAAATTATTAATTTTCTTTCAAGGAACAAAATTATTCATCTTTGGCTTATAATATGCGCTTAATGACAATGTCGCCCTTCTTGATTATAACATCACTTTAGGTTTTATTGGATATGTGTTAGGAAATATTGCATTCAACCCACAATCTTAATCCATTTCCTACATAACCCCATGAGTGGTAAACATGCATACAAGTCCATTTCCTCCATAAACTCATGAGCAATAAACATGCATACAAATGTAACATAGAATTTTGTCACCCCAGGGGTTTAGGACCTAGAGAAACAAGCTTTCTATGCTCCACATTCAAGGATTCCCTAGAGATATCAGTCCAATGAAGAATGGAGAAAGAGATTTGACAGTAGGGTATCCTAGGGCATGTTTAGAGATTAATGAGGGGTTCACCACCAAACTAGGGCTTGGAAAAATGTATGAAATGCAAGATCTAATGATTGAACTCAATGATGCAAGAAACTTCACTAAATGAACTATAAATGCAAATAAATCAAAACAACAAACTAGAAAAGTATAGAGGAACACCTGGAAACCTGAGAGGGCTTGCATGGAGGCTTGAAATGTTGAATAACCTAAAATTTAGGCCTACTAGGACTCATACGCTAGTGTGGGCATATCAATCCTAGATCTGGGTTTTTTGCAGGAACTAGTTTTTGGAAAAAGGGTATCTGAAACTGACAAAATCTAAAAAATGACCTAAATTGGAAGTCATACACTAGGACTGGTGTATTAGTCTAGTTAGGGTTTTGTAAAACTTCAAAGTCTAAATTGGGTCTTCAATGTCAGCTTTTCCCTTCCCAATTATTTTCTAGATCTGAAACCTTGATTTTGGGGCTATAAGTGACTTTTTAGTGAAGATTACAACCTTGCAAATGAGGGGATAATTCCAAAAAAATTCTCCAAGCTTGTAACCTAATATTCAAAGGATTTTAGAGTCTTCAAAGCACCTAGATCTACAATCACACAAAGATAGATAGAAAAACTTGTTGATTGTTAGCGAATACTGATTTTCCTTGGTCAAACCCCTTGTAGATAATTAAAGAAAATGATGAGATAATAAAATAAGGACATGAAACATGAAGCATGGAACATGAAACATGAATGATAATACTTTGAATGATGTCTTGTAGATTATTTCTTTTAAATCTATAACTCAACATGAAATGGCCATGAAGGATGTAGATCTTGATCTTGACAATAGGTGTAGAATAATGCTTGATCTTGGATCTTCAATGGTACATCACAAAACTAGCTTAATAACATGATTGATGCTTGATAATATTGACATGATGATGGATCTTGAATTGTTGCAACAATTGATGAAGAATTCTACTCTTGAATGCATTAGAAATGCTCTTGTAAACTCTCTTAATACTGTTGTGAAGTATTGTAATGCTTAAATCTTGCTTGCTTGACTTGATATCGTGTAGGATTAGTCTTTCTTATGTGAAATAAGGATTTGATATATTGTTTATATAGGCAATCCATCCAAATTGCCATTTATTAGATGCAAAAGGCCGACATAGAAGAAATTTGAATTTAAAACCCTATTTTCCTACTTAAATCCTTAAAAATAAGCCAAATGGGACTCATATGCCATTTGTGGCATGGGTCCCACCTGGATGGGACTCATATGTCCAAGGTGGTGTACAGGTTCCATAGGGCCTATTTTGATTGCTATAATGTCGGGGAGATGAGAAATTAAGTTTATTTGCGGTCTATGTCAGGATTTCCATTAAAATATGCCTATGAATGCATAATATAGGGTCATAGGGGCCTATTAATAATGATATTAAGGTCATAAATGCAATAGGGCCCAAAAATCAGTGTAAAAGTGTAAATAAATATACTTTACAACATTGAATTAAGGAAAAATTATGTCTATTTAGCTCAAGAGGGCCCTAAATCCCATGTAAACATGTAAAACACATTACAACACTAGATTAGGTCCACTTAGTTTATAAGCCTCCTAAATTTAATGTGAAGGTGTAAATAAATACACTTTACAACACTAATTTAAGGAAAATATTAGGTTTATTTAGCTTCAAAAGGGCCCAAAACCTAATGTGGATGTGTGAAACTCATCACAACACTAGATCAAGGCAATATCAAGTCTAATTTATCATTAATTATTCCCAAATTAGGTGAAATTATACCATTTCCAAGGGCATACAATTTTTGTCATTACATCTAGCCCCCATTTTAGTGAGAGGATGAACTTACTTCAAACTCACACAAAGTAGACATTCAAGAGGAGGTCTAAGTGTACCAATGTAGATGAAAAAGGATGAAAAAGATCAAAGAAGGTGGCCAAGCCCTTAGAATCTGAGATCTTTCATCAAACCAACATGCATGAAAAATGACATGCACAAGGTATATGATTTGCAGCAAAACAAGATACACAAACATATAATTCCAAAGATATAAAGAAGAAAGAAAAGAATAAGATGGGTGGACCCAACTTGACAAAAATGAACTCACTTTGGGGCCACAAAACTTTAGGTTGTCCATGGGGTGAGTATCCACAATATTCTCACTCTGGGGCCACAAAACTACAAGTCATCTATAGGGTGAGTATACGAAAGGGTGAGACACATGACTAGTATGTGCACACATACGCAAGTGGATGATGGAAGTCATTCCTCCATTTGGATTTTGTACAACAAGACCAAATCTATACCTCCTAATAAATTTGATAAGGTACCACACAATAATGATCTTCAAGCTTCATGAGACAAGCAAAACTTCATATGCTTGGAGCTCATGAACAAATAATGAACTTCAAGCTTTAGGAGGAAAGAAAAACTTTGTATTCTTGGAACTCATTTTGATTAGTTCATGTAAGGTCTCTTCTTAGGGAACATTGTGCCTAATGCCTCCAAGAGAGGACAAGTCAAAGAAATATCACTCTCTCGGAGGAAATCAAACCCCATGATACCACCAAGAAAAGGATGCATCACAAGAAAAAATAAAATCATACATTGAAACATGAGTGTTGATGTATGCCCCCACTTTAAAGTGGTTTCTAACATCATTGTTGTGAGTAATTTCTTTAAAGAAGAAGACATGAGAGGTTATTCAGAAATCCCTATGCCAAGTCATATGTTTCTGAATCAAACTACATCATGAATAAGTATGTCATATGCGAGTCAACTTGAGGCTTATCATCCACATCCCAACCATGCTCTTATATATATACATGAAAGGTGGTCAACTATCCAAAAGAGACAATGACAAGTGACATACGAAGACATGGCTACCTAACCCCTTGCCCCCACTTAGTGTAGGACAAGGATGAGCCAAAATGAAAAGAGGAACTAGATGCTTCAACCCAAGGAAAAGCACCACAATCCTTAAGATATTGAATTTTGTTACTCAAAGCCTTACATTCATTTGTAGAATCACCATGAACTCTATGCTATGTGCAAAGTGAACTCTTGTAGTAGAATTTCTTTCATGTTCTTGGAGGGAGAGATATCAGACGATCTTGGAGGAGTCTCAACAAGATACTCTCTTGATCAATAGTAGAAGATGTTTCATTATTTAGCGATAAAGATATCTCTTGCTTAATGCATGATGTCATACCTACACAAGACTCTTTAGATTGCAATATTTTTCTTTCTTCTTTAAAGGAAGACATAAAATCTATCAAAATTAAATTGTAAGTGTTTTGTGTGATAAAATTAATTTTAAGTGATGATTTCTTTGCTTCATTCATTTTTTTTAAAGGATAATAATCAGGAGCATTAATGCTATAATAAAAGAAAATGGGTTAGGATGCTTTTGTATGGTTTAGGAAATAGAGCACACCCACTTTCCAATTTCATTCAAGGATAACCCTAGATATCTCAATGGAAAGGGGAAAGAGATCTTGCAATAGGGCTATCCTAGGGGATGATTCTAAACTAATGAGGGGTTCACCACCAAGTTAAGAGTTGGAAAGAAAAATGAAATGTAAGATGTAATAACTAAACCTAATATGATGCAATCTTTCACTAAATGACCTAGAAATGCAAATGAAACAAAATAGAAAGCTACAGGAAGGAATGTGCGCACCTGGAAATCTGAAGATAGATGGAAGGATCTCTAAAGTGATAGAAATTATAACTTTAATATTGAGTGGGACTCATATGCCAAGCTAGGAAAATCAGTCCTAGATCTGGGTTTCTCTACAGAAATAAAAATCTGGCAAATAGGGATCCAAATTTGTAAAAATCTAAATTTTGACCTAAATTGGGATTCATTCACCAGAAGTGGTGAATTAGTAAAGTTAGGATTTTTTGAAGCTTCAAGGTCTAAATCTAGTCTTCAAGGTCTACTTTGTGCTTTCCAACTTATTTTTAGATCTGAAACCCTGATTTGTAGCCTGTAGACGTTCTCCAAGTATCTCCAATGTAAGGTGACAACTTTAACAACTTTTTCCAAACTTTCTCTTCAATGTATTTTCAATACAAACCTATAAATCACACACTAAATTAGTGACCTTATCATGCATTTCCACAATTTCATCCAAATCTTGAACTAGAATTACTACAATTTTCTTTTTTTACTTCTAGCACATATACAAGGACCATCATCCATGCCTTTGTCCAAATTACCCATCGTTGTATCATATAGCACATCATGCACTTATTTCCCTTTGAAATTTGGTTTCCTAGTCCATTTACAAGCTTTTTCATTTAACATAATCAACCCCTATGAACTATTTTGAAGTGAATCATGACTAAGATTAAAAATAATGGAAAAATCATTTTGGATCTTACTCATCTTCTGCTCAAGAGTAGCAATTTTGGAATCATGATTCTCCCTTAGTTTTGTATCATCTTCTATGACTTTTTGGAGGATAAAATTCATATTATTGACCCTATTACAAACAAACATCTCCAATTTATTTTTATTAATAACACCCTCATTGATGTTAGCCATCGAATTCAGCTTGATATTAGTATGTTTAACTTCATAAAGCATCCATTTAAAGATCTTAAAGAGGTTTCCAATCGCCTCATTAGCTATTCTAAAATTCCAAGTCAACTAGCTCCCAGTGAATGGGCTCTCCCTATGAGCTATCAAACCTCTCAGGCTGACCATCATGGAACATACCACAAGGAGAATTCAAAACTCACTTTACCTCTCCCCACAGACTCCCCACTAGTAGGGGACACATCCATATCAACCAAGACTTTATTAGTTCTCTTCACACAAGTAGCAACAAAAAAGTCCTCCCTATTCTCACATTTTCCTCTGTCCCCCCACAACAAGACCTTGAACATGATCCTTTCCAGTCGAAGGCTCAACAATAGTGAAAACTTCCTTATCCTTACCTAGCTCATTTTTGGGGATTTCTTACCAGCAAACGAATTCCCCACAAACCTTTTCTCACCTTCCCCTATAATAATTCTCCTTTTGGTGCAAGGAGGGAGAGAGACCTCTACCATCTTCAAGATCTAGCTCCCTTTCGCAACCTTATTAGAGCCTTTTACACTTGGCCACAACTAGAGAAGACTCCTGAATATCCAAGTCACTATGAGAACTGCCAAACCAATAGGAGGAAGCCTCTTTCTTTGCTCTTTTCCTAGACTGGTTTGTGTAAACTTCTTGGGAGATAGTCTACTCTTCAAAAGAGCCCAACCCAACATCCTCTTCACAAATTTCATCAGAATCATTGTTTGTTTGAAAATCAGAGGGCACATCCTTAAGCTTACAAGATCTAAACAATTTAGGAGCTTCAAACACATACTTAGTTTTGACATGTTCCATAATCAAGAGCATTAACCCTCACAAAAAAATGGGTTATTGGGGTTTATTCTAAACTACAATAATGTCATTTTCTAGATAAATGAGCAAGTAAAAAGGGAGTGACACCAACTTATTATGCCTAAAATGATTGAGGAGCATGAAATGATAACCATATAAGGAAAGGAATCTACCATCTAAGGTGAAATACCTCATAACTGCCACGAAAAAATCCCTCTATATGAGCTTTATAGAATGGCAATCATAATCTCCACAACCAAATTTCTTAATCTTCTCTCTTTCCTTTTCTTTTGAAAAAATAGCCATAACAAACTTAGAATTTGACCTTTCCCTATAAAATTTCCTACCTTGAGTGGATTTAAACCAATGACCTCCATAGTAAAATCCTCTATTATATTAATCTCCACATTGAGAATCCTCAAAACCATGTTATGCCAACCATTTAAAAACTCTTGAGAAACTTGAGAATCAAAGCCATGAAGCTTCAACATGAAAGGTATAACCCCTCCATTCTCAAGGATATCCCAGACTAAACCATTTTTTTTGTTTCATCATAGGTAATAGGTTCTATCCTAGACCTATCACCCCCCATGACCAATAAAACACAAAATACTACAACTTTCTTCCTAAGATGGAAAGAAAGAAAATAAAAATGAAGGTTCTAGATACAAAGTAGGAAATAACCACCCATAAACCATGTAAAACTGATAGCCCAATGATTGAATTTTATCATGGCCGCAACACTTGAGATCTTTCCATAAGATTTTCCACAATTAACAAGATGTATGCAATGATCCACAAGTCCTTTCAAATCAAAGAGCAAATTATAAGGTGATAATTTGTCACCTCTAAATCCTATCCCAGTATCCAATATATGAAACATGTGATTATTGATCATTTTAAACAAGATTTTTAATTTCAAAGGGGAATATGTCATGAGAGTCCTAGCACCTAGGAGAAGACACCTTAGAAGATCTAGAGCGAGTTCCAAATGAAAACTTTGTAGCTTTAGAAGAAATTTCAAAAAATCCATCCCATTCATATCTACCATATACATTAGCTTGATATCCCTTTTCAACAATATGTTTATGTGCTTATCCTACGTTCATGCCATTCCATTTGGTGACGTCTCTTCGAGCTGTTTTTCCAAAAGATTCCTATGTTCAGTTTATGCTTCCACATTTGCATATTAGTCTGTTTGTACTGTCGTGACTATAGCATTCATTAAGAATCCATTTTGTGTATATCTCGCAATCACAACATGCTATGAGACTGTATTTCTTTTAGACAAATTTCAAACGCATCATACAGGTTCTAAACTCCCACATTAGCATATCTATATATAAGAGTAGTGGTAGTTGTGATAAAATCATCTTCTTTCAATCTCTTCACCTTCTCAAACTCTATATTCCTACCGACTTCAAACTGGAAGATATGGGTAGTCTCCATCGTTATCCCCATGCCCGAAAGATGCTTATACATCCATATTGTGCAAACATAGTCGTCATAGATGAGTCCCATAAGACATTTGTTCACAATTATTCCCAAACCATACAAACCGAATTTCCATGAGGCGTTCTATCAAATGGTTAGTACACCATATATATTTCTTGTGCACTATTTCATTCATTTTATTCATGTTTTTATGGATGCCCATACTCTTTTTTGTACCTATCATTGTATCTACGGTCATGAGAATGCTGGAAAAGGTTATGGAGTTCAACTTTATGCCTATAAAATGCATTCTCTTACAAGTTTCTAAAGAATTTTAACCAAATCCATTTCACAAAGCTAATTATTCTCAACCATCGTTGCATTCCATAAGACTGTATCACTTTGAGGCATTCCATAAGACTGTATCACTTTAAATGCTTGCAATAAAAGATGACAAGATTGATAGGTTAAAAAAATCTATGGTAGTTATAATAACTACCAAATTTAATCACCATATGCCTTTTGGTAGCGCTTGTCAATTTGTTTAAAACATACGATACTAAAATCTATCAGCAAACCAGTAATGTTCTGCAATAGATTTATCAGCAAGCAATTACTTATTGACATCTTTAACATGCTTGCCAATTCATTTGAATTTGAGACCACATTATATCGCCATTCTAGAGCAGATCGTTAATTATATCAAAGTTGCCAACCTTCACAAACTAGCTGATATCTTTTGTTTTATTTTCCCTTTATCGGTGTTTGGAAGAGAGTTATTAACTATCACAAAATCGCCGATCAGACTATAGGGGAATTTGAAACAAAATTATTAATGAAGTGGCTGAATGCCAATAAAACTAGGTATCAATTTTTTTTGCCCGACTTTGTCAATGTTTTAAAAAGACTCAGCAACTTGCATCGGTGACTTGGAAGAGGTTATTAACTTGGACCAAAGTGTTGATCATAAAACAATTCATCTTCATCATCATCATTGAGGGAGAAATTACTTAAGTTGCTTGAATGTGCCTTTTAGAATTAGTTTATTCTTATGAGCGTGAGAGATGTTTCCAAGAAGTCAAAATTTTTAAGTTGTGATTTCTTTTACCGGTTTTCTAACCATCTTTCACAACTTCACAATTTATTGATTTTTAACACACTCTTTGCATAAATACCATCAAATTCATAATAGAAATGTTTCATCCATCTTTTTTAACCCTATTCATAGCTTTATAACTTACCAAAACCAAACCTTGCAGTTTGGAAAACCATAATCTATTTTGAAAACTCCTCCATCACCATTTTAAGTGTGTTTAATAATTTCAAATCTTTAAATTATAAGATGTGAAAAATCATAACTTTGTGAAAAGATTATAAAAAAATGTCTACCAAATCTACTAACATAGCAAAGGAGAAAATAGTGTAACTTTTGATTGGATAATTATTTTCTTGTAAATCTTTGCCACATTGTGTATAGTAACATCTTAAGCCTCCCTACCAAACTTTTTGGCTCCAAATTTTATGCAACATCAAATTTAATTGTATTTTGTAAATCACATCACAAAAAATTAAACTTTTAATATCTCGGCAATAGAGAGGCATTCTGAGCAAAAAAAATTCCATGTTAGGTGAAATGATATTAGGAACATCACCATAAAAGTAATTTGCACCATCTCTTACTTATTTTAAAATTTATTTATTTCTTGTGATTTTACGCACATTGTGACTCTCCTAGGACTTTGAATGAAATCAAATATGGTCCTTCATCAACTTGGTATACCTTCCAAAATGAATAAAATCAACTATAACGATATTTAGATGGAGAAGGAAAATAAACAACATACAAAACATGTGATACCAAAATTGGCTCAAGAAAATATGTTCGATGAATGACAATGCTTGTCATTTTGGCATAAAATATTTAAATTTTGAGCTATCAAAACTGTTGAATGAACAAGACAACTAAGAGGGGGGTTGAATTAGTTGTATCAAATTAAAACATCAAAAACCCTCAATAGTAATCCGATCCATAGCATTCATAAAATCCTTATTCTATTATAGTGATTAATCATGAAATACAAATAATAGAAGTTGAAAAAATAACACCATACACAAAAGAATACCAGATTTACATGGAAAACCCAGTGAGGGAAAAACCATGATAAGGATTAGCTCATAGTATAAGTAATTACAAAACTGGTACAAGTACTCACTACCATAATAGGACACACTGTCCAATAGGGCTCATAGTCAGGGCTCACTGCCATAGAAAGAAAAAGAAGATAGAAGATAAATGTTACACAGAGAACAACTTCTCAATGCAACAAGGAATCCACCATAATTACTTCAACACTCTTGCATCCTTGTTTGAAAGATTGTAGATGCCTTCAGCTCATCGCCTTCAAAATTCCAACACTTTGAAGTTTGCACCGCTCTTCTCAAATTCACATCTACACATCTACAATTTGCACCACAGTCATCATTCAAATCTATCTTGAGAAATTCCAACAAAACCATTCTTATTTATATCAATCTCAACCTTGAAACCCTTCTCCAAGGTTGGTGAAACATTCTTTACATTTACAATTTCAAATTATGTCGACACCCAAACATTCTTGCAGTCGATAGGAATGAGGGTGACCTACATAAATCCTTAGTTAGGACCCAAATTTGTCCTGAAACACCTCAACATGCTTCCACAAACTTTGAAATGGCTTCACATGAAGTGTTAACACCAGGTCAGTTGTTAGCTATTTTAAACACCATAAAACTATTAACTACACACTAGCCACCTGATCAAGGAGACATATGGACCACACAAATATCTTCTACATGATTTGGAACAATCCACAAACCACCTGAGATCCAAGAAAGATTTCATCCAAAATTGCATCATAGAAATACTTCAACCTAGAACATTTGGTTAACCTTATACGCACACTAATGCATGAAACACACACTATACTACACCAAATCATGAGAAACCTTGAATTCAGAAAGATACAACCAACATATAAAACTTCCTAGATTCGGACAACCTAAAAAAAAACTATAGAGAAATGCAAAGTATATACATTTCTTTCACACCATAGCTGAAAACCTAGTTCACACACTAGTGAACATATCTCACTTTGCATGGTGATCTAGAAACCCAAACTCTAGATATAGGAAGTAATGACAACCATGAACAACATATCGAATCTGCACATGCATAACATCAACTCAAAATAAACATGGAGCACATCCCATAGCATGTTCTAAACACTTGCACACTACTATTTTCTCTATTTATCCAATTTTCTCAAAATCACATGGAAGCCAAGCACTGGAGATGCCATCTTAACCCATTACTTCATTCCAACACACTGCAACATAAAGATAGCTCCATGTATACTCACAATACTTCGTCCATATCTCAACTATGCATGAACAAATCAACAGATTATTTCCTTCTTTTTCATAATTTTCTCAATATCCTTGACATATTCATCATACAACAACCTTCCTCAACACATAGTTGACATCAATGAAAACACCAACTTGTTGAAATCAATTGCAACACCTTCATACTTGCAAAAATATCCCCCTTTGTCATTGATGACAACACATGATATGAAATAGAATCAAAGACACAACATCTTTGATCATACCTATGATTTCCTTTTCCTTTCTCTCCCCTAGTGTAGATAATATTTTCACATGTTTCTTTTTCCCCCTTTGACATCAATTGCAAAGGATAAAATGTTTTGCATTGTTCTCCCCCTTTGACACTACACCAAGATACTTGCTTTGAATACTCCCCCATAGGAGTGCACCCAACCAAATCAGCAATTCTACATAAGAAAAACATATGACACTACCTACTCCCTTTGAGAGGTAGCCACCAACATCATCCTAGACAAGAAATGAATCCATAGATCCACTAGACTGATGCAACTCCATTTGCATCTAGATCGAAGAAGGAGGGGAAAAAACACCCAATTTCTCTTAGAGATACTCAAAAGTATCCTTAGGAAGAGCCTTAGTGAATATATCAGCAATCTGATCCTTTGTAGGTACATATTCAAGATTCACCTCATTCTCCATAGCATTCTCTCCAAGAAAGTGATACTTGATTGATATATGCTTTGTCCTTGAATGCATCATTGGATTCTTTGAAATATTAATTGCACTTTTATTGTCACAAAAGATAGAAATAGGCTCATCATACATTGCTCTAATATCCTTCAATTTTCATCTCATCCATAGTACTTGTGTGCAGCAAGATGTTGTTGCAATATACTTAGCCTCTATAGTGGATAAATAAACTAAATCTTATTTCTTACTTAACCATGACACCAATCTACATCTAAGAAAGAATGCACCACCACTTGTACTTGTCCTTTCATCAACATAACTAGCCCAAACTACATCTATGTATGCACTTAATGTGAAATCAGTGTCCTTAGGATACAACAAGCCATAATCTAGAGTTTCTTTTAAGTATCTAATGTTGCAAGTATGAATGAGTATGGTGGTGTTGTCATTAATGTTGTCATTGATGTCAACATAGTATAGGTTATTATAGAGAAACAAAAGAAGTGATTGTAGGTTGTGCATGTATATTTGAGATACTATAGAGATGTTGTGAGTACATGGAGCTATCTTTATGATATTGCAGGTGTGCTGATACCATGAGTTACCAAGTGATTTTGAGAAATAGTGAATACAAAATTGTGTGTGTGTTTAGAATGTACTTTGGTTTGTGCTCTAGATTTATTCTATGTTGATTCTATGCTTGTGTGGATCTGAAGTGTTTTTTAAGGGCATCCCTAGATGATATATCTTGGATTAGAGCTTCTCATTTGATGAAGATTGAAAGTTGTGTTCATTGGTTTCTGAACTGGTCTGGAAGAGTTTATTTGTCTATGGACTGGGAGAAATGTACCTATTCTACAATCCTCTATTGGTTTTCTTTTGGTCTTGTAGATCTAGTAGATGGCTTATAATGGTGTTATCTATGTTCTATCAAAGGTGTTCATGATTTGGTGCTCCAAAAGACTAGGTTCAGAATTAGTGTATGTGTCTGTACAGTCTAGATGGACTAATGGAAAGTATTCTATGTATGGAGGTTGTTGCATTAGTTGTAGATGAATTTGAAGGCATCCAAGATGTATTCCAATGTATGATGAAGCATGTTATGTGGTATGCATGTTATCCTCTTGCTGCAGAAACATGTACTTCAAAGTTCATTCATGTCTTCATTAGGTTTGGCTGACCTAGTGTCTACATGGCATGCGAAGGATAAGTATCAATTAAGGAAGCATGTGATTGATCTAAGATGTTTTTTTGTCTTGGTTAAGTGTTGATTTTGTCTACTCTCATTCTCTTCCACCATGGGAATGTTAAGTTGTTGACAAAATTTGAATTTGTAATATGAAGTGTGTGTATCCAACCTTGGAGAAAGTTTCTAAGGTTGAAGATGGTATAAATATAATACAAGATGTTAAGGATTGAATGCCACAAGTGTGAAAAGAAAGATTCTACAAAAGTTAAATAAGCAAACAATACTTTAATGTGTTTGACTCTTGAAAGTAGTGAGCTGATGGTGTCTACAGTTCTCTGATCAAGGTTGCAGATGTGTGCAAGTTGTTGTGGTGGATTTTCTATTATCTTTCTTTATCTAAGGCAGTGAGCCTCCCTTTTGGATAGTGAGTCCTATATGTAGGCAGTGAGCCTTGTATCTAGACAATGATTCCTATCTTAGGTAGTGAGCCTCATAGTAATTGGTTTTGCAATTACTTTTATATTGTGAGTTAATCCTCACCATGGTTTTTTCCTTATTGGGTTTTCCACGTAAATCTAGTGTCTCTTGTGTTGATATTGCTTTCTATTATTTGCACTTCATGCTCATTCTTAATAACTAATTAAAGTGGATGTGGAGTTGATAATTGTTTGAGATTTGTGAATGTGATTAGTGACAACTGATTCACCTCCCCTTCTTAGTTGTCTTATACATTTCAACAATTGGTAACAGAGCTTTGGTTCCTCAGAGAAGATCTTAACCGCTTGAGGTATATCTGATGGCTCAAAAATTGTCAATCCCTGTGTTTGGTGGATCTGACTACAATGACTAGAAAGTGCAGATGAGAGGCTACTTGATCTCTCTTGGCTTCAAGACTTGGAAAGTTGTTGAGACAAAAAATGTTGAGTCAGAAAGTGGTCCTTTTTCAGTAGATGAGATTTCTTCCTATGAGGAAAATGAAAAAGAAAGGTATGCAATCTATAGTGCTTTATCTAAGACTGAGCAAAAAAAGTTCATTTCATTAAGCACTGCTTATGGAGTGTGGAGAAAGTTGAAAGATATCTATGAAGGAAATGATAGAGTCAAATTTTCAAAGAAGCTAACAACAAAGTGCAAATATGAGAACTTGAAAATGGAAGAAGGTGAAGAAATTGCAAACTACTTTTAGAGGGTTGATATTGTAGCAAATGAAGTAAAAAATCAAGGTGGTACTCTGACAGATGAAGATGTAATGAAGAAAATTTTGATGACCTACCAGAGAGTTATAGTGAAAAGGTCTCAGCTATTGAGGAAGTGAATGATCCAAATAAATTCACTAAAGAACAACTGTTTGGCACTTTGACAGCATTTGAAATGAGGAAATTTGGAAATCAAAGGGAGAAAATAGAAACTACCTTCAAAGCCACTAAGATAGAAGATGATACAGATAGTGAAGGTTCAAAGGAGTTGTAAGCAAACTTTAAAAGGAAATTGAAGAAAGGTACTGGAAAGTACAAAGGTATGTTACCTTTTAAGTGTTTCATCTATGGAAATATTGGTCACTATGATTCAAGATGACTGAATAGAGACATGCACAAAAATAATAGAGATAATAAAGACAAAAATGATAAAAATTTCAAAAAATTATATTATATTTTAGAGAAGATGCCATAATTTCTGATGATGAATTTTATTTTGAGGATGATAAAGATGAATGCTTTTTTCTAGCCTTGGATAAAAAAATTGTGTCTATTAACCATGGAAGATGTCCAAGGGAATGTGGTTGAGAAAACAAGAAGGATTAGATGGAAGGTACTTTAGTTATTGCCTTTTGTGCTAGACAAGACAAAGATTATTGGGTAATTGTCAGTGGTTGTTCAAAACATATGACTGGAGACAAAACAAGTTTACTAAACTTGAATAGTATGATGGAGGATTAGTCATGTTTGGAGATGATTATGGTGGAATGATTTTTGGAAAAGGAACAATTATTTTTGATGGAAAACACAATACTAATAATGTTTATTATGTTAAGGGCTTAAGGAATAATCTTTTGAGTGTTGGAAAAATGTGTAGGAAAGGATTTAGAATTTGTTGGACACCAGGAACCCTAAGAGGGGGGGGTGAATTAGTGTTCCACAATATTTGAATTTCAAGTCAGATCTTAAACTTTCAATAACAATATTAAACTTTAATAGCATCCACAACATACAAGTGGAAGGAAAACATGCAATCACATTAAAGAGACAATGTGAAGACCATAACACCAGAATTTTACATGGAAACCCTATTAGGGGAAAAACCACGGTGGAGATTAATCCAAAAAGTATACTCTGTTAAAAGTATGATCAAAATGGAATGCACTTGCATTCAGGCAGTAGAGGTCACTGCTGAAAAGGAAAGGCTCACTGCCTTACAAGATATTTGAGAATGTAACAAAAAGAATGAACTGGGAAATTAGCATCTCCAAATTCTGAGATTTAGTTCCAATAAAGCACATGAAATAGATTCTGGATCTTCTATCCAATTCGGACTTTTGCTCTACTCTCCTACAAAAACCCTTCTGCAACACAGACAAAAATTCACTCAAATAGATCTTTTGATACTAGCCCATATAGCTGCTCTGCACTACTTCTGTTTCACACCTTCACACCATCCCATCCACTCTTCTAGAAAATGATTTTTTGATCTCTTTTATGTATCCACTAACAAGGATTTCATTGCTAAATGTCAGCTTTAAAATATTTTTTCATATGTCGACTCAAATCATTAATTAGAATTAATGCTTACCCACACAAGTTAGCTAGACTATAGTAGGGACCTAAATCAAAATTCTCAACATATTAATTAGTTAAACAAATATTTGTTATACATCCAAAACAGGCCATACACAACAGGTCGGCCATAATGAGAAAATAAACAATAAATCATTTTATTTTATCTCTAAACTCGTAAACCAATTTTTGCATCACCACAAAACTTATGAATAAGGTGACATACATGCTTGAAAATATTCCTTGATGATCCACACAACAAAATAACAATCCGATGAAGTATTTAGACCAATTTTCCAACTAGATACTCTGCTCTTCATGCTTTCTACTGGTAGAGTACAATCTTCTACTTTTCTTGGCAGTAGGAAATACTTCTAAACTACGAACCATACTACTAACTCTAGTTGCCATCAATGAAAACACTAGTAACTAGAAAAAAACTCCCAAAGCCATATGCCAACAATCTCCCCCTTTGGCATTGATGGCAACACTTAGTGAAAAATAACTAAGTGTCAAAACTCAAAATTCCTCAACACAATAAAACACTGCTCCCCCTTTGGATGTCAAGGAATTTTTCACTGCATTCTCTCCCCCTTTGACATCAATGACAAAAACTTACTTTTCTCTCCCCTTAGATTTTTTTACTACATTTTCTTTTACTTCATTCTCTCCCCCAATTGGAAAAAGATGTTGCAACTGATGCTAAATTCAGAAAATGATTTTATAATTATCTTTTATTTCAAGAAGAAATATCTTCCAAGAGTCCACCACAATCCCAATAGAAATTATCAGGCTAATATTTTATGATGTTCTATTGATGACCTAGATAAGGGATTTAGGAATGGTAATGGCTCCTTCTAGCTTTTCTCCTTTCTTCAGAACTTCAATCATTTTCTCTAATATCCATTCAGTCTGATCCTTCACTCTCCAAAAAGTATCCATAAGAGTGTTTCTGTCAAAGTGAACCTTTGCATGCTCAACTTGCAACTCATGAACCTTCTTTCTAACTTCTCCATCCTTTTCCTTTTTTTTTTTTGGAAATTGCGGGGAATGGGTAGCCACGACCCTATAAGCTACGGTCTTTGTAAACTTTTAATGTGGCCACTGGGCGTACCACGGGACGGGAGACTAGAACTCGTGACCAGCAGAGCTGCAACGAAATTACTTAGCCAACCGAGCTAGGGCCCCCGCCCTCTCCATCCTTTTCCTAAACCATATTGTAATCCTGACCTATTCTGACAAGATCATTTTCAATTTTCTCCAACTTGTCCTTGTATTTTCCAACCACATGAGGCCACCTAAGAAAATAGTTGTAGATCTTGTTTGTTGTGTTAATGCACTATCTTAACACATTCATTTTCTTTTTCAGTTTGGTGAGAGATAGCCTAAACTGCATCTTTAGATGAGAGATTATTTCCTCCTCTTTTCTATCTTAGGGCATAGATTCCATATCCTCCTTGACACATTCAATCAATTCTTCTAGAAGTACATTCTGCAAACTTTCTAGTTCAATGTTGTTGTCAATAAAGTATCTTCCTAGAGTGTTCTCAATGAGATCATGTTCATATGATGGTCCATTTAACCATATGTCAGATAATTTTTGCATTCCATCTTCTTCCTAAACAATTTGTAGTATCTTTGACTTGAGTAGAGCACCTTCTTCATTAGTCTCTTCTGTAATTGCCACATCCAGTTTGACTAGTTTTGATTCATCTCTTGGTGTATATCCTTTAGATTCTTCATCCACTATATCCACAATCATGTGTTCTTTCCCTTTTCCCTCAAATTTTTTGACTTAGGTGTCAGAGGGATGTCACCAGCCAACTCTCTTTCTCTCTTCTACTTTTTCTCCATCTTTCTGGAGGATGATCCAATTTCAACTACTTTTACCAGGAGAGGAATATAACTTACACCAAACTTTCCTAACAAGTTCCTAAAGAACCTTTCATAAGCTTTTTCACCATTTTCAAAAGACTTTAAATGCTCAAAAAATTTCTTACAAATCGTCAAATTATCCTTCCATACAACATTTTCATTTTGAGGAAAAATTTTTAGGAAATACATCATAATTCATATAGCCAGGGTACCAAACCTGAAAGAATAATCTATGTCCTTTGTCAATTGCACATTCTCCATCAATTAATCCTTTAGCAATCCACATATATCAAAGTCTTCATTTTCTACTATCATCTTGTGAGTGATATACATTGCACGTGCCGAGGTTGATCCTTCTTTGTTTGTGAAGAAAATTTTATAAGAAATTCCATGTGCAATATACCTCGTTAATGGATCTTTTATTGTTGAGATTACCAGAGCCCTCTGATCTCCTGTTACTCTGGCTAGGGCTTTGACTTCAACATTCTGAATTGACTTCTTTTTCAGAACAACACCAACATTACACAATCATGTTAGATTTATGATTGCTTCCTTAGAAATTTGATAGGGTTTATCTAGAGTAAGGATATCACCATCCAATCTGTTCAAGATAAACCAAACTACCTCCGCGTTAACGAAATAAGGAAATTCATTCCAAATGTCCAAGTTCTTATGTTTCGCTTCTCTAAGCTTCTTTAATTCAATGGTAGATAGAAATTTTCTTTCATCCTTGATCTTTTGACCACTATATTCATCCAAAGTTATTGTTCCTTTCATTTTCTTCATTTTCCATACCGAACAGGGTTCTACCGATCACGAAATAAGTATAAAATTGATAATCAATAGAAATACCTAGAGAATTCACCACTAAATTGACTTTCGCTCTTTCAAAATTTTGTTGAAAAGGTTCTCCAACTATTCTTCTTGGGTGGATAGTGACAAATGAGGGTTCCAAATGCCCTTTTATAACTTTGCATACCGAACTTCCTTGTGGCATTAAATGTTTTTCCCTAGAAGTTTTGGTTACTCTTTTTTTAGACAACAAGAGAAAAATCCATGTGTAGACCTTCAAGAAGTGATCACCAATACATTTGAGGATGAATAACACACCAACAAACAACTTCCAATGAACCCATACCAATTATACACATAGGGGAACAAAATATTTTCATGAAAACTCCCCCTAGGCCAATGGCTTGAAATCAATTGCGAGATGAATTACCGGAAGGAGCTTCCGGTACAGCCTTATCACATTCATTAGATTCACTCTTCTTTACCCATGTTTTCTTCATCTGATCTCTTATCTCTTCCAAAAATGATTTTCCTTTTTTCTTATCACCTTTCTATGAATTTATGCCTTGATATACCAGACCTCTTATGTCCTTGTTTTTGTTCCTGCAGAATCTTGCAATGTAACCAAATTTGTTACAATTGTAGCATACTAGATTTTTTTGTCTATACCATCCATTCCACTAATTTCCTCCTGATCTATACTGATTAGCAGCATGCCCAAATCTTCCACTTGTGTATCATCTAACATTCCTTTTGCTAACATACATACTTTTTCATTCTAATGACTTGTTACTAAACTTCATGCATTTAAAACACTGTCCAGAAAATGATGGAGTTCTAAGGTTTATCTTACTTCTACATTGAGAAGCCATATGTCTAAATTTATTACAAACAAAGCAATATCCATGAAACTTCTGAGCATTGGGTTGCCTTACTAGATATCTTCTGCCTTTGTTCTTCTTTTTAGGGTCCTTTTGCTCAGTTCTAGAGCTTTCACCCTTCACATAGCCAGGACCTCACTTATCATTTGCATACTTTTTTCCTTTAGTTATCTCATCAAGATTAGCAGAAATGATTCTAAACTTCTCCTTAAACTCATTTGCAGTAGCAAGCTCATTTCCAAGAATAACTATTTGTCTCTCAAGCTCTTGTTCATTGTTTCTAGATTGTTGCAGTTCAATCTCCAGCTGAATGAATCCACTATTAACTATGTTGCATTCCTCAGACTTCTTTTTCAAGGACTGGGCCAAATTATCCTCCTTCTCTCTTTGTTCAATCTCTTTGGTTAACTTCATCGCTATAGATTCCATTTCAAGCTTTAGAGCAGTATTGTCCTTAGCAATCCTTTCACATTCTTTTGTTATTTCTTTTAGGGTTTGATTCAGATGAACATCTTTCGGGCCTCTACTTTCTTTTTCTTCAACTGACCACATAGTTCCTTCCTCTTTTCCCTTGACTTGTTTATTTTATCCTTCAGTGATTGAATGAATTTCTCAGCATCCACAAGATTTTCTCTCAATTCCAAGACTTCTGCTTTAGACTAATCAAGATCATCAAGTGCCACCATAAGTTGTTGTTGAATACCACTAGTGTCCATTTTAATTCAAGATCCACCTCAAGCTGTTAAACTTCAGAAGAGGAACCCACTCTGATAGCAATTGTCAGATACCAGGAACACTGAGAAGGGGGGTGAATCAGTGCTCCACAATATTTGAATTTCAAGTCAGATCTTAAACTTTCAACAGCAATATTAAACTTTAATACCATCCACAACATACAAGTAGAAGGAAAACATGCAATCACATTAAAGAGACAATGTGAACACCATAACACCAAAATTTTACGTGGAAACCCTGTTAGGGAAAAAACTGCGATGGAGATTAATCCACAAAGTATACTAGGTTAAAAGTATGATCAAAAGGGAATGCACTTGCATTCAGGAACAGTGCCTAGAGCTCACTGCTCAAAAGGAAAGGATCACTACCTTATAGAATATTTGAGAATGTAACAAAAAGAATGAACTAGGAAATTAGCATCTCCAAATTCTTGGATTCAGTTCCAATAAAACACATGAAATAGATTCTTGATCTTCTATCAAATTCGCACTTCTGCTATACTCTACTCTCATATGAAAACCCTTTTGCAACACAAACAAAAAATTTCTCAAACAGATCTTCTAATATTAGCCCATATAGCTGCTCTACACTACTTCACTTTCACACCTTCACACCATCCCATCCACTCTTCTACAAAATCATTTTCTGATCTCTTTAATATATCTGCTAACAAGGATTTTATTGCTATATGTCACCTTTATAATATTTTTCCATATGTCAGCTCAAATCAGCAACTAGAATTAATGCGTACACACACAAGTTGGCTAGACTATAGTAGGTACCCAAATCAAAATTTCCAACATAAGAAATAGGTAAACAAATATTTTGTATACATCCAAAACACACCATACACAACATGTTGTCCATAATGAGAAAATAAACAATAAATCATTTTACCGAATCTCCAAACTCGTACATTGATTTCTGCATCACCACAAAACTTACCAATAAGGTAAAATACTTGCTTGAAAAGCTTCCCTGAGGATCCAGACAACAAAATAATAGTCCAGTGAAGTATTCAAACTAATTTTCCAACCAAATACTCTCATCTTCATGATTTCTGCCAATAAAATACAATCTTCTACTTTTCCTACCAGTAGGAACTACTTTTGAACTATAGACCATACTACTGACTCTAGTTTCCATCATTGACAACACTAGTAACCAAAAACAAACTCCCAAATTCATATGCCAACAGACTTGTGTTCCAAGATAATACATGTGAGATCAAAAAAGGGTCTAGAATGGTGGTAGTTGTAGGGAGAAGAAAATATGGAAATATTTATCAACTTAAGGGTATTGATGGTCAGTGTTTTGTGTCTCAAGCTAATGAAAGTTGGCTATGGCACTAGAGGATGGGACATGTAAACTTTGGCAATTTGATCAAGATTAGTTGAAGAGAAGTTGTCAGGGATTTTCCTAAAATCACAAAGCCCACCAATACTATTTGTAAAAGTTGTCAATTGGGAAAAAAAAAGATATAGTTTTAAAGGAAAAGAAAAATCAACCACCAAAATGCTATAATTGATTCATATAGACCTCTGTGGTCCCAAAAGAAAAATAAGTCTTAATGGTGACATGTATTTTAAGCTTTGATTGATGATTATTCTAGAATGGCATGGGTTACTTTTCTCAGGGAGAAAGCTCAATCTCTAGATAGATTCAAAGTGTACAAGGCTAGGGTAGAGAATGAAGTAAACCTAAGAATCAAATTTTTAAGGTCTAAAAGAGGCGGAGAATTCACTTCTAGTGAATTATTTAATACATTTTGTGTAGAGTATGGTATAAAGAGACATTTTTCTGCTCCTATAACTCCTCATCAAAATGGAGTTGTAGAGAGGAATAACTAGACTGTTCAAGAGGCTACAAGGACTATGATGAAAGAAGAAAATGTACCTAATGTATACTGGAGAGAAGTAATACACACTACTGTTTATATTTGTAACAGATTTCAGATTAGAGGTAACAACACAAAGACTCCTTATACATTATGGACTGGAAATATTCCTACTGTTAAGTTTGTACTTTAAGGTGTTTGGAAGTAGATTTTATATTAAAAGAGATGATGAGAACCTTGGAAAGTTTGATGCAAGATGTGATGAAGGTATTTTCCTTGGATATTCAACTAATAGAAAAGCTTATAGATGCTCCAATAAAATATTGAGAAAGACAGTTGAAAGTGAAAATGTAAAAGTTGATGAAGATATGCACAAACCAATTGAAATAAGTGAAGTTGAACCAGATGAACCTATCTGTAGACAATTACATGAAGAGAATAAGGAAGAAGAAGAACAGATTGAAGAAGAAGAAGCTCCAGAACTTTCTCCTAAGACCCCAAAATATGTATAGAAAAATCATCCTAAAGAATAGATAATTGGAGATAAAAGTGAAGGTGTAAAGACAACAAGAAAAGTTGTGGCAGCTGAGGTAAATCTATGTTTACTTTCCAAGATAGAACCTAAAACAGTGTGTGAATAATTCAAAGATGAGAATTCGATCAGAGCAATGAAAGAGGAGTTGTAGTAGATAGAGAAAAATTAGACATGGGAATTGGTTCCTAGACCTGTAAACAAGAACACAATTGGTTCAAAGTGGGTGTTTAGGAATAAGCTAAATGAGAATGGTGAAGTAGTAAGAAACAAAGCAGGACTTGTATGCAAAGGTTATTCACTGGTTGAAGGAATAGACTTTGAGGAGACATTTTCCTGGTGGCAAGAATGGAGGCTATTCAGATGTTTTTGACATTTTTTTGCTCACAAATATGTCAAGGTATATTAGATGGATGTTAAGTCTACATTCTTGAATGAAGAATTGGAAGAAGAGGTGTACATGGAACAACTAGAGGGATTTCAATTATTAGATAAACTAAACATGGTCTATAAGTTGAAAAAGGAACTATATGGACTTAAACAGGCTCCCAGAGCATGGTATGCAAAGTTGGACAAATATTTTACATAGAAAAGGTTCAGCAAAGGCTCTAGAGATAGTAATCTCTATTTCAAAGTTGAAGGAAACAAAATGTTGATAGTAGTTGTGTATGTTGATGATATTATCTTCAGAGGAAATGAGGGTATGTGCAAGAGATTTGTAGAGGAGATGAAAAAGGAGTTTAAGATGTCTATGATTGGTGAGTTGAACTTCTTTCTTGGACTTCAAGTGAATTAAACTGATAAGGGAATATTCATATTGCAATCAAAGTATGTTAACAAATTGTTGAAGAATTTTGGAATGGATGATTCCAAACTAGTTTGTACCCCTATGGTGACTAGATGCAAACTGAGTAAGGATGATGATTCTCCTAAAGTTGATCAAAACATGTATAGATCTATGATTGGTGGACTCTTATATCTTACTACTACTAGAATGAATATTATGCATGCAATATGCTTGGTTTATAGATTTCAAGTAGAACCCAAAGAAACACATGTTACAACTATGAAGAGGATATTCAGATATCTAAAAGGAACTCTAGATTATGGCATATGGTATCCTAAGGATACCAATTTCACTTCGAGTGCTTACACTAATGGAAATTGGGTTGGTTGTGTGGATGACCCGAAGAGTACAAGTTATGGTGCATTCTTTCTTGGAAGAAGATTGGTTTCATGGGTAAGCAAGAAAATGGATTCAGTCTCTTTATCCATTGCAAAGGCTAAGTACGTTGCAGTAACATCTTGTTGCACATAGGTATTATGAATGAAGCAAACATTGAAGGATATAGGAGTGATATGTGATGAGCCTATCCCTATCTTCTATGATAATACAAATGCAATAAATATTTCAAAGAATCTCTTAATGTATTCAAGTACAAAGCGCATATACATCAAATATCATTTCTTGAGAGAAAAGGTATTGGAGAGTGAATTTAGGCAGGAATATGTGCCTACAAATGATCAAATTTCTAATATATTTACTAAGGCTTTCCCGAAGGATACTTTTGAGTATCTCTGAGAGAAGTTGGGGATTACTACCCCTACTTCAAACTAGGTGCACATGGAGGTGCATCAGTCTAGTGGATCTACAAATTTTTCATTTGTCTCGATAGATGACTAGGGTCTACTCCTTAGGGGGAGTAGGAAGTATCATTGATGTAGTATAAGATGTGGGTGCACTCCTAAGGGGGAGTGATTAGAATATTTGTTATTTTCCATTGATGACAAAGGGGGAGAGAGATTCATGTGAAAAAGAAAAGTTGAAAGGAGGAGAGAGATAATATTGTAAGGAAAATAGAGTGCAAGAATGTTGTGTAAGTTGTCTAATCAAGAAAATAAAGGAGTGTGTATTGTGTCTTTGGTGGTTTTTCACATGATGTGTTTCCATCAATGACAAAGGGGGAGATGGTTGTAAGTATGAATGAGTATGGTGGTTTTGTCATTAATGTTGTCATTCATGTCAACACAGTATAGGTTGTTGCAAAGAAAGGAAAAAAGTGATTACAGGTTGTGCATATTTAGTTGAGATATTGTAGAGATTTTGTGAGTACATGGAGCTATCTTTATGATGTTGTAGGTGTGCTAATATGATGATCCACCAAACACTTTTAAGAAATAGTGAAGACAAAATTGTGTGTGTTCAAAATGTGCTCTAGTTTGTGCTTTACATCTCTTCTGTGTTGATCCTATTCTTTTCAAAATATTAAGTGTTGTTGAAGGGAATCCCTAGGTGATATATTCTAGATTAGATATTTTGGTTTGATGAAGAGTGAAATTTGTGTTCACCGGTTTGTGAACTGGTCTAGAAGAGTTTTTTTTTATGGACTAGGAGAAATGTATCCACTCTGCAGTCCTTCGCTAGTTTTTTTTTGGCCTTGCAGATTTGATAGAAGGCTTGTAATGGTGTTATCTATGTTCTATCAAATGTTTTTGTGGTTTGGTGCTTTGAAAGACTAGGTTCAAAATTACTATGTGTGTCTGTACAGTTTAGATGGACTAATGGAAAGTATTTTGTGTATGAGGGTTGTTGCATTAGTTACAGATAAATCTGAAGGCATCCAAGATGTGTTCCAGTGTATGATGAATCATGTTTTGTGGTCTTCATGTTATCCTCTTTTTACAGAAACATGTACTTCAAATTTCTTTTTTTTTTCATTAGGTTCAGTAGACTTGGTGTCTATACATCATGTGAAGGATAAGTATCAATTAAGGAAGTGTGTGATTTATCTGAGATGTTTCTTTGGGTCTTAATTGGCTTGCTCTCATTCTCATCCACCACGAAAATGTTGAGTTGCTGACCTAATTTGAATTTGTAATATGAAGTGTGTGTAGCCAACCTTGGAGAAAGTTTCTAAGGTTGAAGATAGTATAAATATAATGCAAGATATTAAGAATTGAATGCCACAAGTGTGAGAAGAAAGAGTGTGTGAAAGTGAATTAAGGAAGTAGTACTTTAATGTGTTTGACTCCTGAGAGAAGTGAGTTGATGGTGTTTGCAATTCTCTAATCAAGATTGCAGATGTGTGAAAGTTGTGGTGGATTTTCTGTTATCTTTCTTTATCTATAGGCAGTGAGCCTCCCTTCTAGGAAATGAGTCCTATTTGTAGGTAGTGAGCCTTGTATCTAGATAGTGATTCCTATATTTGGTAGTGATCCTCTTTGTAATCAGTTTTGTAATTACTCTTATATTGTGAGTTAATCCTCATTGTGGTTTTTCCCTTATTGGGTTTTCCACATAAATTTGATGTTTCTTGTGTTGATATTGCTTTCTTTTATTTTTTCTTCATGCTCATACTTAATAACATATGAAACTGGATATGGAGTTAATAATTGTTTGAGATTTGTGAACGTGATTGGTGAAAACTGATTCACCCTCCCTCAATTTTCTTGTGCATTTCAACATCTAAATATCCTCTTCACTGCTGCAACATGTGTCTCTCTAGGATCTTCTTGAAATATAGAAACAAGATAAACTATGAGCATGATATATGTTCTAGTAGTAGTTTTTTATAGAAATCCACCAATCATAGATCTATACTTTCTTTGATCAGCCTTAGGTGATTCATCATCCTTGCTCAATTTGTAACTTGTCACCATAAGAGTACATACCAATTTGGAGTATTATATTCCAAACTTCTTCAACATCTCTTTAACATACTTTGATTGTAAAATGAAAATTACTTTTATCTATTTGATTGATTTGTAGCCCAAGGAAGAAATTCATCTTCCCAAACATTGGCATCTCAAACTCTTTCTGCATCTCTTCTACAAATTTCTTACACATAGCTTCATTTCCGCCAAAGGTAATATCATCAACATACACAGCCACTATCAAATTTTTATCTTGCTCAATTTTAAAGTAAATATTATTATTTGTAGTGCCTAATACTAAATCCTTGTTGTATCAAATATATGTATGATCTTGCATACCAAACTCTAGGATCTTGCTTTAATCCATATAATGCCTTTTTCAATATACAAACCATATCTAGTTGATCTAATAACTAAAATTCTTCCGGTTGTTTTATGTAAACCTCTTCTTCCAATTCACCATTCGAGAAAGTAGAATTTACATCCATCTAATAAACTTTAAATTCTTTATATGCTTAAAATTCCAAAAACATCCCAATTGCTTCCACCCTAGCCATCAGAGAAAATGTTTCTTCAAATTTTATTCCTTCCACTTGTCAGTAACCCTTACACACAAGTCTTTTTTATTTCTTACCACTTCTCCATTCTCATTCAATTTTTTTATGAATAACCACTTAGTTACAAATATGTTCTTATTTTTCGGTATAGGAACCAATTCCCAAGTCTCATTTTTCTCAATTTTCATAAGTTCTTCCATTACCTTCATCCAATGTTCGTCTCTGCATGCCTTAATTACTATTTCTGGTTCAACCTTAGAGATTAAGCATATATTTACCTTAGCTTCAGTATCTCTACTTCTTTTCAATACTCCTTTCCTCTTGTCTTCAATGATCTATTGTCTGGAATGATTTATTTGCACATACTTAGGGGTCTTAGGGGTCTTTTCCAAAGATTCTTCCACTTCATTTTGCACTTCTTTTTCTTTTACTTTTTCTTCTTCTTCTTCCTCTTCTCTGTGCTAGCAAGTAGGTTCATCTAACACATATCCATCTATAGCAACTAAATTCCGCAAATCTTCATCAACCTTACCTATGCTAAACACAAAGTCGACCATTACCCATGCTAAACACCATAAAACTATTAAGTACATGCTTCCCACTTAATCAAGGTGACACACAAACCAAAAAATGTCCTCTAAATGATCTAGAACAATCCAAGTACCACCTAAGATCCAACAAAGACTTCATCCAAACTTTTTGCATAGAAATACTTCAACCTAGAACATCTTCAATTAACCTTATATGCAGACTAATGCATGAAACACACACTATACTACATCGAATCAGGAACAACCTTGGATTCAAAAAGATACAACCAACATAGAAAACTTCCCAGATCCACACAACCTGAAAAAAAAATATGAAGAAATGTGGGGAAGATACATTTCTCCTATACTTGAGAAAACACCACTCAAAACCTAGTTCACACATTGTGAACATATCACTCTTGTACACAATTATCCAGAAAATAAAACTCTAGAAATATCAACTAATGACAACCCTAAATAACATATCAAATCCACACAAGAATATCATCAACATAGAAGAAACACAAAGCACATCCTAGAGCACATTCTAAACATGAAGCACAAGACTATTTTCTCTATTTATCTAGTTTTCTCAAAAGCACTTGGAAACCAAGCACTCGGGATTCCATCTTAACACATTACTTCATTGCAACACATAATAATATAAAGATAGATCCATGTACTCACAATACTTCCTTAATAGCTCAACTATACATGTTGAAACAAATATTTTTGGATGTGGGAGCTCTCTTACACTTCCAGGGTTTTCCACCTAAAAGGAGAGAGGTCTCCAAAAATATTGATGGCTCACTCAAGAATATGCCCTTGAGATTCCAATGAAAACATGATTGAAATATATCTAAGGGGAATGTCCTAGATGCAATTGATTGATAAAATAAATTGATTCTTAATGCAAATCTAAGAAAGTGTAAAGTGTTTGAAAACATGGTGTGATATGCAGAAAGATAGATTGAATGCAATATAAAACAAGATAGAGAAGTCAAATAGAATGAGTGCACCTGTAAACTAATCGAGGTCATAGTGAAGATTGTAAATGTCTCTGAAATTCTAGAAAATATGATTTTTTGATCAACTAGGACTCATACGCCAAGCTGGGCGACAGTCCCAAATAAGGGTTTATGCCCAGAAAGCAGTTTTAGAGAAATGGGTACTGCAAACTGTTCTAACAAACACCTCTAGTGGGACTCATATGCCACTAATGTAATATCAATCCTTTTCCACTTTTTTGAAATTCAAAATCATAGATTTGTACTCTAACATTGACACTTCATTGCCAAACTAAAACCAAGATCTAATTCTGGGAAAACACGTGCAAAACAAAATATATTTTGATTTCTAAAGGGGGGTTTTCCTTGATCAAACCCCTAGTTTGGTATTTAAACCTTGAAAGAGAGAATGGAATATTCATCAAAACCCTATCCCTAAGCGTGTCTAAGACTAGGAAATCTGAAGCAAGATGCAACCCTATTCAAATATGCAAAAATAAGATGCATGGATGAAACTTCAATAATGTAAGACTCACTTTAAGAGACTCTAAATCACTTTAAAGGAATCTTAGTGACATGCAAATCTTCCTTAGGCGAAAGATAGAGAGAAAATGGAATATGGAATCACTTAGAAAATAAGTCCTTATGCTTGGCTTGATGGCTAGTTGCATCTCCCGAACCTAGAATTCTTCATGATTCTCCATAGGAATCCATGATCAACCCTAAAAAATGAAATATCTTGGATAAAAAGTGAGCTTGAAGACCTAAAAAAACCCTTGAATGCTTCCCTAAAGCTTCAACTTTTTTGTAGATAGACTTATTAATCTTCTTGTGAAAGATATTCAACACTTGACTTTTGAATTTGTTTGTTAAAAATGACTAGATGATATGAAAAATGACCTAAAACTTATATTTTGTAGGAATCAATATTGAATTTAACATTATTTAGACCTTAAAGGCTGACATCCATCAGAAATTTGAATTATGTCAGTGAATTTCCCACTCAAAATTGAAAAATGCCCCAAAAGGGACTAATTTTCCACTTTGGGCGACTTAGTCCCACTAGAGGGGACTGATTTGCCCAAGGTGGTGAATGGATCCCACTTGAGGTTTTTGAGGTGGGTTCTTGAAATTTGAATTATTTAAGTGTTATTTGTTGGGATTTATATTATTTTTGAGTGGAATAAGCCTCAAGGTCCAAAATAATGGGTCTTAGGGGCCTATAAATGGTAAGTTTAAGGATCAATTAATGTAAGGATGCCAAAATAGGTCCAAATTAAGCATGAAATTGCCTCTTTCTTCAAGAGTGTGCAATTTTCTACACTACATTTAGCCCCCACTTTAGCTCCCATATGACTCTACATGCATATGCAAGCTAAAGGACTCTACATAGTACACCTTATTTCATAAAAGGATACTCATTCAGAAGATGGGACAATGAAGCCTCTAGTTTAGTTATCTATAAAACCACAACATTAGGAACCATATCTTTCAACATGAATTCATTAGTTGTCCAAAAATCCTATTATGCAACCTCTAAAAATAAAAGTTGAGGGTAGATGTATGCCCCCCCTTGATTCCACTTGCTTTACAGAGGTGGAATCAAGGTAGCAATCTAACCACATCGAATAGGGCAGATCATATCATAGGGAATTTCCAAGTACTATGCTACATAATGATAGATGATTGAAGATGTCGGGTGCATAATCATGATTCCAACAAAATGAACAACGTCAAAGACAGAGCTCACTAGTACTCATTATGTTGTTTGGAATAAAAAACACCTTTTTAACTCTAGTATAGTAAAAAAGCTATTTTTATACATAAGAGATAAAAGTGAAGTAAATTATAACTTTGTCATTTTACCTTCTTGTAGCTTGAGAGTGATGAGAGAATAGTAAAAGATGTCAAGCAGATGAGCCTGCGAGACTGGACGTGCTAGAAGACTAGACGTGCTATGAGACCAAGTGGCACACAATGAGCGTCAGCACGAGGTGAGTCGATTCAACTACCTTCGCTTAGTTATTATGCAGTTATTTGATGATTTTATACATTTCTAGGTTAATTTAGGATCCTAGAAATTTTTGTGCAAAGTGTACCCTTTTTTTGTGAAGTGTCCCATTTGTTCGCAAAGTGTCCCTTTTGTTCACAAAGTGTTCTAATTTTTTGCAAATTGTCTCATTTCTTCATTAAATGTCCCAAAAGGATTCTAAAGTGTCTATGGCCTTTAGGAAAGCACACTAGACTGACTTTCGCATACTTTTATGATGAATAATATAGAAATTAAAAAATTTAGAATTTATATAGTATATTTTTTCTTTATTAATAGGTACCTACTCATTTACGTCTGTGTTTGGGTGGGAAGCAGCTTAGCTTTCTTAGAGACCTATCCCTCACACTTTCAATAGAGGACACCAACTATTTTTATGTTGTTGGGATAAATTGGGCATACCTCATGCCCCCGTGAGGTACCATGATGCAATGTTGATGGCTCATGCCGAGCGCTAGGATTCAGACACCTACACATTCCACCTTCCTACTGGTGAGATGACAATCACTCTAGAGGATGTTCACCGCATCCTTTGAATTCCTATTCAGCGTGAGTGGGTACGCTTTTGAAGAGATCATACATTTTATGAGCAAAAGGCCAACATGCAGTATTTCCTAGATGGGCTAGTGCACAATGAGTAAGTGAGAGCACAGATCAATCTACTGATGTTGATCTATTCATGAGCCTCGATGGTTAGATGAATTATGATACACATATTTTCACTAGTACTCATCAAAAATGGGCATGAAACACACCTAGAGGGAGGACTAGTACACCTGATATGCCAGATGGCAAAGCACAAGACAGTATATTCTTGGGGGCATTGTATCCTAGCGCACCTATACTATCATCTTACACAGTTCATGTTTTAGGAGGTGGACAACATGGTACACTATACGCTCCTATAGGTTTGGTGCCTTGAGCATATTACATGTACCAAACCTACCAGCTTCATGTGTCCTACAATAGTGGGGTATCCTTAGGCCATTTTCTATCCTCTACAATGGTTGTGGCAGTATGAAGATTTATAATTTTGGAGAGTGAGATTTGACCAAGTAGAGGAAGAAAATATCCTATGGAGACCTTATTAGCTTACACTTGAGTGGCTAGATACCACGAGGTGGTTGAGTATAATGTAGCTAGATATATTTTTAGCCGACCGACATGACTACATAGTACGTCCCTTCTACTATGATCAAGTCATGTGACAGTTTGAGTAGATCCAGACACCACCTAGGACACAACCCTTTTTCAGGATATCAGTGTGGAGTGCCTGGAGACCAAGTGATATAGTATAGTTCATTGTAGACAATGTTGTCAAGAGTGACTCCAAGTACTTAGATCACAATGAGCCTCTAGTCTCTGACACAGATAGTCAGTACCACATATGATTATGAGAAGTGGTGGAAAGTATCACAAATAGATCCTATATTTATGATTGATGAGCCTATAGGAGATGTAGGACCATTTCCAATTGAGGGAGATGAGGTAGAGGACAGGGCTGAGGAGAAATGGTACAAAGTTGTGGACATATTCACAGATGTCATAGATGATAAGTATGATGAGGATGCAAATCCTGAATATGATGTCAAAGATGGAGGGGAGAAGGATGAGGAATAGGAGGACCAAGAGGAGGATGAGGAGGATCCAATCATGAGTGAGGGTAGTGAGGTAGTATTTGAGGATCATGAAACATAGATTTTTGGCACCTACTTGCTTTCTATCACTCCTAGGCTTTTCCACCTAGAAGGAGAAAGGTGGGCCAAAAATGCTTATGTTCTCAATAGAGGAAATGGAAAGAAGGATATGAAGTGTGTGTGTGTGGATATGTTTAAATGCTGAAAATTTAATGAAAATTTAGATTAAGGAATGTATTCTAACCTAATGCAAAAGTTTTGGAAAACATAATGTGTATTCAAACTATTTGACTAGGAATGTACACAAATTGTAACATAAAATAACCCAATTGAAGATATGAACCTAGAAGCTAGAAGAGGCTAGAATGAGGCTCTAAATACTTACAAAAGATACAAGAAATTCTCACTGGGACTGATTCACCATGTATGGTGAATGAGTCCCATTTTTTCCAAAAAGTGCCAGAACCAGTTTCGTGGAATTGGGTATCCAAATCATCATAAATGACTATTCAATCCTAGAAATTGGACTGATTCTCCATCAATGGTGAATGAGTCCTCTTGTGGAAAATAGAGAATTTTGGACAAGATTTTGTGACTTAGGATTTGCAATTCTATTTTTGAAGATTCCTTGGATCTGAATCTGCAAAACTCAACCTATAGACTCTCTCCAAGCTTGAAATAGGGCTTGAGACACCTTGAATGACTTTTATGGGATGAGCAAACCTTTTCTCACCTTCTCATTTGATAAATCTACATACACAAACACATGCAAAGGGGAAAAAGTGTTGAGGGTTGGGATATAGGGGTTTGCCTTGGTCAAACCCCTTTAGGTAATTAAACCAAAGTGATGAAATAAAGTAATGAAACATGCAACAATGGAGATTATTACCTTTTCATGATGATTTGATCTTGGAATTTTGTAGCAATGTAGGAAGATTCGGCCCTTGAATGTCCTTAGAAGCTTACTTGATGAACTACAATTTAAAAACCCTAAGATGTTTGACTTGAGATGAAAGATTTGTAGAAGAATGAATGATGAGAGATTAGAGATGGATAAGATATGTGAAATGAGGAGAAGAATACATATTTATACACACATGTGTCTTAGTAACCCATTAATACCTCATCACAAGCTGACATGATGAAATAATAAACTCAAATTTCACTCTTTTCCTGCTCAAAGGTTAAAATGGGGCCAAATGGGACTCATTCACCACACATGGAAAATGTGTCCCACTTGGATGGGATTGATTCACCATGCATGGTGAATGGGTCCCACAGGGGCTATTTTGATAGCTCAGATGCCAAGGAATAAGGAAATAAGGTCTAAAATTCAACCTTGTCGGGTGTTTGATCAATTTGAACCTTAGAATGCACAATATGGGTTATTAGGGGCCTATTAGTGATGATGTAAATGTCAAATAAGGCTTGGGAAACAAAAATCAATGTGAAAGTGTGATTAAATAGACTTTATAATGGTAAAATGAGGTCCACATAGTCTAGGAATGCACAAGAACCAATGTGAATGTGCAAAACACATTACAACACTAGTTTATCATTAAGTTTAAATTAAGAACCTTGTAGATTGATGTAATAATGTTATTAAACATATTTTATAATGTTGAATTAGGGAGAAATAGGTTCATTAGGTCTAGAAAAGTGTGAAAGTACTTTACAAGATGTCATTAAAAGCATGTTATTCAAGTTATAAGGGTCCAAGACCTAGTGTGGATGCATAAAATGCCTCACAAAACTAGATTAAGGCCTTATTATTATCATGAATTAATCCCATGTCAAACAAATGGTCCTTTTTCCTACGACACATTTAACCCCCACTTTAGTGAAAGGGTGAACTTGTTTCAAACTCACACTAAAGTAGACATTCAAGAGAGATCCACATGTAGGCCAATCCCCCAAGATAGAAAATCTTGCAAAGGGGTATGTGCAGGATCATGATGGGCCAAAAAGTGGCAATATGATGGGTATGTGGCTGACGATGTTTTTTTTACCTAAAATTGATGAAACGAAATGGGTTTTTAAAGGAGATTCACAACTTTCCACCAATATAAATTATGCTTTACTTTGAATTTAATAAGTAATTATTATTCATTTTCTATTCAAATTATGACTAAAGTCTCGATTGATAAACTGATTGAAAAACATCTATAGCTTTCAAACGGTATCACATTTTTTGAATCCAAAACATGTGTCACATTCTATGCTTCGCATAATATAGGATTGAAAAAAGAAAATTTGAATTTCATGAATTTTTGACCAAGTTAAGGTGGTCAGACACACGAGTTTTCTATTTTTTTAAAGTTGTAATAAAAAATTTATAATTAATTATTTACTTGGAAAAAAATTACAAAAAAATATGCATCACATCGGCACATGAGTGCTCTACTTATATCTAAAATATTATAAAAGAATATTATCATTTTATTGTGGTTAGGGTGGTCAGACAAACACCTACTTCTTATTTTTTCCTTGAAATTTAAGTGCTAATGCATTGAAATTTCAAATTTTCACTAAATAGATTTCTTCTTTTTTAAGCGAACCTAGTAGTTTAGAAACTACATTCAATTTTCTACAAATTCTATTCTTACATATTTTTGAAATAATATAGATAACTTATTCAATTTTTTATGTCAAGTTTCCTAACTCTAATTTTTGTAATTTTTTTGCCACTTAAGGGCCTATTTTTTCCATGATGATCTTGCACATACCCAAAGGCAAGATGGAAAGAAAAACAAGGTGAAAAAGATATAATCACTTTGGGGAAATAGAACTTTATGTTATCTGTGGGGTGAGAAGGTCGCAACATACTCACTCTAGGGCCACAAAACTAGTTGTTTGCTAGGTGAGAAATACCAAAAGGTAAGATGCATACACTAGTTGGTATGCACTCAAAAACACAAAGGTGGCTATGGGGAAAAGTCGTGCTGCTAGGTGGGCTTCCTGCTCAACCATGTCAAAGTTATACCTCCTAATAACTTTAACAAGGTGCCACAAGAAAATGCTCATGAACAAAAAGAAAAGGTACCACAGTCATGCAAGTTGCATTATGCAAGGTGGAAAAAGATGCAAAAATGTGAAAATGTGAAAGGTGTTAGAAGGAGTTTTGTTCAGTTCATGTAAGGTTAGTCACTTAGGGAACATTGTGTGTAATTTCTCCAAGAGAGGACCAATCAAAGAATAGTATATTCATGACTTAGGGGATGTAGTGTGTCACATTAGGCCACCAAGAGGAATGTAATATGTTGAGATAGATCACACTCATGAAGGACATCATACCTAATGTCATCCACAAAGTGACGAATGCATCACATAAGGTTATGTGTAGGATCATCATGGAAAAAACAAGCCCTTAAGTGGCAAAAAAATTAGAAAAATTGGAGTTAGGCAACTTGACTTAAAAATTTGAATAAGTTATCTATATAATTTCAAAAAATGTAACAATAGAATTTGTACCAAATTGAATGTAGTTTCTAAACTACTAGGATTTAAAAAAATAAAAAAATATCTATTTGGTGAAAATTTAAAACTTCAATGCAGTAGTACTTAAATTTCAAAGAAAAAATAAGTAGTAGGTGTCTGTCTGACCACCCTAACCACAATAAAATGATAATATTTTTTATAATATTTTAGATATAAGTAGAGGACTCATGTCCCGATGTGATGCATTTTTTTTTCTTTCCAAGTAAATAATTAATTATGATTTTTTTATTACAACTTTTAAAAAATATAAAAAATTATGTCTGACCACCTTAACTTGGTCAAAACTTTATAAAATTCAATTTTTCTTTTTCTAATCCTATAATATGCGAAGCATAGAATGTGATGCATGTTTTGGATTCAAAAAATGTGATACTGTTTGAAAGCTATAGATGTTTTTCAATTAGCCTATCAATCAGGACTTTAGTCGTAATTCAAATAGAAAATGAATAATAATTACTTATTAAATTCAAAGTAAGACATAATTTATATTGGTGGAAATATGAGAATCTCCTTTAAAACCCCTTTTCATTTCATCAATTTTGGGTTTAAAAAAAGTCGTCAGTCACATACCCATCATATTGCCACTTTTTAGCCCATCATGATCCTGCACATACCCATAAATGAAAATGCTATACTAAGAACTGAGAATGCAAATAAAATATGGTATTGTATGCCCCCCACTTTAAAGGAATTGCTAACACCATCACTGTGAGAAATTTCTTTAAAATAGAAGAGAATATGAGAGTGTATTTGAAAATCCCTATGCCAAGTCATATTTTTTTGATAAGATGCATCATGAAGAAAGAGAATATGTCAAAAGCAAGTCAATCTTAAGACATGTTTTCCACATCTCAAGCTTGCTCTTATACATTCATGAAAGGTTAACGATTAGTCAAAAGATACAATGACAAGTGACATATAGGGATAAGGTTGTCGAACCCCTTGCCCCCACTTAGTGCAAGACAAAGGTGAGCCCAAAATGGATGACAATATGTTGCCCCTTGCAAGGGATTTGAAACATGTAATAGTGATAATGCGATGATCCTACAACTATTACATGGTAATCAGTAGCAACTAATGTTATTTATGTATTGATTTAGGATGTAACAAGGTTAAAGGTTTCTTGGAAAAATGGTTGGTGATAGTATGTAGGTTGAGTGAAGGTTTGTTGGATGGGTTGATGGCCATGAAAGGGAAATCATGAAGACTATGATTTGGAAGAATGAGGTTAGGTATAGTGTGAGCTTGTATAGGGTGATGATTAAGGGTTGAATTTGTTGGAGTACCAAAAGTGAGGATAGGAGGCTGTATTTGGTTGTCGGTTGTCACTAAGATATCATTCTTGTGTGCCATAATATTGATCCTAGGAGGAGACCTAATATGTCATAATTGTATTTGGAAAGAAAGCTTCATCACTCATAGGAGAGGCATCAAGAGAAGGATAACTAGGAGTTTCATGGTTACCAATGATGGGATCAAGGAAGGGAGAAATAATTTGTTCATGAGTGTCATTACCAATATCTTCTAACACTAAACTTTATTTTGCATGTGTAGAGAAGATAGTAGGATAAGAAAAGGGTGGATTGTCATGATTATCTACATCAACATGTCCTATAATGTTTTCATGGGTGGGGGAAGTAGGATTTTCATAGCTCTCAATCATATCCTCCACACAAATGTGTTTATCATGATCATTCAAGATTGTATCTATATCCACTAAAGGATTGTCACAAGTAGGGGAGGCATTGGGAGATGAAAGGGGAGTTCATAAGGTAGTGACAACGATTTCATATTTGTGTGTCATAATGTTGTTGCAAGGGGAAGGAGAAGGAAGACAAGCAAGGCTTCCATGATCTTCAATGATTGTGTATTCTTTCATCAAGATACCTTCATTACCAATGGGAGAGATATCAGGAGAAGAACAATGATGATGATCATGATTATCAATGCTTGCATCATCTTGGGGAAAATATTTAGTGGATGATTTAGTAGAGAGGAAGTCATCTAAGGCTTCATCTAACATTGAGAAATCATCACTACTAAAGGGCTTGGATGTGATGTGTGTTGTAATTGGTTCTTTTGATGTTTGTGTTTTTGTGTTTTCATTTGCTAATGTTTGCTCAATGTAATCTAATCTAAAAGGACTATGAACTAATGTTGAAAATGAAACTTGAAAAATTCTAAGTGCCATGAATGTAAATGATGCTTATTTGCAATATAAAGAAATAGGATAAAATGTAACTTTGCAGAGTGCAAAAAAAGTAATTTTTTGATTACACTATATAACAAACTGAAAATGAAATGGTGCAAACAATGCATGAAATGAGCTATTTTATGCTAAATATCATAAAATGCATGCTAAAAAAATGCAACTGACTGATACATACAAGTGAAGGCACCAAACAGAAGCCAAAAAACAAAGTCTAAAATGCAACCTTGTCAAGTGTTTGATCAATTTGAACCTCAAGATGCACAATATGGGTTATTAGGGGCCTATTAGTGATGATGTAAATTTCAAATAGGGCTTGGGACACAAAAATCAATGTGAAAGTGTGATTAAATAGACTTTACAACACTAAAATGAGGTCCACATAGACTAGGAATGCACAAGAACCAATGTGAATGTACAAAACACATTACAACACTAGTTTATCATTAAGTTTAAATTAAGAACCTTCTAGATTGATGTAATGATGTTATTAAACATATTTATAATGTTGAATTATGGAGAAATACATTTATTAGGTCTAGAAAAGTGTGAAAGTCCTTTACAAGAATTTACAACACCTTTACAAGATGTCATTAAAAGCATGTTATTCAATTTATAAGGGTCCAAGACCTAGTGTGGATGCATAAAATGCCTCACAACACTAGATTAATGCTTTATTAAGTCAATTTATCATGAATTAATCCCATGTCAAGAAAATGTTTATTTTTTCTATGGCACAGATCAATACGAGTGGGGACAGCCCTCGCCCATTCGTATGACTAGATCATGGGTAGAAACCACAACATGCATCAATACCCATGGTCATGGAGGATCTAGCACATCTTCCATGCCCCCTGCACAGGATGAGGTTGATGTTTCTCAGCCTACCAAAGATATAGGTGATGATATGTTATTTATGCATATGCTTTGTGTTAATGTTTATGCTTTATATATATATATCATGATGTGTACTGATTGTGTATTGTTTCTATCTTGCAGGAGCTATGAGAGATTGGTGAGATCTCTATCAATAGGAAACTACAGAGATAGTGCTAGAATATATTGACGAGGATGTGACAGACTCAGACTATGTGCTCCCACCCATTATAGATTAGGACCCAAATTCACTTAGGCCATTTACGAGACTGTGGGAAAGATATGAGAATTTGAGGAGGTGAGTCTGCTGAGCCAATGTTGCAACAAAGGCATAGTCTTCCCGAACCCCAGTAGAGTTCGAGAGACTAGAGTCATAGATAGCTCAACTACATGTGGAGAGGGATCAAATAGTAGGAGCACATCAAGAGGCCCTTGGATAGATACAAGGCTTATATTTTTCACTCAGATTCAATGGATCATGATCACTATCACATACTACCATCTCCCAATGTATTGCTACCAGACCAGTGTGAGTACTAGATCCCAAGGGATCTTGTAGTCATAGACCTAAGTGATATTGTATATATTGATGACATGCACATAAAACTTTAGATATACATTATAATTTGATTTTTTATTACTTATCTTTATGTGTGAAATGTTAAATGGAAATATGATTAATTAAATAACCTTTATAAGATTACTTAATTAATGTCTTCATGATTTAACATATCTGATGTGATCTAATTAAAACTTACTATAGTTTCTTTTAGATGCAACATGGTGATTAATTATGCTATGCTAAATTACATGCAACTATAATCTAACATAATACACAAGATGAATTTTGAATAGTATGAAACCTAAAGTAATCATAAATTAAATAATCACTTTAGTGCTCAAGACACACACAACTATTTTTCAAGAATGAAGCAATGCGAAAGCATATAGGATATAATCTGATAGCTCTAACAATAATGATTTATCATTCATACTATTCAAAGGGATTAGACATAATACCAACATAGATGTGTGGCATCGATAGGGTCTTTGATCTTAGTTTTTAGATCAGAAATGTAATAAGTAGAAAAACACAACACATAGAACAATGAAAACAGTATTTTACCCTAGGAAAACCCTCCTACTCGAGGGAGAAAAACCCAACAAGATATTCTCTTATAAATAAAAAAGTATCAGGCCCTAGAAAGGTCGAATACAATACAATGAATCTGCACTTATATATGGTGAAATTTCATGAATACACAAAGTATTTGACTCTTCTCCTTGATGCTAATCTGCTACTTAGAAAATTGACCTACTGCTGAAAGAATTTGAACTTGGAATGATTTGATTTTTTATTTGAGAAAAAATATCTCCTGAAGCTATAAAACACTAAAATTTGAGGGATGTACCATCTGGTTCTTTTAATGTGTAAATTCTAGATCCATAATTTTTATTGATTATGTAGGGTCCTAACCAATTAGGACTGAATTTTCCTTTTTCAACGTAGTCTATAGTAGCGTTTTGTTGATTTTCATACAAGACTAAGTCACCCTTATTAAATGTCTGAGGAATGACATGATTATTATGTTTGCATTGTAATTGCTTAGTGTAGGCTTGGAGATGCTCAAGAGCGTTAATGTGTTGTTCATCACACATCTCAAGCTGGTGTAATCGTTGTTCCTTATAGGTTTCATTATCGATAAGACCTTGAAGAGAAATCCGTAATGTAGGGATTTCTAACTCCAAGGGCATGATTTCCTTAGTACCATAGCAAATATTATAGGGTCTGGTTCCTGTAGATAATTTGATGCTTGTTCGATAGGCCCATAATGCATATTGTAATTGTGTGTTCAGATCCTTGTGATGTTTGTTAACATTTTTCTTTAGGATTTGTTTGATAGTCTTATTAGTGATTTTGGCATGACCATTAGATTGTGGGTAATATGGTGTGGAAAAGTGATGTTGGATATGAAATGTGTCCAAGAACTTTTGCACATCATTTTTCTTAAATGGCGTCCCATTGTCAGAAATTATTGCGGAAGGGAGTCTAAAGTGAGCAAAAATTTGTTCCAATATGAAACAACATATTACATCATTGGTCATGGATCGAAGGGAATAGCTTCTACCATTTTGTAAAATAATTGGTTGTTGTAATGATAAACACATATCCAACAAAAGAAGGTGGTGATATTTTTCTAATTAGATTCAATCCCCACACTAAGAACGGCCAAATAGGGATTTGGTCATAGAGCTCATAAGCAAGAGCATGAATCAAATTGTTGTGTTCTTGACATTTGTGACATTTATTAACATATGAAAAGCAATATTTTTCCATATTTCTCCAGTAGTATCCCATACGAATGAGTTTTTGCACTAAGGATCTTCCTCCAAAATGACCTCCACAAGTGCTCGCATGAACCTATTCAAGTGCAATAGTGATTTCAGAATCCCTAAACATCTAAGTAAAATGTCATTAAAGGATCTTCTATACAACACATCGGCAAGCATGATGTGTTTTATTGCTAATTTTTATAAGTGATTTTGGGTGTTTGTTTTTGTTGGCTCAGGAATGGTATCGTCTTTTAAATAATTATTTATTGTATCATACCATTCACTTGAATGGTACCATCTTTTAATTCTCACCCCTATCAAAAACCAACCTATTGAAAGAACCAATGTCCTTCCACCCACATTTACCTTTTTCATACCATTGCAGCAAGCATAGCATTCTCCTTACAAGTAGAAAAATGTGGATACCCTTGGGGTCTACCTGATTACAAATAATGTTACTAGTATTTTTCTTAGTTTTTTTTAGTATATTACTGCTAGTGTAATCCTGGTCATTTTGTATTGTATTATCAGGCACAAACTAAAAACTATTATCATCACATGACAAATCTCCATATTGAAAATAACACTCCTTGTGTGCATTTTATTGTCATGCTCTACAAAAATACCTTCCAACTAATCTGTAAATTGGAAGTGTTCATACTCTTGTAAGTAGATGGCATCATGATAGTCATCTTTATTTTCTACACCTATTTCAAATGTGAAACATTCATAAGAAATACCCTTGGAGAGCTCAACAATGTGTTCCTTTGTTTTCTTAAAGTCACATTCTAATCATGTGAGATAAATCATCAAAATTCTCAAAGAGTGGATTGTCTCTACACCAATAAGTGTCATCATTTCTCATCTCTAGTGAAGACTGAGGCTCATCAAATAATTTATTTTCCATCAAATTCATTTTTTACATGAGAGCCTCAGCCTCCTTAGCATGAAGATCCAAATCCTTCAAGTCATCATTACACTCAAAATCATTGCAATCACTAGAAGAGAAGATAGACACACTTTCAACTTCATTCCCACCTTCATATTGTTTAGTACAAACATCAAGAATTTATGTCATGTTCACATGATTTGAGATGTCATGGTCAGAAAGATCTTCAATCTCCATAACATTATCAACCAAAATTAGTGGCTTCAAATTCTCATCATAATGCATAACTTGATCATCTGAGAATGAACTTATGTCATCAACATGTCGCATGCTAATGTTATCCTCATTTGATGAAAAACTTCCTAACTCTACTCCATACAAGTTACTATGACTAGCAAAATAACAATTACCATGATCAACCTCATAAATTGAATGTTCATGAATAGGCCCAATGATACCAGGCTCACTATTGACAAAATTTTCAACCCTGGCAATATTGTAATCAAAATTACATGGTTCTAGCACACTGAATGATGAATACATTATCTCATTATCAATCTTTCCTTCAAATATATTACCAGATTTTTTTGAATCATAAGACTGCATATGGACCCTCTTTGTGGTCTCATCACCAGAACAACTAGTAGTTCCATTACAAGGTGTTATATGCCCAACATGTAAAAAAATTTCCATCTCTTTATCAGTTGCCTCATTTAGTGCATTTAAAATTTCTTCATGAATGTAATCCATAGGTTGATACACCACATTATTTGGATGTTCACTAACATCTTCTTCATTAACATGAGGAGTAATCATAGCTTGGTTAAATCTTCTTCACTCATCATTATTTGAATCATGGCCCACAACGGGGCAAGTGTGATCAACATTATGGAATGATGTATAAGCTAAAACAATAGGGGTGTAAATGCTCTGATATTCATTCCTTTCATCAACATTTGGTGTCTCAGAGCAGCAAACACTTGTATTCAAATGACCCTTGTGTATTCCATAGTTCTGGTTGTTTTCAATGTTCATGGCTATCCCATATGCCTGATGTAAGGTTTTTGGATTTTTATCTCTCAGCATATAGCTCATTTTTCTATCAAAATATCCCAAATAAACAACCAAACATACTACATCACTTAACTTTAAGAGCTCAGGAATATCCCTTAATGTTTTAGCAAATCTTCTGTTAAATGTTGGAACCATCTCGTCCTCTTCTTTCTCAATGTTCATAAATTTATCAAGCAAAGAATTATCATTTATTCTTTCACCAAACTACTCTATGAGCACTATTTTGAACTCATTCCAAGAATATACAAAGCATGCTAGTAAATCAGAGAACTAATCTCTTGAATCTCCTTTTAGAGACTGAACAAACAACCTCATGATCACATCATCATGATCTACCTCAAAGTCATCCATTAGATTATTGAATTCTTGTAGATTATTTTTTGCTAATTTACACTTTGTACCATTGAACTTTGGTAGATATTCCCTGATTTTAGATGGAATAACATTTGGGTAACCATTAATCCCAATGAAATTAATAGCTCTATCTTTTTCAGAGTTAAAACTTCTTCTACAACCTGACTCTAGGGTTGATTACAAACCATAGTTGCACACTAGATTATACCAAGGTATATATATTGATGATATACCCTCTTATACCCTTAAAATATTTTTATAACAGCATTTTCAATTATAAAAGGTTCATCTCAATTCTTTTTCAAAAATAATTTATACCTCACATCATAGTAGATTTTGCAACTTAATAATATAGAAGTATACAGAATTACCCCTCCCTTTGTTAGTGCTTATTCACTAAATAGGGAACCAAATTTTTATGAATTTCCCATGTGGTTGTGGTATGCATGATTTGTGAAAACAAAAATATGAAGAATAACTAGATATATTGCAGTTGTTGTAGAATTTTCTTCCTGATTGGAAGTATTGTAGATCTGAAATTATTTTTGAATATTCAATAGGTTCTTTTAGAAATATTTTCCACTTCTTTTCATAGAGGACTAAACTTTGAATGGTATGAAGTTCCTTTGAGTATGAAATTCCTTTTGGGTCCTCTCCCACAGCATAATCACACATAAATTCTTTGACACCACTGTAATAGAAATACTTCCAGGTCTTAATATCTGAACCAGATGTCCAGATTCACCTAACTCTTGACTCTATGATATAACAGTCTACAACTGGAGATTCAAATCTTTTCCCCATTAAAGTCACCATTTTTGTTGGTGATTTTTCTAGTAGAACCCCATAGTTCTCTAAAGAGTAGCCAACTCTTATAATGAAGAAACTACAAGCTTAATGGCTAACACAATGAGTTTAGGATTTTGTGATCCTTACTCCTTAACTTCATGCTCTGTGAAACCTAGGAGGGTGATCCCAATTATGTTTCTGTGAAATGTATTCAATTAGTAACACATTTATACATAGATTGATTCCTATTTATTGCAAATAAAACCCATCTCCCTGAAGATTTGGAATCTTTAAGTGAATGACTAATTACTTGCTAAGAATCAGAGATATTCCTAACCCACGCTATTCTTGAAAAGATTTTAAATGTATATTGTTCTTATTTTAAGTTCATGGCTAGGTGTTCTATTTGCTCATTTTTATGCAAGATTTTCTAATAAACTGACCATTGTCTCATCAATTGGAGCAACAAAGTCAAATATGTAAGAATCAGTAATATATGAACTACTCAATTTAAAGATAGGTTGACTATTTTCATAATGCTTTGCATTTATGAAAATTGACAATGGCTTAAAAAACTCACTCCTTACAAATCCTAAGCAATTCCTTACAAAAATTTATAACCCTCTTCAAGCATTTTAATCAACTCTCTGAGTTAAAGCTGAAAACAGAATCATACATTGAGATGTAACAATTGAAGATAAATGATAACACCAATGTTAGTATTTTCATTCATAACTTCTGAGAAATATACATAGGAGAGTATTTGTTTCCAAACTAAGATTTTTTTTATATCAGTAGTTTCTCTAGAACTAATTAAAGACTATTACATATAGGATTTCATACCCAAGACAATATACTAGCCTATTTATCCATATTCTATTTAAAATGCCTTTCCCTAGCTTAGCTATAACCCAAAACCCTATTAAGACTTAAATATCTAACCCCCTATAATGAGCCCATAAATCCCTTTTATAGAATAAGGGAGCAACAACCATCAAGCTCAATTACATTTACATTTAATCTCATTTCAAGATCATTTGCACTAGAATTTGAGATGTCTTCAGTTAGTTACATGCAATCATTGCAAAAAAATGGAAGAGTAAAAGACCACATTCCACATCCTTTTCATGAAGGCATGCTAGTTACTCAAAAGGTAGTTTGTTGCAGCAGTGTTGAATCCTAATCCTTATTGACCAGAGAAGATTCTCCACTCATAGCCCCAGCAAAAAAATGCATACTACCTAGAAGAAACCTACATGCCGCTAACTTTAGGAAATCTGACACTTCTCCATTACACCAACCCAAATAATTTCTACATAAATGATAGAAACAGGAAATCACATGAATTATGAATATGAAAATCCTGTAAAAAAGGCCATGGTGTAATAAAAAAATGGAGAAAAGTCATCACTCTGAGTCATCGGCCTCAGAGGATACTAGCTCACACCTTGCTTGTGATGGAATAGGAGGAATCGTCACCACCTCCTTGTCAGAATCATTAGATGGTACCAGGGAGAGGTAATAATAATCGCTCTCTGGTTCAATGTCACCTTCACTGTCCTAAGGGCTATTAGAAACCTCACTAGGAGAATTGCATCCTCCTAGATAAGCCTTATGATACTTGCACTGTTTCTTTGCCTTCTTTTCATACACCACTAGGCTTTTTCCTTTGAACTTGACTAGTTCTTTTGAAACAGTTTGGCTCCTTAGGCACTAGTTACTCTTGACACCATACTTCTTGAATTTCCTACGTCCCCTTCTACTCTTTGGTCTATCAAGAGCTCCATGTGTTTCAACTTCATTCTTAGGATCATTCTTGTTGGATGTTGTGGTTGTGTTGCTAATATATGGTTGTCATTGATGTCAACACTATTAGCATAAACCTATTTGAAGTTGTATATGTTGAGGATATTGAGAAAATTGTAATGAGTTGCAGGATGTCAGTGGTTAAGCAAAGTTCAATATGGTGGTATCTTTTGTATGTTGAAGATCAGAGTTTTTGCACTAAATGGTTTTTTTTTTAGTGTATCTAGTTTATCCATGTCGAGTTTTAGAGATCTGCATGAAGAGTTGATCGAGTTATGAAGATTTTCATTCAGACAGTTTTTTTGTTTCTTCAATTAGTGTTGTTGATTGAAGATGATGCCATTTTTGTTAGTTCATTTGTTGTGGATGCTTCTCTATTGATTCTTAATGTGTGTGTATGCTTCTAGATCATGCTCTATCTTTGTTTCATGTCTGCATTGATCGTTCTGATAGTGGTTGGAGATTTTCTTTTCCGTGTTCATGTTTTTCATGTTCTTGGCCGACATGGTGTTGAAGCGTGTTGTGGATCTTCAAGGAGAATTTAATTGAAGTGTTTTCATGTTGAAGATGTTGATTTAGGCCATCACTAAGTTATGGACAACTTTGGTTGATGTGCATTGATTATTATGAATGATTTGGGCTGATAGTTATATTCATTTTATTATTTCTTTGTGGCTAGCTTTTAGCGGTGAAATTTCTTGTTGCGTATATATAAGAGTGGTTTTTTTTTTTAATTAAAGAGCGTGAATGTGTGTGTATTTGAAAATAATGTCCTAATCATTCGAAGGTAGAGTAGAGTGTGATGAAAAGTGAAGCAAAGTGTGAAGAAAAGTGAAGAAGAGTGAAGAAGAGAAAAGAGTTGTTCATGCGCTTAATCGGAACTATGATCAGCCATTAGCAAATGTTATTTTATCAGTTCAAATCCCTGCGAATTGCTTTAATCTAATTCTCTTTGTAAGACAATGTGTCTTCCTTTTTATTTGAGTAGTGTGCTCAAGGCAGTGTGCCTGAATGTAAGTGCATTCCCCATATTTTCATTTTCATTTTACTTTTAAGAAGGTATAATCATGTGGACTAACCTCCACCATGGTTTTTCCCCTAACAGGGTTTCCACATAAAAAAATCTTGGTGTTATGTGTGTTACGGATGTGTTGATGATCTATGTTTTCATGCTTAATGATCAGATATGAGTATAAGTTTGATAAGTCAAATAAGTTTTGATTTTTTTGGGACAACTAATTCACCCCCCCTCTTAGTTATCTACCCTTGTTTTGCTAGCAATTCTCCTCAGACCTGATCAAACTCAATCTCCTAGACCTTCGGACCAGCCTAACAGACTATCCAGACTTACTCATCCTCTCAGTGATAAGAACCAAAATACCTCTACCAATTCTTCTCTCAAACTCAAAATCAATTGTTAGTTTTTGAATGCAATTTTTGAATGAGAAATATGGCCATCATTCCTCATTATAACGAGCCATGCAAGTGTGAAAACTATTAATTCTACTTTGATATTTTTAATCTTAATCATTGATCATGTTTTAAAACATAAATAAATGGGTAGACTACTATGCAACCACTTATAATTAAGTTTTAATTGTTCTTTTAATGCTCCTTTAATTCAGAAAATCCCTGAGTAGATATACATCCACTTTGTATATAACATCAATTAAAACTATTCATGCTATAATTACCTGCTTACCTGTGGGAATTAAATCACCTATATTTCTTTTTAGCAAAATAGTAGGGAATGATCTTGATTTGTTCTCAAAATATTTGTTCGTACATTACCTTGCTTTGTTTTTTCCTTTTCCACATGCACATCACCTCAAAAACTTGATTAGTACGTTATTCAGGGCTTCAATTATCCCACTTTTTCAAATCATCTCTCACCTAAACTCACCTCCAAACCCAAAACACCTTGGATAGTCTTAAACTAGCCTACAAACAATCAAAATCCACCACTTTTACTTAGAGAAATGGCCTCCAAGGCACTTGACCAGCAAACCCTCCTTTTTAGCAAGATTCAAGGGGGTTTATTGAAAATCCCACTTCCCAATGCCTTTTCACTTCACCAATGCATCAAAAATTCTTCCAATTGACTGCACAAGCTTAATCAATCATCAAAATATGTTTCCCCAAGAGTTTACAACATTTACCAACCCTTAACCATCAGCTTTCACTCAAAATACACAATTTTGACAACTAAGGCATCATGCCCAAACCCTCAAACAACCTCCCCTATTCACAAAACCGATTTAAACACCAAACCCTACCTTGTTGGGCCCATTCCACTCAGTTATAGAAGGTACAGTTAGTGGAATGGGCCATAATCACTTTTAATGCCTTCAAAACCTTAAGATTTGATGTACATACCTACAATCAGAAAATGGGCAGTAAAATACTTTTTTCTTTATGAAATTACACCACACTTGTTGAAAAAATAAGTTAGATCATATGCATAACTAAAAGAACAACCTACAAGCCAATAGGACTCAACATGGATCCGTATAGGCATGTGGAAAATAGAATTTCTATTAAAAACATAGAATTATACTAAAAATAGGGAACTTTAATTGCTTGATTTCCAAATTACAAGTCTCTAACCATTTCCTCGACTTGAGGGAGGCATTTTTAACATAAAAAAACAAGAACCAACTATCTAAACTGACCAACCACCTTTTAAATTCCAACTAACCATTGGTATTCCCACTTTAAGTATTTTTTGCATTTTTTTACATGGCAACTTTTGACAAGTTCTGCAATATTTGCATATTTTGACCAATATGACTCCAACAAGCATAATACATTGAAAAATTATCTAATATGACCTTATTAAACACAAAATACTCAAAACAACCTAAATTCTACCAAAAATAAATAAAATCAACCTTGCAAGAGATGCATTTGGTGCCGCTACACTAGACCGAGCACATGTGAGGACCAATCAGACTTTGTAGAGCCTTTCACATTTGGCCCCTTAGGACCGAGAACATTTGGTGCCTCCTTTGCAAGACTAATCACCTATAAAGTGCTCTATTTCTATAGGACCTAGCACCTGTAAAGCCTTTTGTTAATCTTCTAGGGGACTAAATACCTATAGAGCCAATTGTGTAGGACTGAGCACTTGTAGAGATTTTGTTCACCTTCTATAGGACCAAGCACATGCGATGCTCTTATTCAAATCTCCATAGGACTGATTACCTATAGATCCATCTCTCTCTTCTCTTATTGATTCTATATACTAGATTGAAGACTTCCATTTTCTTCATCTTGAGTATATACCTATCTCTTTCTTCAATATTGGTTGCTTCCCTAACTTTTGGGTGCATTCTTCCCTTGAAGCCATCAACCTTTAGATTCTTCTCTCTATTTAAGAATTATTCTATATGTTATTTCTTAATTTGAGGATGACGCATAGTACTAAGACAACCTTTTACATTGAGGTCTCTTTTACTTTGCTGACTCAAATCTTTTAGTTTTTATGTTTCTTTGTATGTGTGTTATTCATCTATATGTTCTAACCCCATGATGTAAGTGGATTTTTATGTTCTAAATTTATTTTCATGTGCAGACATTTCTTGTCAAATTATTTTTTTATAGGTTTTCAGCTTGGAGGCATGCTTCCTTGGTTCAAAAATCTATTTGCTTCTTCTACTGTATCCTTTTGGCATCATGATGTTATTTAATGTTCAGTAAATTTCCTTTAGCATGCATATTAGTGTTGATTCATATGCTTGCTAAAGTGGGGGAAAATGGTAATGTTGTAACATTGCACCCCTTACAATTTCACATACATTCTCATATCCACTTTAGTGTCCACCCCCTTAGCATTTTTGTATGCTCATTTTATCCCTTGCATCAGCCTTTCTCCCCTCTCAAGATGCTCCATACTCCCTTTTTAGTAGCTGCATTCATGCATTAGCTTTTCATTAAGCCTCATGTTTTTCTTGTTCTCATCATTTTTAAGTGTGATGTGTGGACACTAGTGTGCTACATGGATTTTTTTATGTCGTTCTAGCATACTATGACATTTCAACATTCAAACCACCATTTCTGAGTGTCTTGCCACTTGTTAGCTACTTTTCTCGGTGGTAACGACTTGGGACACCTTGTAACAGATCAGGAAGGTTCTTTTCCCTCCTCTTCTCTCTGTAAATGTTATCATTTCAATTCATTTGGTCTTCTAGCTTCTTAGCTTCTATCATGGATATTCTCCTATATTTCTCTTGCTATCTCACTTGCACAACCCTCTAGAGCTTGCTACAACATCACTCTCACTTTCTTACAACACTCTTCAAAACTCTCTTGGCTATTGAAACTATGTTCTTTTCTATCTTTGGCTTCCTTAAGATTTGTAGGTGATATCTCTCTTGACTTGCACCTTTGAGAATCTTAGGATTTCTCACATTCCCTATCTATTACATCTCTACTCCGTGAAACAAGTTCTCCTTGAGAAAGGTTTTCTTTTATCACTCTTGCATTCATTTCATTTATTATTATTATTTCTCTCTATCTCTTTGGCTATCTGTGGAGGTGGGAACACCGAAATGGAGGTTTGACTGAGGAAAGCCCCTAAACATCCCAAAATTTTTCCCTTAGTCTTATGTTTGTAGGTATTGAAGATATTTCTTTGTTGGAGGCTTCATTGCTTGGTTGTTGTAAGCATTCTTTTCCTCTCCTTCTCTCACTTTGTCATTTGTGTTTTACTTAGTTTACTTTACCTTGTTTCAGTTCTATTATTTTTTGTTATTTTCCTATACAATGGAAATTCTTAGTAATCATATTTTTAGTAATCACTTTAGTTGTTTTCTATGACATTGTTAGTTTTTAGTCTATTTAAGATGTCAGCACACCTTTGGGGCTTCAGCATGTCACACTACTGTCCATTTTATTTTTAAACGTCCTTTGGTCGAAAACTTGCTAGTTTTTTCCAAAAACCTCTATGACCTACTCTTTCTGATTTTGAAACTCTCACCCTGTTCCTTGAGGTAGTTTAAGATAGTTGATTCCCTAGGACTCTCTTGAGAATAAAGTGACTCATGAGAAAAAAATCCCCCTTCTCTATGTCTTGGAGAATTTTTTTTCTTCCTTTCTCTATAGTGGGCACAAACTAATGAAGGGATATTTATATCTCAAACTAAGTATGCTAAGAAAATGCTCAATAAATTTGGGATGAAAGATAGAAAACCTAATGGTACTTCCATGATAATTGAATGTAAGTTGACCAAGATAGATGAATCCCATGATAAAAATTATACCATGTACAAATCAATGATAGGTATCTTTCTATACCTAACTATATCATGACCTAATATCATGCAAGTAGTGTGTATGGTTTCAATATTTCAAGATGCTCCTAAAGAGTCTCATGTCAATGGAGTAAAAAATAATCTTTAAATATATCAAATGTACTATTGACTATGAATTGTGGTATCCCAAAGGTGAATATTTCCCTTTGACAATATATATATATGTCTATTGGGTAGGAAGTTTGGATGAAATAAGGAGCACAAGTGGTGGTACATTCTTTCTTAGAAGCATACTTGTTTCATTCCTCAGAAAAAAGTAAGAGTGTTGGCATATTGTTGTCATTGATGTCAAAATGGGATCAAGTCTGACATTGAATTGATCCTACATGATGGAGTGTCATTGATGTCTAAGTTATGATCCAGGAAGATGGAGTGAAGGCTGTAAAGGTTGCTAGATTCCCTTAGCACTCTTGTAGTGTAGAAAAATGTATCTCTTTACATTTTCACACTTGTTTGGGCCCGCCTTATTCAAATTTATGCTTCTTTATGCCTTAAATGGTCATTTTTCCCCACTTTTGAATTAAATATTATTTCAATTCAAAAGTTAACTTTTCCCTCTTCTTCTATAATTAAATAATTATTTCAATTATTTAATTATTCATTAGCTTTTTCTCTCTATAATTAAATAAATGTTACATTCATTTAATAATTTATCCTTTCTTTATCTCCCAACTTAAATAATTATTTTAACTATTTAATTATCCCTTCCCTCTCAATTAAATATTTTTTTCTAATTATTTATTGTTTAACACTCCACCTTTCCTCTATCAATAAATAATTACTTTTAATTATTTAATTATCTAATTATTTGTTCTCACCTTTCTTTTTAAATAAATAAAATCAATATTTTATTTACTTCTCCTATGTTGGCCACCTAAATTAAATAATTTTATTTTCTCCAACAATCTCTTTTTTTGGGCTAATCTTATCTTCCACCTCAATTCTTTATCTATCCATGTCTCTCTTCTCTCAATTGACCTCCACCCTTGATTAAATTATTTTCTAATTTAATCTTGGCCCTTGATCGTGATCATTATTCTAGCCATTCTCTTAACTCTTCTCTATAAAAGGAGACCTTTCATACATCCATTACCCAAGTATCATTAAGCATACATGTTGTCAAGTTAATTCATCAATTCTGAGGCATTCAAGAGCAAGATTCTCCATCAATTGTTGCAGCAATTCAAGATCCTTCATCATGTAAAGTTTCTAATTACATTGTTTCAAGTTTCATGCTTTATTATATTATTTTATCATTTTTTTTAATTACCTAAAATGGTTTTACCAAGGAAAACCCCTATCCTCTAACAATCAATAAGTTTTCCCCTCTTTAATGTGTGATTGCAGGTCTGCAGATTGAAGAAAATTGCCAAAATAATAAAGTTGTAAATGTTGTCAAAATTGTCATGAAAAGTTGTCAAGACCCACATAAACTCATATCTAGGGAAAAATATCCATCCAATCTACATGAAATTAGTGGGAAAGTTCTTATTTCATCCATTTTCAAAGGCTTGCAAAGTTTCATTTTGAGATTCTGCCCCTGGGACACTTTTCAACAAAATGGGACTCATCCCCCAGTAGTAGTGAATGAGTCCCACTGTAGGTGTTTGTTAGAGATCTTTGTGGATTTGGATACCCTTTTGGATGAAACTTGTTTCAGGACTATTTTCTAGAACTATGACTAATTCGCCCAGAAAGGTGAATGAGTCCCACTAGGCCTAAAAAGTAGAAATTTCAAAATTTCAGAGATATTTATAGCCTTCAACACATTTCTAGGTGCACACTTTTTGTTTCATAGCTTTCAATTTTTCTTCATTTGCATTTCTAGGTATTTTTCTAGGTCTTTTTGTATATCAAAGTGTGTTTTCAAACATCTTGTATTTCATTAGTTTATATTTAGTACTTAATCTATTTTATCAATTTTTATCATCTAGGACATTCCCCTTTGATAGATTTCAATCATCTTTGCATTGGAATCTCAAGGGCTTATTCTTGAGTGAGCCATTAAGGTTTTTGGTACCTCTCTCCTTTTAGGTGCAAAACCCTAGAAGTGTAGGAGACCCACATCCCCAAAAATCATTTGTTTATTTTGGTGAACCTACATTTATAGCATCATATTTTTGATTTGGAGTGCATTTACATCCTAGGAATAGCTTAGATTAGCATTGCATTGCATCTTACATTCTTTAATTTGCATTCTAGGGTTTCAAAATTTTGCATTAGTGAAAGTGCATGTAGGTTGCATTTTTGCATCTCAAACCATTAAAAAACATCTGAAAACTATATTTGCATTTAGTATTTAGTTCATACAACATAAAAACCATAAAAAACAATTGAAATTTTGAAAAAAATTGAAAAAATCCCCCCTTGGGACTCATTCGCCACCATGGGAAAATCAATCCCTTTCCACCAATGAAACTTCCTTTCATAACACTAAAAACCCTATTTCTGTACTTTTTTTTTGCTCCCATTAACTATCTGTATTAGTTGGCTAAGTTCCTATTACATGCATTTGATTAAATCTAGCTTGATTTGGCCCATTTCATGCATTGCTTAATTTCAAATTTGCATTCAAAAAATTTCATTTTAGATTATTTCATTGTGTAATCAGTACATTAGCTTGTTTGAAATCTGAAAAATTGCATTTCATTTTATGTCTTTACATTGCATTTTAGTTTTCATAGCTTCTATTACATTTAAGTCATTAGAAATAACATTATCTACATTCATTGTAATTATGGATAGCATTCAAATTTTGCAATTTTCATTTTCAGCATTTAGATCAAATTCATTAGAAAACAAAAACAAAAAACAAAAAACATCAAAAGAAACAATACAAAAAAGGATAAAATTTAGAAAAATCATATCATCAAATCCCCTTAGTAGTGATGACTTAGACATGTTAGATGAAGCCCTTAAGAACTTCCTCTCAATAAAATCATCCATTAAAGCTTTGATAGGAGAGGATGCAAGCATCGATAATCATGATAATCATAATTATTCTTCTCCTGATATCTCTACCATTGGTGATGAATGTATCTTGGTGAAAGAAGATACAATCATTGAAGATCATGAAACTCTTTCTTGTCTCCCTCCTCCTCCCCCTTGGAAATACATTATGACACATGAATTTGAGATCATGGTCACTACTTTCCCTAGTCTCTATTCATCTCCCAACACCTCCCCTACTTGTGAGAAGGATTTAGTGAATAAGGATACCATCCTAAATGATAATGAAAAATATAATTGTGTGGAGGATATGATTGAGATCTATGAGAATCCTACCTCTCCCACTCAAGAAGACATTCTAGGACATGAGGATGTAAATGTAGATAATCATGACAATCAAACCTTTTCTTCTCCTATTATCTTCTCTAGAAATGAAGATGATAGTTTGGTGCTAGAAGATATCATCATTAAGACTCATGAGAATCTTATTCCTCCCCTTCCTAATGCCCCTACCACTTGGGATGACTTATTTGAACAAAAAATTCCAAACATTGGTAATCCTAAAACTCCTAGTTATCCTTCTCCTAATGCCTCTCCTATGAGAAATGAAGACACTTTATCAAATCTAACCATGAAATGTAATGAACCTATTGTTTGTCACTTTCCTAAAATATCTCCTCCTAGGGTTGACATTATGGCATAAGTGAACGAGATATTAGAGAAAAAAGATGAAATTATGGACAACAATCAAATTTCCCCTCTCCTAACATCTCTCCTATTAGTGCAGAAGATCACAAGAATCTTCGGGAAAACATCATGCATTCAATTTTCTATGAGCTTATTAGCAAGCATGATAGTCATCCTTCCAATCTCTTTCTTATTTATGATTGTTTCTTATTACAAGAGAATAACAATGTTGACACACTCCATAGTTCCACACCCTCTAATATCTCTTCTATTTGTGGGAATGAAGTGATAGAAGAATATGAAAGCATAGACAATAATGATAATCATAGTTCCTCTTCTCCTAATATCTCTCCTGCATGTGACAAAGGTATTTTGGAGCTAGAAGATACAACCATTGAGAATCATGACAATGTTGAAAGATCCTCTTTTATAACCTCTCCTACTTTGGAACATATTATGGAACAAGAGAATGAAATCATAAACGCATCTCTTAACATCCCTAACCTAGTCTACATTCATCTTCTAACTCCCCCGTATTTGTGAGATTTTTTTTGTGATAAACCATGATAATCGCATTATTTGTGGGGAGGATATTATGGAATTAGATGATCAAACCTTTAAGACCTATGACAATTCACTTTATTTTTATTCCCCTATTTTGGAAGACAGTGTTGGACAAAGGGATGTAATCATAGATAATCATGATCATCATACATGTTCTTCTCCTAATGTCTCTTCTACTAGTGAAGAAGATATTTTGGGCTTAGATGAAATATTCATTAAAATTTATGAGAATTGAACCAAGATTTTTGGGATGTGGGGGTTCTCTTACACTTCTAGGGTTTTGCATCTAAAAGGAGAGAAGTATCCAAAAACCTTGACGGCTCACTCAAGAATATGCCCTTCAGATTCTAATGCAAAGATTATTGAAATCTATCTAAGGGTAATGTCCTAGATGCAAAGAATGGATAAAAGATATTAAATACTAATGCAAAACTAAGAAAATGCAATATGTTTTATAACACGCTATGATATGCAAAATGAAATAAATAAGCAAACAAAATGTAATAGAAATTAATGAGATTAAAGTTGTGCACCTAGAAACTAGAAAGTGATGGAGAGGAGCTATGGAATCTTGCAGAATTCACTATTGAAGCCAACTGGGACTCATACACCAAGTTGGGTGACTTAGTCATGTTTTAGGGAGATTCTGCTAGAACAAGTTTCAAACAAAAGGGTACTCAGAATTGTAAAAACTCTATTTTTGTCCCAACAATGAGACCATACACCACTAATGGTGACTTAGTTCACTTTCAAATTTTGGGAAAATCAAAAGTGCAATCTGCAGCTCCTGGTCTGCACTTCTACTCCTGATAGGTTTCTAGATCTGAAACTACAAAATTTGACCTGGAGGTGTTCTCCAAGGTTCTTTTAGGGCTTTGAAATCTTTGAATGATCTTGAAAATTTGTTGACAACTTTTCCAACCTTTCTCTTTGACAAATCTGCACACTAGACTTGCAAAACACATGCAAAGAGGGGGAAAAGGGTTGAGGGTTAGTGAATAGGGGTTTACCTTGGTCAAACCCCAGTTTGGTAATTAAACCCTTGAAAATGAAATGAAATGAAAAGAGAATGATCAATAAACAACATGCAATGCTACAACTCACCAAACCCTTGAAGTAGAAATATGAAGATATGCAAGTAGAAGCTCCAGTGGATGTAGACTTGAAGAAGTTTGAAATTCCTAAAATGATTGATAATTGATGGAATTGTTGAGTGAATGAATGAGTGAATTAATGGGTGAATGGGGGTGAAATGAGAGGGAAAACCCTATATTTATACTTGATTATGCAAAATTTCCAAAAATATCACATCACAGGTCAACCTTAGGTCTTAGAAAATAATATCCCACTAGAATTTTGAAATGATTTTGATTTTTGAGCCAAGTGGGACTCATTTACCCCTAGTGGCAAATGGGTCCCACTTAGGCATTTTAAGTTGGTGTCAAAAATTAAGATCTATTAAATGATGTTTAATGAGATTATTCTAAAAAATACACTTAAGTAAGGCCTATAAATGTATAATGGGGCCAATTAATCATAAGAAAGGGTCAAATTATTGATGAAAAGCCTAGAAAAGCATGAAAGTTTGTTACAACACTTTACAACTCTTTGAAATAAGGCTTGCTAAGTGATAAAAAGAGGTTATTTAAGTGAGATATATTAATAAGGTCCTAGAAAAGTGTGAGAGTGTGTTACAACACTTCACAACACTTTTACAAGGCATCATAAAGTTCTTATTGATTCACAAGGGTCCAAGACCTAATGTGAATGTGTTGACCATATTACAACATTAAATCAAGGAAAAAAATAGGCCAACATCCATAAGAAAGACCCAAATGAGCATGAAGAGATACATTTTTATACGCTACATTTAGTCCCCACTTTAGTGAGAGGATGAACTTGCTTCAAACTCACACTAAAGTAGCCAAACATGCACATCAAAAAATATTCAAATGCACCCATGCTGGCAACATGAGACAATAATAATCAAGAGGGGTTATCAAGCCCCCAGGATCAAGATCCCATGGCAAACCAAACATTACCACAAATGAAAAAACATAAAAAATGATGTAAAATAATGAAAGGGAAAAAGGAAAGAAAGAAAAAGAAAAGAGAAAATCGGATCAAGCTTTGATCGTTTGTCCATCCCATTGTGGATTAGATCTAGGCTATTTTTCTAGAAAATCCATACTCACTATGAGGTGACGAAACTCATGGCTATCCACTAGGTAAGAATTCCTAGAAGGTGAGAAACTTACACTCATGGTTGGTATGTATGCACACACATGCAGGTTGCTATGGGGAAATTCATGCCTTAGAATGGGCATCTTGCTCAATCATACCAAAGTTATACCTCCCAATAACTTTAATAAGGTGCCACAAAACAAAATTACTTTTCAAGCTTCACAAGACAAGCAAAACTTTGTATGCTTGGAACTCATGAACAAACGTGATGGCTCCACAGGCATGCAAGTTGTGTTATGCAAGGTGGCCATATAACAAATGCAACATGTAGCATGCAAAGAATCTTCAAAGGAGTCTTGCTTAGTTCATGCAAGCTCTTTAACTTAGAGAAAATTATTCCTAATGTTTCCAAGAGAGGACCAAACAAAGAATAGAAAATTCACAACTTAGGGGATGCAGTGAGTCACATCAAGCCACCAAGAGGAATGCAATATGCTAAGATAGATCATGCTCATGAAGAACATCACACCCAATGTCATCCACAAAGAAAAAAAGCATATCGTATGAAGTAAGAAGGCTAAACTAAGAACTGAGAAAAAGGAAAAATGTAAAAGAATAATTCCAATGTATGCCCCCACTTTAAAGGAAATGCTAAACACCATACAGTAGGCAATTACATTAACGCATAAAATGAAAAATGCAATCCAGAAAGAAGACATGAGAGACAACTTAGAAAGCCCTATGCCAAGTCATATGTTTCTGAGTAAGATTGTGTCATGTGAAGGAAAGGAAAAAGAAAAGAAAGGAGTTGCCACCAAAATTAAACACATAAGGGATCTATGCATTTGGGGTCAGTATGTTATTTGTTTGGTGCAGGCGCACCTTAGCAAAAATAGACCTCTATAAAGCAATTTTTTTAAAAAATTGATTCAATATTATTTTTTCTAATTTTTAATCATGTTATTAGAGTCATTTTTTATATAGTTGAGGTAATTAGAAGGTCATTTGATCCAAAAAGTGTAAAAAATGTGAAAAATACAAAAGTTGTTACAAATTTGCAAAATTTGTAACTTCGAAGATGAAAGGTCTAGGTCATTCCAAAATTAGTTAGAAACTAAATAGACATGTTGTAAATTCCTATAAAAGGTCACTGTACATTTGTATTGAGTAAGGGTGATGGAGATTTGAAGTTTGAATAAAGAATATCTCTGTTTTGTGCATTTTCTATAGAATTTATGTGTTTCAGACTCTTGTACGGATTTGTGCAGATAGATATGCATGCCTAAATGATTGTAAGTGGTAAATAATCCAATCACCTTCCATTTGGATCTTGTTTCATGCATTTTGGTGGCAAATTAAGAAAGTTCTTGTAATTTTTCTAAAAAATAGTTAAAAACCCTATTAGGGTAAACAATGGATTAAGAAATTGTGTTCCATCCATTCTATCAGGTGAAATTTCTCAATTCTTGGTGAAGACATTTTTTTTGGTATGTACTTTTATATTTTAATGGTCACAAGTCAATTGGTAAAGGAAAATGTGTGAGGGATTGAATATTTTTGACTGAAAACCTATACAACAGACATAAACCAGAGTTTTACAAAGGTTATAGCATAGGGTTTGAGTAAATATGTATAGAAATGGAAATATTATGGACCAATAAGCTTTAATAGACCTAAATTGTTTTGTTCCAATTGGTGGAAAGGTGAAATAAAAGTTGGAAATCACATATCCAATAAGCTCTATATGTATGAAGACCTAATTAGGCCTAATATAGTCTAAAACAACACTTTTTCGAGCATTTGTTCCAAAGGACTTATACCTCAATTTTCATCACGTTTTAGTTAATTGTAATGGGCATCCTAACATGAGGTTTATCTGAATTTTATGTGCATAGATTGTTAATAAAACTTTGATAAAGACGTTGTAGGCCTACAAGGAATTTAGGACAGTTATGAGGAAGTGGTTAAAATGTGAAAAGGCAGACCTTGTTAAGGGTTTGATATTGCTAACTTTGTTGGACTTGCCATTGCACCAAAAGATTGACCTTTCAATGCTCGATACAAGATTTGGTTAAGAACCACATGAGGTGGTTAGACCATGTCACAAACCCAAGCTCTTAGTGCTGCAAGGAAGACCAAGGGTCACACCTTGCAACAATCCCCCCAGCACAACCGTGGGGTTTGAACCTATGAGCAACTCTAATACCAATTGTTGGACTTGTCGTTGCACCAAAAGATTGACCTGTCGATGCCTATTACAAGCTTTAGTTAAGAACCACAGGAGGCGGTTAGACCATGTCACAAACACAAGTGCTTAACTCAAATGAAGATGTCTCATGCTATGAATTGATGGTTGTGCCTTTGAAGGCTAAAATTTGTATCTGTAACCATTAAGTGTCATTGTGAAAGATTGGACGACAGTCAAGGGAAGTGGTCTTGTACTGATATTTGAGGGAACTTATTTTGTCTTAATCAATCATTTACAAGATGGTAAATTTTTTTGAAAGGTCCCATAGTGAATTGGAACTCCTATTTGTAAGTTGAATGTTTGAGTTGAGATCATATTTGTAAAGGAAATGTGAACATGGAATAAGTAAACAAACAAATATTGTTTTTTGACTTGTCAAATGAAATTGTGTGAGTTTGTTTTCTTCCTCTGATCTTGCATCAAATTGGTATCATAGCCTGAATATGCTTTGGGAAAGTTCTTTTTGGTTTGTGTGTGTGGTTGTTTGTAGGTTGATGCAGTGAGAAAGTCCAAGAGACTAGGGAGAGAAAAGTTGATACACCTAGGTGAGGCAGAGAGAAAGTTGTGAAAAGTGAGTGAGTTGAAGTAAGGAGGAAGCTTGCTTGTGAAGATGGAGAACTTGAGAAGGAATTTGTAGGAAGAGGAAGAGAGAAAGAAGAGAAAGAGAAAAGCAAAGATGGATAGATAAATTTTTGAGATAAAGCAAGAGTTGAGCAGGTTGGAAAAAAAGTTCCAAGAATCCATGATGAAGATTGAACAGTTGATCAAACAAGAGACAAGTTGGTACTTGAATATAAATAAAAGGGTTTCATGGCCTATAAGGAGGATTATCAAGAAGAGAAGAAGACAAATGAGGATAAAAGAGATAGAAGTCTTTGAGGATGTTGAAGAAAGATTCTTAGATGAAGAAGATGTGGAAAAAGTTTCCAAGCATGAAGATATGATAGAGGACCTGATTCTTGAAGTTAAAGACATTGAAGGAATGATCATGAATAAGTTGATCTTGGAGATCTCCAAGGAGTTTATGAATGATGGAGGTATGATGATAGAAACTATGCTTCATTTCTTTCTTATACTGATCTTGTGGACAAGGAACAACTTGTATGATAAGGGATAAAAGGAGAAGCATGATAATGAGAAGCATCAAAGCATAAAGAACCTAATTTTAGTTGGTAAGCAAGGTATGTAGCTGATTTGCATGGAAAATTTTAAACCTAAGGTGAAAATTAAGTTGGTTAAAAGAAATTCCAATCTGAGGCAGAGCACACAAAGAATGGAAGACCTATTGACAACTACAATCCAAGTGGACTTAGATTCTTTTCTTGGCCAGGAGTTTGGTGTAGGAGCACCTTAGAAAAATTCGGCCTCTATGAAGCAATTTTTTTTGAAATTTGATTCAATATTATTGTTCCTACTTTTTGATCATGATATTACAGTCATTTTTCATATATTTGAGGTCATTAGAAGGTCATTTGATCCAAAAAGTGTAAAAAATGTGAATAATACAAAAGTTTCTACAAATTTGCAAAAGTTGTAACTTGGAAGATGAAAGGTATAGGTCATTCCAAAATTAGTTAGAAAATGAATAGACATATTGTAAGTTCCTATAAAAGGTCATTTTATGTTTGTATTGGGTGAGGGTGATGGAGATTTGATGTTTGAATAAATAATATCTCTGTTTTGTGCATTTTCTACATAATTTATCTGTTTCAGACTCTTGTATGGATCTGTACGGATAGATATGTGTGCCTAAATTATTGTAAGTGGTAAATCATCCAATCACCTTCCATTTGGATCTTTTTTCATGCATTTTGGTGTGAAATTAAGAAAGTTCTTCTAATTTTTCTAAAACCAGTTAAAAACCCTATTAGGTTAAACATTGGATTAAGAAATTGTGTTCCACCCATTCTATTGGGTAAAAGTTCTTAATTCTTGGTGAAGACACTTTTTTTGGTATGTGCTTTTATATTTTAATGGTCACAAATCAAGTGGTAAAGGAAAATGTGTGAGGCATTGAAGATTTTTGACTGAAAACCTGTGCACTAGATAGAAAATAGAGTTTTAAAAAGGTTATAGCCTAGGGTTTGAGTAAATATCTATGAATATGGAAATCTTATGGACCAATAATCTTTATTAGACCTAAATTGATGTGTTCCAATTGGTGGAAATGTGAAATTTAAGTTGGAGATCACATATCCAAGAAGCCCTATATGTATGAAGACCTAATTAGGCCTAATATAGTCTGAAACGACACTTTTTTGAGCATTTGTTCCAAAAGACTTATACCTCAATTTTCATCATTTTTTAGTTAAGCCTAATAGGCATCCTAACATGAGGTTTATTTGTATTTTTTGTGCATACACTGTTAATAAAACTTTGACAGTCACATTGTAGGCCTACAAGGAATTTAGGATAGTTATGAGGAAGTGGTTAAAATGTGAAAATGAAGACCTTCTGAAGGGTTTGATATTGCTAAATTAACTCAAATGAAGATGCCACATACAATGAATTGATGGTTGTGCCTTTGAAGGCTAAAATTTTTATTTCTAACCATTGAGTGTCATTGTGAAATATTGGAGGACAATCAAGGGAAGTGGTCTTGTACTAATATTTGAGGGAACTTATTTTTTTTTAATCAATCGCTTACAAGATGGTAAAAAAAATTGAAAGGTCCCATAGGGAATTGGAACTCCTATTTTTAAATTGAATGTTTGAGTTAAGAGATTTGTAAATGAAATGTGAACATGGAATGAGTAAACAAACAAAGATTATTTTGTGACTTGTCAAATGAGATTGTGTGAGTTTGTTTTCTTCCTCTGATCTTGCATCATTGTTGTAATGTGTGTTAAAGAGATTGGAACTATCATCATCCCCCAATATATAGAACTAGAAGAATGACACAAAGAGAGAAAAAACAAATAAAAAGAAAGAACCTTTTGGGTCAACATGGAAGAAACATATGGTGTGTCGACGCCTTGCATCATCCAAAAAAGGAAAACACAAGCCAAATGAAAAAGAAAAAGAAAAAGCTTTTGGGTCAACATGAAGGAGAAATGAATGTCTCAATGCCTTGTGTCATCCTTAAAAGGAAAACAAAAGAAAAAGAAAAAAGAAAAGGCAAAGAAAAAGGAAAGGCCTTTTGGGTCAACATGAAAGACACATGAATGTCTCAATGCCTTGCGTCAACTAGCTAGGGGGACAAGAGCAATTGTTGAAGTAAGGGAAGCACCAGGTTCAACACTCTTTATAGGAGATTTATTGTTTAAGCTCATGGTAGAGGAAAATAACGTGTTCAAATCATTATGCACCTCTTTGTCGATGTTAGCAATCTTGTTATCATCATCCAAATTAATCACAATAGGAGGACGAATGATAATGTCCAATGAAGAGTGTAACTCTTTTTGTGATTGTTGTATTGGATTGTTTTGTTGTGGTTAGGGAGGAGGTTCATCATGCATTTCTTTTTTCAAGGTGTATTTTGATTTTCTTTTTTTAATTCTTCATGTAACTTGTGAGCCAAGGCACGATGTCTATTCCTACACTCTCTAACACCTCTATTTCTTTTTGTTTTGTTATCAAATTGTGTTTGTGAAGAAGCAGGTTGATCAACCATAGGTTGATTTTATTTCCTAAGGAGAGAAACAGAAGGAACAATGGAAGGTTGGTCATCGACTTTCTCTTTTTCTTTATAAACTTGTTTTATTCGATTAGGCATGACATAATTTCTTTCATTGTCTCTTGGTCTCTTGGATGAGGTAGGTAAAGTTCCTGGTGTTGGTTGGTCTTGGTTGTTTGGATCTTTTTCAGGTTGAAGCATAGTTTCATCTAGGATAGGAGTGTCAGAAGTGGATGGGGACATGTCACAAAGAGACAATTATGCTATTCTCTTTGCTTTTAATTTCTAGCAATCTATGAAAACGAAGTCTTGTTGAGGCATTATAGGCTGCATGGGCTCAAACCAAAAGGCTTCTAAGGAATAGTTTCCTTTGGAAGACAATGGGTTAAAGTTTCTATGGTGGATAGTAAATATTTCATTTTCAAATGGAAACTTTAACCATTTGTGGATAATCGAAGGGACAAATTTCATTGACCAAAGCCATGGATGGCCTAGTCGTAAATGAAATTGATCCAACTATATGATGATGGAGAATGTGACATCTAATGTTTTTGGTCCTATTTATAATGGAAGGGCGATTGATCTTATTATAGGGAAAGAAAAACCATTGTGTGTCTTGATCCATGTTTTCAGTTTATCATAGTCATCCTGATAAAGGTCATGTAATACCAAAAATTCCTCGATAATCATGTTCTCTTCATAGGCTAAATCTATTAGTATCCCACTAGTGGGTTTGTCATAGATATGACCAGCTATGTGCACCATAGAAAAATTGCCCCTTGTCATTTCCATGGTCTTTTAGGACTTGCTCTAGGATGTTTGGTCTATTTTTCTTTGATTTAATGATGTAATATGGCTTGAACATGCATAATTATGTCCTTGAAATTCAAATAATGACATCTTGTGAAGGTGTTGTGAAGTGTTGTAAAGCATTTCTACACTCTTCTAGACTCTATTCATTACAATTCACCTAAAAATCACCTTTTCATCACTAATCAATTCCTATTTTGAAGTGTTGTAAAGTCTTGTAACAAGATTTCACACTTCTATAGGCACAACTTCACTATTTACACCTTTCTTATGCTTTATTTGACCCCCTTATACCCTTATAAGGCTTAATTAAGTTTTTTGAATGTAAACCCCACAAATAACATTAAATATGACTTAATTCCCGACACCCACTTTTAGGTTCAAGGTGGGACCCATTTGTCATGGGTGGCGAATGAGTCCCCCTTGGCTCCAAATTCAAAATTCCTTTAAGGTGTTTATTCATAATCACTTGATGTCGACCTGTGATTAGGTATCAACGGGTTACTAAGGCACAAGATTGTATAAATAAGTGATTTTCACCTCATTTTATATCTCCTACAATCTCACATCACATTCAAACAATCTTTCAATCATTCAAGCACCTTAAAACATCATATCAAGCATTCAATCAAGCATTTTGGAGCATCCATTGACACAACTTCAGATTTTCATCAAAAAGGGTTTGATAAGTTGATAGCATTTTCATGTTATTTGTTTATCATTCTCTTTCATTCCACTATTTCATTAAGGGTTTGATTACCAAAGTGGGGTTTGACCAAGGATTACCCCTATTTTCTAACCCTCAACCATTTTTCCCCTCTTGCATGTGCATTTGTAGACTTTTGTATGCAAATTTAATAAGCATTTAGGTGTTAAAGAGTGGTCAACAAGTCAACTAGGTGCTTCAAGTCAAATCAACCATATTTCAAGCTTGGAGAAGGTATTATATCCATTTCCTCCAGAATTGACTTCAGCAACCTGACAAGCAAAAATCTAAGTTTTGTCATATTCTGGATCCCGACACTCAGAAACTGGTTCCCAACAGTTTTCATCAGAAGTAGTACTAATTCGCCACCTTGGGTGAATGAGTCCCAATGTTAATTTTCTATAATTCTAGACAACATTATGAACATTCCAGAATCTTCATCAGACCTCCAGGTGCACACTAATTCAACTCATTTCTTTATATTCTGCATTTATTCATCCATAGTTCATTATTTGCATATCACATTTTTTTTCCAACATAGCATAAATCTTAGATTTTGCATACATAATCAGTCATATAGATCACTTAATTGAATTTAGTACATTTCATTTATCCTAAAAAATATCATACATTTCATAATTTGAGTGAACCTAGCTAGCATTTTTGGCCTACCTCTCTCCTTTTAGGTGAAAAACCCTAAAAGAGCTAGAAAGCTTTAAGGAGCCAAAAATCTATAGTTCATTTTGGTGAGCCTGCATTTTGAACACTTTTCCTTTCTAATTTCATTTGCATTTTGCATACCACTAGATTACACTTGCATCAACATTCAATTAGGGTATTGTTTTGTTTACACATCCTAGGACTTCTCATATTGCATTAGTGAAAGCTTTGTTTAGATTTTACTTTTGCATTGCATATCATTGAAAAAACTAAAAAAATTGCATTCTGGATCCTTAATTTCCATATGAAAAGCATTAGCATCATTTTAAATTTTCTGAAAAACATAAAAAAATCACATCCTGGGACTCATTCGCCACCCTAGGTGAATCAGTCCACCTGCACATTCTACTCAGCATTTTCAAACATTTTCTTGCATTTTTCTACATTTCTATTTTCTGCAGTTACTTCTTTGATTCAATTAGCAATTTTTTTGTTGTTTTCATTTAAAACTTCTAGATTACCTTGGATTTCTATTCACCACACCTTTTGTGTTACTTGTATGAGTATTTGGTGCCCCATTGATAATAGTTTAGTGAGACAAAGTTCTAGACTCATGCCTTCTCATGATAACACTTTCATTGTGGACCTTGGGATCTCAAGAGCTCCTACTCCTAGTATGGACAATGGTGCATTAGGTAGGGACAATACCACTTCTATGCCTTCACCTTTCCATACAATGAATGTTGACACACAAAACAACTCCATCCTGTAAGAAAAGGTCATTAATATTCATGAGGATTTTGCACACTTACAACAAGACTTGTCACTTGAAAACATTTCCACCACTACCATACCCATGACAGAAAACCTTCATCATTTGATTGAAAGTGATGATGGCTTACAAGTTATAAAAATAATTTCTGAAATTTACAATAAACATGCCTCTTCCACTTCCCAATACGCAAAAATTGTTGCAAGTCAAGGAGGACCTCAAGTTCCTCCCCCTTCGACCATAGTATCCATACCAACTTATACCACTCCTCACGTTACAACAACTATGCAATAGGTTAGTCATATGGCTCCTTCTTTCACAATTTCAACTAGAATTCGTAGTTCTCTTGTGGCATCGCAAGTCCCCTCCACCACCTTCACACCCCTTAGTGTTCCTTTCACTTCCCCTAACATTACCTACACTCCATCACCATTTTCTCTTCCACCCAAAACCACTTACCTTGACCCTATTCTTACACAACTCCTTAATATTGTTTCCTCGATGCAACAACAAATTTCCACCATTAGCCAAGGTCAAAACGCTCCACCCACATATCATGTTCATAGCAGCCCCTTATCCTTTGAAATCTTATGCACCACGTTGCCACAAGGGATAGAAATTCCTAGGTTTGAGAAATACGGAGGTAGAGGAGACCCTATCAACTATGTTAATGCTTATATAGCTTTATGCAGTGATTTTTTCCTTGATGATAAACTTTTAGCCAAAATTTTTACTAGGACTTTGAAAGATACTACATTAGACTGGTTTTCCAACTTGCCCAATCATTCCATTTGATCATTCAATGAATTGGTGGATGCTTTTATAAGTCACTTTCAAGCTCACATGACTCCTAAAAAGATGATGGATGACCTAATGAGATGTAGACAAAACACAGAGGAAAAAGTAATTGATTTTATCTCATGATACCAGTTATTATATGCTCAAATTGATGTCAATATCCTAGATGGACGTCTGTAGAAGATGTTTATCAAAAACTTGCACACAAAACTTCAATTTAAATTAACTATGATGAAATTCCCTTCATTTATGCATTTATGTACAACCTTATGTGACTATCACAACTTCGTTTCTAGTCTTGATTTAAAGTCCACTTCTAACCGAGCTGAAAAATTTGAACCACAAAACCAAAAAAACACACAAAGTTTTCATAAACCAAATAGAGGCCTTTTACAATTCAATCTGCCTCCTCAACCATAACCACCAATCCAACCAATTCTTAATCAAGTGGCACTTGTTAAAGCAGTGGTGACTTATACCTATGGGGACTTGAAGAGACAATTCACTCCCTTACTCGATACCCTCCATAATACAATGAATCAATTTCTTCAACAACAAATGATCACCTTTCCTATTGTTAAACCACTTGATACCACCAAGCCCTTACCACCCACCTTCAAACTCAATGCTTATTGTCACTTTAATTTTCAAAATGGACATGACACAGAACAATGTATGCATATAAAACATTTACTTCGAGACCTCATTGATTTGGTCCGTTTATCCATTGCAGGTGTTAATGACCAAGGCAATAATTTTGTTGCACCCCCTAACCAAAATTTATAAATTTTCACCAACGCAATGCCTAAACACAATATTTCCTTTATCAAGGCTAGTGAACCTTCAAACATCGATGTAATGAATGTTGATACAACTAGTGAACAACATGATACAACTCCTAATGTTACCCAAGTTAACCCTATGGATTAACTTGTGTGTGTGATATAAATCATCCCTCGTAAGGGCCCAACCACCAAAACTTTGGATATCACTTTTTCTTCTAAAGATATACTTCAAAAACTTCCTGATGGTCCTCTTTACATAGTTGACAGAATCTATGATAAGCCCACCAATGGGATATTAATAGATCCCACCTATAGTGAGAATGTGATCACAAAAGAGTTTTTAGTATTACATGAGCTATATCAAGAATAATATGATAAACCAACTGCATGGATTAAAACACATACTGGTTTTGTGTGCTCTACAATCGAATTGATCATGCTCCCATTCACTAGTAGAATTTGGCAAATAAATGACTACGTGACTAAAACTTTTAGTCACGTGACTAAAAATGACTAAATTCTACTAATTTTTTGCAATTCACAAGTAGAAATGGCTAAATAAATGACCGATTTGGTCATTGGGTAAAATCACAACTAAATAATTGGTCAAAAAATAAAAATGACTAAATAAATGACTATTACTCCTCTATTATTTTTTCTTTCAAATTTGATCATAATCTATAGAGCTTAAGCCCCTCTCATGGGAACCCTACCTAAGTGGGCCATTTGGTCGCCTAGGTTGCTTGGTGCACCAAAAATACCTATTGTGTGGAAGGAATTACCTCTCGGTGCAGTCTTAAGGCCTTCACATATTTTATGAATTTTTTTACATTTACATTCTTTAACTTTTATTACTCATTTTGTTAATGAATCATTAATGTTTTTAATTATTATTTGAAGCCAATTTGATTTTCTTGTTGTGTTAGCATGTCAAATGTATTAAAGAGCAATTGTGGTCAATTTCACTAATAAAATATGATTTAAACAATCCAATTGCATTTTAAGGGCTATCTTGCAAACTCTTTCATTTCAAAAGGTCAAGTAGCTATTTCTAGAAGCAATTAGATTCAATTTACATGGATTGTAGAAACGTAATGTCTATAAAAGTAATTATTTCTAGAAGCAGCGCCTTAAAAACTTAAGGTCAAGTAGTTATTTCTACAAGCAATTAGATTCAATTTGCATGTATTGTAGAAATGTAATGGTCGAGTCTATTGAAAACAAATATTTTTCCCTTAAAAAAAGAACATTTTTCCCTAAAAATGAATATTTTTCCTCAACAATGACTCTGATAGTTGCCCTGCCCAACCACCCACTCTATATAAAAATATATTAATTATTAATTATTAATTATAATAATTTTATATTTATATTTAATAATTTTATTATAGAATACAATATATAATAATAATATAACATATATACTATTAAATATAATAATAAATATAATTATACTATATATAATTTAATTTATATTACTATTATATTAAATATATATAATATATTAATTATATTTTGTATTATATAAAAAAATAATTATTATTAATTATTAACTATAATAATTTTATATATGTATTTAACATGCCAAAATGTGCTCATTATTAAGATCTTTTCCATAATTTTCATTTTAATAAACATACTCTAAAACCTTCATCGAAACACCCGCCAATATGGAGAAGTGAAAGTGTGGTGTTGATTTAGGGTTGCAACCTCTTCCCATTTTTCCCCATCAGCAATGTTGATAGTAGAACACGATTTGTGTAGAATCTTGTGGTAAGTCACTTTTCATGGTTTTAGTTAGTTTTATTCTTCAAATTTGCATGCAGTCGGTCCATTTTTTATTGTGTTCTATTACTATTTTTTCTTGAAAATGTAAGATTAGGGTTAGTGAAGGGGAGCAGGAGCATAGTGCATGAGTTGTAGGCGCTATCGAGCAAGAGGCTTGTATAGGTCAAGGGTTTGGTGGTTAGGGTTTTGAATCCCAGGCATGGGGAATTCAGGGTAGTCGTGTTGTTTGATGTATATTTTTTGCTCTCATTTTGGGCAGAACCTAAGTTATGAAAGCCCGACTCCATGCCTTTTGTCGTGCTCAGCCATTTGAGGTAACCTTCTTCACTTGTGATGCTTATTTGTGGAATGCCCTAACTTTTCTCTCTCTCTTTTTTTTTGTTTCACAACTATGGACATCACTCAAATAGAGAACAATTTTTTTCACACCTATTCCCTAGATTATTTTCATTTTATCAGCTTCACATTACTTTTGAAGTTGTATATGCTTTGTTTTAGCAGTTAAAAGGAGCTAAAACAGAGCATATACAAGGATCATTCTATTGTTGTCTTACTCCTACAACCAGTTGAATTGTCAATTCTCACTCTCACACTCCCATTGCCTCTGTAGACTTCAACATATTTACAAATATCATAAACTAGCACTTGTACCAAAAGGAGGTACAATGATTACGCCGATTGTTTTATATTTTTGTCAGCCAAATTAAAATACATGTTTTTAGTTATATGTTGTATGAATCATGTTCAAAAATTTGTGTGTGTTCATAATTTAACATATAAATATTTTGTTATTTAAGTATATTTACTGAACTAATCTTAGAATTTTTTTTTTTCTTTTACACATGTATAGATGAGCATCCAGAAATGAATGAAATTCTACATTATAGTTCATGTTATGTCTCAACACTTGAAAAATAATTTTACGATATAGTGAAGTCCCAAATATGTATGTATTTCTTCTTTTTCCCTTTACAAAATATCATGCATGGCTGCACATATCAGATTCCCTCACAAACTAAACCTTATTGCTTTAACAATCATTTAAGCTACAATGATGTCCATTTCATTCCATATCCCTCTTGGCTAAACACCACCTCTCCTTCAATCATAGGATATTTCCTTGTAAGCAAATTTTCCAGTGCAATATCTTGTGCTTTCATTACTCCACATTAATCATAAGCAATTTTGCTAGCGTAATATCCTATGCTTTCAATACTCCACATTAATCATTCATAACTAATAAGTAAATAATACTTAATGGTAGAATATATATTGCTCATCGTCAGCTCATCTAGGCTATGTTGGTACAAAATTTTCCTTGAGAAATTAGGGGCAAGTTTGAAGGATATTGGCAAGCCACTCTCACCCATTGTAAAATTGTATGTCTCCTCATGATTGAATTTTGGCCTGCAGCTCATTTATCATATCCATGGTAGTACTATGACTGAGAGGCATAAATGCTGTAAAAACACAACTTTAATCTTCTCTAGAAATTGCTCCATCATTGAGCTCAAAGTCAAGCCTCCCATACTATGACCCACCAATATTACTAGCACCCAACAAATTAAAATCAGTTGGAATTAAAATTGAAAGTATTAAAAAATATGTATTAGAAATGTGGGACTCGTTAAAATAAGAGTTTTGCTAAACCAAATTTGTTTTAAAAAAATAGTAGTAGATAGTATTACCATGATCAGATAGCTTATTTCTGATCTCATATTTATTTATTTTTCCAAAAGTGAAATATTTTATAGTTTGAAAAGATGACTATATCACAAGCTAGTAGTTGAGATGAAAATAAGGCTTTAGAATGTGAAGGGTAAACTTCCATATGCACTGAAGTGGAAGTAGAAGATAAATCTCCTCATACTATGGATCTCAATGGCTTAACTAAAAATTCACCATGGCAAAAATGGATGTCCACTTCATCACTAACTTGTAGTGTGTTTGATTTTGGGTACCGAAGGGAAAAGTAGTGGAAGATTGTGAAACAAACAAGTTGGTTGGTGTCAAAACCCTCATAAGAGTAGATATTCACTATTACCTAAACATTTTTTTTACAAACACACATGATATAAAAAATAAGGATTGATGACATAAAATAAATAAACTACAGATCCTTAACAAGAAGCATACACTCTTCTAATTCAATGAGAAAAATAAGAATAAACTACTTGGCCTAATCAAGGTTGACGATTGGCAACAAATTTGGATGATAATTGAAAGTCAAAGAGGCACACAATCCACTAATTTGTCCAATTGAGAATATTGAAAAAGAGTCGAATGAGAAGAATGAGATTAATCAATAAACTACTTTCAAGAAAGCTCAAAATTAATTACTTTTAATTTCAGTAGGGCTTTTATCTTTGGGACTTCAGGGGCACATCTCCTAACAAAACTAGGCCCCAAGGGTCTTACAGGTGCTAGTAGAATGGATTGGTGAGTCAATAAAAGACTAAAATTAAGCTTTTGTGGACCATTCTGTACACTTGCAGGTATTGTTAGGGTGCTGAAGTAACCACTATTGTACATAAATATTATATTTTATAAACATATTCATCTAGCTATCATTCCCTTTTATTCATCTAGAATTGTCATCATTGTCATTAACAGTTTTATAAAATTTGAAGCATTCAATCCTTTTATTTCTCTTATATCTTTGACTCCTTGAGTTATTTTATTTTTCTATTATTCAAGTTGCAACAACACTTCATTATGTTTGTTACCAAGCCTTTTATTTCTCTTTTAGCTTCTATTCCTTGAGTTATTCTAGTTTTCTATTATTCAGGTTCCAACAACACTTCCTCATGTTTATCACTTCTTAGTAAATGAATCATAGACACACTAACCTTCACTTCTTTTAGTGGATAGTGATGAATATCTTAGTTCCTTTCATTTCTCAATTGATAACCAATTCTAAAGGAAATCTATGTGATCATTAGTTGTAGAAACAGAGACCAAAGAGTTACTATATTTCACAGAGAAGCCAAAAATTTATTTCAGTGATTACATAAACTACAGAGTTTGTATTTTTAATCCAGATATGTTAGAATGCAGAATCTTACACCTACTCATAAGAAACAAGGGTATTTCCAGTGTCTGTCTAGCTTTGAATTGTTGGAGTTTTCATCGCAGTCAGTTTAAAAAGATTTTATCAGATTGGATAAAGATCTCTTAACCCCATTGGTGGGAAAGAGAAAATACATAAAAGGGGTATGTGCAGGATCATCATGGAAAAAATAGGCCCTTAAGTGGCAAAAAATTTAGAAAAATCAGAGTTAGGTAACTTGACGTAAAAATTTGAATAAATTATCTATATTATTTCAATGATATGTAAGAATAGAATCTATAGAAAATTGAATGTAGTTTCTAAAATAATAGGTTTATTTTTTTTATTTTTAAATCTATTTGGTGAAAATTTGAAATTTCAATGTAGTAGTACTTAAATTTCAAGGAAAAAATAAGAAGTAGGTGTCTGTCTGACCAACCTAACAACAATAAAATGAAATATATTTTATAATATTTTAGATATAAGTAGTGGACTCATGTCCTGATGTGATGCATATTTTTTTGTAATTTTTTTCCAAGTAAATAATTAATTATGATTTTTTATTACAACTTTTAAAAAATATAAAAAATTGTATGTCTAACCACCTTAACTTGGTCAAAGCTTCATGAAATTAATTTTTTCTTTTGTAATCCTATAGTATGCAAAGCATAGAATGTGACACATGTTTCAAATTCAAAAAAGGTGACACCATTTGGAAGTTGTAGATGTTTTTCAATCAACCTATCAATCAAGACTTTAGTCGTAATTCAAATAGAAAATGAATAAGCTAAGAATCTCCTTTAGAAACCCTTTTTGTTTAATCAATTTTGGACAAAGAAAACTCACCAGCCACATACCCTACACATACCCATCATATTGCCACTTTTTGTCCCATCATGATCCTGCACATACCCAAAGACCTTATATTTTTTGGAACAAATAAAGACTCTGAGGATGTCATTGGAGTGCTCTTCTCACTACATAAAACAATATAATACTTAAAACTAAAATAATAGAAAAAGTAATCTCTGAATTTGATTTGAAGCTATATATGTTTGCAAAAAATGTTGGTCTAAGTATAACATTTCCACAAGTTACCCAAATGACAAGCACCCCATGGCTATGACTGGACACATGATTTAAGGTTGTGTGACCAATCTTCCTACCTAGAGATTCATAACTCAATATCTACTCAAATTCCTAGAAGAAACCTAATGTTTGATTGATGAAGACAAAGTATTTTTTGGAACTGTGTGAAGTCTCAATTGAATTTATCAAACAATTTTTTTGTAAAACTGTAGCTCAACTTCAATGCTCTCTTGATTTGCAGTTTATTGTCTACTTTTACTAGTGTAGTATAATTTTTATTGTTCATTTAAGAATCAATAAAATACATGCATACTTCTATCTAATAAAAATTTTCTCATACATTACATTGAAAAAAAAGGGTTGATGATTGGTGAATCTTTCAAACTCATAAAATGTTTAAAACATGTTGTAGATGACAAAGGTTGTTGATTTCCTAGAAGCTTATTGAATATATGCTAAGTTACTAGTTCACTCATATTAGCCCCCAGATCCATGTCCAGTTCTTACCCAATCGAGGTACCAATCCAAGTCCATTTGTTGGTGCAGACAGGGGTCTACATAGCCCACTTAGATTGAACCAAGTTCATCTGTAGCATGCCTAGGAAAACTGTCAAAATATCAAGTGGAGATTTTTTCACATACTTCCTGTTTAGCAAAGGCGTCACTTTTGATGAAGCTAAATATGTATTATTCAATAGATGTTTCTTATTGTAAATGAAACCCATGTTAAGCAGTTGATTTGCAAAGACATCCTTGGGCTTGGGATTTTCATGGTATCTTGGTCAATAAAAGCATGAAATTGTTGCACAAATCATTTTAATTAGTTTGAATTGTTGCATGAATGTTCCTTGTGGCAATTAATTGTGGAAAATTACATGGATGCCCACTTTAGGATCAAATTTTGTAGTTATATAGTCAAATTTTCACGCCTTTTATCAATTCAGAAATTGTGGATAAATGCATGCAATTTTTTCTAGCAATGAACAATAGTCAAGAATGACCTCATCTCCACATAGATTGTTAAATGTATCCTGCACTTTCCTAGATTTTTTTTGGATGTCTCATTAGGACTAGTTTCTGACTTCAAACAATATTTAGGGTAGAATATCATTTTATTAAGTATTACAATGTTAATTTATTTTGCATTCAACATTTCATCACCTTTAATGGAGTTTTGCATGGAATATTAGAAAATGCAGTGTGGAATAATTTTGATACCAATTTCTTCTGTTTCCAAATAAAATGGGCATGTGAACATAAAGTAATTATATTTTTTTTGGATTTATCCCATCTTTATCAACATAAAATACTTATATTTCTTTTGTTACCAAATAAAATGAGCATGTGAACATAAGGTACTTATATTTTGTTTTGTATTTATCCCAACTTTATCAAACTCCACTTCTTGGCCTTTGTTTCTTTCTCCTATTTTGTAGACTATAGATATTCCTATTCTTGATAGTTTGAATAAATAATGCAATAAAGATTAAATATTTTTTATTATGCTTCAACAATAGGAGTGGGTTCCTTGAATGAGAGAAAAAGTTATCCCTACGCTATGACTACATGTTTACAAATTACTTCCACTATTGTTCAAGGCCTTAGGTCTTTAGATTATTGGGATATTTTAATAATTTGATTGGATTATCCCAAGTTTGGATGGGTGATTATAGAGGGTAATTCATAGGATGTTGTGCTAATTTTCAAAATAGCTATTGGTTCTCATTTTATGTATCAGTTTCTTTTCAATGCATCAAATACTGGTTTTCATAATTAAAAAAAAAGAGTCTACCAGGAAATCTCACAATTATAACTTTAGTTTTGAAATGGACTTAGAAAAGATGGAACACACATTTGAGCAATATCATTGAAGAATGGGGTTGTTGGGAAAAATAAGATCTAGAAGCTCTAAGACTTTATAGTAGGTTATTTGTTATATCTGATTGTTTGTTTGCAATTTTTATGCATTTAATTCTTGCCTAGTTCTTCTTGTCTAAGTACGTTGCCTTGAATCTTACTCTACCTTTGCAGATGAGGCATAGTGATTTTCATAACCTTGGAGTGTGGAAGTCTTTGGGAAAAATCTTACAAAATGAAAGTGTCTTGGGTTTTACAAGTATGATACCAATCTCCTTAAGAAGCTCCATTTTGTGATATTTTCTTAAGGTTTATTGTCACTTCCAAATCACCTTTTTAATTTTTTTCTTTATAGAGTGTATTCTAATCTTCATTTTCATCTATTTTTCCATAGGAAATGGAGCTAGTGTTCTTAGAATCATTCCTTATGCGACATTGCATTTTATGACATATGAGCAATACCGCTACTAGATTATAAATAATTGTCTTGCTATGGGAACATGTCCTGTTGCAGATCTTTTAGTTGGATCAGTTGCTAGAGGTACAATAGTTTTGTGTACCTATCCTCTAGATTTAGTTCGGACCAAGTTGGCTTACCAGGTAGACCATCCTTCATCTAGAATTGGTCTTTAAGAGGCATAATATTTTAAAACCTATTTTGAGTAGAATTGCTTCCATCTCAAGTCCAAGCATGTTTATTCTAATTTGGGACAGACTTTTTTTCTAAAGGGTTAAATATTTGTCATCCTTACATCATGATGTAGCTGCTGATGAATGGTTTATTGAAAATTATAACTTTCATGATGAGGATGTGACTATGGTTTGATTTTAGGATATACCATAGTAATTATGCCAAGAGATGTTCTACAATGGGAGTTGGGGGAAAGGTGAAGGTTGAACTGTGTCGTTCTATGAGGTGGATAAACTTTTGAGCTAGTATTTTATTATGAGCTACCATTTATTCATTTTGATAGATTGCTTGTGGGTTTTATTGGGGCCCACTCCCTAAGAGAGAATGATAAAATAGGGCTAACAACCACTATACACTATAAAACTAGATAAGCTTTAAATCCTTATCAAATAATAGCCTAGCTTTCAACAACCTATTGAAGGATCATTTGAGATGAGGCTTACTTCCTTAAATGGGATTTCATATTATAGACCATCATCCAACCTCCCTTTTTATGGGATAGATCTTCCAAATCCATGACCTCATCCTCCTCTTCATAGGAGAAGCCTCATTAGTGGTATCCAAAGTCAGAGCCTTTCAATTGGACATTTGCAGAGCATAAAAATCCTTAGAATAGACCTCACTTGAAATCCCTAAAATATTTGTTTCTACTAAATCAACAATTGGAACTTTAACCTTTACCTATAAAGCATGCTTAATGGGTAGAGCTTTAATAGAAGTGGTGTCCACCTAGCCATCATCATTCTTTGTCTTGTTGTTTTCCAAACAATCTTCTAAAGAAGGGAACCTCCCCTCAAAGGAATCCCCAAAGGTTTCGATGCTTTAGCTAAAAGAGGCTTTTCTAGATGGCCATCAACAATTTGATGAAATTGTTTTGCATTCTTCCACTAGGGTGCCTTACTAGGGGTATTTTTTCCCTTGGGAAACAAATCTGATAAATAGCCAAGATCAAAACAATTTCTACATCTAAAAGCAAGCCTCTAATAGTCAAGTATTTGCTTCCAAATATTGTCTCCCACTTTCAGCCATAATCAATTTCTACCAAATATTATCTCCCACTGGAAGACATAATCAATTTCTACCAACATATGATCAAAGGTAGGATGTGAGAACTCCAAAGTCTCAAAAGAAATAAAGATTAACTTACCAAGGTTATTTCCAATGCTTTTAAGAGAAGATTCTATCCAAAAATATACAAATAGATAGGCAAGCCAACCCAAACTAGAAAAACTAAGTAAATTTCTATCAATAGATTATAATCTGGGTACCAAGGTTTAACAAAGAGAAAAGTGTTGCCTCAGATCCATGGGCCCCTGGCAAGGATAAATTCTCTATCAGCCTCCTTTTCATAATCAATATTGAAAAATCTCTGAGCATAGGGTAGCATAACAATGGAATCCATAACAAAAAGGTTTCCAAGTATAGGCCACCCATTTATGCAAATATGATATATTGGGTCAAAGATTATTAAACCTACAAATCAATCCCATCTTTGCATAATGATTTGCTTTCCAGCAATGAAATTTTCTCTGAAGCTTTTACCTACTTCCTTTTAGAACCCTGTCATCCTGTATATGAACTTTCACCATTAATTCTAACAACAACATACTTGTGCACTCCTTCCTTTGTAGATTTGGATTCTAAAGGGTGCCCTTGTAATGCATTCAATTTTCTTTTTCCTAATGCAAAAGTAAGGCAGCCATCCTTTAGTACTTCTCTTGCACCATCACCACCCCATTCAGGTTTCTAGAAAGTGAGCAGTGCTCTATTTCAACAAATGACTAGATCTTATCTCTCTATGACTACAATTATGAGTTGACATTTATTTAAACGTATTTTAATGGAAATTGATTATAAGAAAAAGTGTCCTTTTACTATATTTACAATTATGAGTTGAGCATAACCAAAACAAAATAACTAATTTCATATAACCTTCTGCTAACATTCAAAAAAACTAAATACAAAAAAAAAATTCCATTCACATGTCATACAAAAACAAATTTGAGAATAGTTTGTAATTAAAATTAATTATGGCAAGAAAAAAAGAAGTAGAAAATTTCATATTCACACTACTCTTTTAACCATCTCCAAAAGTTAAAAGTTCACACCTCTTGGTGTTTCACAGATGTTTGTATTTAAGATATGTGAACTATTCTTAGTGATAGGCTTAGAACAACCATCCATTATTTTAGGCACAACATCAAAGTTTTTAATAACAACTGTGTTTTCTTCACAAATTGCAGCATACTTACCTGCATACTCGATCACTTTTGTGGATGTTTTTCTTTTGACAAATTTTATCTTAACTTTATGTTGTGAGTTACCATATGCCTTTGATTGTTTGACAACTCCCAAATAAATTCGATTATTGCTTTAGCACTTTTCCCATCGTTCTTGGATAATTTTTTAGCAAAATATTTTAATTTTTAATTGAGTTCCTTCAAGTTTCTATCATGCATGGAAAATTCTTTATTTTGATTTTTTTCTGCGAGATCTTTTCATCTTGTTTTCCCAATTTTATTCTTAACAATAACTTTTCATTCTAAATAGAAACTCTACAATCATTTTCTTAAGAAAAAACCTTCAACTATGTCCCAAATTAAATCCCCTCAATATTAGATTGAGGATATGCAACCCTTAACTTGCATCATCTCTAAGTCTAAGATAAAACTATATCATAGAGCTTTGAATTAATAAGTTATTTTTATATACATTCTGCCATTTATTTAGTGTCTTCATTTACCCAAAAAAATAGGCATGGAGTTACTAAATAGTATATTCAAAACCAATTATTTTTCATTCTTTGTGGATTAGGCTTGGAAAGGCTTTCCAAAGATTGCTTACAACACCTAGAAGATTTTCTCTAATGGGATCATTCATAATTCCTTTTTCTTAACTTTGGAATATTTTTATTTCTGGTTACAGAAATTTGGGAACATCACCTGGGTAAGATTGGTCCCATCGATGAAGACATCCTAGTCTCTGATAGTTTATTGCACATGCATGTACACCAAGTTTTGGGTTTCCACATTGGGACTTGGGATTTTGGACTTAAACCTAAGTTTTTGGTTCTGGTACGGGTTTAGATACGGGTACGAATAAGGGTATGCCAGTACAACAATTTATTTTTTCTTTGGGTATAGGTATAGGAGTATATATATATATATAAACATAATGTCATAAGCATGTTCAAAATTATAAATTTAATTATAAGAACAGCGATATTCATCAAACATAAATGATAAACTATTAAACATGGGGCATGTATTTAGGAGAAATACTCTCTTAAATAGGGAATTTATGGTTTTCACTCCGTTATAAATCTCCTCAATCAACTTAAGGACTATACAGATTGATTATGACATTAACCTATAGGCTCCACTTCCACAATAGGGTATTGTAAAATTGAATAAGATGATATATTCATGTATGTTATTCAAATGTGTGCATATTAACTATGATTGAAGAACTCTTGAAATCCAATAGTGTAACCCTTGTCTACTGACAATGTAACAGATTCCATTTATTCCTTGTGGCCTCTGCAGAGCCCAGGACAAACCTGTAGTGGACTAGGCACTATTTTTTCTTCCTACTTTTTTAAAACTTTTTTTGCATTTTTCAGTAAATGGTACAATTATAGTTAGGGTGCAAAGGAGAATGATGTAGTAAATCCATTATGCCTGGCTTCTCCTCCTGCTTAATTCTCCATCCAACGATAGCCAATGAGCATGTGCATAAAAATAAATGTATTTTAGTCTTGGTGTTATTATTGTTGTTGTTGCTGTTGTTTTGAGTTTATATTCCATTGTTTCATTTTATTTATTTTTTTAGTGTTGGGATTTGTACAACTATTACGGGGTTTTAACCTTTATGGCTTGCCTTTTTACAAGTCTTGGGATATTATATATTGCATTTCTCTATAAAAATCACTAATTACTAACTTCACATTAATAAAAACAACACATGCTTTATTTTTTAGTATCTTAAGTGTCTACCATATTCATATCATATGATATTCTAGAATTCATTTCTATTTTTTGTCTGCAAATATGTATATATTTATTATTTTTATAAGTTTTTCATTGACATACCAAAAGAAAACCTGACAAAAAAATTACCATGCCAACAATACCCAAATCCAAACTGGTAACTTAGATTGTATGCCTTCCAAACACATCTGAATCAAATTAGCAATTATACAATTGCAGTTAACTTCCTTGGATAACCTTAATTTTCTTCCCAGGCTTGGTTAGAAAGTAAATTTCCTAGTTAACAAAGAAAGATAGCAGAATAACAGTTTGTATCACCTTATAGCATAATATACAATGAAAAAAGTACTCTTTGGATTTGAAGTAAAATTTAGAAAATAAGAAATTAATCAAATAAATTAAAATGCCAGTCAAATTAGATACCTGCAACAAATGTTTATGCTAGCAAGATAAAAGGAGAAACCTTACTCTTTTTGAAATCCTGCACTTGCACAAAAACTCTAAAATATCAGAATTTGTGACCAGTCCAATAGCCATGAGACTAAAGTTTAAGAAGGACAGCTACATTAGCTCATGCAATTCATAGTAAAAGACCATATATTGCAAATAAAATAATTGCAGATCTTCCAAACCCAGAATAAAGTAATCTAGTAATATGGCAGAGCAATTTCCATAATGATGATATAGGTTCAAACCCTAGAAGGTATTCTCTTCATATTAATGTAGTTGTAGTAAGGCAGATGAGCACATATAAAGCTATGTGAATTTTTCATTAGATGGAAAGAAGGGTTGTAATATGCATTCTATGAAGTATTGAACTAAAATTTCTTAAGACTACTATTTTCATTTTGATATCCTTCAAACAATTGACTAACTAATATCATAGCCATAATATGCATAGCTAATTTCTACTTGTAGAATTTAGATGTGAAAGGATTGTGTTAGTTTCATATGCACACATTCAATGAGTGAAACGAATGCACCCAACCATACTAGGCAACTTTGTAGTGCTAAATCTTATTTTCTTAAGTTTTTTCTTTTTTTCTATTTTTTATTGGAGCATTAATGCTTGTATGATCTGAAATAAATTGGTAATTCATGGGATAATACATAGGTTGAGGAACTCAATTTATTATATGCAACAAGTGAACAAAACTATGTTGAAACAAATAGGATTGTCAATTGCTTAACAACGTGAACAAATTAGATTGTTATTTCAATTGAAAGCTTATACAGAATGGATGACCTCTTTAAGAGGTGTTTGGCTCTAATTTGATTACATGTCTTGAATATAGCTAATATATAGCTTTACAACAAGGAAAGAAAAATCTTAAAACTTAGTAAAACTAGTAAATTGTTGTTTATGGTGAGATTATTTATAATTTGACAATCAAATAATATTTCTTGTTTGAAAAGAACTAGTCATATGTACTTTAAGAGATTTGTAATTTAATGTTAACATAGTGAAAATACACTAGAAATGTATGGTTAATGTTTATATTTAGTTATTATTTGTTAGATTACACTTGGTTAAACTGATATCATTTTTTTTACATGAAAGGTATTCCATAGTTAAGTTTTTATTAAATCCACTTCAAACAATTATATTATCTTTTAGTATTATTTTGATAATCTTGATTTTGGGGTTGTATAGTTATCTCTTTATTTAGTTGATAGGTTCTATTTATCTAAATAACCTTCACGATATTTGATCAATATTGTTTTCATATCATCATTCCTTACATGCCAAGTTAGTATTGGGAATAATCATTTTATTCTATTTTATTTTTCTTCTTGTTAATGTCATACCGCGATCCTTGTTCTCTTGATGAACATTGTCCATAGAGTCAAACTATTGAAGCCAAAATTCAAAGGTTTTACAAATGAATGAAGATTATTTTACTTGTCAACTGTTGTTTTGGGTAGTCTAGTAAGCTGAGTTGCAGAGAAAACTACTCATGCATGGTTAAACATTTTGTAATACTATTTTTGGGTTTTGTCCTCCATTCTCCCAACATTCTAGAAAATTTTGAATTTTGAAATTTGGCTTAGTAACATGAAAGTCACGATCATTTAAAATCTGCTCTATTTTGTTGCAATTCAGCTGTTTGAATAGTTACAATTTTGATTTCATAGAATTTATTTGACTTCAATATTGTTTAGCATATGGTGGACCTTCATAGTGTTAATTCTTAGAGCTCATGTTCTATAGCATATTAGAAAGAGATAAACATATTTATAATGTATTCCTTATTGTCTCCATATTAAGATATTTCATTATATGAGTATTATGTTTTATTTATTCAATTTGTAATATTCACGAATGGGTTTTTTCAAATCATCATAATGATTAAGAGTTGTCATTATGCTCATTTTTAGGATTAATAGCAAGGAAATATGCTTTTAAGATGTTATGTTCATGATAGATATTTAACAAATGGAAGAAATTTTAACTAATAATGACCCATGGAAGTCATTATCTTGATGCAAGTCATTAATCTTTCTAGGATATGAACATGGTAGAAAATATAAAATCTCCTTAATGCTTTGGTACTTTAGTATAGACCCATGGAATTATTTCAAATTTAAGGTTATTGTTTAGACTAACCATGGATGCACTTTCTTTGATTACATTTAGATTGGTTTTAGTGATTGTAGCATTGCGGGACTCTTTTTTTCCTTGTGTAGGAGGGAAACGGGTATGATAAGTGCTTCTGGAGGTAAGGTATGGGCTGGTGGAGGTGGCGGTAGAGTTTCCATAAAGAGCTATAGTAGGAAAGTGAGTTTGAATATCTTTGTGCATGGTTAGTTTCTTGTCCTTTTCTGTTTTCAAAGAAAAAAAATTGTTACTTGAGAAAAATAATTGAGTTGTTCTAATTGAAAATACTTTGAGTCTAATTGAAAATACTAACTTTGAGTCTTTTGGTTAAACATAAACTCATGCATCACATATTATTGGCTATTATTTTCTAGGTTATTGTATGGGTATATTTTACTATGTATCAAGTTACCTTTGGAATGAAAAATAAAGTATATCTATGGGTTTAAGAGTCTTTTACAAGCTAGATACATGGAACTTCTATATGATAGGCATCTTTGTATGTGAAGTGTAGTCTTCCTTTTTCCATTCACTTAGAGGGTTTTATATGAAACTTTCAAACTTAGTTTCTTGCAGCACATTCAAAACCAGAGAATTCTAAAAAGAACAACTTTGATCCACTTGTGTGCATAATGGCATATATGATTCACAATCCAAGTCATCTGTTTTAGTTATTAGTTTTTAGATTCCCTATAAACTGTTTCCTTTCCAAATTTTATAGGGAAAAAGTTACCTTGAGGGAAGTGGTATTTTTGCTTTATCGAGGCGGATTTTAATGATCTTTAGTTAAGCATAGAACAACTCACCAACCTATAAAAAAATGACACAACAACTATGATAACCTCAGTATACAGAAGGTTCTAAATGATCTTATGTACATGTTTTTAATTTGACAACACAAGTTCTATAATTAATACTTAGTTTTTATTGTCATTCTCAACTTTTTAACTTCTTATACATATTCTTAATCCTTCATTTTTATTTTTGAATGGTAAGCATCTATTAGAATGTGAATGAATAGGTAATGATCAAATCATGAATATATTCATTAACTTAGTTATTGAACCTGCCTCTTGCAATCTGTATTTTCAGCAACCACATTTGCAATAAATTGAATTCAAACAGCACACAGTCTTTTTGTAAGCTGATTTGATAGTTTGGGAACATGAATATAAACACAAGTTGTTTGTGTACTCTATATAGCAATATTTTAACTAGACTCTATTATTCAGAGAATATATTTTAGTGATATACATGAGTAGCTTGCTGAAATTAACAAACATGTGGGATTCCAAAAATTCTACGTGTTTCTTGTCCTAAGCCACCATAAATAGTTTTTCATGATGTTTTCTTCCCTAATGAAAATAGATGTTTGTGAATGAAATATATTGCACCTTATTATGTGAGGACATGTATCTAGATGGGTACAAAATATGTCACAATGACTATTACTATCATGGGATCTTTGGATCATAAACCTCACAATCCGATTTTTAAATATAATATTTGATGTTAGAGATGCCATCTATTTTTTAAACTAACTATTCTTCACTTTTTTGTCTCTTATTTTCTTTCTATCAAAGTATTGTCTTTCTAATCTAGTAATAGTATATTTCTAAATTTATGCTTGTGAATGTAGTTCAGGAAGTGTTCTTGTTTAGTATTTACTTTTGTTGTTGTTAGCATATGAAGTTTTTTGTCCTTTATGATTCTGTGGGGATTCTAACTTGGTTCACACGATTTTTATTTTGGACCAGGTGGACAAAAGTGAGGCTATACAAAAAATGCAAGTGCCAACTGCAGCTGAATGTGTTTAGCATCCTTTCTTCCAGGTTTTTTTTTTTTTTTTTTTAATTTCAGTACTATGTAGTTCTATATTTTTCTTGTTTCTATTTTATGACTACATGGTAAATGGAAGTATCTGGGACATCCTACATGGTGAGAAAATGATGTTATGTAGAAACATGATATATTTATGAAATATGAGTCCAATCAATATTTCTACCATCTGATCAAAATAGATTGGGGAGAACTTAACAAACATTTTAAATTTTTGTGTAGGAACATCAAAGAAGGTTAAATTAGATTGGGATACTCATCTAAAGATAACCTATGGTGCTACAAAAGGATTATCATATCTTCATCATGACTGTAACCAATGCATTGTTCATAGGGATATAAAGATATCTAACATTCTTTTAGATGACAACTTCGAAGCACATTTGTCAGAATTTGGCATTTCCAAGTGCATTTCCTCAGCCAAAACTCACACCTCCACCTATGTTATGGGTACTATTGGTTATATTGACCTTGAATATGCAAGAACCTTAAGGATTAATGAGAAATCTATTGTTTATAGCTATGGTATTGTTCTTCTGGAGTTGCTGATAGACAGGAAAGTTGTGGAAAATGACTCAAATTTACTTCAATTGGTAGGATTTGTGATTGGTGATAAAGAAACTAGAAAGATATGAAGATGAAGAGGTAAATGATCAAATTTTTTAAGGGATAGTTCAATGGTAAGAGAAATAATGAAGTAACAATTAACATGGTCATAAGATGATAGTAATTAGAATGAGGGCAGCCTACAGATGATTGGAGCTTTATCACAATCATAGAATGAAAGTTCCTTTGCAAAGATGTATCATGTACTTATGCATTACAAGGTTAAGAGACTATAGGTTATGATATAAAAGAATAGTCATGCACAAATGACAGTTAGAGGATCAAGAGGCATTATAAGGGTAAGGGACTGTAGGTTATGAGATAAAAGAATAGTCATGTTCTTATTCTTTTGTAAGCTGTTGAACAACATAAAGGCAAGATTTTGGAGTAGATTTCAGCTAGTTTTTTTCTCTCTCAGCAATGTATTGTAATCTTTCAAGTTATTTCATTTTGAGACAACAAATTGTAACTCCATTTTCAAGCTTACACAGTTGTATGTAACATCCTTTTTATTAATAAAATAAGCTACTTTTACCTTCTCATTGTTGTTTTATTGTGCAAATTTTTTAGATAGTTGACAAGTGATCCTTTTGATTAATAAAATAACCAAATGATGACAATTAAAAATACACTAGATATACTACTAAATCATTGACTACATGACTAAATTAATGACTAAATATATGACTAAATATATGATTAAAGTAATGACTAAATTAGTGACTAAATATATGACTAAATTAATGACTAAATATATGACTAAAGTAATGACTAAATTAATGACTAAATATATGACTAAATATATGACTAAACGACTATACCGTGACTAAATAAATGGCCTGTTAACAACAATTAGTGACTAAATTAATGACTAAATATATGACTAAATAAATCACTACCATGACTAAATAAATGACCAGTTAACAACAATCAATGACTAAATCAATGACTAAATCAATGACTAAATCAATGACTAAATCAATGACTAAATCAATGACAAATCAATGACTAAATCAATGACTAGATAAATGATTAAAATAGTTTAGTCATAAATTTGGTCGTGTTATAAATGACCGGCAATAAACTACTAATGGTCACATGACCAAAATTGGTCATTTAAATGCAATTTTTAGTAGTTTATTTAGTCATATATTGTTGTTTTTGTACTAGTGATTACAAATAGGACCCAAAACTTTGGATGTAACATTTTCTATTATTTCACAATCAGACCAAATTCGTTTGCGGTTAGGCCACTGCTGGCTACACTCAATGAAAGAGGTCCCTTATGTTGTTCATAAGTGTTTGAAATTTCCACATGGCAATGAAATATTTACCATACACCATAGTGGCCTTAATCCATTATCTTCTAAGGGTAATTTATCCTTAGAAGTTTTTTGGCCTGGACCTATAGAACCCATTACTCCTCATAAAGACTTATTTTTCATACCCTATCAAAAGTTCAAAGCCAAATAGATAGCCAAGTTGTCTCTTTGTAACCAATCCCCATCCACTTCCACTCCTCCCATCATAGATAAAATGATGCTTCCACCCAAACCTGAACACGAATAGGCAATGCAACTTCCTCAACAACCAAAAACAAACACTTACCCTTCATCATCGAAATGACATATAGAAAGTGACACCAATCCTGTCTTGACTCCTCAAATTAAACAAGTGTACAAAGCTAAAGAGAAAGTGATTGACCCATCCTCTTTAGTTTCTTTTGTTCTTCCCTCTCCAAAAGAAAAGGAACCTATGATGACTCAATGTGCTCTTACACCTCAGTTCAACATCAAAACAAAATTAAATGAAACTGTCATGCTAGGGAACGTAGGCATCATCATCTTCTCCTTGCTCATCAATCCCGCATGGAAGAAAATAAAGAAAACCAGTGTTCACCTTTGATAGAAGTAATAGATGACCACCCTCCTTCTCCTGACCCACCACAAGATAGTCTAGTGCAACCTTCACAACAAAATGAACCAATCTAATAGCCACAAATTTTGATACATCTTTTTTTGGAAATCACCCTTTTTCCTCCTGTTGTTATCAATTTTGATGATGATGGTGATGATGCAGAGATCACAAAATAGATGAAGAAGTGCATAATGGTCTAAACTCTTTATTCTCATCTACCATGAGCTTAAATGAAAAATATTCTCAACCAATTGAAGAACTTGGTACATCTCATTCAACACTTGCAATTCTTCCTTTGGATAGTCAACTGCCCTCACAATACACCAAACATGATTGGGAGGTGGATGAATTGTTAGATGGTTGAATTGCATTAACCTTGCTATCCTTTTGAATTTTTCTTTTATTTGATCTTTCTTTTGCAATTTTATATTTGTATCGTGTTCCCCCGTAATGTACATTTGATGTTCCTTTGTTGGAAATACAAGGGAAAACAATTGAGAGGGGGGGTGAATCAGTTGTCATATAAATTCAAAACTTATTCAACTTATTAACCTTATTCTCTGATGTAATTATTAACCATGAAAACATAAATCATCAACACACCAGAAACACACATAACACCAAGATTTTTTATGTGGAAACCCTGTTAGGGGAAAAACCATAGTGGACGTTAGTCCACAAGATTATACCTTGTTAAAACTATAATGAAAATGAAATATGGGGAATGCACATGCATTTAGGCAACTTTCCTAGAGATCACTACTCAATTACAAAGGAAGACACACTATCTTACAAAGAGATTTGGATTAAATCCATCTGGATTTTGACCTAAGAAAATAGTATCTACTAATGCTTGATTACAGTTCCAATTAAGCACATGAACACTTCTTCACTCTTCTTCACTCTTCTTCACACTTCTTCACAATTCTTCACTCTGCTTTTCCTTCGAATGATTTAAAACATTATTCACACACACAAACATAAGCACGCCTTTTTCACACTTAAATTTGAATAAACAATCTCTCTTATATATCCGCAACATGAAATTTCATCGCTACAAGTCGGCCACAAAGAAATAATAAAATGAATATAAATCGTCAACCTAAAACATTAAAGATTATCAATGTGAATCAACCAAGGTCAGCCACAACTTAGTGAGGACCCAAATCAACATCTCCAACATGAAGAAACTTCAATTAATTTCTCCTTAAAGATCCACAACACACTACAAAAACTATATCGACCAAGAACAAGAAAAAAATGAACACGCAAGACAAAATCACCAACCACGATCACAACGATCAATGAAGACATACAAAAAATATAGAGAATGATCTAGAAACATCCACAAGCATCACGAATCACAAAAGAAGCATCTGAAGCAACTGAACTAACTAAAATAGCATCATCTTCAATCAAGAACACCAATTGAAGAAACATAAAAAATGTCTAAAAGGAAATATTCATAACTCGATCAAATCTTCATGAGGATCTCTAAAACTTGACATGGATAAATTAGATACACTCATAAACAAAATCTTTTAGTCCACATTCTCTCATCAACAATGTACAAAAATAACTACCATACTAAACTTCACTTCACCACTGACAACCCAGAACTAATTTATTATAATTTTCTCAATATCCTCAACATATACAACTTCAAATACATTTATGCTAATATTGTTGACATAAATGACAACCACATATCATCAATACAACCACAACATCCAACAATCTCCCCCTTTGGAATTGATGGCAACACATGATGTTAAAAACATCATCAACACAACTAACTCCTGCTTAGGTTTTGACTCATCTTCTCCTCAACACTTTCACATACTCTTTCTCCCCATAAGGCTCTTCTCCTCAGATAATCACCAACTTTTCACATGACTCTTCTCCCCCTTTGACATCAATGAAAAATTTCTCTAAGCTTTGAACCACATATCTAAATTTCTAAACATCTGACTACTCCCCCTAAGTAGTAGCCACGACAACATCAATCCGAGACAAGATATGACTGTGAAATGCATGGGCTGATGCAATGCAATGCATCCTTAGTTTTGATTAGGAGGGGTAATCACCCCTAACTTCCCTCTGAGATACTCAAAAGTATCCTTAGGTAACAACTTGGTAAAGATGTCTGCAATCTACGCCTTAGTAGGCATATACTCTAATTTGACTTCCTTTTCACTTACCTCTCCCTTAAAACATGAAACTTGATAGATATATGCTTTATTTTTTAATGCAACACCATATTCTTGGAGATTTTAATAGCACTTGAGTTATCACAAAATTTAGCAATAGGCTCATCATATATAATTATGATATCCTGCAACATTTGTTTCATCCACAAGACTTGAGCATAATTATTAGCAGTAGCAATGCATTTGTTCTCTGTAATAGACAAGGAAATGACATTCTACTTCTTGCTTAGCCATGAAATTAGCTTCTTACCCAAGAAAAATGCTCCACCACTAGTACTTTTTTTTCATTCACATCTCCTACCCAGTTAGCATCAGTAAAGGCACTCAAAGTAAGATCATCATCTTTAGGATACCATAGACCAAGATCAATAGTTCCCTTCAAGTATCTAAAAAATTCTTTTCACAATAGTCACATGAGATTCTTTCATGTTAGCTTGAAATCTTGCAACAATACATACAACATTCATGATATCCGACCTATTTTAAGTTAAGTACAACAATCCACCAATCATTGATTTGTATCTTGTTTGATTTTCTTTTGGAGAATCATCCTTTGTTGTCAACTTGCTTCTGGTCACCATGGGTATACCAACTGGCTTTGAATCCTACATACTAAACTTCTTCAGCAATTCCTTCACATACTTGGACTGAGATATGAAAATCCCTTTATTTAATTGAGTAATTTGCAATCCCAAAATGAATTTCATCTCACCAATCATAGACATCTCAAATTCATTATGCATATCATTAGAAAAATTCATGTGCAAAGCATCATCTCCTCTAAAAATAATATCATCAACAAAGACTTCAACAATCAAATCTTTATCATCATTCTTGAAATACATATTACTATCAACAGTACCTTTGTTGAATCCAAGCTTCAGCAAATACTTGTCCAATTTTTCATACCATGCTCTAGGGGCTTGCTTGAGTCCATACAATGCTTTCTTCAACCAACACACCATATCTTCTTTATTAGTCAACTGGAATCCATTAGGTTGCTCAACATACACTTCTTCCAATTCACCATTTAGAAAAGCTGATTTTACATCCATCTGATAAAATTTGTAGTTCTTGTGAGCAGCATAGGAAAGAAATAATCTTATAGCTTCAATTCTAGCAACAGGGGAAAATGTCTCTTCAAAATCAATTCCTTCCATTTGTGAATATCATTTACATACCAGTCTTGCTTTATTTCTAACCACTTCACCTTTCTCATTCAGTTTGTTTCTAAAGACCCATTTGGTTCCAATCACATTCTTATCCTTAGGTTTGGGAACAAGAATCCATGTATCATTCTTTTCAATATGTTTTAACTCTTCTTTCATTGCTTCAATCCAATTCTCAGCTTTACATGCTTCATTCACACTAGTAGGCTCAGTCTTTGAAATCGAGCAATACTCTTCTGCAATCTTTCTCCTAGCCTGGACACCTTTGTTCTTATCACCTATAATCTGATCTTCTAAATGATTCAATCTTACATACCTCAGAGTCTTCTTAGGATTTCTTCAACTTTAGGATCTTCTAATCTTTCTTCTACTCTTTAACAAATTTCTCCCTCTTCTTCATTTTCTTTATTTATCGGATTGATTTTCACTTGATTTTTAGTCTGAACTTGCTTTCCTTTTTTTGTACTGTCATCTTGATCATCAGATTCATATCCACAGGTTCTTGATAGTGTACCAAATTCTTCATCAACCTTAACATTTTCACTTTCAACCATTTTCTTCAATCTTTTAATGTAAAACCGGTAGGCCTTACTTTTAGTAGTATAACCCAGAAAGATACCTTCATCACTCCTAGCATCAAACTTTCCTATGTCTTCAACTCTCTTAATATAAAATATGCTTCCAAATATCTTGAAGTATTTAATAGTAGGATTTTGACCAATCCATAGCTCAAAAGGGGTCTTACCAATATCACCTTTGATTTGTACCCAGTTGAGTGTGTACATAGAAGTACTCACAACTTCTCTCCAATAGATATGAGGAACATTTCCTTCCAACTTCATAGTTCTAGAAACATCTTCAATTGTTTTGTTCTTCCTTTCCACAACTCCATTTTGTTGACGGGTCTATAGTGCAAGTAATTGTCTCTTTATTCCATGTTCTCCACAAAAAGTATTAAATTCACCGAAAGTGAATTCATCACCTCTATCTGATCTCAGACATTTAATCTTCAAACTTGCCTCTGTCTCAACCATATCTTTAAATATCATGAACTTTTCTAATGCTTCAGATTTCCCCATTAAGAAAGTAACCCATACCATTCTAGAATAATCATCAATGAATAACATGAAATAACTGTAACCTTGTAAACTTTTGACCTTAGAGGGACCACACATATTAGTATGTGCAAGCTCTAACAAATCATTTGAACAATGCTTTTTACTTCTAAATGAAATCCTAGTTTTTCTTTCCTAGTTGACATTCCTTGCATATTGCATTGGTAGGTTTCACCAACTTAGGTAGATCTCTCACAACCTTAGTGGAACTTATCTTGACAATATTATCAAATTTAACATGACACAACTTCCTATGCCATAACCAACTCTCATCAACTTGAGAAATCAAACAACTCTTACTAGCAGCACTCAAGTGAAAGATATTACCTTTTTTTTTGTACCTAATGCAATTTCATTTCCAAACTCAATATTCTGCACTTTCCATCCTTTAACTAAAGATTGTATCATTTATCAACCATTTTAACAACACTCAAAATATTATGCTTCAAGCCTTTCACATACAGAACATCATCAATATTAAGCTTACCATCAAGACAAATGCAACCTCTTCCATGAATCACACTAGCTGTATTATCACCAAATCTCACAACACCACCATTATACTTTTCCAAGCTTACAAACTTAATTTTTTATCCTGTCATATGATGTGAAAATCCTATTGGCAGAACAAGGACACACAACTAAGATGGGGGGGTGAATTAGTTGTGACATAAACTAAAACTTTTCTTACTTAACTTAACTTAATCTCAAATTTGATGAATAAGCAAATAAACACAAACAATTAACGCATCAATGAGATAGATAACACCAAGATTTTTACATGGAAACCCTATTAGGGGAAAAACTATGGTGGATGTCAGTCCACAAGATTATACCCTATTAAAATTATAATGAGAAATAATAAGGGAAATGCACATGCATTCAACCACACTACCAAGAGCTCACTGCTCAAATACAGAAGAGGACTCGTTGTCTAACAATACAGAAATATGGATTAGATCCACAGAGTATGAATTGAAAGAATAGCTTCTACACAAGCTTGATTACAGTTCCACTTAAGCACAAAAAACCTTCTTCACTCTTCTCTCAATCTTCTTCACACTTTGCTCTGCTATGAAATGATCAAAACTTAGTTGGCCAGGAAAATAAAATAAAATTCCAATGTTGGCCCAATTTTACAAATAAATTTTTAATGCATATCCACCAAGATTGACCAAAACATAGTGGAGACCCAAATTGACATCTCCAACACAAAAAGGATTTAATTAAATTCACCACGAAGATCCACAACATACTATCACCAAAATGTCAGCCAAGGACATGAAAAACCAAACATGCACAGGAAAAGATCTTCAACCACAAGCTCTCTAAATAATGTGGATGTACCACAAAGATAGAGAATGGTCTAGGGACATCTGAGAACACCAAGAAACAACAAAGAAGCATCCACAACAATTGAGATTAACAAAATTACACAAACTTCATTCAGGATCACTGAAAGAGACCACAAAAATAATGCCAGACCACAACACAATCAAAACTTCATTGCAAACCTTTAAAACTTCTAGTAGATGATCTAGAAACACTCAACAATAAACCCTTTAATCCACACCAGCTAATCTTCAATGTAAAGAACAAAATTCCTTCTTGACCTGCATAGTTCCATATCAATGACAACCACATATCAAAAACCATATCCTCAACATCCAACAATCTCCCCCTTTGGCATTGACGGCAACACATGATGTAAAAAATACCATCAACCCAACATACTAACTCTTCTTCTCAACTGCGCTTCTCACCACAAGGCTCTTCTCCTTAGAAATATTTTTCACATTGCACTTCTCCCCCTTAGACATCAATGGCAAAGGTAACCATGAACTTTCCAAATAAACTCTCTGAGCCACATATCTGCACATCTAACTACTCCCCCTGAGTAGCAGCCATGAAAATATCAATCCATATCAGAATGTAGCAATATAACTCATAGATTGATGCAATTAAATGCATCTTTAGTTCTTATCTAGAGGGGTAATCACCCCTAGCATTCCTCTGAGATACTCAAAAGTATCCTTTAGAAATGACTTGGTAAATATATCTGCAATTTTTTCTTTGGTAGACACATATTCCAATCTAACTTCTTTCTCATTCACTTTCTCCCTAAAGAAATGAAGCTTGATTGATATATTTTTAGTCTTGGAATGTAGTACAAGATTCTTTGAAATATTTATTGCACTTGAATTGTCACAGTATATGGCAATAGGTTCTTCATATACCACCCTGCTATCTTTCAACATCTATTTCATCCATATCACTTGAGTATAGTTATTTGTAGAAATAATGTATTATGCTTTAGTAGTAGATAGAAAAAATGGAATTCTTCTTTTTTTCTCAACCAGGACACCAACTTCTTCCCTAGGAAGAAAGCACCACCACTAGTACTTTTCCTGTCATCAACATCTCCATCCCAGTCTGCATCAGTATATGCACTCAAAGTGAGATCACCATCCTTTGGATACCAAAGTCCAAATTCAACTATTCCTTTCAGATATTTGAAGATTCTCTTGACAACAGTCACATGTGATTCTTTTGGATCAGCCTAAAATCTAGCAACCATACATACAACATTCATAATGTTTGGTCTAGTCTGAGTTAAATAGAGCAATCCACCAATCATTGACCTGTATCTAGTTTGATTTGCCTTAGGAGAATCATCATTTTGTGTCAACTTACATCTAGTTACCATGGGAGTACCAATAGGTTTTGAATCATCCATTCCAAACTTCTTCAGCAATTCTCTCACATATTTGGACTGAGATATGAAGATTCCTTTGTCTAGAGCTAAGTAACTTGCAATCCTGGAAATAAATTCATCTCTCCAATCATACTCATTTCAAACTCATCCTTCATCTCATCAACAAACTTCATACATAGATTGTCATCTCCTCCAAAAATGATGTCATCAACAAAAACTTTTATATTAACTCCTTATCATGATCTAATTTGAAGTACAAGTTGCTATCAGCAGTACCTTTAAAGTGAATCTGAGCTTCAGTAAATATTTGTCCAATCTAGTGTACCAAGCTCTAGGGGCTTACTTAAGTCCATATAGAGCTTTATTTAATCAAAAAACCATATCTTCCTTATCAGTTAGCCAAAATCAATCCAGCTATTCAATGTATACTTCTTCTTCTAGTTCTCCATTCCAAAATCCTAACTTCACATCCATCTAATAGACTTTGTAATCATTATATGCAGCATACGCAAGAAATAATCTAACAACTTCAATTCTAGCAACAGGAGCAAAGGTTTCTTCAAAATCAATACCTTCCATTTGAGAATACCCTTTACATACTAGTCTTGCTTTATTCTGGACCACTTCACCTTGTTCATTCATCTTGTTCCTAAACACCCATTTAGTACCAATCACATTTTTTTCTTGAGGCCCAGAAACTAGTATCCATGTGTCATTCTTTTCTATTTGTGTCATCTCGTCCTTCATAGCTTCCAACTAGTGTTCATCTTGATAGGTTTTAGTGACATTTTTAGATTCAATCTTGTAAATCAGACAATATTCTTTTGCAATATTTCTTCTAGTCTTCACTCCTTTATTCTTATCTCTTATGATTTTATTTTCAGAATGATTTATCCTTACATACCTTGGAGTTTTGAGACATTCTTGATCTTCTGATTCTTTTGATTTCTCTTTTACACTTGCACTTGTTTGTGCTTCTTGACTAACTCCATTTACTAGAACAAATTGAGGTTGCTTAACTAGAACATATGGAATAATCTGAAGTAGATTTTGTGTTTGATAATTATTCCCTTTGCAAGTATTATCATCATCTAATTCATTTTCTCAATATTTGGACAATTTGATAGAGTCCTCATCAACTCTAACATTTGCACTTTCAACTATCTTTCTCAGTATTTTGTTATAGCACTAGTATTCCTTGCTTTTATTGGAGTAACCTAGGAAAATCCCTTCATCACTTCTTGATATAACACCTACTTCCAAAGATCTTGAAATATTTAACAGTGGGCTTGTAACCAAACCATAACTCAAAAGGGGTCTTGCCAGAGTTACCATTAACATTTACCCGGTTCAAAGTATACACAGAAGTGCTTACCACTTCACTCCAATACATATGAGATACATTTCCTTCCATCATCATTGTTTTGGTAGCATCCAAAAAAATTCTATTCTTTCTCTCTGCAACTCCATTTTCTTGAGGGGTTCGGGGAGCATATAACTGTCTTTTAATTCCATGCTCTTCACAGAAAAAATTGAACTCCCTATAGGTGAACTCACCACCTCTGTCAGATCTTAGGAACTTGATTTTTAGACCTTTCTCATTCTCTACCATAGCCTTAAGACTTTTGAACTTTTCAAATGCTTCACATTTTTCTCTCAAGAAAGAAACCCATATCATTCTAGAGTAATAATCAATAATCAACATAAAGTACCTTTCTCCATGAATACTTCTGACTCTGGAGGGACCACAAAGGTCAGTATGTAGCAGCTCTAGTAAATTATTTGAATGAAATTATTTTCTCTAGAAAGAGACTCTAGTTTGTTTACCCATCTAACATTCCTTGCAGATTGTGTTAGAAGGATTTACTAACCTAGGTAGATCTCTTACTACTTGAGTAGAACTTATCTTGATAATGTTGTAAAAATTTAAATGATACAATCTCCTATTCCATAGCTAGCTTTCATCTACTTGAGCAATTAAACAACTCCCACTAGCAATAGTCAACTAAAAGATATTACCTTTTGTCTATTTACCAGTAGCAATCATATTCCTAGAACTTCCCCATATCTTGCATCTTCCATTTTTGAATTGAAGATCATATCCCTTGTGCACCATCTATCCTACACTCAACAAGTTGTGCTTCAAACCTTGAACATACAGAACATCATCAATGTTATCCTACCACCAAGGAAATAGATCCTCTACCAAAAATCACACCAGCATTGTTATCTCCAAATCTTACAACCCCACCGTCATAATTCTCTAGAATCACAAATTTGCTTTTATCACCAGTCATATGATGTGAGCATCCACTATCAATGACCCACTCATCTTTTTCTTCAACTCAGGTTGCAAGAGCCTTTTCATCTTTAGCAGATTTAGTAGTCATAGAATTATCTTCAATGGTAGCAATGAAAACCCATTCATCTTAATTTCCATTATCTTTATCAGACTCATCATCAGTCATTACTTCTTCAGCAAAGTAACATCTCTTTTGGAATCTAGACTTCTTAGGACTAGATCTAGGAACTCTTTTAGGGAACCTTGATGCAAAATGACCTATTTTACTACAAGAGAAACATTTAATAGACAATACATCTTCATACTTGCCTTTTCCTCTGCCTTCTTGTTTTGCAATCAACACTTCCAATTCTTCTACCTCTCTTTCTTTATCTTCAAGTTGTTTCAGTTCTTCATCATACTTGGATACTTTTCTGGAACACTCTCCCAGACCATATCTTTTCCTACTACTACCGAATACTATAGCCCTTAATGTTGATTCAGTATTTGGTGCAGATTCACTAAATTCACTTATTTCAAAAGCAACAAGCTTGCCAACTAGCGTGTCTCTTGATATCTTTGTTACTAATCTGATTTCTTCAATAGCACGAGCTTTCACTTTGTAGAATGTAGGAAAGGATTTTTGTATCTTATCCACAATTTAATCTTCATCCAAAAAACCACCGGCACATCTAATACCCATCACTATCTCATCTAATCTCTACATAAAAGAAGTGATGTTTTCATCTTCACCCATCTTCAAATTCTCATACTTTCCTTTCAAGCTTTGCAGCTTAGTCATCTTCACCTGAGCATCTCCTTCATACAAAGTTTCTAGCTTCATCCAAATCTCATGAGCTATCTGCAACCCTATCACATTAGCCATTTTTGAATCTGTCAAAGCACTCACCAAAGCTTCAATAGCCCTAATATTATTTTCAGCATCTTTGATCTCATCAGTAGTGGAGGGATCATTTTGAGGAATAACATATGGATCTTTTTTAATCTTCTAGAAAGCTTCACCAATACATCCTAGATGACATTGCATCCTAACTTTCCATAGTGAGTAGTTAGTGCCATCAAATATCAGACTGTCCTTCTTGAATGTTGCCATCCCAGATCACCTCAATCTTTTAGACTTCTTCAGAGGAACCTACTGTGATATCAATTGTTGGAAGAACAAGGACACACAACTAAGAGGGGGGTGAATCAGTTGTGACAAAAACATATTTTTTTCTTAACTTAACTTAATCTTAGATCTGGTGAATACACAATTAACCACAAATAATTAACACATCAGTGAGATAGATAACACCAAGATTTTTATGTGGAAACCCTATTAGGGGAAAAACCATGGTGGATGTCAATCCACAAGATTATACCCTGTTAATAGTATAATGAGAAATAATAAGGGAAATGCACATGCATTCAGGCACACTACCTAGGGCTCACTGCTCAAATACAGAAGAGGACTCACTATCCAACAATACAAAAATATGGATCAGATCCACATAGTATGAACTAAAAGAATAGCTTCAACACAAGCCTAATTATAGTTCCACTTAAGTACAAAAAACCTTCTTCACTCTTCTCTCAATCTTCTTCACACTTTTCTCTACTATGGAATGATTAGAACACTATTCACACATTAACACTTTCTCTGGAATACATTTGAACTTATGAACACACTAACTTTGCTTAAAAAATCACTCTTATATATCCGCTACATGAGATTTCATCACAACTTAGTTGGCCAGGAAAATAAAACATATTTGCAATGTCGGCTCAATTTTACAAATAAATTTTTAATGTGTATCCACCAAGGTTAGCCAAAACATAGTGGAGACCCAAATTGACATATCCAACACAAAAATTCCTTTAATTAAATTCACCACGAAGATCCACAACACGCTATTACCAACATGTCGGCCAGGGACATGAAAAATTGAACATGCGTAGGAAAAAATATTCAACCACAAGCTCTCTGAATAATGTGGATGTACCACAAAGATAGAGAATGATCTAGGGACATATGAGAACACCAAGAAACAATAGAGAAGCATCTGCAACAATTGAGATTAATAGAATTACCCAAACTTCATTCAGGAACACTGATAGAGACCACAAAAACACTGTCAGACCACAACACAATCAAAACTTCACACAGACCTCTGAAACTTCCAGTAGATGATCTAGAAACACTCAAAAATAAACCCTTTAATCCACACCAGCTAATCTTCAATGTACAGAAAAAAAACTCCTTCTTGACCTGCACAGTTCCACTGGGAACCTAGAACACTTCCTTTTACAATTTTCTCAATATCCTCGACATATACAACCTTTCATATACCAAATGGTAATAGTATTGACATCAATGACAAGCACATATCAACAACCATATCCTCAACATCCAACAAATCCACTGTCAATTAGCCATTCATCTTTTTCTTCAACTCAAGCAGCTAGGGCTTTCTCCACATTTGTACAACCAGAAAATTCAATAGATACAAGATTTTTTTCCTTGATAGCAATAAATACCCATTCTGTTGGATTCAAGCAACACTTAGAGGGGGGATGAATCAGTGTTGAGCAATTTTAAATTTTATTAATCTATCCTTTTAAGTATTTAAACCATTCAATCAAAATAAAGATGCATGAACATGAAACAATAAGAAACAACACCATAACACAAGGATTTTTACGTGGAAACCCGATTAGGGGAAAAACCACGGTGGAGGTCAATCCACAATTTGAGTACTCAAAATATAGTGTTTATAAAAATGGGAATGCACATGCATTCAGGCACACTGCCTAGAGCTCACTACTCAAAATAGGAAGGATCACTTCCTTACAAAAGATTTGGATCACAATCAAAATATTGAACTAAGAAGATAGCGTCTAAAAATTCTTGGCGATAGTTCCAGTTAAGCTCATAGATCAGATTTTGGGCCTTTTGTCTGATTTTGCACTTCACTCTGCTCTACCTTAATTCACTTCACAAAATTCCTCTTTTGCACAAATGAGAATCACTCAACTACTCTTCTGATATTCACACACATCTACACATATTGATCTTACACACATGCACACAAAAAATTAATTAACGATCTCATATATATATCTACTACCAAAGATTTAGTCGCTTCATGTCAGCTTCAGCAAAATAAAAATATTTTCCAATAGTTGGCACAATCCACATTTAATATTTGATGCATACCCATCAATGTCAGCCATAACATAGCTAGAACCCAAAAAAAAATCTTCAAGCATAGGATACCTTAATTAATTATACCTCGAATATCCACGAAGTGCCATATTCACTAAGTTAGCCACTATGAGCTAATAAATAGAAAATCATCCTACTGGATCTCCTAACTTATACACCGATTAATGCAACGTCACAAAAATTAACAATAAGATAATATAGATACTTAACAACTCCCTAACAACCTTCCCTAAGATCCACAACTCAAAATGATAATTTGGTGAAGCATATAGATCGACATACTAACCGGATACCCTATTCTTCATTCTCTCTTTCGGTAATACTTTGTTCTTTACTCTGCTTGCTGGTATGAAAAAATCCTAATTTGTGGACCAAAACAATGACTTAGGTTGACATCAATGACAACACTAGAAGCCATATTCCAACAATCTCCCCCTTTTGCATTGATGTTAACACTTAGTGAAAAATGACTGAGTGTCGGAACCAATATGATTACGCTTCCAGAGTTCAAAATTTCAAAACACAACTCCCCCTTAGAATGATAAGGCATTTTTCACTAATATCTCTCCCCCTTTGACATCAATGCCAAACATATTTTGGATCTTCCCCTTTGCTAATTCAAAAATTGCATCAAAATCTAAAGAAATACAACTGCTGCTTGAGTTAGAAAATTATCTTGTACTTATCTTTCATTTCTGGAAGAAATTTTCTCCAAGCTTCTACTAAAATCCCAATGATTAAGATCAAGTTGTTATTCTCAGATGTCTGGTCGATAATATGGATGAGAGATTCTAGAATTGTGATTGCCTCTTCTAATTTCTATCCTTTCTCAGAACCTCAATTAAATGCTCCAGTCTGCATTCAGTTGAATCCATCACTTTCCAAAAGGTGTCCACAAGGTTGTTTATGGTGAATTGAACTTTTGTATGCTCAGACTACAACTCTTGAATCCTTTTCTTGACTACACCATCCTGATCTTGAAACATGTTATACTCCTGACCAATCTTGTTCAGCTCAGTTTCAATCTGCTCCATCTTATCTTTGTATCTCTGAACTACATGAGGCCAATGAAGACAATAGTTGTAGATGTTTTTCATATTTATGAATTTCCTCAACACATTCATTTTCCTTTTTAGTTTGGTAAGATATAGCCTAAACTATTCCTTTAGATGTAGAATTATTTCTCCCTCTTTCCTATCTTAGGACTCAGAGACCACAACTTCCTTAATGGATTCAATCATTTCTTCAGGAAACACATTCTACAAAATCTCCAATACAAAGTTATTGTGCACAAAATAAGTACTTAGTGTGCTCTCAATTAGGTCTTGTTCATATGCGGGTCTATCAGACCATATGTTAGCAATTGTTTGCATCCCATCTTTCTCCTGAACAAGCTACAATATCTTTAGTTTGGATAAAACACCTTCTTCTTTGCTTCCTTCTACCATTACTACATCTAGTTCAACTGATTTTGGTTATTCCCTTGGAGTGTACTCACCAGATTCCTCATCTAGTATGTCCACAATCACATGTTTTTTACCTTTTCCTTCAATTTTTGGAGTCTTGTGTGCCAGAGGAGTGTAATCATCAATCTCTTGCACTCTTTTCTTCTTCCTCTCCATCTCACCAGAAGAGGATCCAACCTCAAGTGCTCTTACCAGAATGGAAATGCTAATTTCTCCAAACTTCCCTAGCAATTCTTTAAAGAAATTTGCATACTCTTGCTTACAATTTTCCAAAGTATTAGAATGTTCAAAATCTATTTACAAATTAGTTCATTCTCTTTCCATACAACATTATTGATTTGTGGCAAGCAATTCAAAAAATGCATCACAAGAAATATGACCAAGGTACCAAACCTAAAGGGGTAATTTGCCTCTTTTGTTAGTTGCACATTTTCCATCAATCTTTTAACAATCCACACAGGTCAAAATCTTGATCCTCCATTATCATTTTATGAGAGATGTAAACTGCACCTGTCAAAGATGTTCCTTCCATGTTTCTGAAAAATATTTTGTATGAAATTCCATGCACAATGTACCTTGTTATCATATTTTTGATCATCGATATTATCAAATCCCTTTGATCTCCAGTTACTCTGGTTAGGGTTTCAACTTCTTTGTTTTGAATTGACTTCTTTTTTGATATATCCCCAACATTGCTTAATCCAGTTAGATTCCTAATCACCTCTTTTGAAATGAGATAGGGTTTATCCAAAGTTATAATGTCATCATTCAATCTGTTTAGGATAAACCTAATGACTTCTATGTTATCAAAATAGGGAAATTCACTCCAAATGTTGAAACTTTTATGTTTCACACCTTCAAGCCATTTCAATTTATCGACCGACAACATATTTCTTACATCCCTAATATTCTCACCACTATATTCATCTAAATTCACCATTCCTTTAATTTTCTTCATTTTCCTTTTCGTACAGAACAAGTTTCTACCAAGCACCAAATTAAGTGAGAATTCTACAAGCAATTGAAATACCTAATGAATTCATCGCTGAATTGACTTTACTCCTTTGAAATTCTGTTGTAGAGGCTCTCCTTATATTCTTTTCAATGCAAGGTGACAACTGAGGGTTGCAAATACCCTTTATTAACTTGCACACCTAACATTTTTACTGCATTAAATGTTTTTCCCTAGGTGTTCCAAATACTATATTTTCTTAAATAGTAAAAGAAGGATTCATCTGTGGGCCTTCTACTTCTCAAATATCTACACAAGTGATCACCGATACATTTGTAAACTATTAGCACAAGTATTGACAATTTCATGCATTCTAGTGCCAACTATTGACATGGGGACAAAGTATTTTCTTGAAAAACTCCCCCGTAGGCCAATGGCTTGAGATCAATTTCCAGAGGAATTACAAGAAGTAGGTTCTGGTGCAGGATTATTTCCTTCATCAGACTCACTCTTCCTTACCCATTTTTTCTTCATTTGATCTCTTATTTCTTCCATAGTCACTTTTCCTTTTCCTTTATCATCTTTGTATGAAATTTTTCCTTTGTATATTGGACCTCTTCTATCCATGTTTTTGTTCTTGTAGAATATTGCAATGTGACAAAATTTGTTGAAATTGTAACACACAGGATTTCCTTATTTAGAACAATCATTCCATTGATTTCTTCTTGATCTGCATTCATTAGAAATATTCCCAAATCTTCCATAGGTATAGCATCATACATTCCTTCTATTGACAGAGTTGTTTGACAAATTTCTACACTCAATTGATTTATGACCAAACTTGTTGCAATTGAAACACTGAACGAAAAATGATGAATCTCTTCATTTCATTTTACTTCTACACTGAGCAGCCATGTGACCAAATTTATTGCATACAAAATAATATCCATTAAAATTTTGTACATTAGGTTGTCTTACTAGACACCTTTTTGCTTTGTCCGTCTGATTTCCTTGCCTGAGATTCCTTTGTCCAGATCCAAAACTTTCTCCTTTCACATATCCAAGGCCTCGCTTGTCATTTACATTCTTCTATTATTGAGTTAGCTCATCAAGCTTACTTGAGCTAATCTTGAACTTCTCCTTGTATTCATTTGTAGTAGTTAGTTCATCTCTAAGAATAACAATCTATTTTTCAAGCTCTTCTTCATTGTCTTTGGATTGTTACAGTTCCATTTCCAACTGAATGAATTCTTTGTAAACTCTGCTACATTCATCAGTTCTCTCTTTTAGGGCCTGGCCAAGTTTTTCTCCATTTTTCTTTCTTTCTTCAATCTCCTTAGTCGTCTTCATCACCATATATTCCATCTCATGCTTCAGGGTAGCATTGTATCTAGCATTCTTTTCACATTCTTCACTTATTTCCTTCAAGGTTTGATTCAAATGATCGTCATCCATCCTTTTCCTCTCTTCAATAATTTTTCTTTCTTTTTTATCTGATCACATAGATCTTTTCTCCTTTCCCTGGATTTAATAACCTAATTCTTCAACTTCTGAATGAATTTCTCAGCATCCTTAAGATTTCCTTTCAATTCCTAGACTTCTACCTTAGACTGATCAAGATCATCAAGAGCCACCAAAATTTGTCATTGAAGACTACTAGATTCCATTACATTCTGAGATCTACCTCAAGCTGTTAGAATTCTTCAAGGAACATAGCTTTGATACCAATTGTTGAATTCAAGCAACACTGAGAGGGGGGTGAATCAGTGTTGAGCAATTTTAACTTTTATTAATCTTTCCTTTCAAGTGCTTAAACCATTCAATCAAAATAAAGATGCATGAACATGAAACAATAAGCCACAACACCATAATGCAAGGATTTTTACATGGAAACCCTATTAGGGGAAAAACCACGGTGGAGTTCAATCCACAATTTAAGTACTCAAAATATAGTGTTTAACAAAATGGGAATGGACTTGCATTTAGGCACACTGCCTAGATCTCACTACTCAAAATAGGAAGGATCACTACCTTACAAAATATTTGGATCACAATCAAAATATTGAACTGAGAAAATAGCATCTACAAGTTCCTGGTTACAATTCTTGTTAAGATCATAGATCAGATTTCAGACCTTTTGTCTGATTTTGCACTTCACTCTGCTTTGTCTTAATTTGCTTCACAAAAATCCTCTTTTGCACAAATGAGAATCACTCAACTGCTCTTTTGATATTCACACACATCTACACATATCGATCTTAGAAACATGCACACCAAAAATGAATTAACGATCTCATATATATATATCTACTACCAAAGATTTAGTCGCTTCATGTCGGCTTCAACAAAATAAAAATATTTTCCAATAGTCAGCTCAATCTACATTTAATATTCAATGCATACCCATCAAAGTTGGCCACGACATAGCTAGGACCAAAAAAAAAAATCTTCAGGCATAGGATACCTTAATTAATTATACCTCAAATATCCACAAAATTCCATATTCACTAAGTCAGCCACCATGAGCTAATAAATAGAAAATCATCCTATTGGATCTCCTAACTTATACACCGATTAATGTGACATCACAAAAATTAACAATAAGATAATATAGATACTTAACAACCTTCCCGGAGATCCACAACTCAAAATGATAATCTAGTGAAGCATACAGATCGACATACTAACCGGATACCCTATTCTTCATTCTCTCTTTCGGTAATACTCTATTCTTTACTCTGCGTGCTGGTATGAAAAAATCTTGATCTGCAGACCCAAACAATGAATTAGGTTGCCATCAATGACAAAACTAGAAGTCATATGCCAACACATTCATCTTCATTTCTATTTCCTTTATTAGATTCATCATCTTTCACGCCTTGTTATGTCTTGGTTTAATAGCTCTTTCTAGACACCTTGATGAAAATTGACCTATCTTATTGCAAGAAAAGAATTTAAGAGGTAGTTTTTCTCCATACTTACCTTTTCCTCTCGGTACTCTTTTGACAATAAGTGCGTCTAGCTAATCTAGCTCTCTTTCTTCTTCTTCAATCTATCTGATTTCATCCTCATACTTGAATGTCTTTCTAGATGAACTCTCACGTGGATCATATCTCTATCTATCTCTTCCGGAAGTAGTAGCCTTAAATACAGATTCAACCTTAAGAAGGGCATCACCAAATTCCCTCAACTCAAAAGCAGTCAACTTACCAACCAATGTATCTCTAGTTATGTTTGTTATATTTTGAAGCTCATCAATAACACTAGCTTTGACTTTGTAAGAATCGGGCAGGGATCTAAGCACTTTAGCAACAATCTCAGTTTCATCTATCTTTCCACCGGCACATCTAATACCACACACAAGTTCATTCACTCTCTACATGAAAGTCTTAATGTTCTCATCATCACCCATTCTCAACCTTTCATATTTCCATTTCAAACTCTACAACTTAAAATCTTCACATTAGCATCACCTTCATATAAGGTTTCCAACTTTTTGTAGATCTCATAAGCAGTCTTCAAATCCATAAAATTTGTCATCTCAAAATTAGTCAAAGCACTCAAAAAGGCTTCCTTAGTCCAGATATTATACTCAACATCTTTGATCTCAGTAGAAGTAGTAGGACCATTTTGTGGAATAATATACATATTACTTGTAATGCTCTAGTAGGTTTCACCAATGCATCTAAGATGACACTCCATTCAAGTCTTCCACAAAGAATAATGTGTTCCATCAAATCTCAGACTATCCTTCTTGTAATTTTCCATCCCAGATCACCTTAAGCTGATAAACTTCTTCCAAGGACCCTGCTCTGAAACCAGTTGTTGGAAATACAAGGGTAGACAACTGAGAGGGGGGTGGTAAATCAGTTGTCACAAAAATTAAAAACTTATTCAACTTATTAACCTTATTCTTTGATCTATTTATTAACCATGAAAACATAAATCATCAACACATCAGAAACACACATAATGCCAAGATTTTTTACATGGAAACCCTATTAGGGGAAAAACCATGGTGGAGGTTAGTCCACAAGATTATACCATGTTAAAAGTGTTAGAAACCAAGATTGGACATACAAACCAAAAAAAAATTCATAGAAGAGAAAAGCAAATAAAAGCAAAGCTATTGCAAGATGTGCAAAATATTATTATTCAAGAATTCATAATTACATGAGATGATTTGATTTATAAAATCAAGTATGCATAACCATAATCTTATCTTGAGAAACAAGATAGCTCAACAAGATAAGGATGAAAACTATTAACTTAGGAATTAAAATATTACATAAGTATACTTATGCAAGTGTAATTAAATATTAATTACACTAACACCCCCCCATAAGTGCAACTTAGGGAGACTAAAAAAGAATGCACCTAAAACTAAGATGAATGCAAGAAAGAATGAATGGGTCCCAGAAACAAGGCCTAATCAGGTACCCATGTACAAATGGAATAATAAGGTAGAGAAGGAAAACCCAATGGGACAAAACCCCCTACAATAAGATGACTGCTACAAAGAAGCACTGGAAGAACACTGTGGAGTAGCACTAGAACTGCAATCTGACAAGTAAAGAAAGATACCTCTATTTACAAGAAACCAAAGTGGAATCATAATAATGCAACAATAGACTCAATGCTATGGAACACTGGAAAACTCACAAATTGGAACAACCCTAGAATCTATGAAGCAACAGTAGATGATATGATGACAAAATCTGGAAACCGTGTATCTCGATGATGATGCCAAATTGTGACTAAAATTGATCCATAGGAGCAAGTACCATGAAGATTTTGGAACATTAACCAAAAATTTAGTGGCCCTCAAACTAAGATGGATCTAATGCAGATCATTAACAATAGGCTCTCAATCTAAAGTGTTAACCGATGTGAATCTGATATGTGTCAAGCTAGACCAAAATGTTATTATTTAGGAATTCATAATTACATGAGATGATTTGCTTTATAAAAGAAAGTATGCATAACCCTAATCTTATCTTGAGCAACAAGATAGCTCAACAAGATAAGGATGACAACTATTAACTTAGGAATTAAAATATTACCTAAGTAAACTTATGCAAGTGTAATTAAATATTAATTACACCAACAAAAAGTATAATGAAAATGAATTATGGGGAATGCACATGCATTCAGGCACATTGCCTAGGGCTCACTGCTCAATTACAAAGGAAGAAAAATTGTCTTACAAAGAGATTCAGATTAAATCCATCCATATTTTGAACTAAGAAAATAGCATCTCGGTATGTGCAGGATCATGATGGGCTCAAAAGTGGCAATATGATGGGTATGTGGCTAACGACATTTTTTTACCCAGAATTGATGAAATGAAAAGGGTTTCTAAAAGAGATTCTCGGGTTTGACCAACATAAATTATGCTTTACTTTGAATTTAATAAATAATTATTATTTATTTTCTATTTGAATTACAATTAAAGTCCTAATTGATAGGCTGATTGTAAAACATCTATAGCTTTCAAACGATATGACATTTTTTGAATTCAAAAAATGTGTCACATTCTATGCTTCTCATATTATAGGATGAAAAATAAATAAATAAAATTCATGAAGTTTTGACCAAGTTAAGGTGGTCAGACATACGATTTTTTAATATTTTTTAAAATTTGTAATAAAAAATTCATAATTAATTATTTACTTGGAAAAAAATTACAAAAAAATATGCATCACATTAAGACATGAGTCCTCTACTTATATCTAAAATCTCATAAAAAAATATTATCATTTTATTGTGGTTAGGGTGGTTAGACAGACACCTATTTATTTTTTCCCTAAAATTTAAGTATTACTGCATTGAAATTTCAAATTCTCACCAAATAGATTCTTTTTTAAAAAATAAACCTAGTAGTTTAGAAACTACATACAATTTGCTATAGATTCTATTACATATTTTTGAAATAATATAGATAACTTATTCAAATTTTTATGTCAAGTTTCCTAACTCTTATTTTTCTAAATTTTTTGCCACTTAAGAGCCTATTTTTTCCATGATGATCCTGCACATACCCATCTGCTAATGCCTGATTACAGTTTCAATTAAGCACATGAACACTTCTTCACTCTTCTTCACTCTTCTTCACACTTCTTCACAATTCTTCACACTCTGCTCTACTTTCAAATGATTTAGAACATTATCCATGCACACACACAGAAGCACACATTTTTCACACTTAAATTTGAATAAACAATTGCTCTTATATATCTGCAACATGGAATTTCATTGCTACAAGTCGGCCACAAAGAAATAATAAAATGAATATAAAATTTTGGCCCAAAACATTAAAGATTATCAATGTGAATCAACCAAGGTTAGCTACAACTTAGTGAGGACCCAAATCAACATCTCTAGTATGAAGACACTTCAATTAGTTTCTCCTCGAAGATCCACAACATGCTACAAACACTATGTCGTCCAAGAACAAGAAAAACATGAACACGCAAGAGAAAATCACCAACCACAATCACAATGATCAATGCAGATATGGAACAAAGATAGATCATGATGTAGAAATATCCAAAAGCATCACAAATCACAAGAGAAGCATCTGCAACAACTGAACTAACTGAAATAGCATCATCTTCAATTAGGAACACCAACTGAAGAAACAAAAAACCTGTCTGAATGGAAATCTTCATAACTCGATCAAATTTTCATGTGGATCTCTGAAACCTAGCGTGGATAAACTGGATACACTTAGCAACAAAACCTTTTAGTCTACAACCTTTGATCAACAACGTATAGAAATAACCACCATAATGAACTTCACTTCACCATTGACAACCTAGAACTCCTTTATTACAATTTTCTCAATATCCTCGACATATACAGCTTCAAATATATTTATGCTAATAGTGTTGACATCAATGACAACCACATATCATCAATACAACCACAACATCCAACATCCCTCTCTTTGTACACTTCTTCTATTTGTATCTCTATTCTTCTATATGTCATATATTTTTACTCTTTTATTTTCACTTTGGTTTTGTGTTTCTCCTTTTTGGGGATGACACAAAGTGAAGAGATGCCCTATGTCTCTTCCATGTTGACCCAAAAGGTCCTTTTCCTTTTTACCTTTTTTCTTTTTCTTTTCCCTTTTGGGAGTGATGTAAAGCGTTGAGATGCCCTATGTCTCTTCCATGTTGACCTAATCAGTCGCTTTTCCTTTTTACTTTTCCTTTTTCTTGTGTTTTCCTTTTGGGGATGATGCAAGGCATTGAGACCAAAATGTCTCCTTCATGTTGACCCAAAATCTTTTCCTTTTCATTTGTCTTTTCATTTTCCTTTCACTTGTGTTTTCCTTTCGGGGACGATGCAAAGCTTTGAGACTGTAATGTCTCTTCCGTATTGACCCAAAATAGACTCTATTTTTCTTTTCTTTTTTGCTCTCTTTATGTCATTATTCAAGTTCTATGTGCTTTGGGGAATGATGATAGTTATGAGCTCTTTCATAAAAACATTGCAACAACGAACATATTGACTCCAAATCCATGGATCCCTTATGTGTTTGGTGTATTCTTTGTAGGGGGGAAACCTCCTTTTCTTTTGTTTTCTTTTTCATGTACATGAAGTAGCCTTACTTAGAAACATATGACTTCGCATAGCGCTTTCCAAGTTGGCTCTCATGTCTTGTTTTCTTTTTTCTTTGCATTTTATTTCCTTCGCTACTTTAAATTAATTGATCATATAACGATATGTAGCAATTTCTTTAAATTGGGGGCCTTATATTACCATTAATTCATTTTCATTCTTGGTTCCTAGTGTATCCTTTTCATTCATATGACGTGTTCATCACTTTGTGGATGACATTGGGTGTGATTTCCTTCATAAGTGTGATCTATCTAAGCATATTACATTCCTCTTGGTGGCCTAATGTGATGCACTACATCCCCTAAGTTTTGAATACAATATTCTTTGATTGGTCCTCTCTTGGAGACATTAGACACAATTTTCCCTAAGTGACTGACCTTACATAAACTTAACAAGACTCCTTTGAACATCTTTCACATTTTCCACTTTAAATTTTTACATTTTACATATTTTTCCACCTTGTGTAATGCAACTTACATGCCTATGGTACCGTTCCTTTTTTTTCATGAGTTCTAAGCATACAAATCTTTTCTTGTCTCATGAAGCACGAACCAAAATTTTCCTTTGTGGCACCTTGTTAAATTTATCAGGAGGTATAACTTTGATATGGTTGAATGAGAAGCCCATCCAGTGACACGACTTTCTCCTTTGTCTTTGTGAGCACATACAAACTAGCATATGTATCTTACCTTTTGGGCCTTCTCACTTGGTGCACCACCATGAGTTTTGTTGCCCTAGAGTGAGTATGCATTCTCTTTTTCAAACAAGCAGCCTATATCTAATCCACAACTAGTTGGACAAACGATCAAAGCTTCATCAATTTCTCTTCTTTTCATTTCAACACTTGTGTGTTCCTTTGTCCTTATGTTTATTTTTCCATGGGATCTTCATCCTGGGGGCTTGATCATCCCTCTTAACCATTGTTATTCCATCTTGCTAATGTAGGTGCATTTCAACCTTCCTCTCAATGTTCATGGCTACTTTAGTGTGAGTTTGTTCAAAGCAAGTTCATCCTCTCACTAAAGTGGGGGCTAAATGCATCATAGAAAAATGGCCCCTCATCATTTTCATGGTCTTTTAGGCCTTGCTTCAGGATGTTTGGTCTATTTTTCTTTAATTTAATGATGTAATATGGCTTGAACATGCATAATTAGGTCCTTGAAATTCAAATATTGACATCTTGTGAATGTATTGTGAAGTGTTGTAAATCATTTATACACTCTTCTAGACTCTATTCACTACAATTCACCTAAAATCACCTTTTCATCACTAATCAAGTCCTATTTTGAAGTGTTGTAAAGTCTTGTAACAAGATTTCATGCTTTTCTAGACACAACTTCACTATTTACGCCTTTTTTATGCTTTATTTGACCCCCTTATACCCTTATAAGCCTTAATTAGGTGTATTTTTAACGTAAACCCAAAAAGTGACATTAAATATGACTTTATTCCTGACACCCACTTTCAAGTCAAAGGTGGGACCCATTCACCATGGGTGGCGAATGAGTTCCCCTTGGCTCCAATTTCAAAAAAAATCAAAATTTCGTTCGAGTTTTATTCAAAATCACTTGATGTCAGCCTGTGATGAGGTATCAACAGGTTACTAAGGCACAAAATTGTATAAAGAAGTGATTTCCACTTCATTTTACATCTCCTACAATCTCACATCACATTCAAGCAATCTTTCAAGCATTCAAGCACCTTACAACATCAAATCAAGCATTCAATCAAGCATTTTGGAGAACCCATTGACACAAGTTTATATTTTCATCAACAATGGTTTGGTAAGTTGATAGAATTTGCATGTTATTTTTTTATCATTCTCTTTCATTCCATTATTTCATTAAGGGTTTCATTACCAAAGTGTGGTTTAACCAAGGATTTAACCCCTATTTTCTAACCCTCAACTATTTTTACCCTCTTGCATGTGCATTTGTAGACTTTTGTATGCAGATTTAACAATAATTTAGGTGTTAAAGAGTGGTCAGTAGGTCAATTAGGTGCTTCAAGTCAAATCAACCATATTTCAAGCTTGGAGAAGGTATTTTGTCTATTTCCTGCAGAATTGACTTCAACAACCTGACAAGTAGACATCCTCAGATCTGGTGTTGTAGAGTTGTCTCCTGATTTCTTAGATTTTTCAGAGGATTGATTCACCATCAATGGAGAATGAGTCCCACCTTAAGGCTGGAAATCTAAGTTTTGTCAGATTCTAGATCTTGACACTTAGAAACTGGTTCCTGACAATTTTCATCAGAAGTAGGACTAATTCGCCACCCTGGGCGAATGAGTCCCACTGTTGATTTTCTATAATTCCAGATAGCATTTCGAACATTCTAGAATCTTCTAAAGACCTCTAGGTGCACACTAATTCAACTCATTTCTTTATGTTCTACATTTATTCATCCATAGTTTATTATTTCCATATCACATTATGTTTTCCAACATAGCATAAATCTTAGGTTTTTTATACATAATTAGTCATATAGATCACTTGATTGCATTTAGTACATTTCATAGTTTGAGTGAACCTAGCTATCATTTTTGGCCTACCTCTCTCCTTTTAGGTGAAAAAACCTAGAAGAGCTAGAAAGGTTTAAGAAGCCAAAAATCTACGGTTCACTATGTAAAGAGGACCATCGGGTAATTTTAAATTATATCCTTAAAGGAGAAAGCAATATCAAGAGATTTCTTAGGTTGTTCCTTATGAGGAATTTAACGCCTATCACACCTACCATTTCATTCATAAGATTAACATGGGTAATATGTGGGATCGAATCATGATGTTCATAATTTGTATTAACATTCATCACATCATTTTGTGTAGTTTCACAAGCTTTGATGAATGAAATATTATGTTTAGGCATTGGATCAGTGAAAATTTGCAAGTTTTTATTTGGAGGGGCAATAGACTTATTACCTTGATCATTAATACCTACAATGGATAAATAGACAAAATCAATGAGGTATTGCACAAGATGTTTAAGATGCTTACAATGTTTTGTGTAATGTCCATTTTGTCAATTATAATGGAAATAAGTAGTGGATTTAAAGGTCAGAGGTAAAGGCTTGAAGGATCGGGTGCTTTGACAGTGGGCAAGGTAATCATTTATCATTGTAAAATTTGGGACATAGTGTTATGAAGAGTGTCAGGTAAAGGTGTGAATTGTCTTTTCACATCTCCATAACTAAAGGGAACCATAATTTTTACAACTACTTGGTTGTTGATAGTTTGAGTTGGTTTTTGAGGGGGGTTGAACTATAAGAACCCTTTGTTTTTCTTGCTAAATTGTTGGGAATTGTTTTGGTTGGTAGGTTCAGATTTCTCAATTCGGCTAGAAATGGATCTTGTATCTTGACTACTAACCGAATTGTGATAATTGCAAAGGTCAGTACACAAGTGCATGAAGGAGGAAAATTTTATAATATTGAGTTTGTCTTGAAGTTTAGTTTGCAAGTTTTGGATAAACATATTTTGAAGGTGTGGATCAAGAATATTGACATCGATTTGGGAATAAAGCGATTAGTAGTGTGAGATAAAATCAATTATCTTTTCTTCCTCATTTTTCTTTCATCACATCAAATCAGCCAAGGTCTTCTTGGGAGTCATGTGCACTTGGAAATGATTTATAAATACATCAACAAGTTCATTAAATGAACGAATTGAATTGTTCAGTAAAGATGAAAACCATTCCAAGGAAGTATCTTTTAAAGTCCTAGGGAAAAATTTTGCTAACAGTTTATCATCAAGGAAAAAATCACTACAAAAGGCGACATAGGCATTAACATGGTTAGAAGGATCACCCTTCCCTCTATATTTCTCAAATCTAGGCATCTCTACTCCTTGTGGTATCGGTGTTCACAATATTTCCAAAGAAAATGGGCTACTTCAAAAATAATTTGTGGGTGGGCCATTTTGATTTTGGTTTATGGTGGATATTTTTTTTTGCATGGATGAAACAGGTTGGAAAAGTTGTGTTATGAGAGGATCAATAGAAGTGGTATGAGGTGGAAGGGAAAGTTGTGATGGGATATATGTACTAGGAGAGCAAGTGAATGTAATTCCTATAGGTGGTAATGTGGAAGAAGATAAAACATGTGATGCCACATAGGAAATAGGGATGCTAGTAGGAATACCCATAGAAGGAATCACATTACTAACTTGTTCCATTGTTGTTGTGATTTGGGGAGTGGTATAGGTAGGTATTGATGCTATTGTTTATGGAGGAGGAATTTGAGTTCCTCCTTGGCTTGTGACATTGTTTGTTAGGATAGGAGCACTAGAGGTTAAAGGCAGATGTTTTCCAAAGATTTGAATTATGTTTTTCACAAGGTCAAGGTCTTCATCACTTTCAAGCATGCGGTGAATTTTTTTGATGGTATGAATTGCAGTAGTGGAAATGTTTTCAAGGCTAACTTGGTGTTGCAAGTGGACTAAGTCCTCATGAATTTCAATTATCTTGTCTTGTGAAATATCATTAGGTCTATGTTCAACATTCATGCTACCTGAAGGAAAAAAGTTTTTAAGGCTATTGTTCATTCCTAGTACACTATTGTAAATACTAGAAGTGGAAGCTCTAGCTAACCCAAGATCCACAACAAGTGTATTATCACAATATTCCATGAGTCTTGAACTTCTTCTCACTAAGGTATTAGCAATAGGACACCAAACACTCATGCAAAGGCTACTAAATGCGGGGTGAGTACAATGTAAACTAACAAGAATGAAATGCTTAAAGATGAAATTTTGGGAAGTAAAATTGAGATGCAAAAACAACAAACAGAAACTCAGAAATTGCAGAATAAATGCCAGAAAATGTAGTGAAAAATATGCAACTGGAATAAGTCGCCCAGGGTGGCGAATGAGTCCAGGGAGTAATTTTTTTGAAATGTTTTACAATTTTTTAATTATTTTTTATGATTTTTAGGTTTTCTGATGCAAATATAATATGAATATGTAGAATTTTAGCAATTTTGAATGAAATTAAATGCAAAAATGCAAGCTAGATGAGATTTTCACTAATGAAAATTTGAAAACCCTAGAATGTAAATTAAACAATGCAAAATGCAATGAAATGTTAATGTAAGCTATTCCTTAGGTGTAAATCAGAAATATGATGTTCTAAATGTGGGTTCACCAAAATGAACCAAAGATTTTTGGTATGTGCAGACTCTCTTACACTTCTAGGGTTTTGTAAGTAAAAGGAGAGAGGTATCCAAAAACCTTGATGGATCACTCAAGAATATGCCCTTGAGATTCCAATGCAAAGATGATTGAAATATATATCTAAGGGGAATGTTCTAGATGCAAATAATGGATAAAAGAGATTGTTGATGGGTTATTTTGCACTTCTCAACACAAGAAATGCATAAGTTCATTACCTCTCTTGAAAGGAAATATGTTGTAAACAAGTTGCAAAAAATTACCCCAAGATCTCTCGGATGTCAGGTCATGAAATTCTTGGAATGTCTCAGTTGTTTCAATGTGATCTTACTAGTAATCACATGGCATCCTTATGTAAGTTGAGTTGGAAGGGAATTGGTTCTTTGAATGGAGTTTATGAGATTCTAAAATTATGTTCTATTGCTGCAAGTTTAGGACAGTAGTCTAAAACTCCTTCTCTATCATCAGATTTTTCATTACAATGTGCAATGAACTTTGCCTAAATTACTATTTAAAAAGAAAATTCAAAAGGGCAGGGAAGAGAGTAAGTTCCTAGACTTGAAACTACCAATGAACAGTGATAATGGAGGATTCTATAGTGGAAAACATTCCCAAAACTAAGTCCCACTTAACCATATTAGCTCAAAGTCTCATGAAACTAGTGAAATCTTCTAAGGTCTATAGATTTTCAACCATTCATTCATCACAAAGCATGAATAAAAGATAGAATTTAAGTGCAACATTCAATTTATGTCCAGACTAGCTTTACACTAATATTTATCATCAACAAACAACAAAAAGCATGAACAACACTAGTAAAAATTGGCAAATAAAAACTACTATGTAAAACTTTTAGTCACATGACTAACACATAGTACTATTTAGAAAATGGAAAACTAATTTGGTCATTTATAAGTGACTAATTTGGTCATCGGGTAAAATCACAACTAAATGACTAAATAAATAACTAAATAAATGTGCTCATTATTGAAACCTTGGCCATAATTTTCATCTTAATAAACATACTCTAAAACCTTCATCAAGACCTTATTTTCAATCGTAGCCCACCATAATTAATAATAAAATATTACAAATAAAATTACTAATAAATATTTTTTGTGGAATAAATATTTTGTTTTGTGGTGTCATCATATGAACACCAAAGTTTCTTCTAAATTAATGAAAAACCACCAAATTATAAAAATTGATAAAAACCATAAGAGAACCTTAAAAACTAAAACCCAAAAACCTTGGAAAGCAAAATGAAGAAAAAAATAAAAGGTAAGAATAAACCATGATGACTTAAACCTTTGTGAAGACCTTATTTTCAAGGTAGCCTACCAAAATGGAGAAGTGACTCAAAACCTTATTTTCAAGGTAGCCTACCAAAATGGAGAAGTAAAGCATGACACCCGATTTTGGATTGCAACCTCTACCCATTTTCTACATCATACACGATTTGTGTAAAATCTTGTGGTAAGTCACTTTCCGTGGTTTCAGTTAATTTTACTCTTCAAATATATACGTGGTCAAGTCATATGATCCATATGATCCATTATTTTTTGTAATTTTACTAGCTTCAAATTCCATTTAAATGTTTAGTTGTACAGTAGATGTCATCCTACTTTGTTTGAAAACTCTTACTAAATTCCCAAAAATAAGAGTTCCCAAATGCCACCAATAGATATTACAAATATAAAACAAACAAAAATATTTTCATGTAAAAACTACAAGAGCTGATTCATAGGCCCTATGTAAATCTCTAACTTTTTGGCTCCCCTTTGATAATTTTTTGCATACAAATATTGTGCATAGTTCTTCTTAGTTTATTCAATTTGGTGCTATTATTTTTATCCTGTGATTTAGGCTTCAAACTAACCCCTCTCATTAGTATTTGTCTTCCAGAACTGTCTAGAAGAGGGTAATTAAAATTAGTATTGGAATATCTGAAAGTTAAAGATCCTTCCCCTCAAACTGAAGCTTTGTTATTGACAAACTAGAGCTAAGATGATCCAAGAACTAGTGGAAGGGAAGTTGAATGAAAACTGAGAGAAACTAAAATTCTTCCTAAGAAAAGTGCCCTTTCCACTATAACGGTCGGTTCTAGTGTCTCCTTGTTCATTTTTTCTGGCATCTCCTCATTTTTCATTTCTTAACAGAGAACTTCTAAAATATGTGCAAGATGTTCTTCAATGTCAACAATCAATGTAGAGATAAAATGGAAGCATTGCTCTTGCAAATAAGGTGCTAAATCGTTTATCTTTGAAGGAGATTTATGTGCATGAAGAAAACTTAGGAGGTCTTCCAGAATATTCTTGGACCCCTCATCTACAGTATATATTATTTGACTAACCTCAATTCCAAAATAAGCGTTAAGGTGACCAAACCAGTTTTCATCATTTGTCATCATAAATCTAAAAATCAACCCAGGTAAATTGATACTTTTTAGGTCCCCTCTCTTGACAAGCAAACCCTCACTAGTAGTTAATTTGTGCAAATGGGTTTCAACATCTTTGTAACTTGCCAGAGATGTAACTATGGCTTCAAGGCATTTACCAACCTTAACTCTAGCTGACCTCCACCCTCATGCTCTTGTATTAATTCAGTTTCTTCCCAATGTTGCGAATCACAAACTAATAAATGGTATGCCTTGAAATCATGGAACAAAAAACTATAAGAGACAAAGCAATCACACAACATTAAAATTGTGACTTGCAGCAGTAAAAGAAAAGAAGTAGTAGGCATTTTGATATAGAATTAGAAAAGGGCATTTTATGAGGCTGCCTTAAGGAAGCAAATTAAAAATTAAATAAAATCATGCTTCAAATTTCATTTAAATGTTCATTTGTATAGTATATGTCATCCTACTTTGTTTGAGAACTCTTACTAAATTCCTAAAAATATGAGTTCCCAAATGACACCAATAGATATTATAAATAGAAAACAAATAGAAATATTTTCATATAAAAACAACAAGAGCTAATTCATAGGCCCTATGAAAATCTCTAACTTTTTGGCTCCCCTTTGATACATTTCTGCATACTTACAGATTACATCTCAATGATTAATATGGATTGGAAGGGTTGAAAGGGAACATGTTAGCCTTTTCCATTTATTTGGCAATAAAGAGTTTGAAGTGATTGAAATAATCAAATGTAGCTCTTTACTCTAGATTATTTATTCTCATTCAATTATTAATATATCTAGATATAAACCATGATGACTTAAATCATAACTCGAATAAATCTCATGAAAACTACAAGAAGAGATCAGTGATTAGATGAATCATGGAAATGAAACCAACTCCATAAGCCACAACAAACAAAATATGCAATGCAAATGAGAATATAGGCCTTCAAAGGAGTTATCATGGATAAAGAATCATCCTCCCTTAGATCTCTTGTGAGAATGCCTGAAAGCTCTTTAGTTATCCACAATATCCACATGCTATGAGCTCCGATACAAAGATTGTGCATAGTTCTTGTTAGTTTATTCAATTTGGTGCTATTATTTTTATCTTGTGATTCAAGCTTCAAACCAACCCCTCTCATTAGTATTTATCTTCCAGAATTTTCTAGAAGAGGGTAATCAAAATCAATTTTGGAATATCTAAAAGTTGAAGATCCTTTCCATCAAACTAAATATTTGTTATCAACAAACCAAAGCTGAGACAAGCCAAGAACTAGTGGAAGGGAAGTTGAATGAAAAATTAGAGCAACTAAAAGCCTTCCTAAGAAAAGTTCCCTTTCCACTATAACTGTCGGTTCTAGTGTCTCCTTGTTCATTTTTTCTAGCATCTCCTCATTTTTCATTTCTTAATAGAGAGCTTTTGAAAGACGTGCAAGATGTTATTCAATATCAATAATCAATGTTGAGATAAAATGAAAGCATTGCTCGTGCAAATAAGGTGCTAAATCATTTATCCTTCAAGGAGATTTATGTGCATGAAGAAAACTTAGGTCTTCCAGAATATTCTTGGACCCCTCATCTACAATATCTTTTATTTCACTAACCTCAGTTCCAAAATAAGTTTTAAGGTGACCAAACCAGTCTTCATCATTTGTCATCATAAATCTAAAACTCAACCTAGGTAAATTGACACTTTTTAGGTCCCCTCTCTGGACAATCCATCCCTCACTAGTATTTAATTTGTGTAAATGGGTTTCAACATCTTTGTAACTTGTCAAAGATGTAACTATGGCTTCAAGGTAATTACCAACCTTAACTCTAGTTGACATCCACCCTCATGGTCTTGTTTCAATTTAGTTTCTTCCCAATGCTGCAAATCACAGACTAATAAATGGTAAGCCTTGAAATCATGGAACAAAAACATACAAGAGATAAAGCAAGCATACAACATTAAAATTATGACTTGTAGAAGTAAAAGAAAAGAAGCAATAGGCAATTTGATATACAATCAGAAAAGGAAATTTTATGAGGATGCCTTAAGGAAGAAAATTTAAAATTAAATAAAATCATGCTTCAAATTCCATTTAAATGTTTAGTTGTACAATAGATGTCATGCTACTTTTTTTGAGAACTCTTATTGAATTCCAAAAAATACGAGTTCCCAAATGACGCCAATAGATATTATAAATAGAAAAAAAACAACAATATTTTCATATAAAAACATCAAGAGATAATTCATAGGCCCTATGAAAATCTCTAACTTTTTGGCTCCCCTTTGATACTTTTTTGTATACTTACAGATTACATCTCCATGATTAGTATGGACTCGAAGGGTTGAAAGGACACATGCTAGTATTTTCCATTTATTGGGCAATAAAGAGTTTGAAGTGATTGAAAGAATGAAATGTAGCTCTTTACTCTAGATTATTTATTCTCATTTGGTTATTAATATATCTAGATATAAACCATGATGACTTAAATCAAAACTAGAAGAAATCTAATGAAAACTACAATAAGAGATTAGTGATTAGATGAATCATGGAAATGAAACCAACTCCATAAGACACAACAAACAAAATATGCAATGCAAATGAGAATACATGCCTTCAAAGGAGTTGTCATGGATAAAGAATCATCCTCCCTTAGATCTCTTGTGAGAATTCCTGAAAGCTCTTCAGTTATCCACAATATCCATATGCTATGAGCTTTGATACAAATATTGTGTATACTTCTCATTTTATTCAATTTGGTGCTATTATTTTCATCCTTTCATTCAGGCTTAAACAAACCCATCTCATTAGTATTTTTCTTCCAAAATTTTCTACAAGAGGGTAATCAAAATCAGTTCTAGAATATCTAAAAGTCGAAGATCCTTTCCATCAAATTGAAGCTTTGTTCTCAACAAACCAGAGCTGAGACAAGCCAAGAACTAGTGGAAGGGAAGTTGAATGAAAACTTAGAGAAACTAAAAGCCTTCCTAAGAAAAGTTCCCTTTCCACTATAACTGATGTTTCTAGTGCCTCCTTGTTCATTTTTTCTAGCATCTCTTCATTTTTCATTTCTTGATAGAGAGCTTTTGAAAGATGTGCAAGATTTTCTTCAATCTCAACAATTAATGTTGAGATAAAATGGAAGCATTGCTCTTGCAAATAAGGTGCCAAATCATTTATCCTTGAAGGAGATTTATGTGCATGAAGAAAAATTAGGAGGTCTTCCAAAATATTCTTGGACCCCTCATATATGGTATCTTTTATTTGACTAACCTCAGTTCCGAAATAGGAGTTAAGGTGACTAAACTAGTCTTCATCATTTGTCATCATAAATCTAAAACTCAACCCAGGTAAATTGGCACTTTTTAGGTCCCCTCTCTTGACAATCCAACCCTCACTAGTAGTTAATTTGTGCAAATGGGTTTCAACATCTTTGTAACTTTCCAGAGATTTAACTATGGTTTCAAGGCATTTACCAACCTTAACTCTCTCACATAGATTTTCAAATCCATCAGCTATTATTTGTTTCATCCTACTAAGAAACAATCTTTCAAAAAGTTCATCCCATAGACTCTTTGAGTTCCTCAAAACAATCTCACACATACATTGCCACGAAACCTCAACATTTGAACCAAAAACCATTTTTAGCCACTCCAAGATCCCTTCAAATGCATCTAGACTATCCTATGTTTCTCCGATCAATGTCTCATTCTCTGCAAGTTCCTTGCCACTTTTCACAAGATCAAGCAAATACTTTCCCCCAAGCCTATCTGCAAAGAGAATATCATCTGTGCATGTATTAAGCCACACTAAGCAAGACTCTAATATAAAATCACTCAAAAAAATCATCATCGTAGCTTGTAGCTTCTCTCTATGACATTTCCACAAGTGCACCTCATTGTCTAGGTTTGGAATCCCACCAAAAAATTGTCATTCAAGTGGAACTACCAACATAGTCTTATAAAAAAGAGGCAAATCATTTAGAAACTCCAAGAAGAGTTCCCTAGCCTGACATAGCGTTACCTATATGACTCTTACCACACTACAAAAAATGGAACTGATTGCCCCCACCTTATTGGTCTTTTGGTTGGACGTGTCTTCTAGTTCTAGCTAGTTCTATTTTTTCATTGGCGTGAGGATCTTTTATCGGTGGGACGAGGTCTCTTATTCCTATGATGGTTCGATGAGGATGTTGCCAATGGAGTTCGTGCCCATTGTTGGTTCCAATGATGGCCACAAACTCCATCAACGATAACCCAAACCAATGATAGGCATGAACTCTACCGATGACATCCTCATCAGACCATCGTGGGAATAGGAGACCTCATCCCGCCAATAGAAGATCCTCATGTCGATGAAAAATAGAACCGTCAATGCATCGTTGGAACTAGAAGACACGTCTAGTCAATGACCGATAAGGTAGTCCTTTTTCAAATAAGTTTTCTCTACTATCACGGACCAAATAAGCATTAGAATTAGAGACTAACAAGAACCACCAAGAAACTTTTCGCTAACACATCATCTAATGGAAGAAGGATTTTTTTGGTCCAATGGATCCTAAACAAATCAGTTTAAACCTAGCTGAGTAGATCTCAATTGGGTCAGATAATCCCTACTAAGATTTCACTTTACAAAACAAATCCTTGGAAAAAGAGAGCACTAGATAAATGCATCTAGAAGAGATCCCCAACAATATACAACCTCCATGGCACTGAATCATGTATCATCCTAGATAAGAATTTCTACACCATAGCTGATTTGTTGACAGAATTTTGAATCAACGAATATGTTATTTTATACTTAATAGTCAGGAAGAATGTTATACTAACCATGTATTTCATCTATTATAATTGTTTTTAGTTGTTGCACTACTATTTCTAGTTGCTATGCAACTATTCTTAGTTGCATTATTTCTTTGTACTGTTTGATGAACCCTTGGTGTGTGAAGTCTTCTAGCCATTTCTGTCATAATGAAGCAGATGGAGTTTAGGGGTTTTGTTTTAGGTGATATGGAAAAAAAAATTTGGAACCAAATAGAGCTAAATGGGTGTTTCAAACTCAATAAAATCATGTTTAAAATTGTCCAGCATGAAGACAAGTGTACTTAGAAGATTGGGATTGCTTTTCTAATCATCATGATTTGGTTTAGAGCCAAAAAATGGAAGCAAAATGGTGATAAAGAACAATAGGGCATGGGCAGAAAATGTGTCAGGCTGTTTTGGGAAAAATATGCCTTAAACATTAGAGATCTTCAAATTTGGGAAAATATTTTGAGAGCTTCCTTGAAAAATCCATTTTGTACACATTCTGCAATCAATCATTTCATTCCATGACATTACATCTCTTTGAGGTATTATATCAAACAATTTAGGTGTTTTATCTACAATTCCACATCTTGCATAAATGTCTACCAAATCATATCCAACTATAGCCTCCAAGTATCTTTTTAATTCCTCTATCTTTCATCAATCTCTTTAATATTTGAACCTCGTACAAATGTTATAGAGAATAACATAAGTTGCAACATTTTTAGGATCCAACTAAAAATATGAATGGTTGATCAACCATGCACACCTAATGATCAACTATATATGTAAATTGTAATGCAATAAGGGTTACTGACATGTGAAGTATGTGCAACTCTCACCCACTAAACTTGCATATCTGCATGCACCTAGAACCCAAGCAAAGCTTACAATGTTAGGATGTGTTCCAGAGTGCTTCATTAATTCAAATATTTTGAGAGGTTCCTTGCAAAATCTATTTTGTGCACATTCTACAATCAATCATTTAATTCCATGAGATGACATCTCTTTGAGGCATTCTATCAAACAATTCAAGTGTTTTGTATAAAATTCCACATCTTGCATATATTGTCTACTTAAGCTAGTTTTTCCTATAGCTATTCTTATTTGGTGTTTTCAATGTTGTAGAGTCAGATTTTCCCATATGCTTGAATTCCTTTTTTCATAAAATCAAGTTTATACTATGCTCCCCCAAGTTTTGGGGATGGGGACGATAGGGGATGGTGGGATGTGTTTTTGGTATGAGTGTATTTTTGGGTCATTTTTTAGGGGACTATAGGGGATGGCTATAAAAAATAGGTAAATTTTTAAAAATATAGAGAAATTTCAAATATTCATATCAGAACATTGATAAAGCATTCATCATAGGAATTGTAGAAGATTATTACATAACATTAGACTTGAGTTGAGATTTCACATAAGAATTGACAAACAAAGTAACAAAATTCAAATTCTTTTATTGCCAATGTGCATACATATTAAATAAGAATTATAATAAAATTCCCAAAGGATTCAAGTTTCAACTATAAAATGACAAAAACATAGAAAATATATGTCTGTCCCTAATCAGCAAATGCAACTAGTAGGTCTATATCAAAATCGGAGCTCAAGTTTGTGTCACTATCAGATGCAAAGGAAGGGGGAAGTTTTCAAGTCCCCCAAGTCCCCAAAAAAATTTTGGGATGGGGACGGGGGTACCAAGGTAGGGGACAGGTCCCTGTGGAGCACTAAGTTTATATGGTTTGGGGTTTCAAGGTGGGGTTTTACCTAACCACAGAAAACCTTTATGGTTGGGATAGAGGTATGCACCCCTATTGCTGATTACACCTTATCATCTACTAGAGACCTCTGCGTGACTCCTGGAAATGGTACTGTGATGGATTGAGGGGGAAAATAGTAATAGAGGTGGTTGTGACAGTAAAGTGGAGGTTGGTATGTACACTATTTAAGTATTGTAAGATTCTAACCTGTTATCTAGAGGCACCAATTAGGAAAACCCTAGTCTAATCCTTCATAAAAGAGTTTGCAATACCAATACATAAATGTAAAAATGTATTTTATTTTAACTTGTATATTTGAATAGCTCTATTTCTTCTTGAATTAAACATTTAAAAACTGGTGTAGGAGCACCAAGGTATTTGTGAAATGTTGATTCATGGAGGTCTTAGGTCAGTTTGAGTTTTGAGTCTAGAAGTCATTAATAAGGTCATGATTGACCAATTCATATTGTAAGCATGTACAACCATAATGAAGAATGTTAGAGGTGGTGACAAAGCTGTGAGAGGTTGGTAATGTCATTTTTCAATAAACCTTAGATGAGAGTTTTCCCATCTAAATTTTTTTGATTAGGGCCCTATGTTGACTAGTAAGAAGATCTGAGTGGTTGTTTGGAGTTAGAGGAAAGAATTTGAGGTACTTCCTTTGAAACAGAGACCTAATTGGTCTTTTAGGACAACATTGTTTCTAGGTTATGTGTGAGATGGTCCAAAGTAACCCATGATGGTTTTGAAGGTAAGTTATAGTTTTCCTTAAAGGGTGTCTAAAAGAGGAGATAGATAGATTGTTGAGTTGTTCATTGTGAGATAAAGTAAAAAATTTGGGCATGTAGACCTACTAGATGAGTCAAATATTTTTTGTAGAGGAGTGATTTGGAAGAGTTTTGTGAATCAATTGGTTGTTTGAATCAACTTGTTTTGTGATGATTTGTTCAAATCAAAATTGCTTTGCATCAAAAAATTTCCATCATATTGAATCTTGATGGGAAGAAGGGTCCATTGCGAGAACTCAAGGGGTGTTACTTGCTAGGAGAGAGGTTGTGGAGTACTTGTTGGCTTGAACAAGTGACTAAGCTCACCTTCCTTGTATTGAAGATGATGTACCAGATATGTATTTCCTTAGTCAGGATTAAATTATAACTAATGGTTTTGCAATGAGATGGTGTTGATGAAAAATAATATAACTGTGATAGTTGAAATTATTTTGGTGGTCATATGACATTATTTTTAAGAACATTTATAAAGAAAGTATAGATTAAAATTTGTTGTGCAGAAGTAGTGACTAGGCTACATTCCTCCGCTTGCCTCAAATCTTGATTTGGGTGATGAGGACAAAGATATAATGCCTTTTGTTACCTCACACTTGTTCCTTTTGTTTCCTCACACTTGTTCCATTCATGTAATCACCTTGATGATTGTTACCTCACCCATGTTCTAGTCATGTATTTACCTTTGTGACTGACTGACTTGTTTTTAGGGCTTACAACTTACAAGAAAAATGAAGGCCTTTTGACCTTTTAGATCATTTATGATAATTTAATTACATCAACAAAAAACCATGGAAGTATTTAAGTAATTAGGGTTTTGTTGAAGATATCACATTACTATTTGAATATTTTGGTTTGTATCTATTTTAAGCTAGATGTTATGATTTTGGCCTTGAGATTGAGTGGGACTCTCAAAACTTGCATTTTTTGGTCCTGACAATAGAATTTTAGTATGATATGGTTAAGATGGTTTGATTGAGAATTTGAGAACAACAAAGGACAAGCCTCAATCTTTTATGCCATTTAAAGATTGGAATAAAAATTATTGGTAAGGAAAACTTAAGACCTTAGATTTGCACCAATTATATATCAGCTAGAGACCTAACCTATACCTCTTGTAACTCTCCATGACTATAAATATGATCTTCAATTTAGAAATATATACATTCTACGCAAGATTTATTTGTTTAATGATACTTAGGGAATGTGTAAACATGATAGTGAATACCTTGAACTAGTTAGCTTTATCTACTAGTTACTTTTGATCAACTAAGGACATTTATATTTCAATTTTAAATAAAATTTCAATATTGAACTTCAAAATTTAGACAATTGCACCTACACTGCACATAAATGGAGGTGCCCTTTTAGCACATTTCTTTTATTATGATTTCATCTCCTTTCAAATTTGAGTATACTAACTTATTTTGAAAAGAAAATTTATTTTAGTGTTCTATCCCATGGTTCAGTTCTTGTTTTTGTGTTGAACAAAAATCAAACACTAAGCTTCAGTGTCATGTTGGATTGTCAGAAAGCTATAATGTCAAAATAGCTTCTTTAGAGTCTTCATTCTATTCTATCTTTGCAACTCTATTCTTTCCCAATTTATTTTTACATACTAACAGTACCATGAAAAAATTATTGTAGGAGTGGGAGGTTATTCTTACCTATATGAGCCACTTTGGTGGGTAGGCATGATTACCAGTAAGTGCTTATTACTTATTAAATCAGGTTTAGGTGACAATTGGAGAATATTAATGTTTGACAATTGACATAGATTACTTGTATTCAAACTATTAATTTCCTTATTTACAATATTTTTGAGATTATAGTTGTATGGATGGAGAGTTTATATATTCATTGTTTTCAAAATTTATAGTTTATCTGCAGTGACTTCACTGCCAGTCCTTAACAACTATTTCAAAATCAAAATTTTCACTCAAAATTACATTCACTGTCTTTTTGAATAACTAGTAACTACCCTACAAACCAAAAACTCTTTTTCGTTTCCCACAGTTTTGTAAAAACCCCAAAAACTAACTACAGAAAGCCAAAAATCTCAAATTCATGATAAAGGATTATGTTAACTGTAGAGCTATAGATGAGCTACTTGCCTCAATTTCCATAGAGGTCTCATCATCATCTTCTTCCTCTGAGGTCGCTGCTCCAACTTCTCTAGCCACTTCACTTTAGCCTTTTCCTTCGCTATCACTACCTCAACTTCTATTAGTTCCACAATCAATTTCAGAGCCTCCCACCCATGAGCTACTCCCTCTCTCCATCTGGCTTTATATTTTCCTTATGGACATTTCACAAAGGCTACACATTTCTCTATTTCTTCATCCTCTTTTCTTTCAATTCCCTCACCGATTTCCATCCCAACTCCCAGAATCGCCCATTCCAACAGTGAGTCCATGTCCTCCAGATAATTCTTCTACACCAGTGCCTTCAACACCTTTTTCACAAATTCAATCGACTCTCCCAAATCTAAGCGCCAAGCCATTATCAACGAATCAATGTCCAAATTAGTTTTGTACCTATGCTTGAGGTCACTGAATCCTCCTCCCATAATTAGTTGTAATGACTCCACTAATCATTCATCGCTATACAAGAAACACCCCATCAGTCTCTTTACTGATGGTTCTCCATAAAAGTGTGAGAGTTGTTTCTTCATTTCAAGTGTGAAACCAGCCTCCATCACCTCTGTTGTGATAGAGCCACCACCTCCTATACACTTGTTACACACCTATTGTTTTCCACAATAGAGGAGCATTGAGAAAGTAATGCCTCAAGAATTTAATAACTTAATTCACATTCCTTTCCATAAATGCTTGATATACATCGATCATTACCACCACCTAACTCCACACACTTCTTTCATTCACTTCAAGAATAAAAACCTGTAATTACTCCATTTTAGAGCTCCCTAAATGCACCACCTATTTCATTCTTGTCATCGGGGTAGAACATTTATTTTAAATATCTCGACAATGCCTCAAGATGTCACATTAGTTAGTAATAATCATTATCACTATATTGGTGAGACTGTGATTCTTCTTCCACTGATAGCCACCTTCTCCACCAATGAAAAAATTTCCTTAGGTCTATCGGCGGGATGCTAGATAACGTCACCTCAATGCACCCCAACTCCATCGATATATATTATGCACTTGATAATCCATGGTTATATTAGACCATCGAGGGAATGCAAACATTTTTTCTACTGATGTTCATGTGTCACAACAATGTGCTAGGTTATGAGCTGCATTCATCAGGCCATTGGTGAGGCTATAATGGGGGTTTCGCCGATGAGACATTGTTAGGACGATAGTGCTAATTTTTATTTAGGGACAAGGAAAGATTTATGGAGCCTCAAACTATTATGGTCTCATGCTTACTATTATGCTTTTGATAGATTTTTCTAAGCATCCATAGCTTGTTCAAAAGCACTTGTTTTAGGATTTTAGCCATATCAACAAGGCAATGAACTATGTGAAAAAATGCTTTGGTAGACATGTATGGAAAATGTGGTAGCATAGACAAGGCAGTGAACTACTTGAAAAAATTCCTCAAAGAAATGTGGTCTTATAGAATGCCATGACAAGAAAATGCAATTGGTAGCTGCTCCTAGTTATTAGTTATGCAATGTGAAGTAATTGCATAACTACTTAGGTTGACTTTGTAAAAACTATATTGTAATTGGAATTTTGTTATCTATCAACATCTAGTTATTAGTTATGCAATGTGAAGTAATGCTTTGAGTTTGAAAGATGTGCAATGCAATGTAATCAAAGATATGAATATAAACTACAAAAATCTATTTTTTATAATTCATTAGTTAAACTCTTTATTTTATTTTCTCTCTATATATCTAGGCTATGGAAATTCCTTTCAATTTAAAAAAAATAGTTTTTATCTCTTGTTCTACAATTTTTTACCTCTTTTTTAAATCTGATTTTTACTCGATTTTGAATGCATGGGGTTATGTTTCAGAGCTTTAATGCCACTATTTTTGTACGTCCCAATGTATTTCACCTTCACCTTGCAATAGTAGTAGTAGTGCTCTCATATTGCATTTTTCTGTGTGCATTAGCTACCCTTTTTATGTGTAACATTGTTGTCATAACCTAATGTGTCTAGTATGCATGCATGGTAATGCAGTGTTTATATTTGTGGCCTTTGTATCTGATTAGCATGAAGCTAATAGTAACATTGTAAGCAGTGTTATAAATGTTGGTTTTTTAGTAAATTAGATTGATCATTGCAATTATTTTTGAAATTTTCCTTTTGCAATTACTTTAACACACACATGCAAGTACTATTTAAGTAATGGTTGTTTTATTATTAAAACAAGGGTAATAATTACCTATGTAACATAATGTGTTATTTTTTTTATTTTTGCAGAAATGTATTGATAAACTCAAAGAAGAGGATAAAGTTAGGGAGTCAACTTGAAAGGAATAGGAGATGCAAATGTAAACATTTTAAAGGTCTCAAGTAACATGTGTTACCCCTTGTTTATGAAGAAAAAATAGATGGAGTTGTTCGTCTAAAAGAGAAAGAGGGAACCTTCACATGGTGGCCACTAAAATATTTGTAGAAAATGGCATAGTTGAACATGTTTATCATGTACTAGTTAATGTTAGACATCTTCGCTCACTACTTTATGTAGTATTTTAAATGTGTTGTTCAAATATCTTAATTATCATGGTGTATTTGAAAGAGTTGGAAAATCTTAGACAACTTTGACATCTTGTAACTTGATATATATATATACATTAAATTTTTTATTGCAAATTACCTTTATTATCATGATGTTGAATCACTCTTATAATTCTAGCATGTTGTAGCTTGTTCGTATATGTAATATTTTTATTTGCTTTTATGTTTTAGTTCAAGTATAATAAAATGTTAAATTTGCATTAGAAAATTTATGGTACTTAATAAATTATTCATTTCATGACTATATTTACTACTAATTAATAGAAATTAGTAAATAAAAAATGACTAAATTAATGACTAAATTAATGACTAAAGTAATGACTAAATTAATTACTAAATATATGACTAAATATATGACTAAATTAATGACTAAATTGATGACTAAATATATGACTAAATTAATGACTAAATATATGACTAAATTAATGACTTAATATATGACTAAAGTAATGACTAAATTAATGACTAAATATATGACTAATGTAATGACTACCATGGCTAAATAAATGAATAGTTAACAACAATCAATAACTAAATTAATGACTAAATATATGACTAAATATATGACTAAATAAATGACTAAAATAGTTTAGTCATAAATTTAGTGGTGTTATAAATGACTACAAAAAAACCACTAATAGTTACATGACTAAACTTAGTCATTTATATACAATTTTTAGTAGTTTATTTAGTCATATATTGTTGTTTGTGTACTAGTGCAAGGAAGGGCGTCAACACAATAGAATTCTTCAATACCAATGAACAAAATCTACTAATCTACCAAAGCAGGTTAAACACATAGAACAACAATGTAAATCTATTCAAATTCACTAAATATGAGGAGAAGAATCATGAAACATGAAATTGGCACTCAAGAATCCACCAAAATTAATGAATTCTTATTAAAATTCCAACAACATGTCTTTACAACAACTCAACTCTCTCTTGAAAATGAGAGGAGACCCCCTATTTATAGTGTCCAAAAAGTAAAATGAATGACTAATATTTAATCTCATTATGTGGCAAAAGTTCACTACAAATTAGGGTTTCACCTACCCCCAATATTTTACAATATTTAAAATACATCTTTGTCCTCTAGTGGGCAGCACTTTAGCTCTTTTGTCTTTTAGCTAATTTCCTTTGTTGTAACTACTTTGTGAGGAACTCATCATCTATAACTAGATTCCCTTCATGTTTCTTCACAGTAGCATATTCCACAAATTTGTCAATCAATTCTTGGAGCTTGTTCCATTCAATTATATTGGATTGGATCTCTTGGAATGTCAATTTCTTAGATCTGTTGGTAATTATATCCCAATCCTTATCATCCATTGGAATATTCTTCACCACCCTCTCAAATTGAGCGAAGGCTCGAGTAGAAAAATCCATAAAGTCTGGCATGAGTTTGTTTGTGGCTCCATTCTCCATCTTCTTATGGAAGTATGGCTTTATTTTCTCTGGATCTAGCTCAATGACTGCTATACCATAATTTGTTATCAGTTTTAGGTACTCCTCACAGGCTGTCCTGATTTCCTTAGCCCAATCAATATCAAGTTCCACCTCATGGAGGACCTACTCCAAGATCTCCCTTCTATGATTGAGGCCCAATTTTGAGGTTTCCACAAGCCAATGATCATCCTTCACCAATGCAAGATCCCTTTCCCATGTTCTTTCGGGCATCTTGAGGATAGCCTCAATTTTAGGATACGTAATCCTATACAGCTCTAGGAAGTTGGTGGAGAAATTCCTTGTGCCTTCACGTTGTTTTTGCACCTCCAAAAAATTATTTGATATCCTGAAAATGCGGCCAATGCCCATATTTCTATTGTAGAAGACTCATTGGAACCAATCCTTTGTGGCCTTTGTCTAGTTCTTTCTCCTTTCTAATTTTTTGATATAATCTTTCGAGAGTAGCTGAGGTGGGGCTGACAAGGTTGTCAATAGTTCTTTGGTAGAGGACCATTGTTGTATATAGGCCATTAAATCTACCACTTGTGCTTTTAATTCCTCCTTAGAGGTCTTTTCCTTATTCATTTTATGCACAATAGTAGCCATTGATCCTTGAAGATGATCAATTTTCTACTCTCTCATGGTCATTCCTAGGTTAATGGTAGAGATATTATAGTTGACTCCCTCTCCTTCCACTACTAGATTAGCTATCTACACAGTCCTAGATCCCGATGCATCCATTTTTAGATGGGATCTGACCCTTGGTTTCTTTTATTTCTTTGTGCTTATTTGTGCTCAAGCCAAAATGGCTTCTAGCCTTGCTTTTGGATTGATAAGGGTGGGTGTCTTCTTTTGCAATGCTTTTCTAGCCACTCAGGTATCTGGGACCCTTCTTTTGGTAATTCATGATCACCTTTCTCCTCTTGAGCATGTTGGATCTCCATTTTTTGGTGACTCGAGGCCTCTTCTTCCATCCTTTCTTCTTCTTCTTCATCGAAGTCACAAATGAATAGGGAAATTTCTTGCTGTGACTTGGTGATGGCTATGTTTTCCTTGGGACTATCTTCCCCTTTAGATGTCTTTACTTCTTCTTCTTGCTCATTTTCTTCATGATGCTCTAATTTTGGGATCTTTCTTGTTTTAGCCTCTTCTTTAGGCTTGCCCTCTTCTTCTCCTGAAGGAGAAATTGGGTATCATTTTTAGGGCTCTTATCTTGTTTCCCAGTTGGAGGTCTCATAGTTACCTCCACTTCTTTATCTATGTCCTTCTTCTCCTCAAAAGGATACTTTTCAATTTCCTCCCCAACATTCCTAAGTTGTTGGGCCAACTCTTCCTCAAGTTCCTGATCAGAGGTCTCCATGATGTATCCCGAGTTGGGATCCTCAACATCTTCCTCAGAGGATTGTGATTTCTCTTATTCTTCATGAAATACCTCGTTAATGACTAACTATTGGTGCTCCAAATGATCATGGTAGTCATCAGGTTCCTCTTCCATTTCTCTATTTTGTTCCCTCATTTGTCTTTCCAACTCCTCAGAAATTTTCATTGTTTCCTCCATCACAGGTGGTTCAGTTGGAGGACAAGGAACAAGGAGGCTAGCAACAACTTGAGCTAAGGAAGCTTGCACTACGAGATTCATCAGCACCCCAGACAACTTTGTTGGTGTGTTCTGCATGTGTTGAGCAAAGGATTCTAGGAGTGAGAGGGTGGGCATTGTCATTTTTGTAGTGTACAATGGAAGGGTTATTGATGGATACATGGAGGTGAAAGAGAGAAGAGATGTGGTAGTGGAGGAAGAATCTACCACCAAGATTGGTGTAGTAGGTGAGGTAGAAGAAAGGTGAACCAATATGTCCACCATGGGTGGAGAAGAAGCAGGAAATTTTTGTGATTCTGGTGAAGGAGTGATGACAGTGGTAGTAATAGTGGCAGTGAGGGTAGAGGGGGCAAGTGGAGACTTTGGTTGCTCGATTTCTCCTTCCTCTCCCTCATGGAGTGGGTCCTCTTGAATGGTGGGAATCTCTATGAATCTGCCCAATTTCTTTGATTTCTTTGAGGGATCACCTTCCGATGATTTCCTCAAATACACCTTGTGTTTGGGCTAGTGTTCAACCACCTGTTTTCTTTTCCTTGACCTTGTAGTTGGAGGAGATTTTGAGGTTTCCCCAAATGGGGCAAGAGCTACAGTTCCACTACCAATCTTTCTTTTGAGCTCATCTTCGAGCTCTGCATATGTCATAGTTACACCTTGGCATTTCAATTGAGCTACCTATCCATAAACCCATTGTTTTGTCTAAGCTTCAATTGGATTCATCAAAATATCGAGGTCATTGACCTCTTCCTCGTTCTAGTCAATCAGGGGTAGTGATAGGTTGGAAATGACATCATATCTTGGATCTATCACTATTTTTTCATCCTCCACAACTTGATCTAGTACAGGAAACAAGTTCACTTTCTTCTCAAAGTATGTCATCATGCACATGTAGTTCCTCATGCGCACTGCTTTATCATCTCTGCAATTTTCCCAAAAGTCTTCGACAATGTGGAGCTGGGCACATTCTCTTCCAACCATATTCTTTAGTTTTCCATATGGATCCATCCATGGTCTGGTAGTGTGGAGCTCTAGGTTGTATTCATTTATCTCCTTTTCAAAATATTTTGCACATTGGTATGTGGGGATCGCATACATACCCAGTAAAAATGTGAGGGGATATGGAATTCCCAGCCTATGCATGCTACTCAGGAGAGTATATGCATGTTGGATATTCCTGGAGAGTTCAAGTAATACCAACCAGTCATTTGGGTATGTTGGAAAAACAAGGACACACAACTAAGAGGGGGGGTGAATCAATTGTGAGAGAAACTTCAGCTTTTATTACTTAACTAAACTTATTCTTAGATCTGATGAATAAGAAATTAACCACAAGAAATTAACACATCAAAGAGACAAATAACACCAAGATTTTTTACGTGGAAACCCTATTAGGGGAAAAACCACAGTGGATGTTAGTCCATAGGATTATACTCTGTCAAAAGTATAAAGAGAAATAATAAGGGGAATGCACATGCATTCAGGCACACTACCTAAAGCTCACTGCTCAAATACAAAATAGGACACACTATCCAACAATATAGAAATATGGATTAGATCCATAGAGTATGAACTAAAATAATAGCTTCTACACAAGCCTGATTACTATTCCAATTAAGCTTAGAAAACCTTCTTCACACTTTCCTCAAACTTCTTCACTCTCTTCTCTGCAATCGAATGATAGAAACACTATTCACACATTTACACTTGCTCTGGCATACATTCAAACTTACGCACACTAACTTCACTCAACCAATCACCCTTATATATTGGTTTCATGGGATTTCATCACATCTTAGTTGGATAGAAAAATAAAGTATATTTCCAATGTCATCCAAAATTTACAATTAAGTTTCCAATGCAAAACCACCAAGGTCAGCCACAACATAGTGCAGACCCAAATTAATATCTCCAACACAAAAATACTTTAATTAATTTCACCGCAAAGATCCACAACATGTTACCACCAACATGTCTGCCAAGAACATGAAAAACCTAGCATGCACAAGAAAATATCTTCAACCTCTAGCTCTCTGAGTAATGTGGACATACCACAAAGATAGATAATGATCTTGAGACATCCAAGAACACCAAGAAACAAAAGAGAAGAATCTGCAACAACTGAGATTATTAGAATCACACAATCTTCATTCAGGAATAATGAAATATACCACAAAAACATTGTCAGACCACAACACACTCAAAACTTCATGTGGACCTTTGAAACTTTTGGTAGATGATCTAGAAACATTCAAAAATAAACCCTTTAATCCACATTAGCTATTCTTCAACGTACAAAACAAAGAAGCTTCATGACTTGCACAGTTCCAATGGGAACCTACAACACTTCCTTTTAAATTTTTCTTAATATCCTCAACATATAAAGCCTCTGATACACCAAATGCTAATAGTGTTGACATCAATGAAAACCACATATCAACAACCATATCCACAATATCCAACAATGTCCCCCTTTGGCATTGATGGCAACACATGATCTAAAAAATACCATTAACCCAACACACTGACTTCTTCTGCACTTCTCCTCTTGAAATTATTTTTCACATTACACTTATCCATCTTTGACATCAATGGAAAAGGTAACAATGACCTTCCCATATACATGCTCTGAACCACATATCTACACATCTAACTACTCCCCATGAGTAGAAGGCCATGAAAACATCAATTTGGATCAAAATATAGAAATGAAGTTCATAGATTGATGCAATCAAAAGCATCTTTTAGATCTTATTAGGAGGGGTGATTACCCCTAACATTCCTCTGAGATACTCAAAAGTATCCTTTGGAGATGGTTTAGTAAAGATATCTACAATCTGTTCTTTGGTAGGAACATACTCTAGTCTGACTTCTATCTCATTCACTTTCTCCCTCAAGAAATGAAACTTGATTGATATATGCTTAGTTTTAGAATGCAACATTGGATTCCTTGAGATATTTAGTGCACTTGAGTTGTCACAATATATGGCAATAGGATCTTCATATACCACCCTGATATCTATCAACATCTATTTCATCCATATCACTTCAGTACAATTATTTTCAGCAACAATGTATTCTGCTTCAACAGTAGATAGAGAAATTGAGTTTTGTTTTTTGCTCAACTAGGACACCAATTTCTTCCCTAGGAAGAAACCACCACCACTAGTACTTTTTCTGTCATTTACATCACCAGCCCAATCTGCATCATTATATGCACACAAAGAGAGATCATCATCCTTTGGATACGAAATTCTAAAGTCAACTGTTCCTTTCAAATACCTAAAAATTCTCTTCACAACAGTTGCATGTGATTATTTTGGATCCGCTTGAAATCTAGCAACCATACATACAACATTCATAATGTCTAGTCTAGTCTAAGTCAACTAAAGAAATCCACCAATCATTGACCTATATCTAGTTTGATTTGCCTTAGGAGATTCATCATTCTATGTCAACTTACATCCGGTCACCAGGGGGGTACCAACAAGTTTGTAGTCATCCATTCTAAACTTCTTCAATAGCTCTTTCAAATATTTGAACTCAGATATGAAAATCCCCTTGTCCAATTGAGTAACTTCCAATCCCAAAAAGAACTTCATCTCTCCAATCATACTCATCTCAAATTCATTCTTCACCTCATTGGAAAACTTCATGCATAGATTATCATCTCCTCCAAAAATGATATCATCAACAAAAACTTATATAATTAACTCCTTATCATTGTCTAATTTGATGTATAAGTTGATGTCAGTAGTACCTTTAGTGAATCAATGATTCAGTAGGTATTTGTCCAATCTAGCGTACCAGGCTTTGGGGGTTTTCTTAAGTACATATAGAGCTTTCTTCAATCTACAAACCACATCTTCTTTGTCTGTTGCTAAAATCCATCTAGTTGTTCTATGTAAACTTCTTCTTCCAGCTCTCCATTCAGAAATGTAGACTTTACATCCATTTGATAGACTTTATATTCCTTGATAGATCACATTTTTGTCTTTAGGCCTTAGAACCAGTATCCATGTGTCATTCTTTTCAATCTGTGTCAACTCTTCCTTCATAGCTTACAACCAGTGTTCATCTTGACAAGCTTCAATGACATTTTTAGGCTCAATCTTGGAAATCAAACAATATTCTTCTAAAAAAATTCTTCTAGTTTGCACTCCTTTACTCTTATCTCCTATGATTTGAATTTTAGAATGATCCATCTTTACATACCTTGGAGTTTTGGGATATTCTTGAACTTCTAAATCTTTTGATCTTTCTTCTACACTTGCACTTTTTTCTATCTCCTGGCTAACTTGATTTACCAGAACAAATTGGGGTTGCTTCACTAGAAAATATGGAATAATCTAAAGTAGATTTTGTGCCTGAGTATTCTTCCCTTGGCTTGTAATGTCTTCATCTAAATTATAACTACAATGTCTGGATGGTTTGAAAAAGTTCTCATCAACTCTGACATTTTCACTCTCAACCATCTTTCTCAATCTTTTGTTATAGCACCGGTAGGCCTTGCTTCTAGTAGAGTAACCTAGGAAGATTCCTTCATCACTTCTTGCATCAAACTTTCCTATATCATCATCTCTTATCATATAACACTTGCTTCGAAAGATCTTAAAGTACTTAAAAGTAGGCTTGTGACCAAACCATAACTCATAAGGATTCTTACCAAAATTACCCTTAACATTTACTCGATTCAAAGTATACACAACAATGGTTACGACTTCACTTAGGTACATTTGAGATACATTTCCTTCCATCATCATTGTTCTGGTAGAATCCAAAATTGTTCTATTCTTTCTCTTTGTAACTCCATTTTGTTGAGGGGTTCGAGGATTAGATAACTATCTTTTAATACCATGCTCTTCACAAAAAGAGTTGAACTCCTTGGAAATAAACTCACCCTCTATCAGATCTCAAGCACTTGATTTTCAGACCTTTCTCATTTTCTGCCATAGCCTTGAAACTTTTGAACTTCTCCAATGCTTCACATTTTTCTCTTAAAAAGGAAACCCAAATCATTCTAGAGTAATCATTAATAACCAACATAAAATACCTTTCTCCATGAATACTTCTAACTCTAGAGGGACCAAAAAGGTCAGTATGTACTAGCTCTAGCAAATTATTTGAATGAAATTGTTTGCTCCGGAAGGAGACTCTAGTTTGTTTACCCATCTGACATTCCTTGTAGATTACATTAGCAGGCTTCACTAACTTAGGCAGATCTCTTACTGCTTGAGTAGAACTTATCTTGATAATGTTGTCAAAGTTTACATGACACAACCTCCTATGCCATAACCATCTCTCATCAACTTGAGTAGTTAAACAACTTCCATTAGTAGTATTCAGATGAAAAATATTACCTTTTGTTTGTTTTCTTGTTGCAATCATATCCCTAGAACTTCCAAGTATCTTGCATCTTCCATATTTGAGCTGAAGATCATATCCCTTGTGAACCATCTATCCAACACTCAACATGTTGTGCTTGAGGCCTTCAACATAGAGAAAATCATGAGTTTTATCCTTATCACCAAGACAAATAGATCCTCATCCATGAATCACACCAACATTGTTATCTCCAAATATTACAACCCCACCATCATACTTATCTAGACTCACAAATTTACTTGTATCACCAGTCATATGATGTGAGCATCCACTATCAATCACCCCCTCATCCTTTTCTTCAACTTGGGTTGCAAGATCATTTTCATCTTTAGTAGATTTGGTAGCCACATGATTATCCTCAATGGTAGCATTGAAAGCTCATTCATCTTCTTTTCCATTATCTTTATCAGACTCATGATTAGTCACTGCTTCTTCACAAAAGTAGAATCTCTTTTGGAATCTAGACATCTTAGGCTTAGATCTATGAACTCTTTGAGGAAATATTGATGCAAAATGACCTATTTTACTGCATGAAAAACATTTAATAGGAAATACATCTTCATTCTTACCTTTTCCTCTGTCTTCTTGCTTAGCAATCAGTGGTTCTAGTTCTTCTATCTCTCTTTATCTTCAAGTTGTTTCAGTTCTTCGTCATAGTTGGACATCTTTCTGGAACTCTCTCCCAGATTATATATTTTCCTATTACTTCCAGATAATATGGCCTTGAATGCAGACTTATTCTTTGGTGTAGATTCACCAAATTCACTTATTTCAAAAGTTGCAAGCTTTCTGATCAACATGTCTCTTGTTATCTTGTTTATTGATATAAACTCTTCAATAGCATGAACCTTCATCTTGTAGGAGGGAGGCAAGGATCTGAGTACTTTAGCCACAATTTCATCCTCATCCACAGAACCACTGACACCTTTAATACCCATTACAATTTCATTTACTCTCTGCATAAAAGAAGTGATATTTTCATCTTTTCCCATCTTCAAATTCTCATACTTTCCTTTCAAGCTCTATAACCTATCCATCTTCACCTATGCATCTCCTTCATACAAAGTTTCTAGTTTCATCCAAATCTTATGAGTTGTCTCTAGACCCAACACATTAGCCATCTCTGAATCTTTTAGAGCACTCACCAAAGCTTCAACATCTTGAACATTATTTTTAGCATCTTTGATCTCATCTGGAGTTGAGGGACCATTCTGAGGAATAGTACATGGATCTCTTGTAATCTTCTACAAAGTTTCACCAATACACTTTAAGTGACATTGAATCCTGACTTTCAACATTAAATAGTTAGTGCTATCAAATCTCAGATTGTCATTCTTGAATTTTGTTTCCATCTTGGATCACTTCAAGATTTTTAGACTTCTTCAGAGGAACCCGCTTTGATACCAATTGTTGGAAAAACAAGGACACCCAACTGAGAGGGGGTGAGTCAGTTGTGATAGAAACTTCAAATTTTTTTACTTAACTCAACTTAATCTTAGATCTGATGAATAAGCAATTAACACATCAGAGAGACAAGTAACACCAATTTTTTTTACGTGGAAACCCTGCTACGGGAAAAACCATGGTGGATTTTAGTCCACAGGATTATACTCTATCAAAAGTATAAAGAGAAATAATTAGGGGAATGCACATGCATTTAGGCACATTACCTAGAGCTCACTGCTCAAATAAAAAAGAGGACTCACTATCCAACAATACAAAAATATGGATTAGATCCATGGAGTATGAACTAAAAGAATAACTTCTACACAAGCCTGATTACAGTTCCAATTAAGCTCAGAAATCCTTCTTCACACTTTCCACAAATTTCTTCACTCTCTACTCTGTAATCGAATGATAGAAATACTATTAACACATTTACACTTTCTCTGGCATACATTCACACTTATGCACACTAGCTTTTCTCAACCAATCGCCCTTATATATCCACTTCATGGGATTTCATCACATCTTAGTTAGCTAGAAAAATAAAGCATATTTCCACTGTTGGCTAAAATTTACAATTAAGTTTCCAATGCAAAACCACCAAGGTCAGCCACAATGTAGTGGAGACCCAAATTAATATCTCCAACAAAAAAATACTTTAATTAATTTCACCACCAAGATCCACAACATGTTACCACCAACATGTTGGCTAAGAACATGAAAAACCAAGCATGCACAAGAAAAGATCTTCAACCTTGAGCTCTCCGAGTAATGTGGACATACCACAAAGATAGAGAATGGTCTCGAGACATCCAAGAACACCAAGAAACAATAGAGAAGCATCTAAAACAACTGAAATTATCAAAATCACACAATCTTCATTCAAGAATAATGATAGAGATGACAAAAACATTGTCAAACCACAACACACTCAAAACTTCACACAAACCTCTGAAACTTTTGGTAGATGATCTAGAAAAATTGAAAATAAACCCTTTAATCCACATTAGCTAGTCTTCAATGTACAGAAAAAGCACCTTCATGACCTACATAGTTCCAATGGCAACCTAGAACATTTCCTTTTACAAATTTCTCAATATCCTCGACATAAACAACCTCTGATACACCAAATTCTAATAGTTTTGACATCAATGACAACCACATATCAACAACCATATCAACAATATCCAACAATCTCCCCCTTCGGCATTGATGGCAACACATGATGTGAAAAATACTAACAACCCAACACATTGACTTCTTTTGCACTTCTCCTCTTGAAAGGATTTTTTACATTACACTTCTCCCCCTTTGACATCAATGGCAAAGGTAACAATAGCATTCCCATATACATTCTCTAAACCACATATCTACACATGTGACTACTCCCCCTAAGTAGAAGCCATGGAAACATCAATCTAGATCATAATAGAGCAATGAAGTTCACAGATTGATGCAAGAAAATGCATCTTTTAGTTCTTATCAGGAGGGGTGATTACCCCTAGCATTCCTCTCAGATACTCAAAAGTATCCTTCAACAATGGTTTAGTAAAGAAATTTTCAATATATTCTTTGGTAGGGCCATACTCCAGTCTGACTTCTTTCTCACTCAATTTCTCCCTCAAGAAATGAAATTTGATTGATATATGTTTAGTTTTAGAATGCAGCACCGGATTCCTTGTGATATTTATTGCACTTGAGTTGTCACAGTATATGGAAATAGGATCTTCATATACCATCCTGATATCTCTCAGCATTTGTTTCATCCATATCACTTGAGTACAATTATTGGCAACAACAATTTATTCTACTTTAGCAGTAGATAGAGAAATTGAGTTTTTCTTTTTTCTCAACCAGGACACCAATTTCTTTAGTAGGAAGAAAGCACCACCACTAGTAATTTTTCTATCATCTACATCACCATCCAAATCTGCATCAATATATGCACACAAAATGAGATCATCATCCTTTGGATAGCAAAGTCTAAAGTCAAATTTTCCTTTCAAATACCTAAAAATTCTCTTCACAACAATTACATCTGATTCTTTTGGATCCACTTGAAATCTAGCAACCATACATACAACATTCATAATGTATGGTCTAGTTTGAATCAAGTAAAGAAATCCAACAATCATTGAACTATATCTGGTTTGATTTTCCTTAGGAGAGTCATCATTCTATGTCAACTTACATCAAGTCACCATGGGGGTACCAACAGGTTTGGAGTCATCCATTCCAAAATTCTTTAGGAGTTCTTTCACATATTTGGAATGAGATATCAAAATCCCCTTGTCTAACTGACTAACTTGTAATACAAGAAAGAACTTCATCTCTCCAATCATACTCATCTCAAATTCATTCTTCATCTCATTAGCAAACTTCATGCATAGATTATCATCTCCTCCGAAAATGATATCATCAACAAAAAATTCTATAATTAACTCCTTGTCATTGTCTAATTTGAAGTATAAGTTGCTATCAACAGTACCTTTTGTGAATCCAAGATTTAGTAGGTATTTGTCCAATCTAGCATACCAGGCTTTGGGGACTTGCTTAAGTCAATACAGAGCTTTCTTCAATCTACACACCATATCTTCTTTGTCTATAGCTAAAATCCATCTGATTGTTCTATGTACACTTCTTCCATCTCTCCATTCAGAAATGTAGACTTTACATCCATTTGATGAATTTATAGTCCTTGATAGATCACATTTTTTTCTTTAGGCCTTGGAACCAGTATTCATGTGTCATTCTTTTCAATCTATGTCAGCTCTTCCTTCAAAGCTTCCAACCAGTGTTCTTCTTGATAGGCTTCAGTGACATTTTTAGGTTCAATCTTGGAAATCAAACAATATTCTTCTAAAAAAATTCTTCTAGTTTGCACTCCTTTACTCTTATATCCTATGATTTGACTTTCAGAATGATTTAGCTTTACATACCTTGGATTTTTGGGACATTCTTGAATGTATGACTCTTCTGATCTTTCTTCTACACTTGCACTTTTCCGTGTCTCCTAACTGAGTTGATTTACTAGAAAAAATTAAGGTTGCTTCACTGGAACATATGGAATAATATGAAGTAGATTGTGTTTGAGTATTCTTCCCTTCACTTGTAAAGTCTTCATCTAAAACATAACTACAATTTCTGGATGGTTTCACAAAGTTCTCATCAAATCTAACATTTTCACTCTCAACCATCTTTCTCAATCTTTTGTTATAGCACTAGTAGGCCTTACTTTTAGTAGAGTAACCTAGGAAGATTCCTTCATCACTTCTTGCATCAAATTTTCCTATATCATCATCTCTTCTAATATAACACTTGCTTCGAAAGATCTTAAAGTACTTAACAGTAGGCTTGTGACCAAACCATAACTGATAAGGAGTCTTACTATAATTACCATTAACATTTACTCGATTCAAAGTATACACATCAATTCTTACTATTCCACTCTAGTACATCTGAGATACATTTCCTTCCATCATCATTGTTCTGGTAGCATCCAAAATTGTTCTATTCTTTCTCTTTGCAACTCCATTTTGTTGAGGGGTTAGAGGAGCAGATAACTATGTTTTAATACCATGCTCTTCAAAAAATGAGTTGAACTCCTTGGAAATAAACTCACCACCTCTGTCAGATCTCAGGCACTTGATTTTCAGACCTTTCTCATTTTCTGTCATAGCCTTGAAACTTTTGAACTTCTCCAATGCTTCACATTTTTCTCTTAAAAAGGAAACCCAAATCATTCTAGAGTAATCATCAATAAACAACTTAAAATATCTTTCTCCATGAATACTTATAACTTTGGAGGGACCACAAAGGTCAGTATGTAGTAGCTCTAGCAAATTATTTAAATGAAATTATTTTCTCTAGAAGGAGACTCTAGTTTGTTTACCCATCTGACATTCCTTGTAGATTACATTAGCAGGCTTCACTAACTTAGGGAGATCTCTTACTGCTTGAGTAGAACTTATCTTGATAATTTTTTCAAAGTTTACATGACACAAAATCCTATGCCACAACCAACTCTCATCAACTTGAGCACTTAAACAACTTCCATTAGCAGTATTCAGATGAAAAATATTACCTTGTATTTTTTTTCCTGTTGCAATCATATCCCCAGAACTTCCACGTATCTTGCATCTTCCATATTTGAAGTGAAGATCATATCCCTTGTGAGCCATCTATCCAACACTCAAAAATTTGTGCTTCAGGCCTTCAACATAGAGAACATCATTAGTGTTATCCTTACCACCAAGACAAATAGATCCTCTGCCAGGAACCACACCAGCATTGTTATCTCCAAATCTTACAACCCCACCGTCATACTTCTCTAGACTCATAATTTTCTTTTATCACCTATGATTTGATGTGAGAATCCACTATCAATCACCCACTCATCCTTTTCTTCAACTTGGGCTACAAGAGCATTTTCATCATTAGGAGATTCGATAGCCACGTGATTATCTTCAATGGTAGCAATGAAAGCCCATTCATTTTCTTTTCCACTATCTTTATCAGACTCATCATTAGTTACCGCTTCTTCAACAAAGTAGCATCTCTTTTTGAATCTAGACATTTTAGGCTTAGATCTATGAACTCTTTGAGGAAATATTAATGCAAAATGACCTATTTTACTGCATGAAAAACATTTAATATGTAATAAATATTTATTCTTACCTTTTCCTTTGCATTCTTGCTTAGAAATTAGTGCTTCCCGTTGTTCTATTTCTCTTTATCTTCAAACTATTTTAGCTCTTCATCACACTTGGACATCTTTCTAGAAATCTCTCCTAGATTATATCTTTTCCTGTTACTTCTGAATACTATGGCCTTGAATGCTGACTTAGTCTTTGGTGTAGATTCACTAAATTCACTTATTTCAAAAGCAACAAGCTTCTTGATCAACGTGTCTCTTGTTATCTTGTTTAATTATCTGAACTCTTCAATAGCATGAACCTTCATCTTGTAGGAGGGAGGAAAGGATCTTATTACTTTATCCACAATTTTATCCTCATCCACAGAACCATTGACACCTTTAATACCCTTTACTATTTCATTTACTCTCTACATAAAAGAAGTGATATTTTCATCTTCGCCCATCTTCAAATTCTCATACTTTCCTTTCAAACTCTATAGCCTAGCCATCTTCACCTGTGCATCTCCTTCATACAAAGTTTCCAGTTTCATCCAAATCTTATGGGTTGTCTCCAGACCCAACACATTATCCATCTCTAAATCTATCATAGCACTCACCAAAGATTCAATAGCCCTAACATTCTTTTCGACGTCTTTGATCTCATTTGGAGTTGAGGGACCATCCTAAGGAATAGTTTATGGATCTCTTGTAATCTTCCAGAAATTTTCAGCAATACACTTTAAGTGACATTGCATCCTGGCTTTCCACATTAAATAGTTAGTGCCATCAAATCTTGAACTTTCCTTCTTGAATTTTTTTCCATCTTGACTCACCTCAAGCTTTTTAGAATTCTTTAGAGGAAACCGCTTTGATACAAATTGTTGGAAAAACAAGGACACACAACTGAGAGGGGGGGATGAATCAGTTGTGATAGAAACTTCAATTTTTCTTAACTCAACTTAATCTTAGATTTGATGAATAACCAATTAACCACAAGCAATTAACACATCAGAGAGACAAATAACACCAATATTTTTTATGTGGAAACCCTGTTAGGGGAAAAACCATGGTGGATGTTATTCCACATGATTATACTCTGTTAAAAGAATAAAGATAAATAATAAGGGGAATGCACATGCATTCAGGGACACTACCTAGAGCTCACTATTGAAATAAAAAAGAGGAATCACTATCCAACAATACAAAAATATGGATTAGATCCATAGAGGATGAATTGAAAGAATAGCTTCTAAACAAGCCTGATTATAGTTCCAATTAAGCTCAAAAACCTTCTTCACACTTTCCTCAAACTTTTTCACTCTCTGCCCTGCAATCGAATGATAGAAACACTATTCACACATTTACACTTTCTCTTGCATACATTCACACTTATGCATACTAACTTCACTCAACCAATTTCCTTTATATATCTGTTGAATGAGATTTCATCACATCTTAGTCAGCTAGAAAAATAAAGCATATTTCCAATGTCAGCCAAAATTTATAATTAAGTTTCTAATGCAAAACCACCAAGGTTAGCCACAATATAGTGGAGACCCAAATTAATATCTCGAACATGAAAATACTTTAATTAATTTTTCCAGGAAGATCCACAACACGTTACCACCAACATGTCGACCAAGAACATGAAAAATCAAGCATGCGCAAGAAAAGATCTTCAACCATGATCTCTTCAAGTAATGTGGACGTACCACAAAGATAGAGAATGATCAAGAGACATCCAAGAACCCCAAGAAATGACAAAGAAGCATTCACAACAACTGAGATTATCTGAATCACACAATCTTCATTCAGGAATAATGAAAGAGACCACAAAAACACTGTCAGACCACAACACACTCAAAAATTCATGTGGACTTCTGAAAATTCTGGTAGATGATCTAGAAACATTCAATAATAAACCCTTTAATCCACGTGAGCTAGTATTCAACATACAAAACAAAGCACTGTCATGACCTGCACAGTTCGAACACTTCCTTTTACAATTTTCTCAATATCCTCAACATATATAACCTTTGATACACCAGATGCTAATAGTGTTGAAATCAATGACAACCACATATCAGCAACCATATCCACAATATCCAACAAGGTACTGGGGAAACTTGTATGGTCTCTTTGAGAAACCCTCGGTTCTGATGTATGTGAATTTAGGAAACAAAATGAAAATGAATCCGAATTGGAAGATGAAGGAATTTTCACTATGTGTGAATATCCTTTCGAAGTCACCTCCAAGTAATCTGATGATGTGCCCGATGAAGGCATCATTAATTCTATAGTAATTCTTGAAATTTCTATATTGAAGTTGTAGGTATTTTTCATATACCTTTAATTTCCTCCCTGGAGTTTGGCTTGGCGCCACAAATAGTCCTATGTATTGAGCATAGTTAGCAAGTAGATAGAATAGATATGAGGTCATGTAAAATTGGGAGGTTTTCATTATAGCCACAAACTACTGATGTAGGCAATTGCTAATCATTCCTGCCCAGTGAAATTTTGTCTCTCCTCTGATAATTTCCTCTATGAAATAGAGCATCCACTCCTAGAAGAAAGTTGTAGTTGGGAGACCCATGAATCTAATTAACAAGGTTACCAAGTCATGGTAATCCTCATAAAAATATTTTATGAAGAGCTCCTAGGGTACTTTGATTGCATTGCCCCTCTTCTCCTTTAACCAGTATTGATTGATTAGTTTTTTGCACTTGAGGGGATCAACTTTCCAAATTCTCTCAACATACTCCTTGGATGTCTCCTCCTTTGCATCAAAGATGGCGATATGTAAAGTTTTCCCTATTGATTTGGTGGAAAAATTAGCTAGTATGTTGCCATCTCTATCTACAATTCTCTTGGTGCTTTCCTAATATGCCTCTTTGTAGGCCATTACTAATTCAAGAGCCATGAGGGTAGGTGGGAATCCAATGGCCTTGGCCAACCCACTCCTTCTAATCCTTTTGGAATTCTTTGTGGTAGGGTTGATGATGACCCTCTACTTGAATTCATCAATGTCAATGTGTCCTAGGTTGGTATCTAAGACCTTGTCCCAATCTGTGGTGACCTTTGACTTGAGATCCTCTCCTTGAAATTTATACTTCATTTGATCCTTGTCCTCATTTTTTCTTGGTGCTTTGGCAGTTTTCTTTCCCTTTTCCTTCTTCGTGGATGCTTCTAAAGGTCCCACAGTTGGTTTCATATATCCTACAAGTAAAGGAGCAGTAAGCATGTTCAAGTGTAAAACATGAGAAATGTTGAAAAAATACTACAAAAACAATGTTAGATTGAGTAATTCATGATTCAAGGATCCTAACATTTCTTTCATATCATCATTATCCTTTTGCTGGAGGAAGATATGGTAGTACAGGCCTAGGGGTGTGGAATTCCTTGGGCTGGTAGCCATTTTGAAGGAAATTGTGGACGGGTGATAGATAGGGCATAGTGGCCTACATGGTTCTACCCGCATTAGGATTTTGTCATGAGGTGGGTCCTGCTAAGGAGATCAAACCATTTTAACATGTGGATTAAGTTGTTCTTGAGGTTTTAGAAGCATTAAGTCAACCATTCAGGCATGTAGGTGCAGGGGCTATCTTGGTTGTTTTAGGCTCTACCCTTTGAAATGGCATTGTCGGGAAGGAATCCCGCAAGTGGCATCCCATACTACAAGGCCCTTGATCGAGGATGACAGTGGTGTTTTATATTTGAAGTCTAAACCATTTAAATGGGTGTGGGTAGGAAGATGCAAAAAGGAATTGGAGGTCGACCATTTGGAATGGCAGAGGCAGGACAAAGTTCTGCCATGGGTGGCCTGCATCGTCAGACCTACAGGGAGCCTTGGCATTGCTTATTCATTCTCAAATAGCTAGAAGGAGACATGAGGGTTGGGCCTTGCATAGCAAGCTGATGGAGGTTGTTGGCCATTTTGAAGTGGCCCAAGTGGGCCAATGAACCACGGGTGATCACCTGCATGGAGCAACCCTCTTGGTGTCCTACACTTAGTGAAAATCCTACACTTAGTCCTTTTCACTTTTGGCTTAGACAGAGGCAACAATTGTGGGGTCTGCAAGGTAGATAGATGGATGTCATTGGCCGTGTGAAACAATGGATGTGTGGAGATGGAAACTAGCATCAGTTGGCTTGAAAGCAAGAGGGTTAATCACTTCCTTCTTTTGAGTTTAGATGGTGGAGGTTGTTGTGCAGTCTGCAAGGTGGTCGCAATGTGGTCGGTTGGGATTCCTAGACCGTTCAAGATGACGAACATGGGATGAAGGCCTACAGAAAGAAGCCCACAATGGACAACCCGCACATAGTTAACACTTAGTCATTTTGGCACAATGATTTGAATGAAGATAATTGGGGTGGGGTTCACCTAGTGGAATGACAATATTAGTCAATCATTTTGATCGTTGAGGTTCAGAGGGAAATCTACAGGCGGAGGCTTGCACTTGCAGACCTGCATGAGCAGACTTTAGGAGGGTGAAGGTCAGTAATTTGAAGCTTGCTACTTGAGGGTTGGGGAAATAGTGTTGGGCTCTTTTCAGATCCGTAGGGCATGATTTCCCTGGTTCAAGAACAACCACGGGAGGTTGGAGTTTCGCACAATTTTTTAGGGCCGATTTCAAGGGAATCTTCAATTTTTAAGACATGGGTTTTTTTCGCCATAATGTCTTCTAACTAGTTTGAAGGTTTTTAGTTCTTAAGACTTTAATAATTTTGAAAAAATGCAAAAAAAATCATAAAAAAGTAGTGGTGGAGGTCCTACCTAGATGACCTACGAGAAATCATCAAGGAATCTAATGTTGGTGATGCACGAGTAGTGACAAGACTTTCCAGGCATAGAGGCAGCGATGGCAACAAGCTCTGACAAGTTCTCTGAAAGTGTGATGGTGAAAATGACCCATCGAAAGTGACTATTTATAGACCTTCATTCATTAAATTCCCATCATTAATGCGGGTAGAGAAGTAGCCAAGGTTGGTCTGCACGTAGCTCAAAAATGTTGGCAGTGTGAATTACGGGGTCTGTAAGGCGGGCAGTAGTCAAGGGTTGCCCGTCTAGAAAGTTAGAAAAAAGGAATGACAATGGAGGCTACGGGACTCGTAGAGTGGGTAGTCGTGTCAGCTGGCTATTGTAGGGATGGCAAAAAGGGGATGAAGATTCACATTGGTGACCTGCACTGTGTGAAAAATGGTAGTTTCAAAGTTAGAAAGAAAACTACTAAGGGAACTCCACAGAGGCTAAAGAATTGTAACTATTTGAAGGTGGTGAAACTTATTCAACTTAAGATGCTAACTCTAGGACTCCTTGACCACTTAGGACTTAAAATAGGGGGCAAGTAAAATGAAGCGAAGGAAAAGTGACTTGACATGGTCCTCATTCGAAATGGGAAGTGTGTGCTATAGGCACAGAAATGGTGACTCTACTGAGAAACACTCCCAAGTGTTCTAGGGATAAATGTTCATTTAGATCCTAGAATCTCTAGTTTCATAGAATAGGGATCAGTTTCCAAATTGAACTGGGAGACTCAAAGGAGAATGAGATCCTTAACTAAATCAAATCACAAAAGTGTCTTAGAAGTGTGTGCATGTAGTGAATTCATTCCTTTTCCTTAGAGACTGTAACAAATGACAGTTAAGCAGACTGGCCAAGATATGAATTGTCTAACTCCAAAAGTAACATAGGCATTGCCCTGCTATCAGTTAGGCATCCATAGCCCTGATAGAGTTGTTGTTGTGACCCCATGAACATTGCTCTATTATCAGTCGAGCATCCATAGCCCTAGTAGAGTTGTCTGTACGCCCACATAGTTGCTTTATTTCAACATTTTTTTCTTTTCCCTCTTTTGATATATGTTTTAATATTTTTCTTTTGCTCAACCGTGTAATCATTGAAGCTTATAGTGGGTTTGGAATCACACTGATCACTGAAGCAGACTCAAGATTTTTGCTTGTTAGCCTATAATAACAATGACTATACAACTCCATAGAAACAATTAGTTTTTTCTTTATGCAATATTTGAGATGAATGTGGAAGGATTCAACTAAGGGTCATGTTCTAGGTCAAGTTACCAAAAAAGATAAGTAGACAATTCCATAGCAGCAATCAAGGATTAATAGTTGAGAGTGAATATTTATCTAGAGAACTCTAAAAGAAAGTAGCAAAGTGAACCATTCATCAAACTGAGCATGGTCACTACATCAAAAATCAAAGAATACCCTCAACAAAACAAGACAATCAGGAAACGAGCAAAATTGAAGCAATGCAAAATAGTGAAATGGAAAAACAAAAGCAACCTAAACTAACCTATATATAGGTATTTACAAAGAGCTAGCTCAAAAGAGCTCAGGCAAGGAAATAATGCTTGAGGTGCTTCCCATTGATGGGAAATGGGACATCTTCACCTATTAAAGTCTTGAGGTAAAAAGCGTTATCTCCTAAAATATTAGAAATCTGAAAGGGGCTAAGCTAGAGCTTGTTGAATTTGTCATGTCCCCCTTTGTTTTCATTAGCCTTGTCCCAACATAGGACCAAATCAGCTATTCCAAATTCCTTGACTTTGGCTCATTGATTGAACCATATTTTGAGGTCACACCCTGGTGTTTGGAAAAAAAATCGATGGCTCGGTCATGCACTTCTTCAAGGTGGAGCAGTTCATCCAAGCAAGCTTCTTTTCAATCCCCATCTTCGTAGAAGGTGTTGATGAATTGGAGGGTGGGGATCTTGAGATGAATGGGGAAAACATGCTCTAAACCATAAATGAGGTGGAACAAGTAATCACCCAAGGAATCCTTGTGGTGTGTATGATCTTCTTAAAGGGAAAAACGAAGCTGTGTGTGCCAGTCTTTGGGATTCCTATTGAGCAATTTTTTAATCATAGTGATTAGGTTCTTTTTTGTGGATTCAGCTGGACTATTGCTCTGGGGATAGTAATTGGATGACAATTTGAGAGAAATTCCATAATCAAAGGCCCAACTAGAAAATTTGAGCGAGGAGAAGGTGGGGCCACTATTGCAAACTAAAGCATACAAGCAACCAAAATGATTTAAGATAAAAATTTTGAGAAAATTAGTTACTACCTCTCTCGTACATTACCTACATGCAATAGCTTCTATCCATCTAGTACAATAATTAGAGGTGGCTAGAATTTACCTATGTCCCATAGGAGATGGTGGGCTTACCAAGCCGATGAAGTCAAGACCCTATTGCATGAACGGTCTTACCTTCAGGGCTGGTCGTAGTGGGACAACAATATTTTTTCCCTAGTTGTGGCAGTCTGGCAGATGTGGCAAGTCTGAACATGTCTATGTGTATCCTTGAATACTATAGGCCAATAATATCTCACTTGTAGGATCTGATGAGTGCTGGAGGGACTAGATCCATGACTAGTGCCAAACTTATCATGAAATTCTTTTAGCACCCCTGTTGCTTCTTCTTTTCCAAGGCACCTGAGGTAAATCCCTTCATTATTTTTCTTGTAAAGTATAGACCCTTGCAACATATAGATGTTTCTCTTCAATCAAAGAGTGCATTTTTGAAATCCCTACAGGTGAGATGGGCACTTATTGTTCAACAGGTAGTAGACTATGTCATCATACCATTCTCCAAGGGAGACATCTTTAAGTTGGTACTACTAAGCTATGAGCTCAGGTCCTGCTTCAACTCCTATCTTGGCTATTGTTCAGGTGAGGGCCTATCCTCTTACTAATTTCATTGGTTGAATTTCCATGTCATATTCCTATAGCAGGGTTACCCACTTTTCTCTTCTTTCTCCTAACTCATTCTGCATGAGCAATGTCTTCACTACTAGATCAGGGACGTTGGAAAACACCTTGTTTCATAAGATGTAGTGTCTAAATTTCTTTACTCCTCTGACCAAGGAATATGCCTGATTTTCTACATTGTGGTATGTCAGTTCAACATCCTTTAATGGAGCACTCATGAAGGTGATTGTGTGCTCACTCCCTTCATCATCCTTTTGGGTCAAAATGTTGGCACATGAATGGTCTAAAGCGAATGAGTAAATATAGAAGGGGTTCAGATAATCTGGACTAACTAGTACATGTGCATCAATAATTGCTTTCTTGATTTCATCGAGGGCCTACTTTTCCTTCTGAGGTCCATTCAATTTTAGCATCTTGCTTCAACATGGCATTGAGTGGCTTGACTATTTTAGTGAAGCCCATGATGAACTTTTGGACAAAGTTTATCTTCCCGAAGAAATATTTTAGTTCCTTCTTGTTGCCTGGCAGCTGAATCTTCAAGAGGGACTAAATATGCTTGGGTTCTATTGATATTCCTCACTTTAAAATAATGTGTCCAAGCAGCTTGCTTTCTATAACTCTGAAGATACACTTCTTTGGATTAAGGGAAATCTCAAATTCTCTGCACTTCTAAATTTATGCTGCACTTCTAAATTTTTTTGCATAGATCAGAAACATGATCACCCCATTTCTTTGAGAACATGGTGATATAATCCATGTAGCTGATTATACACTTCCCAATTAGATCTTTAAATTCTATGTCCACTGCACATTGGAAGGTGGCACCGACATTGATGAGCCCGAATGGAATTCTTCTATATGCAAAGGTCCCCCACTTGGTGGTGAATGTTGTTTTGTGTCTATCTTCGTATTGCACCATTACTTGACTATACCTAGAGCACCTATCCAAGAAGGACATCATCTAAGAACCATTGATGATCTACAACACCTCATCCAATAAATTCATGGGGTAATTATCTTTCTCCAAATATTTGTTAAAGTTGTGAAAATCCACACACAATTTGATTTCTCCATTCTTTTTTCTAACCAGGACTAAATTGGCCACCCATTGGGAGTTCTTGACTAGAAACATGATTCTAGATGACAAAAAATTCTATACTTCCTTATAAATAATGGGCTCCAACAATGCATTGATAGGGCACTTCCATTGTCAGAACGGTCTCACACCCGACTTAAGAGGAATAGTGTGTGTGATGATCAAGCTATTATATGTCTTCAAATATTCATAGTTCCAGTAAACTGTGTCATGATACTTCTACAAAGCATCAATGATCCCTCTCTTTTCTTCTGGAATGCATTCCTTTCCAATGAATACATTCTTAATCTCCTCGGTTGTGTTGAGGTTGTAAGTGTCACACTAATTTTTGATGGAATCCTTCTTTTCCTATTGATCCTGATCCCTAATTTCATCCAAAAAAAATATCCTCTCAAATTGAACCATACCCCTAGGAATGGTATTAGTCTTGAGGTGGATGGCCCCCTCTATATCTAGTTCATCCTCTTTGGGCTTAGCCTCATCAATTATCTGAGTTGCAAACACATCAAAACTGGTGATGAAATCTAAGATGTGCTTATCATCATTACACCTAGAAATGGGTTACATTGTCTGGCATAGATGGGGTGGATGTGAGCTCAATGGTGAACATTTTAAGACCTGAAAGTGACAAAGGTTGAAGGGTGTTGGCTACTTGAGCCAAAGCAACAACAATATGGTTTTGAGATCATGGGATCAGCTGAATATTGAAGGTGTCAAGGCCTTCTAATAGGTCCCAAGCCCTAGGGCTATTATTTTCTAGTCTTTTGTCATGGTAGGAATAAAATTTCCTAACTTTCTTTACTGCTAATTATGAATCACTAAAGACTTGCAACATTTTACTCTCTTTCTTAGGGCCATTAAGAGACTTTGAACTAGTGCCTCATACTTTTCTACGTTATTTTTGCAACAAAATTGAAGCCTATGAGCAGTGAAGTAAGACTTACCTATAGGGATGATGAGTTTGAATCCAGCTCTAGCTCCCTGCTTGGACTTGGATTGATTGAAGCGTAGTCTCTAGAACTTGTAGGGTTCCTTAACTTCAGGGTTGATCATACATTCATTCCTTTTGTGTTGCATGCCAGCATCTGCCATTTTTTGGATGGGAACTACCTCAACATGATTGGTGATAGGTTGCCTTGTAGGAAGCTCCTTTTGAGGCATAACTTGTCCTTTGATGTGTTCTACTACTGTCTTACACAAGCAACACTCAAATTACAAATGGGAGGCATTGTGAACTCTACACCAACTGGGCAATAAGAGCTCTTGGAAATTCATTCTTGACCCTAGGCTAAGTTGATCTTGTGTACATTTTTCCATGAAATCTTGGAATCCATCTAGTAGTCCCAAATTACCATCATTATAGGGCTTATTGTCATCTGATTCTACCAAAAAATTTGTTCTTTGAGGTGCATATGATAGATTGGTAGGAGGGATTCATAGTACTAAAAGGACTTCATCAGCCATCTCTTCTTCCAAAGGTTTTGATTCTTCCTGATAAGCCATCGGAGAATAATTACCTAATTTCATTTCAGAAAATAGCACCTCATTAGTGTTGTTGTACTCTGTGATCATGAACTTCATATGGGGTTCCCAATCTATGCGAATCTGATTTGGCAGTCCCTTCCATGACAGCCATAGGTGGAAGAAGTCAGTTGCAGCATACTTGTTTAATGCTCAGGTGAAATCTCGCCCCAATATTAATTCGTATGTTTTAGGGATATCAACAACTTGAATATCAATTACTTGTTGCACCCTCGAGTCTACAACAATTTGCATGGGAATCCAATTAATTTCTCTAACTATATTTTCATTTTATCCAACTCAGTCACCTTTCTTTTGGAAGGAATGGGGACTATTCCCAATTCTTTGCATACGGCGAGGGGCATAACATTGGTCGATGCTCCTGAATCAAGCAAGAAACTATGCAGGTTTTTCCCAAATATTCTAATTGTAGTAAGAAAAGGTGGCATTATTTGCTTGGGCTACTTGGTTCTTATCATTCTCATTGGTCTTTTCCTTAGCTTGCACTTAACTTTTCTCTTTAGCAGGCTATTTTCCTATTTGCTAGTTTGAAGGGACATCTTTCTTCTTGCCTATGATTTCTTGAATTATGGGCTCATGTGGTGACTCTTCGAAAGAGACCCTCTTGGGTGATATTTCTTGGGTTGACTTAGAAGAGGGAGTTCCCTTAATCATCCTAAAGAAGGAATTCCTGACTGCTAAAACTTTAAGCAACTCAAAACTAGACAGGCTTATCTTGACCTTCTTGAATTCATCGACAACATACTTGCCCATTTGCTCAATTTCAATGTCAGAGAATTTTTCTTGGGAAGAACTAGCAGACTAGTTTTTCCCATGATTTGGATTCTTATTTTTGCTAAAGTATTGAGTGGGAACATAGGGGTAACTGAGATCATTGCTAGCACTAGGGTCAAGTGGGGTGCTAAAATTATTAGGCGGAGTGGAAGGTGTGAAAGGTCCTCTCGCTTGCCTATTTCTTAAATTATATGAGGACGCTCTTTGATGGAACATTTGGACCTCATCTTCATGAAACTCTTCCTCATCTATTGGACCATTATCTACCAAAGGAAAGAGTTGAGATAAATTTTCTTCATTACTTATCTCTTTCACTTCTTTGTTCTTTGGGGAAGCAGTCTTAGTTTTTGGTGCATTGCTCTCACTTTGCAGGAATGGAGCCTGATTGACCACGAACATAGAAGAGTCATAGGGCTTGGATGGGACTAGATCTCGGCAACCAACATTTTCCATAGCATTTTAAACCTCTACTTGAAATATCTCCACAACCGTGAGGAACTTAGGGCAATCCAACTCAAAATGCCTATTCATTTTATGGATCCAACACCATCCAAACAAGGTTGTCTCGACAAGGTACACCCCACTAGTTGTCTTCTCCATATTGCAAGGCTGATCAATAGAAGTAGGAATGCCTCCATTTTTTTTCCTTGTATTCCACATCCTATTATGTCTTTGTGAAAGTCTCCTTTCATAGTTCTGGTTGAAATTCTTCCCTCTTTCATAATTTTGTCCAAATGCGAGACCCACTTCATGATTGTCTCTATTCTCTCAATTGAGATTGGCCTAAATGTTGCATTGAGAATCTTGCAGCTGATTATTTTGATTCCTCAAGTGTTTCATTTATGTGGACATCTTTTTAATCATTTTTGTTAGCTCATCTAGTCAATCCTTCTCTATATTACTTGGTTGTGATGCTTGGCTCTGAAGGAGAGTTGGCTACACAGTTGGTTAGTTTTGGTGCACTTGGGGGAATTCTAGTCCTTCTAGGTATGTAGGTATTTGGGGCTACTATGAATAAACCTGCTACTACTGAGGCTGCAAATAATGAGGCGCAAGAGGTGATTGATTCATTGGGGGTCCCTGGTGAGGAACTATGGGTAGTTGTGGGACTTGTTTCATGAGAGGCATCTAATGTTGTAGAGCTTGAGTGAGCCCTTGAACTTGCATGGGATGAGCAACCTATCCAAAGGAAGGTAGTGGACCCAAAATGTTTTGTCCCAAGTTAGTACTAGCTATAACTGCCTCAGCATAAGCATCCACCAACTGAGTAGATGGTGGGTTCATTCTTTTCACCAATGTGGTAGTGAGGTTGTCCAAGGAAGCGTAGTAGAATGGAAAGACATCAACATCATTAATCACATAAGGAGCTTGTAATCTCATGTATTCCTGATGAAACTAATTTTTGAAGGAGTTGATTGGTTTGTTGACCTCCCTGCAAACAAACATGAATTTTTGATATAGTTCTGATGGGCTAATCAGGACCTTGTACTTCCACAAGAATGCATTCTTCAAGAGATTCCAAGTGGTAATAGACCATGTCAGCAAGTTGATATACCAATAAAAAGCTTCCTCTCCCAAAGAATAAGTGAAAATTCTACATGCCACGTCCTCATGATCAATCTACATATCCTTCAATGACATTTGAAATATTTTTATATCTTCCTCTATTGTCCTTTGTGGGTCCTAAGGATAAAACTTCATGCAAAAGGCTTTTAGATTCTTTGGCATGTCATGGTAATCATTGAAGGACAACAAAGAGGGATTATTTCCTAACCAAGCCATGAGGGGATGTAGTGGTTGTATTTTTTGTTGAATAAGGACTTAGGGTTGCACAGGGGCAGTAGTAGTTGGGATTATGCCTTGTACTTGGAAGGAAGGGGTAGGGGTAGCAACCTAGCTTTGGGAATCAAATGGTTGGAAGGAAGTTTGGGATGGTTGAGTGGAGGAGGTGGATGTGGAAAAGGAAAGATGAATGTGGGGCAGATGGAAAGAGGAGGGAGGTGAGGATGGAAGTGAAGTGGATGGGTCTAAGGAGGAGGATGAAGTAGCTTCCCCTCTCTAAGTCTTCTTAGTCCTTGTACGAAGTTGTAGTTCTTGGAATTCCCCTTTGTTTGGAGTGGATCTTAAGACTCTATGAAACCTTTTAGGGGAGAACAAACTAATTCAATCCAGCTTAACTCAAAGGAGCCCTCCTTCTAGCACCAGTTTTGTTGATGGGTGTTTTTGCACCTTCTCAACACAGGCAGGGCACAATTGCATTACCTCTCTTGAAAGGAAAGTTGCTGCAAACAAGTAGCAAAAATTTACCCCAAGGTCTCTTGGGTCTCAGGTCATGACATGCTTGGAATGTCTCAGTTTTTTCAATGTGATATTGTTGGTAATCGTAGGGAAGCCTTACATAAGTTAATCTAGCAGGGATTGGTTCTTTGAATGGAGTTTATGATATTATGAAATTATGTTCTATTGTTGCAATTTTAGGACAACAGTCTAAAACTTCTTCTCTATCATCAGATTTGGATTTACAATGTGCAATGAACTTTTCCTAAATTACTATTTAAAAATAAAATTCAAAAGGGAAGGGAAGAGAGTAATTTCCTAGACCTAAAACTACCAATGAACAGTGACAATGGAGGATACTACAATGGAAAACCTTCCCAAAACTAAGTCCCACTTAACCTGATTAGCTCAAAGTCTCATGAAACTAGTGCAATCTTCTAAGGTCTATATATTTCCAACCATTCATTCACCATAAAGCATGAATAAAGGATAGAATTTAAGTGCAACATTCAATTTATGTCCAGACTATCTTTACACTACTATTTATCATCAACAAACAACAAAAAGCATGGACATCAACCCAACAGAATTCTCCAATACCAATGAACAACATCTACTAATCTACCAAAGAAAGTTAAACACACAGAAGAACAATCTAAATCTATTCAAATTCACTAACTATGAGGAGAAGAATAATGAAACATGAAATTGGAACTCAAGAATCCACCAAAATCAATGAATTCCTATTAAAATTCCCACAACATGTCTTTACAACAACTCAACTCTCTCTTGAAAATGAGAGGAGACCCCCTATTTATAGTGTCCAAAAAGAAAAATGAATGGATAATATTTAATCTCATTGTGTGGCCAAGATTCACTACAAATTAGGGTTTCACCTACCCCCAATATTTTACAATATAAAATACATCTTTGTCTTCTAGCCTATTTTGTCTTCTAGTGGGAAGCAATGTAGCTCTTTTGTCTTTTATCTAATTTCCTTTGTTGCAGCTACTTTGTGAGGAACTCATCGTCTATAACCAGATTTCCTTCATGTTTCTTCAAAGTAGCATATGTTGGATGTTGTGGTTGTCATTGATGTCAACACTATTAGCCTTCAATACATCAAAAGTTGTATATGCTGAGGATATTGAGAAAATTGTTAAAAGATGTGCTCCAAGTTCTTTGTGGAACTGTGAAGGTCATGAAGGTGTCTTGTTCTATACGATGAAGATCAGTTGGTGTGGATTAAAGGGTTTTTTTCTGATTATATCTAGTTCATCCACCAAAACTTTTAGAGGTCTGCGAGAAGATTTGATCGTGTAGTGAACAATTGTGTTTTGATAGTATTTATGTGTGTTCTATTAGTGTTCCTGAATGAAGCTTGTATGTTTCTTGTGTTACGAATGTTTCTCTATTAGTTCCCATTGTTTTTAAATTCTTCTATATCATGCTCTATCTTTATGGTACGTCCACATTGATCGGTGTGTTCGTGGTTGAAGAGTTTTCTCTTTATGTTCAATTTTTCATGTTCTTGGCTGACATGATGGTAGTAGCATGTTGTGGATCTTTGAGTTGGAAGTAATTGAAATATTTTTGAGTTGGAGTTGTTATTTTTGGTCTCCACTATGTTGTGGTTGAACTTGGTGGATTCACATTGCAAATTTATTTGTAATTTGGCTGACTTTGAAAATATGTTTTATATTTTCTAGCCGACTAAGTTGTTGATGTAATCTCATGTTGCAGATATAAAAGAGCAGTTGTTTGAGAAAATTTAGTGTGTGCATTAGAGATAATGTATGCTAGAGAAAGTGAAAATATGTGAATAGTGTTCCTATCATTCAATTCCAGAGCAGAGTGAGAAGAAGGTTGAGCAAAGAGTAAAGAAGGTTTTTCTGTGCTTAATTGGAACTGTAATCAGGCTTGTGTAGAAACTATTCTTTTAGTTCATACCTTGTGGATCTAATCCATATTGTTGTATTGTTGGGTAGTGATCCCTCTTGTATTTGAGTAGTGAGCTCTAGACAGTGTGCCTGAATGCATGTGCATTCCCATTATTTTCTCATTATAATTTTAATAGGGTATAATAATGTGGACTAACATCCACCGTGGTTTTTCCCCTAATAGGGTTTCCACGTAAAAATCTTGGTGTTCTCTATGTTTCTAATGTGTTGATTATTCATGGTTTATTATTCATTCATTAGATCATAGATTAAGTAAAGTAATTATTGAATTTTTTAAATATTCTATGATAATAGATTCACCCCTCCTCTCAGTTGTCTATCCTTGTTTGTCAACAATTGGGATTAGAGCAGGTTCCTCTAAATAATTTTAAAATCTTGAGGTGATTTGAGATGACATCATATAAGAAGGACAACCCTAGATTTGATGTAACAAACTACTCATTGTGGAAAGCTAGGATGGAGTTTCATTTGAAGTGTATTGGTGAACCTTTCGAGAAAATTACAAAGAATGCATATGTTATTCCTCAGAATGGTCCTTCTACTATTGATGAAGCTAAAGAGGCTGAGAATAATGTTCGGGCTATGGAAGTTTTGCTGAGTGCTCTAACAGATTTAGAAATGAAAAATGTGTTAGATTTGAAGATAGCTCATGAGATGTGGACAAAGCTAGAAACTTTGTATGAAGGATATGTGCATGTGAAGATGACTAATCTACAGAGTTTGAAAGGCAAGTATGAAAATTTGAAGATGGGTGAAGATGAAAATATTTCTTCTTTTATGTAGAAAGTAAATGCAATAGTGATGGTATTAGATGTGCTAGTGGAACTCTTGAAGAGGAAGAAATTATGGCTAAGGTGCTTAGATCATTGCATAACTCCTACAAAGAAAAGGATCATGCTATTGAAGAGTTCAAATCATTGACGAATGTGACAAGAGATACACTAATTGGTAAACTTGCTACCTTTGAGTTGAGTGAATTTGGTGATTCTATTCCTAAGACTGAAACTGCATTCAAGACTACTGTATCTAGAAGACGCAAGAAAAGATTTGATTTGGGAGAAAATTCTAGAAAGACATTCAAGTATGAGGAAGAAATGAAACAACTTGAAGAAGAAGAAAAATAACTAGAAGAATTGGAAGCACTAATTGTGAAGACAGAAGGTAGAGGACAAGGTAAGTATAAAGGAAATTTGTCTATCAAATGTTTTTCTTGCAGTAAAATTGGTCATTTTGCATCAACATGTCTTGAAAGAGTCCCTAGATCTAAGCCTTACAAATATAGATTCTAAAAGAAATGTTACTTTGTTGAAGAAGGAGTGACTGATGATGAATCTGACAAAGATAATGGAAATGAAGACGGTTGGGTCTTCATTGCTATCAAGGAGAATATTCTTGAGGCTACTGGATCTTCAAAAATTGAGAAAGCTCTTGTAGCCTGAATTGAAGAAAAGGATGAGTGGATCATTGACAGTGGATGCTCACATCATATGACTGGTGACAAAAGAAAATATGTAAGTCTAGAGAAGTATGACGGTGGAGTTGTGAGATTTGGTGATAACAATGCTTGTGTGATTCATGCAGAGGATCTATTTGTCTTGGTGGTAAGCATAACATTGATGACATTATTTATGTTAAAGGCTTGAAGCATAATCCATTAAGTTTTGGACAGATGGTGGACAAGGGTTATGATCTCCAATTCAAAGATAGAAGATGCAAGATATTTGGAAACTATGGAAATGTAATTGCTTCTGATAAACTGACAAAAGGTAATATTTTTCATTTGAGTGCTGCTAGTGAAAGTTGTTTGATTGCTCAATATATGAAAGCTTGTTATGGAATAGAAGGCTATGTCATGTGAAATTTTATAAAATTGTCAAAATTATCTCCTCTCAAGTAGTAAGAGATCTACCTAAGCTGGTAAAGCCTACTAGCACAATTTGCAAGGAGTGTCAGATGGGAAAATAGACTAGAGTTTCTTTTCGGAGAAAACAACTAATTCAAATGGATTACTGGAGCTTGTGCATATTGATCTATGTGGTCCCTCTAGGGTCAGAAGTCTTCACAGTGAAAGGTACTTTATGTTGATTATTGATGATTACTCTAGAATGATATGGGTTTCTTTCTTAAGAGAAAAATGTGAAGCGTTAGAAAAGTTAAAAATTTTCAAGGCTATGGTAGAGAATGTAAAAGGTCTAAAAATAAAATTCTCAAGGTCAAATAGAGGTGGTGAGTTCACCTCTAGGGAGTTTAAATATTTTTGTGATGAGCATGGAATCAGAAGACAATTATCTACTCCTCGAACCCCTTAATAGAATGGTGTTGCAAAAAGGAAGAACAAAAAAAATTTGGATGTTGCTAGAACAATGATGATTGAAGGAAATGTGTCTCAAATGTATTGGAGTGAAGTTGTAAGCACTGTTTTGTACACTTTGAACCGAGTAAATGCGAATGGTAATACTAGTAAGACTCCTTTTGAGCTATGGTTTGGTTATAAGCCTACTGTTAAATACTTCAAGGTCTTTGGAAGCAAATGATACATTAAGAGAGATGGTGATATAGGGAAGTTTGAAGCAAGAAGCGATGAAGGAATCTTTCTAGGTTTCTCCACTAGAAGCAAGGCCTATCAGTGCTATAATAGAAGACTGAGAAAAATGATTGAGAGTGAAAATGTCAATGTTGATGAATATTCCACTAAATCATCCAAATATTGTGGATATGACTTAGATGAAAATAATACAAACCAAGGGAAGAATGTTCAGACACAAAATCAACTTCAAATTGTTCCATATGTTCCAGTGGTTCTGGTAAATCAAGTTAGTCAAGAAGCAGAGACAAGTGCAAGTGAAGAAGAAAGAGCAGAAGAATTAGAAGTTCAAGAGAATCCTAAAAATCCAAGGTATGTGAAGCTAAATCATTCTAAAAATAAAATTATAGGAGACAAAAATAAAGGTATGCAAATTAGAAGAAAGATTGCGAAAGAGTATTGTTTGATTTTCAAGATTGAGCCAAAAGATGTACATGAAGCCTGTAATGATGAACATTGGGTGGAAGCTATGAAGGAATAATTTATGTAGATTGAAAAGAATAATACATGGATACTTGTTCCCAGACCAAAAGACAAAAATGTGATTGGTACTAAATGGGTCTTTCATAATAAGTTGAATGAACAAGGTGAAGTGGTCAGGAATAAAGCAAGACTGGTATGTAAAGGGTATTCTCAAATGGAAGGTATTGATTTTGAAGAAAACTTTTCCCCTGTTGCTAGAATTGAAGCTGTAAGGTTATTTCTTGCTTATGATCCATATAAGAACTACAAAGTCTATCAAATGGATGTGAAGTCTGCTTTTCTGAATGGTTAATTAGAAGAAGTTTACATTGAACGGCTAGATGGATTTCAACTAAATGATGAGGAAAACATGGTTTTCCAATTGAAGAAATCTCTATATGCACTTAAGCAAGCCCCCAGAGCCTGGTATGCTAGATTGGACAAATACTTACTGAAGCTTGGATTTAATAAAGGTACTATTGAAAACAACTTATATTTCAAATTGGATCATGATAAAGAGTTAATTATTGAGCTCTTTGTTGATGACATTATTTTTGGTGGAGATGATAATCTATGTAAGAAGTTTGTTGATGAAATGAAGAATGAATTGGAGATGAGTATGATTGGTGAAATGATGTTCTTTCTGGGATTACAAGTTATTTAGTTAGACAAGGGGATCTTCATATCTCAATCCAAATATGTGAGAGAGTTGTTGAAGAATTTTGGTATGGAAGACTAAAAACTTGTTGGTACTCCCACGGTAACTAGATGTAAGGTGACACAGAATGATGATTCTCCCAAGGAAAATAAAATAAGGTACAACTCAATGATTGGTGGTCTACTCTACTTAACTCAGACCAGACCAGATAGTATGAATGTTGTGTGTATGGTTGCTATATTTCAGGCTAATCCAAAAGAATCTCATGTGATTGCTACAAAGAGAATTTTCATATATCTAAAAGGAATGGTTGATTTCGGGCTTTGGTACCCTAAGGATGATGATCTTACATTAAATGCATATACTGATGTAGATTGGGTAGGATATATAGATGAAATGAAGAGTACTAGTGGTGGTGCTTTCTTCCTAGGGAAGAAGTTGTCATGGTTGAGTAAAAAGAAAAATTCCATTTCTCTATCTACTACTGAGGCAGAGTATATTGTTGCTGCAAACAACTGTACTCAAGTGATGTGGATGAAATAGATGCTGAAAGATATCAGAGTAGTATATGATGAAACCATTTCCATATACTATGATAAGTCAAGTGCTATAAATATTTCAAAGAATATAGTGCTACACTCTAAGACCAAGCATATATCAATCAAGTTCTACTTTCTGAGGAAAAAGGTGAGTGAGAAAGAAGTCAAATTGGAGTATGTCCCTACCAAAGAGCTGGTTGTAGATATTTTCACTAAGCCATTACTGAAGGATACTTTTGAGTACCTCAAAGGGATGCTAGGGGTAATTACCCCTCCTGATATTAACTAGGATGCATTAATTTTCATCAATTTGTGCATTTCATAATCATATTCTGATCCAAATTGATGTTTCTGTGGTTGCTACTCAAGGGGAGTAGTCAGATGTGTAGATATGTGGTTTAGAGCTGGCATGTGTAAGATAATGTTTACTTTTTCCATTGATGTCAAAGGGGGGGAATTGTAATGTGAAAAATTGTTGCTTATCTGGAGAAGTTCATTATGAGTTGGGTTGATAGTGTTTTTCACATCATGTGTTTCCATCAATGCCAAAGGGGGAGATTGTTGGATGTTGTGGTTGTGTTGCTGATATGTGGTTGTCATTGATGTCAACACTATTAGCCTTCAATACATCAGAAGCTGTATATGTCAAGGATATTGAAAAAATTGTTAAAAGAAATGTTCCAAGTTCTCTGTGGAACTGTGAAGGTCATGAAGGTGTCTTATTTTGTACGTTGAATATCAGTTGGTGTGGATTAAATGGTTTTCTACTGAGTATATCTAGTTCATCCACTAGAAGTTTCAGAGGTCCGCGTGAAGATCTGATCATGTAGTGAACAATTGTGTTATGATAATATTTTTGTGTGTTCTATCAGTGTTCCTGAATGAAGTTTTGTATGTTTTTGGTGCTGCATATGTTTCTCTATTAGTTCTCATTGTTTTTGGATTCTTCTAGATCATGCTCTATATTTGTGGTACATCCACATTGATCGGTGTCTTCATGGTCAAAGATTTTTCTCTATATGTTTAGTTTTTCATGTTCTTGGCCGACATGATGGTAGTAGTGTGTTGTGGATCTTCGAGGTGGAATTAATTGAAATATTTTTGTGTTGGAGTTGTTATTTTGGGTGTCCACTATGTTTTGTCTAACCTTGGTGGATTCGTATTGCAAATTTATTTGTAATTTGGATGACTTTGAAAATTTATTTTATATTTTCTAGCCGACTAAGTTGTTGATGTAATCTCATGTTGTAGATATAAAAGAGCGATTGTTTGAGTGAAGTTAGTGTGTGAATTAAAATGAATGTATGCCAGAGAAAGTGTAGATGTGTGAATAGTTTTCCTATCATTTGATTGCAGAGAAGAGTGAGAAGAAGGTTGAGCAAAGAGTGAAGAAGGTTTTTTTGTGTTTAATTGGAACTATAATCAGCCTTATGTAGAAGCTATTCCTTCAGTTCATACCTTGTGGATCAAATCCATATTGATGTATTTTTGGGTAGTGATCCCTCTTGTATTTGAGCAGTGAGCTCTAGGTAGTGTGCTTGAATGGCTGTACATTCCCATTATTTTATCACTATACTTTTAACAGGGTATAATATTGTGGACTAACATCCACTATGGTTTTTCCCCTAACAGGGTTTCCATGTAAAAATATTGGTGTTCTCTATGTTTTTGATGTGTTGATTGTTCATGTTTTATTATTCATTCATCATATATGAGATTAAGTAAAGAAAGGTTTGAAATTTTTTAATATTATGTGACAACTGATTCGCCCCCCCTCTTAGTTGTTTATCATTGTTTTTCCAACAAAATATTCAACAAATTTCTTGATCAATTCCTGGAGATTGTTCCATTCAATTATATCATATTGGAGCACTTGGAATGTCAATTTCTTGGATCTACTAGTAATTAGATCCCAATCCTTATTAGTCTTTGAAATATTCTTCACCACCTGCTCAAATTGAGCAAAGGCTCGAGTAGAAAAATCCATAAAGTCTGGCGTGAGTGTGTTTGTGGCTCCATTCTCCATCTTCTCATGGAAGATGACTTTATTTTCTCTATATCAAGCTCAACGTCCAATATATCATAATCTGTTATTAGTTTCATGTACTCCTCACAGGCTATCCTAATTTCCCTAGCCCAATCAATATCAAGTTCCACCTCATGGAGGACCCACTCCAATATCTCCCTTCTATGATCGAGGCCCAATTTCCAAGTAAATCCAATGATCATCCTTCACCAACACAAGCTCCCTTTCCCATTTTTTTTGTGCATCCTAAGGATAGCCTCAATTTGAGGATATGTAATCCTATACAGCTCTTGGAAGTCAGTGCAGAATTTCCTTATGCCCTCAAGCTATTTTTTCACCCCCAGGAATTTATTTGTTGTCCTGAAAGCATGGCCAATTCCCATATATCCATTGTAGAGGACTTGTTGGAACCAATCCTCTATGGCCTTTGTCCAGTTCTTTCTCCTTTCTAATTTGCTGATATGATTTTTTGAGAGCAGCTGAGGTGGGCTAACAAGGTTCTTAGAAATTCTTTGGCAAAGGACCATTGTTGTATATAGGCCATTAAATCTACCACTTATGCTTTTAATTCCTCCTTAGAGTTCTTTTCCTTATTCATTTGATGCACAATAATAGCCACTGATCCTTGAATATGATCAATTTTTTGCTCTCTCGTGGTTGTTCCTAAGTCAATGGTAGAGACTTTATAGTTGGCTCCCTCTCCTTCCACCACTAGAGTAGCTATCTGCACAGTCCTGGATCCTGATGCATCCATTTTTTGATAGGATCGGACCCTTGGTTTCTTTTCCTTCTTTGTACTTATCTGTGCTCGAGCCAAAATGGCTTCCAGCCTTTCTTTTTTATCCATAAGGGTGGGGTTTTCTTTTGTTACTTGCTTTTCTAGCCACTCAGGCATCTGGGACCCTTCTTTTGGTGATTCATGATCACCTTCCTCCTCTTGAGCATGTTGGATCTCTATTTTTGATGATCGGGGCCTCTTATTTTGTCCTTTCTTCTTCTTCTTCATCGGGGTCGCGGATGAATATGAAAATTTCTTTTTGTGACTTGGTGATGACTATGTTTTCCCTAGGTCTATCTTCCCATTCAGATTTCTTTCCTTCTTCTTCTTGCTCATGTTCTTCATGATGCTCTAATTTCAGGGTCTTTCTTGTTTCAGCCTCTTCTTCAGGCTTTCCCTCTCCTCTCTTTTCATCTTCTTTTTCTCTTCTTCTCCTGAAGGAGGCATTTCCTTATCATGTTCAAGGCTCCTATCTTGTTTCCCAGTTGAAGCTTTCGTAGTTACCTCCACTTCTTCATTTGTTCCCTTCTCCTTAGAGGGTTGCTTTTAAATTTTCTCCCTATTAGTTAACAAATTTATCACCTAACCCTATATTGTTATGCCCACAAAGGTAACAAATGTAAATACAGTTGAATCGGCAATAGTTCAATCTCCAAACTGATTCTCTACTTGTTTTAAAAGGTTGTAGCTACCTTTATCTAATCATCAATGAATGATTTTCAACTAATGTTGCTTTTAACTAGAAAGAAAATAAAGGAAGGAGATTTTAACAAGAAAGCTTTAAAGGAATCTATCAACTTCATGAAACAATAATTGAAATTACTTAAGAAAAGATAAAGACAAAACAAATATCACCATAGAATCCTTATTCACATATAATAACACCACAACAATATAGAAAATTATATCATCTATCATCCCAATAACGGATAACACATTGGAAAATATTCAGTATAAATATAATGAATCCATAAACCATAATTCAAAGATTACGCATGAATAAAATCACCAATGTCTTCCATATCAAAATAACATATAACAACAAAAATAACAGATTTTTCTCTAATGAGTAAATCAAAGTTTTCCCAAAAGATCTGAATCACATCAATCAAACCCATATTTAAACATAGCAAATGTCTTTGGCAACGGTTTCTTGAAAGTAACTGTACCGAAAATTAGAAAAAGTCTTTAACTTAAAAGAGCCAGATTAAAAGAAAGTATTTGAAATACTAAAAATAAACTATGCATCGGTCCCTCCCACTTCAAAATCTTCAGCTTCCGGTTCCTCGACCACTTCTTCTTGCAATAGCTTTTCCCACACCTTCAATCTAGATTTGTATTCCTTGTACCTGGTAATGATTGCAAACATTTCTCTACTTCCTAGTGTTAGTGTGATTTGGAGTCTAGTTCTCCATTTTCTAAGGGAAACCTCAGATTCCTTCAGAATGTTAGACCTTCTATCAACTTAATTTTTAAAGCTTTTAAGATAGATCTCTAGCCTCCCAAGCTTAAAGAAAGATTGTTTAGTCATTGTAGCAAGATCTGCTATTTCCCTGTTGAATACTTCTTTGAATTTTGAGCAAATCTCCTTTGAGTCTAGAATCCTCTCGTTGAACTCATCAGTTGTATTCACTTGTAGATCATGAAAATTCCCTTTGTTTTCTGCTAGCATATCCAAATACATTTCTAGTGCTTCAGTAATTTCTTTTACCAAGTTATCATATATGTTTAATTTCCATTCAAGTGAGTCAGACCATGAAGGATCTAACTCCTTTGGATCACTCACGATTTGTTCATTAATTAACTTCAATCGATCCATGGAAATTAATTCCTTCATTTCTTCTAAAAGCATGTAAAGAATGGTCTTATCTTTCCTATGTTGTTGTAGCTCTGTTATCAATTCTTTTCTTTTATCAACAATATGAGTGTAAGAAATCACAAATTTACCAATAAAAATCATAGTTTCTTGAGAAATTTCATCAATCCATTCACTGGTAGCCTTGGAGTAGTTTAGGTTCTTTTTGATCAACTACATTATAGACTCATCAATGACTCATTCTTGAGAACTTAAGGCTCTAGTAGATAAAAAGGGGGAACTATAGAAGAGATAAAGTTTCAAAACTGTAGAACTTGAGATTACAATTTTATCCTTTCCTTCCTTTCTTCTTTTACCTGCTTGGCTAAAGCATTGACTGAATAACTGGTGTGATATACATTGCCCTCAAGTGTCTAGGGTCCCATGTCAACATGTATGATCTTATAATCAGCTATGAATATTTTATTATCATCCAAATCCTTTAAAGGATCTGCAATCTCTATTATTTGATTACCAAAAATAGAATCAAGTATTCTTGACATTTTTTGATCTTTCTTTGGCCCTAAGGAAGTTTGGAGCAATTTTCCCACCATGTCTACTCTGGTAAATGTTGTGGGAGTATATTTTCTCTTCTTCTCTACTGCCTTCCTTAGCCATACTAGATATTTCTCTATTAAAATAGAACCTTTATTACCTTGAACAACCTCCCTAGATTGACTAGGAATAATTGATATATTTTCTACAGGAAGAGAAAGTATTTCAGATAAAGAAGAGAAAGTGTTATCTTCAACAATTTGTTGAAAATGATATATGAATCTTTAGGTGTAGGTTTTTTTTGACCAATCTTCTTTTTAGGAGCAAGGGTAGATGGGCTATTTTGTTCACATACTAACTTCAACTTGAGTGATTCTTCAGGTTTTTCACCATCACCCCAGATTGTGAATTTGCACTAGAACACCTAGTAGCCATTCTTGCTAATGATGTACTTCCTACAACTACCTAACTAGATCGCTATTCAATTTTTTGAGATGATTTTGGTTCATGAATGGAACTAGTAGCCTTCTGCCATTTCCCTTCTAATCAATCTTGAGTTCTTTTCAATACTGGCGTAGCCCGCACACTCATATACAAAACTTCACTTTTACCCCAGTCAACCTTAGGATGAGATTTTTTAGGTAATTTCTCATATTTAGGATCAAGGACCACTGAATCTTTAGTCACATTCTCAGGAATTTGGAAAGAAAGACAAAAAGATTGTATCCGCTCAAGGGTTAACCTCATATGATCTCTTTTGAACACTTCATTTTCATCAATACAATCCTCCTAGAAATATTCAATGGAAGGTTGATGATGATATGAGATTGTAGCATACAAGTTTTGTCTTACAAAGCCCTTGTTGTCTAAATTAGTTCTCATAAACAAGTACTGGAGATTACATTCCTTAAGAATCTTTTCAGCACCTTTAGCCATCTAATTGCTTTTGCATGTGAAGGAAGGAGTTTTTAATGGGAAAGCATACCCCCTTTTCCCCATATTCCTGTATTTTATATTCAGGTATGTGTAGGATCATAATGGGCCAAAAAGTGGCAATATGATGGGTATGTGGCTGACAAAAAAATTTCTACCCAAAATTGATGAAACGAAAAGGGTTTTTAAAGGAGATTCTCGCTTTCCACCCATATAAATTATGCTTTACTTTGAATTTAATAAGTAATTATTATTCATTTTCTATTCAAATTATGACTAAAGTCCTGATTGCTAGACTGATTGAAAAACATCTATAACTTTCAAATGCTATCACATTTTTGAATCCAAAACATGTGTCACATTCTATACTTCATATAATATAGGATTAAAAAAATAAAAAATGAATTTTATGAAGTTTTGACCAAGTTAAGGTGGTCAGACATACGAGTTTTTTATATTTTTTAAAAGTTGTAATAAAAAATTCATAATTAATTATTTACTCGGAGAAAAATTACAAAAAAATATGCATCACATTGGGACATGAGTCTTCTACTTATATCTAAAATATTATCATTTTATTGTGGTTAGGGTGGTCAGACAGACACCCACTTCTTATTTTTTCCCTGAAATTTAAGTACTACTCCATTGAAATTTCAAATTTTCACCAAATAGATTTCTTTTTTCTTAAAACAAACCTAGTAGTTTAGAAACTATATTCAATTTGCTACAAATTCTATTCTTACATATTTTTGAAATAATATAGATAAATTATTCAAATTTTTACGTCAAGTTTCCTAACTCTGATTTTTCTTATTTTTTTGCCACTTGAGGGCCTATTTTTTCCATGATGATTCTGCACACATCCATTCACTAAGGCCATTTGTATACAAACCTCCAAAAACAATAGCAAATCTTCAGGATATTTGGGAAATTTTAATGTGGCCTTTTCATAACCTCCTACCCTCAAATAAGAAAATTTGTCAAACTTAATATAAAAACTTCCAAACTTCAACACCAAATATTTTGACTCAGGGGAATAATGCATTTCAGGGTTTCCATCCAGTTTCCTCATAGCTGCCATAAAAAATGCATCAAGAAGGAAATATTCTCCCATTCCAACTTGCTTGGTAAACTGTGGATAAAATTTATATATGGGCATCCCAGAAGTTGGAAATACCTATGGTTTCAATCCTAGCAAGAAAGATCTATGACTGGCAATGATATATATAAAGCAATAACACAAATGGAAAGTGGAAATCTTTTGAAAAGTGATTAATTGTTCATGTAGATGAAAGAAAATTATCTTAGCCCAATCGATAAATACATCATCATCACAGATAACCAACATAAACTGACACATCTAGTCTTCAAATAGTTCAATTTGTGCATTCCTGACAATGCGGTGTAGGAAAGAAATAGTATCAACAATTTCCACTTTAAAATGCAACCTTTTAAGTTTATTGGGTAACTAGGACTTACCTCTTTTCCCTAACTTTAACCATCCTTTAGCCATATAATTTTTACACCAAGCTTCATTACCCCTAAAAAATTTCTTTAGTTGCTACAACAGACATCTGCTTTATAGGTTCCTTTTTTGGAATTCTCAATGCTTAGGAAATGACTTCAGGGGAAATTTTAGTAACAATAGTCCCGCCCATAGCCTTGATTTCTCAAGTTTCCAGAATGTACCTTCTTGCACAGGAAAAAATTAGGTCTACACTCAACACAGCTTATGGAAAACCCCTAGCGTGAGCTAATCCACTTTTGAGCACCTTTGCGTCTACAACAGACTTTTCTTTTCTTTCCAAACGTGCCCATAATTCTTTCAATTTATAAATTTCCAGCTCTGTATCTCTCACACTGAGCCAACGATTTTCAATTTTAGACTGCATGAGCTCACCACACTTAAAGAAACACTTGAATTCCTAAAGAAATAATAGGACCAGGTAGAAGTACAACTAAAGTTTTAACAAATAAGTTCTCATCACCTTAAGCCATGTAAAATGACAAGATGTGCATTTGATGCTAAATTAATATGACACTTTATTTTATTTTGCAGTAATGAAAACCCTAAGGTTTACGTGCCTTGAAAAAATATTTGATAAGACATATTCAAGTTGTATCGTACACCTTATTAAATGTAATAATGGTTCCTTGAAACCTACGAAATGAACAACAAACCTCTTTGTCGTGGCAAATCGAAACTTAATAATACAAAGTCGGGAGTTATGAAGTTTTGAGAACCTCTAACTCACCGACCATACACTTGATGCTACAAAGGATAATAAGTCGGGCCATCAAAAAGTTAAGAAAAATACAAACCCAATGACAAGGAATACAAACAAGGAGCGCAAAAGAACTAAGTTTCAAAACTTGAAGAACACGTGACAAAGAGTTAGAAACTTGGGGAAAACCATGACAAAGGAATAAAATGAATCTATAGGCCTTTACATTAAGCAGGAAGTGTGGAGAAGGAGACATAATTAAAACACATGATACATAGTATATTTATGAGTAGCATTGGCTATGAATGGGGACTAGGACTAACAGGACATAGAGAATCCATAAACATGACATAAAGCCTTATTCATTGGGAAATGGAGTCAAAAACCAAACAAGCTAAAACTGAACCAACAAATAAAACAAAGGAAAAAAACTATGTACATGGATGAAACCAAGAATTGATTAATCAAGTAATTTCAAATCTTGCCCATTGTAGGCAAGAGGCTGAATAGTACCATTAGGATAAGCCAATCGGAAAGCATGATCACTGATGAGCTCCTTGATCAAGAAAGGTCCTCTCCATAGAGAATAAACTTTCTTATGTGCTCCCTTTAGCTCCCTTGTCCTATACCAAAGAAGAACTGAATCACCAACAACAAAGTCTCTTTGTCTAGCTCTTCTCTCAAAAATCCTTTTTACCATTTTCTGATGTTTAGTGATCTTATCTACCACAATCTCTCTTTCTTCTATCAACTTGTTCAAATACATGATCCACTTTTCTAAGGCATCTTGGAATTTCCCATCTTCAAAAACCTTTTGTAAATCAAGTGTCAAAATCTCCAATGGTGTGGGTAGAGTGCTATCAATGCCATATACTAATTGAAAATTAGACATTCCAATAGCTCTTTTGCATGTAATTTTGTCAGCCCATAATGCATCGTATAACTTTTTATGCCACCCTCTTTGATTTTCATCGACCAGTTTCTTAATGATGGAGATTAGTTTTTTATTGCTTGACTCGGCTTTCTTGTTGCCTTGTGGATAATAATCAGATGAATGAGCTAGGAAAATACCATAGTCATAATAGAAAAGAGTGATCTTAGTAGAAGAAAATGAGTTAGCATTATCAACAACAATCTTCTTAGGGACTCCAAACCTTACCAAAATATTCTCCTTCAGTAAATTACACACAACTTAAGTGGTAGTACTCTTCACTGGGATAGCTTCCACCCACTTGGTGAAATAATATATAGTAGTTAGTATGTGTGTATGTTGTATGCTAGAGCTAGGATTGATTGGCCCAATGAAATCTAGACCCCATTGTTGAAAGGGTTCATCAATTACAATAGGTCTCAAAGGTAAAGCAACAAGTTGTGGCCTACCAATGAATTTTAAACACTTTTCACATTTTGACACCCAGTTATATGCATCCTTAAACATACCTGGCCAATAATATCTATGACGCAGGATTTTAAAAGTTGTCACAGAAGCTGAAAAATGTCCACCGCATGCTTCACCATGAAATACTTCCAACAATCTTTTCTACTACTCTTTATCAACACATCTTAGAAAATTTCCATCCACACCTTTTTTATACAAGTTCCTTTCCCAAATTACATACTTGTTTGCTTTAAGCTTTAGATTTCTCTTCTCTTTTGATGAAAAATACAATGGACAATCACCATAAGTTAAAAAGTAAGAAATATCAGAAAACCAATTATCTGTTGTGCTTGTGAATAACACCAATGGTAAATCTCCTTCATCAGATTTACTTTCAGCAATCATTTTATCTAGATCCTTGCCCATAACCAAATTGGTGGGCTTAATGTCGAGATCATATTATTGAATTTGGGCTATCTAAGATCCTCTCTGGTTGCATCCAATATCTTGTTGAGTAAGAATTCTTTTCACAGTATTTTTAGGAACAAAAAAAGTAATATGAGAATGAAGAATATAGAACCTAAAGCTCTTGAGTGCTTTCACAATGGCATATGCATGTTTTTCAAGTGATGAATAGCAATTTTTTTCTTTAGAGGAGTACTCATAAAAGAGATAGGAGCTTCAATACCTTATTCATTCTTTTGCAATAAAATAGTTGTCAGAGTGTGCTCAGAGGCATAGCTATATATAATGAAATCTTTAACAAAATCAGGATGGACCAAGGTAGGAGCATTTGCAATTTCTACTTTAATATTTGTGAAAGATTTATTTCCTTCATTGCTCCATTTAAACACTGGTTGATCTTTCATCATATCAGAAATAGGCTTAGTTAGCTCAGCAAAATTGGGAACAAACCTCCTCAGAAAATTCACTTGACCAAAGAAAGACCTAATACCATCTTTTTTAGTAGGCAACCCCAGCTACATGATTGATTTCACTCTTTTTGGATCTATTTTAATTGCGTCTCTTCAAACAATATGGACTAAATTTTCTCCCTCAGTTACAATGGAGATAGACTTCTTAGGGTTTAAAGAGATACCTTCCTCTTTGCAACACTGTAATACAACTTCCAAGTCATGTAGATGACTAGCTCTCTTTTTAGGAAAAATTGTTAGGTCATCTAGATAGATCACTATAATTTTATTCTTGAGATCTCCAAAAGATAAGTCCATAGCCCTTTGAAAAGTTTCCCTGACATTAATAAGTACGAATGTCATTCTGTTATAGGAAAAAACACCAATGGGCATGGTGAAAGCTATTTTATGTTGGTCTTTTGAAGCTACTTCCACCTGATTATAACCCAAGAAATCATCAAGCATAGACATCATTTTGGAGCCTGCAACCGTTTGTAGAATATGATCCATCATAGGTAGTGGATAATTATATTTTAGGGATGCCTGGTTTAAATTCCTGAAATCAACACATATCCTTATTTCTCCATTCTTCTTCCTTATAGGGACTATGTTAGCTACCCATGTGGAATGATGGATGGGATAGATAATTTTTTCTTTAAGCATTTTATCAATCTCATTAAAAATTGCTTCTACAACTTTGGGATTATAAGTCCATTTTTTCTACCAGTAAGGTGTGGCACCAAGTTTTAGTAGAATCTTGTGTTGAAATTCTCCATTTCTAAACTTCTTTCAATCTGTATAGCACAATGCAAAGACATCCTTATAGCATGTCAATAAGGAAATCAATCTCTCTCTCTTCCTAAGAACAACACTTTGCAATACATATGATCTTAGGATCATCATCTATACCAATGTTCACCTTGTCATATTCAACAGATGCTTCAACTGAGACTTTATTTTTCTATTTCAAATACTGGTCATGTCCACTGAATAAATCCTCTAGGGAAACTAATCCTTTCAGGATCTTATTACACTTTAACTAGATAATCTTCATCTCTTGTCCATCAGGAGAAATCAGAACTACACCAGTGCTTGACCCTGTATTAGCACAACTTCCATCAAATTCTACTATCCACAACTCATTGATTAAATCAGGGTTGATAAGGTTTGAACATTCTCCATGGTCAGAAGTGCACATGTAAGTTCTTGGTCCTATTTCAATAAAAAAAATGTCTACTCTTAGATCACCAGACTTTAAGATAGTGAACTTGGCTTTAGGTTCAGTATTCAAGTGTATTTTCTTTCCATCTAGAGGTATCAAGGCATGAGACCAGTCCATTTGCATCTCTCCACCTAAATCTCTACAAAAACTCCTGCTCAAAAGCATGCCATAACTTGTTGGAATGTCAACAACCAGTATGGTTAGTTTTAATCTCTTTTCGAGAAAAGCAATTAGGGCTGCTTGAGCATCTTTGATTTGGCCTATGATAGGAGGGTAAAAGCACAAAGTTGTGTCACACTTTATAAAGGAAACAACCAACACTAATCCAACTTTTAAACTTGAATCACTAAAAAGTGGCATATATGTTTTGAATTTTGAAATGATGTAAACTAGTAAAATATGTATTTTTTAGTATATTGTATGTTTGTATTTTTTTTTTAAATAAAAAAATTATTTTAAACTAGTTTTTAATAAATTAACACTATAATTTAGTTGCTAAAAAAATGCTAAAAAATGAAGTTGCATGGGACGTCAAACTTTTTATAATAGATTTTATTTTTTCTTTCAATTTTTTTTTGTGTATTTATAACTTGAAACTTTAGTACATGGATATATTTTCCCCAATTTTGATAAATATATATTTTTAAATAAATATTAAAATGTGTGTGAATCAAAAAACAATTGTTTCCATGGGACGTCAACTTTCATATTAAATATTTATCTAAAATGGAAAAAAAATTATACCATCTTGAAATAGATTCTTTTATCTAGTGCATCATAATTTTTTCAAGTTTTTTAATAAGTTTTAGTAGTTTTCCTTAGCATGGTAATGAACCTAATATTTTGTACTAATAACCTACTTTTAGTAAAAATAAAAAATAAAATATAAATACTAATTAAACTATTAAAATAAATATATTTTCGAAAACTACACTTATGGATCTACAAAAGGGTATTTTTATATATTTTTTAAAATGTTATTTACATTAGTGTAGACACGTAAAATACACCGATTGACATTGTGCACTTGATCGCGACTACTAACATCGTTTCATCCTGAATCATCCCTCGGTCTAACCATTTAATCAAATCTTCTTATCTGATTAAATTCATCAAATTTCTCTCTTAATTAAATTAATCATTTTATCTAATCAAGTCACATCTTTTGTTAATTAAATGAATCCATCTGATCTAATTATCCTTATGTAATTAAATAATTAATTTTATTTGATTAAATCTCTAAATTCTATATATTAAATTAAATAAATTAAAACCTTATTTGATTTAATCTAACACCATCTCTTTTAATTAAATAAATCACAATCCTTATTTAATTATTCTCTTATCATATTCCTCTCTTATTTGATTTAAATAAATCCATAAATTTGAGTCAAATAGGTCACATCATCTAATCTCCTATTAAATTAATTAACCCTTGATTAATTTAATTTTAAATCATGTCACATCCTCTAGATTTTGCAAGTTGCACATGAAAATAGATTTAATTCATTTATTAAATCTCCATTTTCCTCACAAGGCATCTTTTGGAATATTCTCCAAATTTGAATTCAAAAATTCCAAGTCAACATGTACATCCAACAAGGAAATAACTTCATCTTACATGTCCTTTTTCTTGAGCAAGTGAAATTTATTGCATTTTCCCTTCCCTCTTACAAGTCATTTCAACAAATTTGAAATTCAAAAATATGCATTTATTGGCACAATCCCCAAATCTTGCACATCCTCCATCCACTCATAGATTGACAAGTGGCATCATGCCATTGGATGAATTTTAGTCCCACATTGCTCAAATTTGGACATTCATCCATCTTGGAATTCTATAAATAAAGTGCTCATATCTTCATTTGATCATCCACAAATTATGCAAAGTTATTATGCTAAAATATTTAGCCATTTCCATCCATCACCATTGAGTTCTTAGCTAGGTTTTTGCAGATTTTTAGCTTGGAGCTCTCATCCTTCATCAACAAAGTGGATCAATCATCATCAACATATCAAGGTTGCATCATACAAATTGGGAAAGGGCCAAATTTCACATCAAATTGGCACCAATTCCCCCATGGGATCATGTGTTTGCTATTCTAATTAGGATTGAATCTATATTTTCTTGTTTTATTGTGTTCTTCATTTTTTTCTTTCCTAATTTGAAGTTTGTAAATGGATTTCATGGGGAATCCTTGTTCATGCTTGCAATATCTAACTTAATGTGTTTATTCATTGTTTTTTGCAGTTATTAGGATTGGGGTTCACACATTTGGCGCTAGGAGGGATGCATCTCATCTTCAATCACTTTTTCCTAAATTTTTTGTGTTTTTGCTTATACATAGAAAATTACAATGCTGAGAGCTCAGCGTCGCTATATAGCACCACAAGAAACTCAAAGTGCGACGCTGGACTCTTCCTGCCCAAAAATTTTGAATTCTAAACTCCGCCGCTTGACTATTTGACTCAGAGGAATTTTCAAAAATATCAAATTGTGATGCTAGGCAAAACTGCGACACAGTTGAGCTCACTGTCCTGACACAGAGTGACGCTGACTGGTAAGTGGCATTGTGAGAGCACCATTTGGAAATCAAACTCCAACACAGTCATGGGTTGCAACGCTAGCAGGGAGTAAAAAGTGGAAATGAAATTTTAGCACGTGCTTTTTGATTAATGATTAATTTGTCTTTTGTTTTCTACTTTTTAATGTCAATAATTTCCAAAATCTGACTAGTTTTCTCCCTTATAGGTTGGAAATCAAAAACGAAGAAAGGAGAAGCACGAGGAGGATATTTCGCAAGATCAAAGTGTTTTTAAACACTTTAGTGTTTGCTTAACACTTTTAATAAATTGTTATCACTTCTTTCTTAGAATGCTAATTTCATTTGGGTTTAAAAAGGATCTTTTCATTTCTTGCAAAAGGCTAAAATGAACATTAGGATCACAACATACTAGAGTTTGTTTCTTTGGATAACAATTGAACAAAATTTCTATCATTTGTCTTTTGGTGCTCTAAAATGAATTCATTATTGCTTTGTGGGATCTAAAATGAACATGTGCTACATTGTTTTGTGAAGGCTTACTTGAACTAACCTCATTGAAAAATGATGTATGTGCTTCTCTCGGGCTTTCTAGTGATCTTGAGAATCAAAAGGCATTATTGCATATATTTTCTCTCTTTGTCGCCAACAAAGATTGATTGAGTTATGAATTTTTTTTACTCACTTTTGTTTATCCTAGAGGGCCTGCCTTGGGGAAAAAGTACTCACCCAAGGGAACGACTTGACTGGTAACACTCTAAAGCCAAGAGTATTTCCATCTAGGATACAAATGTGGGTATTGGAGTAAATGCCAATATCACGTTGTTGATTCTGACAAGATGGATCCGGAAGGGGACTCTTGTCATATGGGTCAATCTCCATGAAACAGAAAGTCCTTATTAAAACCCATGTGCTAGAATTTTCTGAAATCCTTTAATCTATTTGTTGGTGCAAGAATGATCGTTCTGAAGCCACCCCATACTTTTACAGTCTTTTAGGAGAAATGGAAAACATGCCATGGGAGTTTCATGGGTGTTGATATTTGGCTGCCCCGATTGACGTTAATGAGCCATGCAGGGGAGCCAATGGGGTCAAGCATCTAACCATTCGCTAAAGATAAGCATACCTAGACTTGTCCAAGTGGGAATCCAACAAATATTTTCTTACACATCCATAGGGTTGTACTTATTCTTGGGTTACAAAATGCATTACTTAATCGAAAACATCTTGAAAACAAACACTTAACATCATCATCCAAATTTCAAACCCTTTTGGAGACAAATACAATTGACTCAATCCATATGTTATTGCTTTCCCTTGGGATTTACCTCCTTAGAGGTTTCTAAACATTGGATTACATCTCAATTTTTCTACTTAAGTAAACAATAGGAAAACCCTTTCCTTGAGTTCATCAAATTTCCGCATAACATATCTTGTGGGGTTTGAAGAAATTAAGATATTGGACATCTTAGTTTGAAAACTTAATCAAAGAAAGTGTTTTTGGTAAAATAAAGACATTAAGAAAAGCTAACCAAAATGAACTTTCATGTGTGTTGAAGCCCCACGATTCTCAAAAGTTCCAAATCCCAAAACGAAAATCATTGGTTCAAAATCCAAAATGTATGTTCAAATGGAATCATTTCTTGGTTACAAAAGTCTATAAAAGCATTGTATGCTCTTCAATACCTAGGTCTAGGAAAACAAAGTGTCTTTTTTAGGTTCATCTTAGGATCAACACAAATCAAAATATTTTTCATCCATCCTTCAAAGATCAAAACAAAAATCATCTCATCATCACCTTTTGGAAAATCTTGAATTCATCCTTAGTGCTAGGCTTTTTGGAAAAATAAAAAACATCAAATCCTTGAGACTAAATCCTTGAAAACTTTATCAAAATTACCTTTGGCTAGGTATGTGTATATGCATCCTTTTGCATATTCTTAGTCAAAGTTATCAAAATCATCTTGTTTAGCTTAGTATATGTAGATGAATCCTTCTTCATATGCTTAGTGAAACTATCATCTTGTTTGAATAGGTGTGGGTAGATGCATCCTTCTCCCTGCACATTCAAATTATCATCCTTTGAACAAATCTATCCCTTAGATAATCATCCAATAGCTTAGGGTCTTTTTGTTCAAAATAAAAAGCAATCAAAATCAAAATCAAGGAAAAATCCCAAATCCAAAATCAAATCAAAATCAAAAATCTGAAACATATCTGAAAGTCCTAAAAGCCTAGTATCTCCTTCAAGATTTATCAAAATACAAAAACATCCACATCATCCATCCCTTACATCATCATCACATCACCTTTCGATCTTAAGATATCCTAAGATTTTCTACTTTGGGCATAAAGTAAAGATCGATTCAAAGAACCAAGAGATTCATCTCTCTTATTCTAAAAAAATGATCCTTGTTTTATGGTTCAAACTAGATCTCAATACAAGAAGAGCATGGAAGCCAACAAAGAAACACCCGCTTCAAGTGATCTTAGCCAAACAAATGTAGAAATGAATCCTACTGAATCAAGCAATCCTTTGAACATCTCATCATCACAAAATCCGCAAGAGGAAACCCAAGGAGAGGATCTTACCTTTGGGATGTCTCACGAAGAAATAACTGAAATGCTCCAAAATCTAGAGAACCATAAAATCATCAACATCATGATGAGGATTAACCCTTCGTTATACATGCTTGAGCTATCAAAACAAGGGGCCAAGTTACCTTTGGATTTCGACGTGAGTACTATAGTGGAGACATCTTTCCCTCTAATCTCATCCACCATTCCCATCTCATCTACACCCCCATCCCAAAGCATCACACAAAAAAAATCCATAGATCACGACATCGTTTGCTCCAACCCAACCCAATGTTAATAAGGGAAATGCATTTCTCAATGCTATTCAAACACACCCCCTTATTAATAATAAAAACTTGTATGAAAATACCACCTTGGAACAAAACATACTTGAAAACCTATTACATAAGAATGTTCCTCTCACTTTCCATCATGATCCATCATCATCATTTTTTCACACAACACCTCAAACTTCTCTCCTCACAAATTTGCAAGAGGAGGGAGATATGTTTAGACCGGGGGGCATTTTCGACACCACAACATTCTCACAAGAACTCGTACCCCTCACATTTTCACCTCTTCCACCATTTCCATTATCATCCACACCACTCCTTGGTTTAGGGATTCCCCCTCTACCAACTATCAATCAAACCAACATCCCAAATATCAATCAAAGCATTATGCCAAATGCTCAAAACTTGTCGTCGATATCACAACAATAGATGAAAAACTCACAAGCAATTGCAACATCATCAAACACCCCCATAACATCTCAAAACATGATCTCACAAGGACCAACCACCTCGATTGCACCATCCACCACTCAAATCATCAACACGACATCATCCTTCACCACAAATGCCATCCCGAATCCACCACCACCCCCACTACCACCAACTTCCACCACATCAAGCCAATACAACATGAAATTGCAAGCTACTTTTCAAAGGGTATTCCAAAAAGTACAAAGAAAATTTTTTTGTACAACTAGCTGCTCAACAAGCCACTCAAGCCTCCCAAGCAACCCAAGTCACATTACAAGCACAAAAAGCCCAAGCGTTATTGCAATAACAACAACAAGAAGTTGCTCAAGCTACACAAGCCGCCCAAGTAGCCCAAGCTGCATTGCAAGCACAAAAAGATGCTCAAGCACAAAATCTATTACAACAACAAGCAAAAAAAGCACAATCCCAAGCACAAGTAGCTCAAGCACAAGCTCAAGCTCAGGAAAATGCCTAATATCAAGCACAAGCACAACTTCTTGCACAAAGAAAAGCAACGCAATTGCAAACATATCAACAAGCAATAAAGCAATATCAAGAGTAGCAAGAAGCAACCCAATTGGCAGCCCAAAAAAAGCATTGTTGGAACAACAAGCACAACAACAAGCATTGTTGAAACAACAACAAGTGCAACAACAAGCACAAATCTTAGCACAACAACAACAAGATCAACAACAAGCAGTGTTCATAGAACAACAGGTGGAAGACTATCTCACTCGACAAAACATACAAATACCATCGAACAACACATCAAACAACCCATCCATCCAACACACAATAAAAATACCCCAAAACACCTTCATCCCACCCTGTGATCCAGAAAATGATGTAACAACACAAATCAGGTTGCTCTCGCAACAAGTGCTTGATCTTCAATCAGGGTGAACAACAAAAACACCAAGAAACTTGTGTCCCTATCCATTTGATAAGAGCCTAGTAATGAAACCATTCCCCAAAAGATTTGAGATCCCCAAATTTGACAAATATCGTAGGATGGAAAACCCTGAAGACTACATCAGGGAATTCTAGGTTCATTGCATGGAAGTCGCATACGATGATACTTATCTGATGTGGCTATTCCCTAGGAGTTTGGTAGGCCATGCTATGGAATGGTTCTCTCACCTACCTTTAGGTATTAGGACATTCCAATAAATTATAAATGCATTCATTAAAAACTATGCATGCAACATTACAATGGATGTTAGTCTAGAAGAAATCTCAACTCTAAAATAAGGAAAGGGTGAATCATTCACTTCATTCCTGCAATGATGGCGATCCAAGGCCAATTGGAGCAAGTGGACCATGCCAGAAGAACAAAAAATTTGCACCATTATAGCCAACCTTGATGGCCTCTTAGCATTTCATCTCAAGGTTAAAGGCATCACTACATATGATCAGTTGATCTCCAAGGAGCTTAGCATCGAACAAGCCCTCATGACTCAACTTGTGGGATCAACTTCATACCCTAAACAAAAAAACAACCACCCACATTCCAATTATAATGATAAATCTCGCACATGGGAAAGGAACAAAAATGTTACTAATGATGGTGTCATCGATACCAAGGTGGTCATTAGTGCCCCTCGCCAAAACACACCCACACCACAAATCCAAATCCAACACCAAAACAATCAACAACCACACAAGAATCCAACAATAAATAATCTCAATGAGCAAAGGGGACCATCCCAATGCAACAAGAGTTGTCCCAAGCGAAAATAAACCACTTTGGGGGAGCCACTTGAAGACATAATGAAAAAGATGATAGATGAAAAATTCATCAAGGCTCCTACATTTGAGAATTGCCAAGAACCAGATGTGTAACCTCCTTGGTATAACTAGAATCAACTCTGTGAGTTCAATAAAATAAAAGGCTATACCACAAACAGTTGCATGAGATTAAAGAACATAATTCAAGATCTCATCGATAAAAGAATCATAAATGTTGAACAACCCACAAAAAATTAGGATCTTAAGATATACACGAATCCGATGTCAAATCATGGAAACAAAGGGAATAACAATAACAAAGATAAGGGGAAAGGCACCCACTCAAATGTAAATCATGTGTATGAAACATTCATCACCTCCCTAGATGAAAACTGCATGGTCATTACAATCAAGGGTGCCTATGTTGAAGATTGTGGAGTCACCATAAGAGATGGCAAAGTAACCATCATAGGATCATCCCAGCCAAATAGAGTCCCTGCATCTAGATCTATCCCTAATGGCTACAATTTCCTAGATCAGCTCAAAAGAATGCTAGCACAAATATCCATCATGGAGTTGCTAAAAATATCATCTGACCATAAGAAAATTCTTGAAGAAGTGTTGGCCTCATCCACAATCCCTGCAGATCTTGATGCAGAGCAATTCCAAGCTATGGTCAGAAATATCATTAAGCCAAATCTCCTCACATTCTCTGGCCAAGATTTCCCCACTCAACCATCTCACAACCGTGCACTTCAGCCATAGTACATAAGAGAAAAATCAAAAGGGTCTTGGTGGATGGAGGTGCGGGTTTGACCATATGTTCCCTTAGTCTCATCAAGCAATTGAAAATATCATAAGCTTCTATTGACAAAGGAAAGGGTATCACAATAAGAGCATATGATGATCAAGAAAGAGTGTCTCAGAGCACAATAGAACTCCCTATTCAAGTAGGGACTACCATCATGGAAACCACTTGTCAGGTCTTAGACCTTGACTTTTCGTATAACATCCTCCTAGGATGCCCATGGATTCATGCAATGAAAGCAGTAGTGTCAACTTTCCACCAATGTGTGAAATTTACACATAACAGACAAGAAGTTACCATCCATGGAGATCCTGAACCCTTATCCTATTACAAAATCTTGAAGAAAAGTATTACAAAATCCCCCAAGCACCAAAAAATGATGAGGGCCCATCCACACCATACATCAATCCCACCACTCTCGCGTCCACTTCTGTGATAGAGATACCCACCACTCCCACCATCCCCACCATTTTTGACATCAAGGTCATCATCCAAGATAACGGTTGTGGCAACTACAAGCTCCATAATAATGCTTTTGTGGTAGGAGAGTTACCACAATCTCCTAGATCATGGGGACAACCGCAAATAAATGAAGCTTCCACATCCCAAATGTCTCTTGAAAACTATCCCACCTTCACAAGTTGGGGAGATCTAGGACAAGAAGTTATTGAAGCGGATCCATCTCACATGCTATATCAAGCTGAAAGACCAGTAGCGGACTTACCAATGGATGACATAAGCAAGGGTCTACAAATGATGCTCACAATGGGCTACAATAGAAATCAAAGACTGGGACAAAATGACAATGGGATTATAATACCTATCATGCTAGAGACGCGACCGATAACAAATCTTGGCCTTGGATGTACCCCTCTGAGTATAACCATATGTGGCCGAAGTCCTCTAGTTAGAATAGTTAATAATCCTCCTCAACCAACCCCAGTAGAACTAGACTTACCAGTGTCTACAGGTAGAGTCATAGACAACTTTACATTTGATATAACCAATGTCTGTTCTAGTAGCGACGACGAGGATCACCTGACTAACTTACCTAGGCTATTTGAGGATACCACTCTTTGCATTATTAGCACCCTATCTTTGGAAACAGACCACAAAAATCATGAGATTCACCTAGTATATCCCCAACTCATCAACTACGATCAACGAGGACCACCAGTTCTTGATACATTTGAAAACGATGAGGCACTCTTGGAATTCATGGGATTATGGGATAACATTTTAGATGGGGATCACAAAGTAGGTTTTATAATAGAGTTGGACACACATGCCTATTATGGGGAAATGATTGAATCCTTCAGTCCCAAAATTCAGAAATTAAGAATAATATCCAAGTCCTTGAGTGAAAACCACACTATGGCACTATCTGACCAGAAAAAATTAAAAAGAAAGGACACATCTAATGGTGAAAACCTCTCTGAGGCACCCGAGGATGGGGGAGTCAATCTCCCTTTAAGAGCCATTCATTAGGAAAAGTTGGCAGTCTTGGCAGAAAAATGTAATCCAGTCAACCTAGGAATAGAGGAGACCCCACATATCACATTCTATGTGGAATCACTACTATCAGAAGAGCAAGAGCTCCTAGTAGCCTTCCTAAGAGAAAGGAAGATAAAATTCGCATGGAGTTATGCTGACATTCCAGGACTTGATCCAGAGTCCATGATTCACCACTTAGCAATGTATCTAGAAGCAAAGCCTGTCAAACAAAATCTTCAAAAAATGCATCCTCAGATCGCCCTATTAGTCAAAATGGAGCTAAAAAAGCTATTAGATGCAGGATTCATCCAACCAATAGACTATCCAGAATGGGTGTCAAACTTGTTACCTATTTCAAAACCCAATGGGAACATCAGAAGCTGCTCAGACTTCAAAGAATTGAATAAGGCATGTCCAAAAGATGACTTCCCTCTTCCCAACATCAACATGATAGTAGACATGATAGCTGGACATGAGATGTCACTAATGGATGGATTCTTAGGGTACAATCAGATCATGATAGCTAAAGAGGACCAACATAAAATAAATTTCACTTGTCCATGGGGGACATACTATTGGAACATGATGCCATTTAGCTTAAAGAACGTAGGAGCAACATATCAAAGGGCCATGACATTGATAGTCCATGACGTGATTCATAAGATAGGCGAAGACTATGTTGACGACATTCTAGCTAAGTCTAGAAAAAGAAAAGATCACATAGCAACCCTAAATGCCATCTTTGATAGACTCGAGGAGTACAAGGTCAGACTAAACCCAAAGAAGTGTGTCTTCGGTGTACAATCAGGAAATCTCCTAGGATATATAGTGTCAATGAGGGGTATCGAGGTGGATCCAGCAAAAGTAAAAGCAATCCTTGAGATGGAGGCACCAAAAATAGTAAAGCAACTGAGAGGTCTCCAAGGTAGACTACAATCCATTCAAAGATTCATAGCACAACTGGTGGACAAATAGAACCCATACTCTCACCTACTCCATAAGGGAGTAGCATACAAATGGGATACCAAGTGTGAAGAGTCATTCAACAAAATCAAGGAATACCTACTGACACCACTAGTCTTAATGCCACCAATCCCAAGAAAACCATTGATTCTATACATGTCAGCAACAACAGTAGCCCTTGGAGCTCTTTTAGCTCAGCATGACGAAAATGGAACAAAAAGGGCTATATATTACATCAGCAGACAATGGTTGGGCATGAGCTAAACTATTCATTCATCGAGAAAGCATGCCTCGCAATAGTGTTTGCATCACAAAAATTCAGACATTACATGTTGGCACATAAAATAAAACTCATCACCAAAATTGATCCTCTCAAGTATCTACTATCAAATGCAATGCTCATAGGAAAAATGGAAAAATGGGTAATGATACTATCAGAATACGACATCAAATATGTGGAGCAGAAATCAATCAAGGGCCAAGTCATCGTAGATCAATTAGCAGAAGCACCAATCTATTCAGAGAACCCTCTTGTCTCAGAGTTTCCAGATGAATCTATTTTTCATCTCAACGTAGCTGACCACTGGAAACTATACTTTGATGGCTCATACACGCAACATGGATTAGGAGCTGGTGTCTTCTTCATCACCCCACAAGGGGATTGCATACCAAGGTCATACAAACTAGCATTTCCCTGCACCAATAACATTGCAGAATATGAGGCTTTAACCATAGGTCTCACAATAGTAGTGCAGTGGAATATTATAGCTCTGAAAGTATACAAAGACTCTCAATTGATAATAAATCAAGTGAATGATGAATACCAGACCAAGGACGATAAGCTCACTCCATACAAGAAATTGGTGGAGACTCTGAAAGAATCCTTCATTGAAATAATATTTGAGCAGATTCCTAGAACCAACAACAGAGCAACAGATGCCATGGAAACAATTGGATCCTTGGTTAACATCCCCCACAATGTTCCAAAATATGAATTCCTGATTGAGCAGCTTCTCGTTCCTGCATTTGAGGTAGTAGAATCAGAATATGTGTGTGAAATCGTTTGTCCCAGCGATCCTTGGTATCATGAAATTTACACATACCTTTGAATAGGAGTCCTATCTATCAACTTACCATCAAACCTAAAATGAACCTTTGTTAAAAAGGCATCCAAATTTTTCATCCTAGGTGACACCCTATATCGTAGAAGCATAGAAGGAACCCTACTACACTACTTAAACATTGAGGAGGCATTAACTGCTCTAACTGAAGTACATAGCGGTATCTGTGGTTCACACTCGAGTGGAATGACCATAGCCAAGAAACTATTGAGGATGGGGTATTATTGGCCCACAATGGAAAGAGAAGCACATGATTATGCTAGAAAGTGTCTACAATGTCAGCAGCATGGGGACCTCATCCATGCTCTAGCTCAATTGCTTCATCCTATCGTCACACCATGGCCCTTTTCATAGTGGGGACTTGATCTTGTTGGATAAATAACACTCATTTCATCTAACAGCCACATATTCATCATAACCACAACGGAGTACTTTACTAAGTGGGTGGAGGCCATACACATGACGTACAAAACTAGGAAGCAGATTTCTAAGTTCATCCTGAACTATCTCATTTGCCGATATGGTGTTCCACAAGCCATTATCTTAGATAATGGGACACCATTTAAGAATTAGGAGGTCCGTGACTTATGTGAAAAATTCAAAATCCAACATCGCTTCTCCACCCCCATACTATCCCCAAGGCAATGGCCAAGCAGGAGCTACAAACAAAACCATTCTAAAAATCCTTAAGAAAACAGTCAATGATGCAGGTCATGACTGGAATTTGCAACTTAATACCGCCCTTTGGGCCTATCAAACTAGCATTCATACACCCACCGGTGCCACCCCTTTCTCCCTAGTCTACGGATAAAAAGTAGTACTCCCTATCACTGCAAAACCTCATCACTAATGAAAAGTACTAAGTGTCAAGATTAAATGAGCTGGAGCTACTAGATGAGTGACAAATAGATGCTTTGAATCATTTACAAGTCTATCAGAATAGACTAAAAAGGAGTTACAATAATAAGATTAGAAGCAGGACTTTCCAAGTTGGAGAACTGGTATTTAAGGAGAACCAGAAGAATGTCCCAAACCCAAGCAGCAAAGGAAAATTTGAGCCTAATTGGTTGGGACCATTCGTTATCACAACAAGTTAAAAGTCAGGGGCATATCAGTTATCGACACCCAAAGGGGAACCTCTACAGGAGCCCATGAATAGCTCCCATCTCAAAAAAATTTATGCCTAAATCTTTCAAGGTATAGAACCAAAAATCCAAAAAAAAAAAAAAAATGTCCTGAAAAAATGGTTACTTCGGCAAAAACCTGGCAAACATGCATCTTGGTAACAACAAAAAAGAAGAAGTAAGAAAGTAAAAAATCCAGAAAAAATCAGAAAAAAAGGATTGAAAACAGTAAAGAGAAAAATCATCCTCTAGTGAAAACCAATTCGGTGGCACTTTGGGTAAGTATCTTGGTGAAAACCTGGCAAACAAGTGCCTTGCATAAATAAGCACTTTCCATCCACCAGGATCTTTACGGCTTGTTCTGCATCCATCGCACTTCCATCATCCATCACATTCCATATCTGCATCCATCACTCATCCACTCGCATCTGCACCATAGCTTGGTCCTGTGTTTGCATCATGATCCCTCCTAGTACTACTCAGCCCATCCTCAAGTTTAGCTTGTCCTACCTTTATTGGAGTAGTCTATTGCATCACACTACAGGCATGTTTTTATCAGATTGGATTTGTGTATATCCTTAAAATCCTCAAAATTAGAAAATCCAAAAACATCAAAATATCAGAAAATCCAAAAAAATATAAAAATCATCAAAAGCCAAAAATAGGGTCGTCTTGTCGCACTACATCATCTCTAAGCTTGAATGTAGGCAAGGTTGATCTTTGATCATCCCCCAAGACTTTTAGGTCAGTCCTATAAGAGTCCGTCATAATAAACTAACATCTCATCATGTACATCATCATCTATAAATCGGTCAACTAGTCAGTCGAACTACGTGGTCTCTGCGTGTATAACGTAGGCAAGGCTAATATATTGATCAGCCCCCAAGGCCCCTAGGATAGGTCTTTAGGTAAGTCTCTTTGTCAAAATTTTAGAAAATCCCAAAACATTCGAAAAACCAAAAAAATCAAAACATTTGAAAAATCTGAAAAAATACCAAAAACCAGCGTTAAAAACATCTCAAAAAGATCAAAAACATTCAAATATTTGAAAAAATCCATCTCATCTTGCTTGTACCCGTAATAACATCACTCATAATAAATGATCATCATCATCAATCTTTGGAAAGACAATCAGAAACAAGTCTAGTAGGTCGAAAGAGAAAACTCAAAACATCAAGTCTTAGGTCTAAGTTAGTGCATAAGCAAGATGGTCATCTCTTTGTATTGGTAACTCATCATCCGAATTGGTCCCATATCAGTCATCATTTAGAACGCTTTGGATAAACAAAATGACGTGCTGCCATCCACTAACATGTCCTAGGATGAATCCTTCCTACAATGGGAATTATCTTTTGGAAATAGTTTCGATTCTTATCCTTAGAAAACATTTTCTTTTTGTTAGTGGTATTGAAGAGCATCAACTTGTTTGTTTACTTTGTCTTTATCTTTTGACTTATCTTATTGTGCTCATTCCAAGGAATTCTCGATGATATCCGAACAAGAGGATTTAGAGAAATAGGAATGGGGCAACAATCATTATCTTTTTGTTTGCTATGCTTGTTGGACGTTCTTGTAATGTAACCTTGGTGAATACTTGCTTTGTTCGGTATGTATGGATGGTGTTTTGAACAACTTGTTGACTAGTACATGGATTGGTTTACTGTTCTATGTTTTGGCCCAAGATGTTTGAAATGTCCAAAGTGCATCCTAGCAAGGTTTTCGTATGTCAGGTGTGAACAAGGATACTCCTATCTGCTTGTCAAGTCAAAGTCCATCACACTAGGTACAACGCCATCTTGGTTTTCTATACCTTGATACATCGTACCACATGTGTTATCAAACATAAGGAAATTGGCCCTTTGAAAATCCCAATTCCTTAGAAAGTAATCATCATCATCATCATTTTGCATTTGCATCATCTTGTGTCTTGTTGAAATGACCTCTTCTCTTCTTGCTCACCACACTAACAAAGTACTATGACAATTGATCATCACCATAACCATCGCCATCGCCATCGATCCTGCATCCACAAATCATTAGAATATTGCATCAACATATCATATAGGGAACATATGCATTGCATTTCCATCATCATATAAACATGTCATTATAAGCATTATTTATAGATAAGAGCATCCATTTTATTACATTGCATCCATTCCTTGCATCATATTACATCTATCACATAAATCATCCCATAAACATTTACATAAGCATTTCATGATCATTTTTACATAATCATAAACAATAGGTATACAAGCATTAGAAATAATTCATTTGCATACATACTTGCATAACATCATATCATCATCACACATTATGTTCATATTACATACACATCATCATACCACTTTGCATTAACATATCATTGCATCATATTAAATGCATCACATACATTACATCATCATTTAATATCTTTAGGATAATAACATTTGTTATTATAAGCATCTTAAAAATGTAAGGAAAGCTAGATGCGGAAGCAACTCTTCTAACATCAAAAAATTAGGGAAGAATGTAGAGATACCTTTTAAATTTTACAATTACAGTCCAAATAAGATGCACTAGAAAGAGATTACTGAAATAGAGAAATAGACAAACACATATGAACACAAGATATACATGGGAAAACCCTTATGGGAGAAAAACCCACCACACCAAGAGAAGTCACTTTGTATTATAGTAATAAAGATTACAAACAGAGTTCTAATTTATCTTTTTGATGTCAGTTTACAGCAGCATTCACCATGAACAACCTTGATACAAAAAATTCACGTTACAGTCTTCACATAATAGAATTCATCCATTGATCATACAATCACACAACAATCTGTCGATCCATCGAACCAGTCATCATCAGCTATTCTAGACTATATTCATGTCATTCCTGTATGTCAAGCTTCATCTCAGAACTGCCACAACGAACTCTCTTCCAACGGTTCCCATTCGGCTCCTCTGATTGGTCGACAACAAACCACATAGGATAGTCTTCACTCGGTCAAAAGGTTTCAATCTGTGTTGGCATGTCGGTGAGACACTAACCGTGTCTCCCCGATGCCACACAGCTTAACATTCCATATCGCCAAGAGTTCACCTATTGGCAAGATGTCATACTGAGTCCAGAAGACTATCGCTAAGACTTCCTCGTGTCGCTAAGACCTCATACCAATGTTCTTCACATGTATCACTATTGCCAAGACTCATCACTATCGGTGAGATGTCATACCAAAGCTCCATAAGTCACATAGACATGAGTGTTCACATTCGCAAGACAATTCTCTTTTGCTGAGAGAACATACTGAACTTCTAAGACTCTCCCCAAAGACTTCAAAAGAAACATTATCAGTGAGACTTCGTTCATTGTTGAGACTTCACACCGAGACCCCTTTCGTTATCCCGATGACTTCAATGCAAAACCGTTTGGCAAGACATCACACATCGGTAAGACTTATTACCGAGCCATCACATGTTACTCTGAGTATATACTATCGGTGAGACAAACCAACTATCGCCATGAGTTCATAGGGAAAACTCCATGTTACCCTGAAGACACCAAGCAAATGCTATTGGCGAGACATTCCTATTGGTAAGAATTCTTACCGAACACCCAAGACTCTCCCCAAAGGCTTCAATAGAAAACGCTGTCAGTGAGACTTTAGCTATTGCTAGGACTTCACACTGAAGTAAGCCTTTTGGCCAAGGGTCTCCCTGATATATGATATGAATTTCCTATCGGCCAGAGATCTCCACTAGGAATAGGGTTACAACGACTGTCACAAGTCACAGCAATAAGCTCCTTCGGCATGACTTAAACATTGTCACGGCGACCTGTACAAGCCACAAGATCCAAAGCTACTAGTCAGCCAGACCAAAAGCATGTTACACCGACTTGCCTCTCTTAGAGGTTTCAGCCTATGAGATTGAGGCATATATTTCCAACAATCTCCCACTTGACGAAGATCACACAGGCACCTCCAGAGCACAACAAAACTACTAAAAATCATGGGCACTAAGGCCCATTGAACTGGAACACCACCTGAACTTGTTTGTTCTCACTGGCTTCATCAAAGCATTTGTAACATTCTCCAGAGTATCAACCTTTTCCAAACTGACCTTTCCATCCTCCACCATATCTCATACAAAGTGGTATTGTACATCTATATGTTTCATCCTGGCATGGAAAGTAGGATTCTTTGCTAGACAAATTGCACTCTAACTATCACAAAAAATAGTTATTTCCCCTGCATCAAAACCAATGTTAGAACACAAACTTTTTAACCAAATTGCTTCTTTACAAGCATGAGTAGCTGCCATGTATTCAGCCTCTGTAGTGGACAAAGCGACTACAACTTGCCGCTTACTCATCTAACTCACTATACCACCATTCAACATGAAAGTATATCCACTGGTGGACCTCCTGCTGTCAATGTTCCCTACCTAATCAAAATCCACATAGCCTCGAATACTGAGAGACCTTTGTGATTCAACCAAGTTCCCATGGTAACACAAAGCAAACTTTGAAGTGCCCTTCAAATATCTGAAAACTCTCTTTACAACATCCCAATGTGTCCTTCTAGGATTAGCCATAAACCAACTAAAAACTCCCACTGCTTGAGCAATGTTTGGCCTTGTACAGACCATTGCATATATAATATTGCCAACCACACTAGCATAGGGTACACTAGTCATGTCCTCCATCTCAGTAGGAGATTTTGGATAGTCTTCAACAGATAGCTTTGTTCCACTGCAAGACTGGAACAACTAGCTGCTTGCAATCATTCATGCAAAATCTCTCTAGAACAGTCTTGATATACTTACTCTGACTGAGCCAAAGTTTTCTACTATTCCTATCCTTGGTTATTTCCATCCCCAAAATATACCTTGCTGCACCAAGATCTTTCATTTCGAACTTAGCAGACAACTGAGACTTAAGATCAGAAATCATCAACTTACTATTGCCTATGAACAACATATCATCAACATAGAGAGCAATAATAAGAACTTGATCACTTTCAGCTTTATAATAGACACAATGATCAGATTTTTATCTCACAAATCCCAAAGACAATACAAAAGTATCAAATTTCTAGTACCACATTCTAGGTGACTGCTTTAACCCATACAGAGACTTCTTTAACTTGCAAACCAGTTTTTTTTTACCTTTCTCAACAAAGTGCTCAGGCTGGGACATATAGATTTCTTCTTCAAAATCACCATGAAGAAATGATGTCTTCACATCCATCTGTTCGACCTCTAAGTCATACGCTACTACAAGTGACAAAAGAAATCTGATAGATGTCAGCTTAGCTACATGAGAAAAAATCTCCCCATAATCAATTTCCTCTACCTGGGAATAACCCTTCGCAACCAACCTTGCCTTATATTTTTCCACACTACCATCTAGACCAATTTTCTTTTTAAATACCCATTTGCAGCCAATAGCTTTTCTGCCTTTAGGCAAGGGCACCAAACTCCAAGTGTCATTCTTTTCTAATGATGTCATTTCTTCATTCGTGGCTTCCAACCAAGAGTCTGAATCAGACATTTTAAATACCTCATTTACAGTCCTAGGCTGATCAGTGCTAGAAATTAAAGCATAGGTACAAGTAGAATCTATCAAAGAGAACCCATACCTATTAGGTTGTTTTCTTTCACGGGTTGACCTCCTCACTTGCTAAGGCTGAGGTTCTTCTTCTTCTTCTTAAGATCTCCTCAGTTTCAGGTATATTTTGAGTTTTCAATTCCTCTTTCTCTGGTGTAGGAGGAATTTCAACTACATCCTTATTATTTTCTGACTTTGTCTCTGACTGTAGATCTAAGGTAGAAGGCTTCATCTCATGAAAGATTACACTTCTGATGTATACAACCTTCTCTGTATTAGGATTCCAAAGCTTGTATCCTTTTATGCCAGCGCTATAGCCAATAAAAATACATTTGACAACCTTGTTCTCCAATTTATATCTTTTCTCATATGGCACATGAGCATATGCCTCACAGCCAAAAACATGAATATTTCTTAAAGAGGGCTTCTTACTAGACCACACTTCTAAAGGTGTTTTCTCAACAAGAGTAGAATTTACAGAACGATTAATCAAGTAACAAGCAATAACAATAGCCTCAGCCCAGAACTTCTCCTCCAAGCCAACACTACTCAGCGTACTTCATGCTCTCTCCATCACTGTCCTATTGAACCTTTCTGCAACTCCATTTTTCTATGGAGTATAAGGTGTAGTCTTATGTCTTTTAATCCCATGGTCTTTACAATACCTCTCAAAATCATCAGAGCAAAATTCACCACCATTATCAGTCCTTAAACATTTTATTTTTCTTCCATTCGGATTTTCTACAAGGTTCTTAAATTCCTTAAACCGACTGAACACTATTGATTTACTTTTCAAAAAATAAACAAATGTTCTTCTCGAATAATCATCAATGAACGATACATAGTACCTTGACTTAGACAAAGAAGGAACATTCATTGGACCAAATACATCATAATGAATATAATCTAACAAACCAGAAGATTTATGAGGACTGGAATAAAATGAAACACGGTGTTGTTTTCCATATATACAATGTTCACAGAATTCAAATTCAAAGTTACAATCTTCAAGCCCCTCAACCAAGTTTTTATTCTTCAAGATTTTTAAACCTTTCTCTCCAATGTGCCCTAGCCTATGATGCGAGAGCATAGTATTTTCTGCTGGAAGTTTAACTTCCATAGAGTTTACACAATTAGGAACATTTCCCTCTTTTCCTCCATGAGTAGCTTTTTGTGACTTTACAGAGACATTGTTGCATTGAACATGTGCATCTAGCTTGTACAAGGTACCAATATGATCACCCCTTGCTAGCACCATTGAGCCTCTACTCATCTTGCAACCATTCCAGAGAAGGTGACTTGCACTCCAATATCATTCAGCTTACTAATAGAAAGTAAGTTTTGAGCCAGACCTAGTATATGCATTACATCATTAATTCCCTTCACTCTTCCATCAGGGAATTGAATTCTTACTTTTCCACAACCAACAATTTCCAAAGTTGAATCCCTTTCCAAGTACACCTTTCCACCATCGTATTCTTCATACTTTGTAAACCAGTCTCTATGAGATGTCATGTGGAAAGATGCTCCAAAATCAATTAGCCAGACATCATCTGATGCCTGCATAAGCCAAGGCTACAATGAAGGCGTCTGCATCACTATGAGAAGAATCATTGTCAGAAGAATAATTATTCTTCTTTTTCTCCTCTTTACAATCCTTTCGGACATGACCAGGTTGCCCACAGTTCCAGCACTTCACCTTGGACTTCTTTCCAGGAGACTTTGATCTCCCCTCTAATTTCAATTTAGATTTCTTGTCCTTCTTTCCTTTCTCTTTCGACCTTCCTCTAACAGCAAGGGCCTCCTTCACCATCTTAGAAGATTTCCTTCTCATCTCTTCTAATAACAAAGAAGCAACAACATCTTCCATCTTGAAACTGGATGTTGTACTCCCAATAGCCATCGATAGGTGATCCCATGAATCTGGCAAAGAACAAAATATCGGCATACAACGATCCTCTTCATCAATCTTCACACCAACAGATGTTAACTATGCAATCAACATGTTGAATGCATTCAAATGATTAGCTATAGACCCTCCTTCCTACATTCTCAAAGTGTACAACTTCTTCCTCAGGAACAGTTTATTCACCAAAGACTTTCGTTGATAAATAGATGCCAGTCTCTTCCACAAGGAAGATGTAGTCTTCTCTTCATGCACATTGAGAATAACAAAGTCTGCCAAATAGAGCCTTATCATCCCCTTAGACTTTCTATCTGCTAGGTCCCAATCTTCTTGCTTCATGCTTGTAGGCTTCACTCCAGACACAACAATCCAAAGATCATGATCAACTAATAGATCTTCCATCTTAAGTTTCCAAAAATCAAAATTGCTGCCATTGAACTTCTCTATTTCAATCTTTCCCGATGTGCTAGCCATCTCAATCTGTAATTATAAATTGACAAACTTCTACAAGACTCCCACTGAATAGAAATTGACACAAAAAAACCCAATTTACCCACAAGGATAACATAATTAGCCAAGATCTTATACCACTTGTAAGGAAAGCTAGTTGTGGAAGCAACTCTCCTAACGTCAAAACCTCAGGGAAGAATGCAGAGATACCTTTTAAATTTTACAATTATAGTCCAAATAAGATGCACTAGAAAGAGATTACTGAAACAGAGAAATAAAAAAATACATATGAACACCAGATATATGTGGGAAAACCCTTACGAGAGAAAAACCCACCACACCAAGAGAAGTCACTTTGTATTACAGTAATAAAGATTACAAACATAGTTGTGAATTATCTTTCTGATGTCAGTTTACAACAGCATTCACCATGAACAACCTTGATACAAAACATTCACATTACAATCTTCATAGAATAGAATTCATCCACTGATCATACAATCACACAGCAATCCGTCGATCCATCGAACCAGTCATCATCTGCTATTCTAGACTATATTCATGTCATGTGTGTCTACCGAGCTTCCTCTTAGAACTGCCACGATGAACTGTCTTCCAATGGTTCCCATTCAGCTCCTCTAATTGGTTGACAATAAGCCACATAGGATAGTCTTCACTCAGTCAAAAGGCTTCAATCTGTACTAGCATGTTGGTGAGACACTAACTGTGTCTCCCTGTTGCCACACAGCATAACATTCCATATCGCCAAGAGTTCAGCTATTGGAAAGATGGCATACCGATTCCACAAGACTATTGCTAAGACTTCCTCGTGTTGCTAAGACCTCATACCAAAGTTCTTCACATGTATCGCTATTGCCAAGACTCATCACTATCGGTGAGACGTCATACTGAAGCTCCATAAGTCACTTAGACATGAGTGTTCACATCGGCAAGACAATCATCTTTCACTGAGAGAACATACCAAACTTCTAAGACTCTCCCCAAAGACTTCAAAAGAAATGTTGTCGATGAGACTTTGTTCATCGCTAATACTTCACACCGAGACCCCTCTTGTTATCCCAATGACTTCAATGCAAAACCGTTCGGCAAGACATCACACATCAGTAAGACTTCTTACCAAGCCATTGCATGTTACTCCGAGTATATACTGTCAGTGAGACAAACCAACTATCACCAGGAGTTCATAGGGAAAACTCCATGTTACCCCGAAGACACCAAGCAAATACTATTGACAAAACATTCCTATCGGTAAGACTTCTTACTGAACACCCAAGACTCTCCCTGAAGGCTTCAATAGAAAACACTGTAGGTGAGACTTTAGCTATCATTGGGACTTCACACTGAAGTAATCCTTTTGGGCAAGGGTCTCCCTGATATACGATATGAATGGCCTGTCGACCAGAGATCTCCACTCGGCATAGGGTTACAATGACTGTCACAAGTCATAGCAATAAGCTCCTTCGGCATGAATTAAACATTGTCACGACAACCTGTACAAGCCACAAGATCTGAAGCTACTAGTCGGCCAGACCCAAAGCATGTAACACCAACTTTCCTCTCTTAGAGGTTTAGCTAGTGAGATTGAGGCTTATATTTCCAACAAAAAAACTATCTTATTTGCATTACCAAAAACCATCTCATTTGCATCATATCACGACCATCGCATTTTGATTACATCATTACATCATCTCATAAATAGCATCATAAATCATTCATTGCATAAATCATTCCACATAAGCATAAATAGTCAATCACATATAAAACGTACATCCATCCATAATCCGTTCATAAATAAGCATAATTCACATAACATTTCACATATATACCATAACATTTTGCATATTACATTCTATATCATGTATCACATCACATTTGCATATCATAGGTTAACATAATATAGATTTGTTAGTCATAATCACTGCATACATCATCGGAAATAAATGCATCCATAAAAGCATCATTGCACATCATATAGAAGTAAAATCATCCATGCATAAATAAAGAGTATACATCTCATCACATCAAAATAATCATTGGCTCATATATATATATCATCAGTAATGCAACTGTCATAGTACAAAGAATAAATTGGATCACTGTACATGTATGTCAATTAGTACAAAAGGCCCATCGGGCTATCAAAAAGGAGCCCATAGAGCACAAAAATGTCATCTAGGTTAGGCTTTGTCCCTGTGTATGCTTCCCTTGCCTCTATCACCATGACCCTCTGCTGGTCTGTAGCTAGTCTACTGCGAGTACTCTGGGACCCATCCTCTAGGTATGGCCTCGTGATAGTGTCTTCGGTAGTACTTAGTGGTGGTACACCTGGTGGCACATGCTGCTGATCTGGCATTGGAACATCGCCCTGCCTTGGCTAGACTGGTGGCACAACTAGCTGATCCTGTCGAACATCAACCCTCCATCCTCGTCCTCCCCCTCTGCCTCTATCTCTTTATAGATCTGGGAATACTTCTGGAATAGTCAACCGAAGTGAAGGTCGGAACCAATCCCTGTAGGCCTGAGTCATGCTTGGATCTATGGGCCCTTGATCGTAAGCCCATGATCAAGCTACCAACTGCCTAAAGTTGTCCATGGTCTCTAAAGTAGGAATATACCACCCCCATGACACCTGTGTCATGCTGCGAGTGAATATGGCTACGTAATCATCATTAGGGAAATCTTGAGGCTCCCCAAACTGATGCTACACAGGCCCAGGCAGGTACCTCTCAATCATGGTATACTCCCACCCCTGCATAAAATGGTCCTGATGGCAATAGAACATCTAATTAGCATCGTGGGCTCATCCAGGCCGACCAAGGTATGGTCGCTAGGTGAAAACCTGCATCTCATCAAGGACCCTCCTCTAGTAGGAGATCTCGTGCTCACTGGTGTGTGTGAAGGACACACCACCTCTATAATGCCACACGAGGGGATCGTCTGGTAGCATCAGAACTAAAACAACATGCGGCTCTAGCACAACAATGTGCTCCCATGCCCAGATGTGAAGAATATTCACCCTTGCTCTGAGTGCTCTACCATCCATGTAGATGTAGTCATGGAGATCTCTATAAAAAGAAGCTAGAAGCACAGGCCCCCAAGCAAAATGAACTGGCCTGTCTCGAACCATCTGCTCCCAGCAATATCCCCAGCCAAGACTAAAGTATTGCCCTCCTCTGTTAGGGGCAATAAGACCTAAAATGATGGATGCAATCACCCAATGATAGGGAGGTACCAAGATCCTATGCTACTCGAGCTCTATCTGTCCTTTGTAGAAAACGATGTCCTGTGTGGTGAGGAATTTGTGGTAGGCCTCGCGCCCATTGTGCATGTAAAAAATGACCCATCAGCCATGAATCGGCAATCAAAAAATACGCCAAACATCCTTGAAGGTGATGGTGGCCTTGCCAGTGGGAAGATGAAAAGAAGAGGTCTCACTATGCCATCTCTCAGCCAGTGCTGATAGCATCCCTAAGTGAGTGCAAATGGGTGTTGCGTATGCAATGTACCATAACCCCGCAATCTGGAGTTGATCTTGGACCCTGTCGCTTAGTTCCCACAAAAAGCTAGACAAATCTCATGACCTATGCTCTTGAGAGTAGAGCTCCCTCACCACGTCCTGCATCAAGGAAGGTCACCATGTTAAAAAAATTTAAAAATTCTTCGCCGAACGTTCCAAGAACCTTTCCAGCAGTGGAACCCGTGAAGGCATAGCAGTTTGATTTCTAATCAAACTCTGATGCTAGGGCTTAAAAGAGAAAAATTGTACCACTATGGTGCACTTTCCCTTCTAACTGTGCACTTTGAACAAATCCTAGACCACCGTGTCACACTTTGCAAACCACCCCACCAGCCCCGAGCTCAGCTTCAAAGTTGTCAAACTCCAAACTACTCCACCGCAACGCAATATCGAACCTCACAGCGCAATATCACACCTTGCAGTGCAATATCACAGCACACAATGCAGTTTGATTGCTGAGTAGTGCTATATAGTGCCGTTGTAGACAAACCGACCTTTAAAAGCATTAAATGAAGCAATAAATGAAAATTGAAGCTCAAGTAAGGGTCACATACCAGGGTCCCGATGCCAGGTGGCCACTGGTACCTCCGAACTTGGTTAGAAATGTGTACAAAAAGTTGTTGTTGTGCCATATCACCAAGAGGTGAGAGCTCAAATCTCAAGGTTCCTATTGAAAGTGTGTGAAAATGACTTGAAAGTGACCCCTTGGGCCCCTTTTAAGCCTAAAAACTAGGGTTTTCTCACCCTAAGTAGCTGTCCTGCTAGGGTTTTGGACCCCCAAACTTGTTTTTGTCTAGTTGATGCCTGTTTTACATCATTTTATTGCATTTAGACACATTTTTAGCCTCTTGGACCCTTTTCGGACCTTTCGGGCACTTTGTCCTCTTTTTTGTGAGATCACCTAAAAATTGAAATTTTCGTCCAATCTCTTGACAGGGCATTATAATGGCATGTTTTCTCTCACCAGGCAATAGTGGGGCATGTTTTTGAATCGCAAAATTTTTTGGCTTTGATCGAGATCGTTTATTTTTTGAACCAATACAACAAATGCATTGCTTCAAAGAGGGGAAAAATGTAGACACGTAAAATATACCGATTGACATTGTGCACTTGATCCCGAGTACTAACATCATTTCATCCTAAATCATCCCTCGGTCTAACCATTTAATCAAATCTCCTTATCTGATTAAATTCATCAAATTTCTCTCTCTTAATTATATAAATCATTTTATGTAATCAAGTCATCTCTTTTGTTAATTAAATCAATCCATCTGATCTAATTATCCCTATTTAATTAAATAATTAATTTTATTTGATTAAATCTCTAAAGTCTATATGTCAAATTAAATAAATTAAAACCTTATTTGATTTAATCTAACACCGTCTCTTTTAATTAAATAAATCACAATTCTTATTTAATTATTCTCTTATCATATTCCTCTCTTATTTGATTTAAATAAATCCATAAATTTGAGTCAAATAGGTCACATCATCTAATCTCCTATTAAATTAATTAACCCTTGATTAATTTAATTCTAAATCATGTCACATCCTCTAGATTTTGCAAGTTGTACATGAAAATAGATTTAATTCATTTATTAAATCTCCATTTTCTTCACAAGGCATCTTTTGGAATATTCTCCAAATTTGAATTCAAAAATTCCAAGTCAACATGTACATCCAACAAGGAAATAACTTCATCTTACATGTCCTTTGTCTTGAGCCAAGTGGAATTTATTGCATTTTCCCTTCCCTCTTGCAAGTCATTTCAACAAATTTGAAATTCAAAAATATGCATTTATTGGCACAATCCCCAAATCTTGCACATCCTCCATCCACTCATAGATTGACAAGTGGCATTATGCCATTGGATAAATGTTAGTCCCACATTGCTCAAATTTGGAAATTCATCCATCTTGGCATTCTATAAATAAAGTGCTCATATCCTCATTTGATCATTCACAAATTATGCAAAGTTATTATGCTAAAATATTTAGCCATTTCCATCCATCACCATTGAGTTCTTAGCTAGGTTTTGGTAGATTTTTGGCTTGGATCTCTCATCCTTCATCAACAAAGTGGATCAATCATCATCAACATATCAAGCTTACATCTTAGGAATTGGGAAAGGGCCAATTTTCACATCAAATTGGCACCAATTCCCCCATGGGATCATGTGTTTTCTATTATAATTAGGAATTGAATCTATATTTGCTTGTTTTATTGTGTTCTTCATTTTTTTCTTTCCTAATTTGAAGTTTGTAAATGAATTTCATGGGGAATCCTTGTTCATGCTTGCAATATCTAACTTAATGTGTTTATTCATTATGTTTTGCAGGTATTAGGATTGGGGTTCGCACAATTAGTATGAGTTATTGAAACTTCAAGTTTTTCAAATAATTCTATTTTTTTGGTAAATTGGACCCAAAGTGGTGCTCCATACATTTTTAGCCAAAAAATTTAGTTGAAAAAGTTGTAGAAGTATCTATCTTAGCTAGAATGAATCTTACTAGATCATATGTTTGACCAAAATTGAATTTTAGTTAGAAATACTTAAATTTAGTTGTGATGATAAGTTGGCTAAAAGTGTGACACAACTTTGTGCTTTTACCCAGGAATCGATGACCATCCATGGAATAACATTTTCCTTGGGAGGAGGTATAATACAACCCTAAAGCTTTAGCTATCTGGGCAGGCATCACATTTTCAGAAGCTCCATAATCAATGATACAATTACTTAACCTAAAACCAGAAATGTATAATGATATATAAAAAGGTTCAAGTTTCATGAATGGTTTTCATGAACTTGAAGGTTTATTAATAGAATTAGAATATATTTGGTTTTCAAGGAAGACTTCATTTTCACTAGAGGTTTGAACATTACATTGAGGTGATGAGGGTTCTTTTTTAACATACCTGACCAACCTATCCAATTCTAAGGGATTGAGTCTCAAATATTCAACCTGTGAAATTTGGATTTTGGTATTCTTACAAGACTCAACTATATCAAATGAACCAAAAGGAAGATTATCAAAGAATGAAGAAGATGGTACCTCTTTTGGCACACTCTTAGGAGCCATTTGTTCTTGCTTTTTCTATTTGGTCAAAATGTACTTTAGGGCTGAAGATGAACCACTTTGATCAGCTTTGGAATGTTGTGCTCTAGTGGAAACAACACAATTAGGATCATCAACTATAACATATACATCTTCTCCAGTTTTTGTTTCTGATACAAACTCAAAGAAATTCATGCCAACATCATTGGAAAAATTAGGTTCCTCTACATATGGTTCCACAATATGTTCATTGGTCGAAATTATTTGCATGTACCTAATCATCTCTAGACAGGTAGCTCCATCATGGTTCAAAGTTAGATGAAAATTATAGTGATTCCCTTTACTCTGAGGAGGGGGGCCTTCAATTACCAACCTTTGATTTGGAGCAGCCAATAATGGAGTTTTGCTAGGAACTTCTTGATATTTCCTTGACATATCTTGATAGGGTGTTTGCAAAGGATTGTGAGGCATCTGTCTATTAAGAGTGATTATATAATTGGCCATTCTCTGAATGAATGGGTCAGTAGAATTCACTGGTGATGGTCTCCCAGTTTGTAATTATTTCTTCCATTTCCTAGAGATAATCAAATCATCCTCTATTGATATGGCCTTGGTTTGGTAAACAACTACATCAGTGACACCTTCCCTTTTGATAATAAAACTCACATCTGGTGGAAGAGTGTTTATGAACATTGCTTTCAGCAGTTCTGCGCCAAGTCTCATGTTTGCATAGATTATGTTATATAACTTATCAAATTTGGCTACAAAATCTCTCATTGACTCATGAACTTCCTTTTTCATTGAACCTAACTGAGCAACCAGGACCTGATCATCTTTTATAGAATTAAATTTATTCTTGAATATTGTTCCTAAGGTAGCCCAATTATTAATAGTACCATTTGGAAGGGAATAAAACTAGTTAGTAGCAACATCTATCAAAGATTCTTCAAAGAGCCTCATGGTGACATCTTCATGTTGTATTACAAGAATGGAAGAGGCCGCAAATAAATCCCTCATGTGCTCATTAGGAGAAATTTTCCCATCTCTAGTAAATTTGGGTATGATTTTTCCTAAACCTTTTGGAAATTCATGAAGTTGTGCACCTGCTCCAAAAGCCAGGGGACCTATCGTGGCTCCCCATGGAACTAGTTGTGTCATTATTGGAGGAACTAAAGGAAAATTTACTTGTGTAGGAAGAGTAGTACTACATAAAAGAATAATTTGGAAATATATCTTTTCTACTATAGATACAATAGGTTTTGGAAGAGGAGGGGAATATGGCCTGCTGATAGTCTTGACCTTTTGGGTAGGCAAAAAATATGAAAAATCAACAATTTCTAGGAACTTGAAATGATCATCTAAAATATCCTTTTTCTTATCACCCCTAGTATATCTTTTTGAAGCTAGGTTTCAGATAGGATACTGATATGCCAATGGATTCTCCAACTTTAATTTATTGATGATTTTGAGGGGGATTTCTCCTATTATTCACTTGGTTCCTAGGAACTTGTGTAGGAGGATCCCTTACTCTTCTAACTGGAGGTGGGATATTTTCTACAAATAGAATCTCTTGTGCGTTCTCAAAATGCAATTTATTTTCTCTAATAATATCTCCATGTTCTTCCTCTTCTTATAATACTTCATTAACTTGGTGATATTGATAATTGGTTATTCTTTGTTGCCAATCAAGTAACCTGAGACCAGTAATTATATCTTCTTGATCCCCGATTAACCCATCTACATTAGGCTAAAGGAAAAGACCATTATGCCTTTAAAGAACCATTATTATTAACTATAGAGAAACTCATCATATAAAATTACTTTTCTGAATTACTCCCTAGCGAAGTTTCCAAAAATCTGTTAGTTAACAGATTTATCACCTAACCCAATATTCTTATGCCCCCAAAGATGATAAAAGTAACTACAGTTGAATCGGTAATAGTTCAATCTCCAAACCGATTCTCTACTTGTTTTAAAAGGTTGCAACTACCTTTATCTGATGTTCAATGAATGATTTTCAACTAATGTTTCTTTTAACTAGAAAGAAAATAAAGGAAGGAGCTTTTAACCAAAAAGCTTTAAAGGTATCTATCAACTTTATGTAACAAGAATTGAAACTACTTAAGAAAAGATAAAGACAAAAAAAATATCACTGCAAAATCTTTATTCACAAATAATAACACCACAAAAATATAGGAAATTATATCATCTATCATCCCAATAATGGATAACACACTGGGAAATATTCAGTATAAATAGAATGAATCCATACACCATAGTTCAAAGATTACGCATGCATAAACTTCACCAATGTATTCTATATTAGAATAATAGATAACAACCAAAATAACAGAGTTTTCTCTAATGAGTAAATCAATTTTTTTTCAAAATATTTGAATCACATCAGTCAAAACCATATTTAAACATAGAAAATGTCTTCGGTAATGGTTTCTTGAAAGTAACTGTATCAAAAATTAGAAAAATTATTTAACTTAAAAGAGCTAGATTAAAAGAAAGTATTTGAAATACTAAAAATAAACTATGCATCAGTCCTCTCACTTCAACCTCTTCTACTTCCAGTTCCTTGACCACTTCTTGTTGCAACAACTTTTCCCATGCCTTCATTCTAGATTTGTATTCCCTGTACTTGGTAATGATTGCAAAACTTTCTCTGCTTCCTAGTGTTAGTCTTATTTGGAGTCTAGTTCTCCATTTCCTAAGGGAAACCTTAGATTCATTTAGAATGTCAGACCTTCTATCAGCTTCATTTTTAAAGGTTTTTAGATAGAGCTCCAACCTCCCAAGCCAAGAGAAAGATTCTTTAGTCATTGTAGTAGGATATGTTATATCCTTGTTGAATACTTCTTTGAATTTCGAGCAAATCTCCTTTGAGTATAGAATAATCTCATCGAACTCATTAGTTATCTTCACTTGTAGATCATGAAAATTCCCTTTGATTTCTACTAACATATCCAAATACCTTTCTAGTGCTTTAGTAATTTCTCTTACCAAGTTTAGACATGTAAAATATACCGATTGACATTGTGCATCTGATCCCACTTACTAACATCGTTTCATCCTGAATCATCCCTTGGTCTAATCATTTAATCAAATCTCCTTATCTGATTAAATTCATCAATATTCCTCCCTAAATTAAATAAACTAGTTATTTAATTATCTCTCTTTTGTTAATTAAATCAATCAATCCGATCTAATTATCCCTATTTAATTAAATAGTCAATTTTGTTTAATTAAATCTCTAAATCTATCTATTAAATTAAATAAATTATAACCTTATTTGATTTAATCTAACACCATCTCTTTTAATTAAATAAATCAAAATCCTTATTTAATTATTCTCTTATCATATTCCTCTCTTATTTGATTTAAATAAATCCATAATTTGAGTCAAATAGGTCACATCATCTAATCTCTCATTAAATTAATTAACCCTTGATTAATTTAATCTCTTTTCATGTCCCATCCTCTAGATTTTGCAATTTTCACATGAAAATAGATTTAATTCATTTATTAAACCTCTATTTTCCTCACAAGGCATCTTTTGGAATATTCTCCAAGTTTGAATTCAAAAATTCCAAGTGGACATGTACATCCATCAAGGCAATAACTCCATCTTACATGTCCTTTTCTTTGAGCCAAGTGGAAGTTATTGCATTTTCCCTTCCCTCTTGCAAGTCATTTGAACAAATTAGAAATTCAAAAATATGCATTTATTGGCACAATCCTCAAAACTTGCACATCCTCCATCCACTCATAGATTGACAAGTGGCATCTTGCCATTGGATGAATGGTAGTCCCACATTGCTCAAATTTAGAGATTCATCCATCTTGGAATTCTATAAATAAAGAGCTTATATCCTCATTTTATCATCCACAAATTATGCAAAGTTATCATGCTCAAATATCTATCAAATTCCATCCATCAATCTTGAATATTAGCTAGCTTATGCAGGTTTTTAGCTTGGAGCACTCAATCATCATCAACACATATCAATCTTGCATCATAGGAATTGGGAAAGGGCCAATTTTCACATCAAATTGGCACCAATTCCCCCATGGGATCATGAGTTTGCAAATTTAGATTAGGATTCAATCTATTTTGTTGTTTTCATTGTGTTCTTCATTGTTTATTTTCCTAATTTGAGTTTTGTAAATGGATATCATGGGAAATCCTTGTTCTTTCTTGTAGTCTCTAAGTTAATGTGTTAGTTCTCATTGTTTTGCAGTTATTAGAAGGATTCACACATTTGGTGCTAGAAGAAGGGAAAAATCTCATTCTTTATCACTTTTCTCACAAAATTATACTTTTTTGTTTATACACAGAAAAACTCCCACGCTGAGAGCTCAGCATTGTTGTTTTAACACCATTGACTCTTTAGCGTTGCCATATAGCACTGTTGGAAACTCAAATTGCGACGCTCGAGTCTTCTCACCCAAAAATTTGAAATCCAAACTACGCCACTTGACCGTTCTGACCTACAGGATCTTTCAAAAGAATCAAAATATGACACTATGCAAAAGTGCAACACAGTTGATCTCACTGTCCTCAACACCGAGTGACACTAATTGGTAAGTGGCACTATACAACACCACTGAGAAATCAAACTCTGATGCAATCATGGGTTGTGTCGCTGGTAGGGAGTAAAAAGTACAAATTTAATTTTAGCACGTGCATTTTGTCATATGATCAATTTATCTTCTATTTTCTACTTTTTGACCTTTTGTATTTTGTAGAATCTGACTTTTTTTCATGCTTGTAGGTTGGATCAAATTGAAAGCAAAAAAAGGAGAAACATGATGATGGTATCTTACAAATTCAAAGTGTTTTTAAACACTTTAGTGTTTGTTTAACACTTTTTAAGAAATTGTCATCTCCTTTTTCTTAGGACACTAATTTCATTTGGGTTTTAAAAAAAGAATCTTTTCAATTTTTTCCAAGGGGTTTAAAATGAACATTAGGATCACAACATACTAGAGTTTGTTTTTTTTGGTTAACAATTGAACAAAACAACTCTCATTTATCTTTTGGTGATTTAAAAAGAATTCATAATTGCTTTGAGGATCTAAAATGAACATGTGCTATCTTGTTTTGTGAAGGCTTACTTGAACTAACCTCATTGAAAAAGGACATATGCACTTCTCTCGCCCTTTATAGTGATCTTGAGAATCAAAAGGCCTTTTTCATGATTTTAGGTTGAGATAAAGCAATAACCTCCACACTTCATTTTGGGTTTAAGAATTGAACAAAATCTTGTGTGAGTGTGAGTGGGGCATTATTGCTTACATTCTCTCTCTTTGTTTCCAACAAAGATTGATCGAGTTACAAATATTGTCTTTACGCGCTTTTGTTTATCCTAGAGGGCCTGCCTTGGAGAAAAAGTACTCACCCAAGGGAATGACTCAACCGGTAACACTCTAAAGCCAAGAGTATTTCCAACTGGGATATAAATGTGGGTATTGGAGTAAATGCCAATATCATGTGGTTGGCTCTGACAAGATGGATTCGAAAGGGGACTCTTGTCGTATGGGTCAATCTCCATGAATGGAAAGTCCTTATTAAAACCCATGTTCTAGAATTTTCCAAAATCCTTAATCTATTTTTTGGTGCAAGAACAATCGTTCTGAAGCCATCCCATACTTTTATGGTCTTTTAGTAGAAATGGAAAGCATGCCATGGGAGTTTCATGGGTGTTGATGCTTGGCTAGCCTAATTGACGTTAATGAGTCGTGGAGGGGAGCCAATGGGGTCAAACATCTAACCATTCGCTAAAGATAAGCGTAGCTAGACTTTTCCAAGTGGGAATCCAACAAATATTGTCTTACACATCCATAGGGTTGTGCTTATTCGTGGTTTCAAAATGATTTGCTTGTTCGAAAACATCTTGGAAAGAAACACCTAAACTTCATCATCAAAATTTCAAACCCTTTAGGAGAAAAATACCATTGACTCAATCCATATGTTATTTCTTTCCCTTGGGATTCACATTTTTAGAGGTTTCTAAACATTTGATTACATCTCAATTTGTCTAATAGAGTTAAACAATAGGTAACCCTTGCCTTGAGTTCATCAAATTTCCACATAACATATTTTGTGGGATTTGAAGAAATTAAGACATTGGACATCTAGTTTGAAAACTTAATCAAAGAAGTGTTTTTTTTGTAAAATAAATCCATTAAGCAAAGCTAAAAAAAATGAACTCTCATATGTGTTGAAACATTAAGAGGTCCAAATCCCAAAGCGAAAATCATTGGTTGGAAATTCGAAAATATATACATAAATTGAATCACTATAGAAGCGTTGCATGTTCTTCAATACCTAGGTCTAGGAAAACAAAGTGTCTTTTTTTGGTGCATCTTAGGATCAAAGGATATCAAAATATTTTTCACCCATCCTTCAAACATTAAAACAAAAATCATCTCACTATCAACTTTTGAGAAATCTTGAAAATCATCCTTAATGCTAGGCTTTTTTGGAAAAAATAAAAAAAATATCAAATCCTTGAGACAAAATCCTTGAAAAATTTATCAAAAATCATCTTTGGCTAGGTATGTGTAGATGCATCCTTTTGCATATGCTTAGTCAAAGTTATCAAAATCATCTTGTTTAGCTTGGTATATGTAGATGCATCCTTCTTCATATTCTTAGTTAAACTATCATCTTGTTTGAATAGGTGTGGGTAGATGCATCCTTCTCCCTACACATATTCAAATTATCATCCTTTGAACAAATTTATCCCTTAGTTAATCATCCAACATCTTAGGGTCTATTTGTTCAAAATAAAAGCAAAACAAATCAATCAATCAAGGGCAATCCAAGAAAAACAAAATCAAAATCCAAACCATATCCAAAATTCCTAAAAGCCTAGTATCTCCATGAAGATTTATCAAAAGACCAAAAAAATCCACATCATCCATTTGTTGCATCATCATCATATCACCTTTTGATCCTCAAGATATCCAAAAAAAATCTATTTTGTCCATAAAGTAAAGATCAATCCAAAGAATCGAGAGATTCATCTCCCCTATTCTTGAAAATTGATCCTTGTTTTATGGTTCAAACTAGATCTCACTACAAGAAGAACATGGAAGCCGAAAAAGAAACACTCAATTCAAGTGATCTAAGCAAACATTGAAATGAATCCCGTCGAATCAAGAAATCCTTTGGCTATCTCATCATCCCAAAACACACAATAGGAAGCCCAAGGAGAACATCTTACCTTTGGGATGTCACATGATGAAATAACTGAAATGCTCCAAAATCTAGAAAACCATAAAATCATCAACATCATGATGAGGCTTAACCCCTCACTATACATTCTTGAGCTAGCATTTAACAAGGGGCCAAATTATCTTCGTATTTCGACGTGAGTACCATAGTGGAGACATATTTACCACCAATCTCATCCACCATCCCCATCTCATCTACACCCCCATCCCAAAGCATCACTCAAAACATTCCACAAACCATGACATCTTTTTCTCCAACCCAACCTAATGTTAATAAGGGAAATGAATTTCTCAATGCTATTCAAGCACACCCCCTTGTTAACAATCAAAACTTGGATGTAAACACCATATTGGAACAAAACATACCCCAAAATACATTACACAAGTATGTTCCTCTCACTTTCCATCATGATCCATTATCATCATCCTTCCACCAACACCTCTCCTCACAAATTCACAAGAGGAAGGAGACATGTTCAGACCAAGGGGAATCTTTGACACCACGACATTTTCACAAGAAATCACACCCCTCACATTTTCACCTCTTCCGCCATTTCCATTATCATCCACACCACTCCTTGGCTTAGGGCTTCCCCCTTTACCAAGTATCAATCAAACTAACATCCTGAATATCAATCAAAACATCACGCAAAACTTGTCGTCGACATCGCAACAACAGATGACAAATGCACAAGTAATTACAACATCATCAAACACCCCCTAACATCGCAAAGCATGGTCTCCCAGGGACCAACCACATCAACAACACCATCCATCACTCAAAACACCAACATGACATCATCGCTCACCACAAACGCCATTCCAAATCCACCACCACCCCCACCACCACCAACTTCTAGCACATCAAGCCAATACAATGTGACATTGCAAGCTACTTTTCAAAGGGGATTCCAACAAGTGAAAAAACAAAAAGCCACACAATTAGCTGCTCAGCAAGCCGCTCAAGCTGCGCAAGTTGCTCAAGCAGCCCAAGCCGCATTACAAGCGTAACAGGTCACACAAGCCCAAGCTTTATTGCAACAACAACAAGAAGCCACTCAAGCTGTGCAAGCCACTCAAGCAACCCAAGCCACATTGCAAGCACAAAAGGCTGCTCAAGTACAAATTCTATTACAACAACAAGCAGCACAAGCACAAGCCCAAGCACAAGTAGTGCAAGCACAAGCTCAAGCTCATGCAAACGCCCAATATCAAGCACAACATGCACAAGCACATGCACAACTTCTTGCACAAAAACAAGCAGCACAAATGCAAGCAATAAAGCAATATCAAGAGCAGCAAGAAGCAGCCCAATTGGAAGCCCAACAACAAGCACAAATATTAGTGTGGCAACAACAAGATCAACAACAAGCATTGTTCATACAACAGTAGGTGGAAGCCTACTTAGCTCGGAAAAACATGCAAATACCATTGAACAACACATCAAACAACCCACACATCCAACCCACAATCGAAACACCCCAGAACACCTTCATCCCACCCCCTGATCCGCAAAATGACATAACATCACAAATCAGGTTGCTGTCACAACAAGTACTCGATCTTCAATTAGGGGGAACAAAAAACACACCAAGCAACTTGTGTCCCTATCCATTTGATACGAGCCTAGTGATGAAACCATTCCACAAGGGATTTGAGATCCCTAAGTTTGACAAATATCAAGGGACGTGAAACCCTGAAGATCACATCAGGGAATTCTAGGTTCATTGCATGGATGTCGCATATGATGATACTTATCTAATGCGACTATTTCCTAGGAGTTTGGTGGGCCACACTATGGAATGATTCTCTTGCCTACCTTTAGGCATTAGGACATTCCAAGAAATTATAGACGCATTCATAAAAAAATATGCATGCAACATTGCAATGGATGTTAGTCTAGAAGAACTCTCAGCTCTAAAACAAGGTAGGGGTGAATCATTCACTTCATTCCTACAATGATGGCGATCCAAGGCTAATTAGAGCAAGTGGACCATGCCCGAAGAACAACAAGTTTGCACAATCATAGACAACCTTTAAGGCCTCTTGGAATTTCATCTCAAGGTTCAAGGGATCACCACTTATGACTAGTTGATGTCCAAGGCGCTTAGCATTGAACGAGCCCTTATGAGCCAACCCGTGGGATCAACTTCATACCCCGAACAAAAAAATAGTTTCCCACCCTCCAATTACAATGATAAACCTCGCACATGGGAAAGGAACAAAAATGTTACTAATGATGGTGTCGTCAATGCCAAGGTGGTCATTAGTGCCCCTCACCAAAATACACCCACACCACAAATCCAAATCCAACACCAAAACAATCATCACGCAATACAACAACCAAACAACAATCTGATAATCAATAATCTCAATGATCAAAGGGGACCACCCCAATGCAACAAGAGTTATCCCAAGTGAAAGTACACCACTTTGGGGGAACCACTTGAAGTCATAATGAAGAAGTTGATAGATGAAAAACTCATCAAGGCTCCTACCTTTGAGAATTACTAAGAATCGGATGTGAAACCCTCCTTAGTATAATGAGAATCAAATATGTGAATTCCATAAAATCAAAAGCCATACCAAAAATAGTTGCATGAGATTAAAAAACATAATCCAAGATCTCATCTATAAAATAATTATAAACATGGAACAACCTACGGGAAACCAAGATCTTAAGATATACACGAATCTGATGCCTAATCATGGCAACAAAGGGAATAACAATGATAAAGGGAAAGGAACCCACACAAATGTAAATCATGTGTATGGAATAGTCATCACCTCCCTAGATGAAAACTGCATGGTCATCACCATCAAAGGTGCCTATGCCAAAGATTGTGGAGTCACCACAAGAGGCATAAAAGTTAACATCACAGGATCATCCCAGCCAAATAGAGCCCCTACATCTAGATCCATCCCTAATGGCTACAATGTCCTAGATCAGCTGAAAAGAATGCCAGCATAAATCTCCATCATGGAGTTGCTAAAAATATCATCTACCCATAAGAAAATTCTTGAGGAAGCACTGGCTTCATCCACTGTCCCCGCAGATCTTGATGCAGAGCAATTCCAGTCTATGGTCAGAAATATCATTACAAAAAATATCCTCACAATCTCTAACCAGGATTTCCCCACTCAACCATCTCACAACCGTGCGCTCCACTTGGAAGCCATCATACACAAGAGAAAAGTCAAAAGGGTCTTGGTGGATGGAGGTGCGGGCTTGAATATATGTTCTCTCAGCCTCATCAAGCAATTGAAAATATCAGAAGATTCTATCGACAAAAGAAAGGGTATCACAATAAGAGCATATGATAATCAACAAAGAGTGTCTCAAGGCATGATAAAAATCCCTATTCAAGTAGGGCCTTCCATCATGGAAACCACTTGTCTGGTCTTGGACCTTGACTTTTTGTATAACATCCTCATAGGATGCCCATGGATTCATGCAATGAAAGTAGTAGCATCAACGTTCCACCAATGTGTGAAATTTACACATGAGGGACAAGAAGTTACTATCCATGGATATCCCGAACCCTTCTCCTATTGCAAAAGCCTTGAAGTAAAGTACTATAAAATCCCCCAAGTACCAAAAAATGATCAGGGTCCATCCACACCATACATCGATCCCGCCACTCTCGCATCCACTTCTGTGATAGAGACACCTGCCACTCCCACCATTACCACCATCTTTAACATTAAGTTCATTATCCAAGATAACGGTTGTGGAAAGTACAAGCTCCCTAATAATTATTTTTTGGTATGAGAGCTACCACAATCTCCTAGATCACATGGACATCCACAAATAAATGAAGCCTCCACTTCCCAAATGTCTCCTATGGACTATCCCACCTTTATAAGATGGGGAGATCTTGGCCAAGAAGTTATTGAGGCAGATCCATCTCATATGCTATATCAAGATGAAATAGCAGTAGCTGATTTACCAATGGATGACAAAAGCAAGGGTCTGCAAATGATGCTCGCAATGGGCTATGACAAAAATCAAAGACTTGGACAAAACAACAATGGGCTTATAATACCTATCATGCCAGAGACGTGACTGATAACAAATCTTGGCCTTGGATGTACCCCTCTGAGTATAACCATACGTGGCCGAAGTCCTCTAGTTAGAACGGTTAATAATCCTCCTCAGCCAACCCCAACAAAACTACACTTACCAGTGTCTATAGGTAGAGTCATATATAACTTTACATTTGGCATAACCGATGTCTGTAGTAGTAGTGATGACAAGGATACCATGACCAACTTACCTACGCTATTTGAGGATACCACTCTTTGCATGATTAGCACCCTGTCTTTTGAATCAGACCACCAAAATCATGAGATCCGCCTAGTATATCCCCAACTCATCAACTACGACCAACAAGGACCACCAGTTCTTGATGCATTCAAAAATGATGAGGCGCTCTCAAAATTCCTGGGACTATGGGATAACATTCTAGATGGGGATCACAAAGCAAGGTTCATAATCGAGCTAGATAGACATGCCTATTATGGGGAAACGATTAAATCCCTTAGTCACAAAAGTGAAAAATTAAGAATAATATCTAAGTCCTTGAGTGAAAACCACACTATGGCACTCTTTGACCAGAAAAAAGTAAAAAGAAAGGATACATCCAATGGTGAAAACCTCTCCAAGGCGCCTGAGGATGGGGGATTCAATCTTCCTTTAAGAGCTATTCATCAAGAAAAATAAGCAGTCTTGGAAGAAAAATGCAATCCGGTCAACCTAGGAACAGAGGCAACCCCGCACATCACATTCTATGTGGAATCACTACTATCAGAAGAGCAAGAGATCCTAGCAACCTTGCTAAGAGAAAGACAGATAAACTTTGCATGGAGTTATGCTGACACGCCAAATCTTGATCCAAAGACCGTGGTTCACCACTTAGCAGTATATCCAAAAGCAAAGCCTGTTAAACAAAAGCTTCAAAAAATGCACCCTCAGATCACCTTATTAGTCAAAATGGTGCTAAAAAGGCTATTAGATGTAGGATTCATTTGACCGATAGATTATCCAGAATGGGTGTCAAACTTGGTACCTATTTCAAAACCCGATGGGAACATCAGAATCTGCACAGACTTCAAATACTTGAATAAAGAATTTTGGAAAGATGACTTCCCACTTCCAAACATCGATATGATCGTTGATATGACAGTTGGACATGAAATATTGTCACTAATGGAAGGATTCTCAGGGTACAATCAGATCATGATAGCTAAAGAGGACCGACATAAAATGACTTTCACTTGTCCATGGGGGACATACTGGTGGAACATGATGCCATTCAGCTTAAAGAATGTAGGAGAAACATATCAAATTGCCATGACATTGATATTCCAAGACATGATTCATAAGACAGTTGAAGATTATGTCAATGATATTCTAGCCAAGTCCAGAAAGAGAAAAGATCACATAGCAACCCTAAGTGCCATCTTTGACATGCTAGAGGAGTACAAGGTTAGATTAAACCCAAAGATGTGTCTTTGGCATACAATCAGGAAAATTGCTAGGATATATAGTGTCAATGAGAGGTATCAAGGTACATCCAGCAAAGATAAAAGCAATCCTTTAAATGGAGGCACCAAAAACATTAAAGCAATTGAGAGGTCTCCATGGTAGGCTCCAATCCATTCAAAGATTCATAGCACAATTGGCAGATAAAGAAAACCCATATTCTCACCTACTCCACAAGGGAGTAGCATACAAATGGGATAACAAGTGTGAAGAGGAATTCAATAAAATCAAAGAATACTTACTGACACCACCAAGCTTAATGCCACCAATCCCAAGAAAACCATTGATTCTATACGTGTCAGCAACAACAACAGCTCTTGGAGCTCTCTTAGCTTAGCATGATGAAAATGGAATAGAAAGGGATATTGATTACATCAGTAGAAAAATGGTTGGGCATGAGCTAAACTATTCATTCATAGAGAAAGCATGCCTCGCAATAGTGTTTCCATCACATAAATTTAGACATTACATGTTGGCACACAAATAAAACTCATTGCCAAAATTGATCCTCTCAAGTATCAATTATCAAAGGCAATGCTCACAAGAATAATGGCCAAATGGGTGATGATATTGTTAGAATATGACATCGAATATGTGGAGTGGAAAGCAATAAAAGGCCAAGTCATCGTAGATCAACTTGTAGAAGCACCAATCTATTCAGAGAATCCCCTCATCACAGAATTTCCAAATGAATCTATTTTCAATCTCAACATAGCTGACCACTGGAAACTATACTTTGATGGCTCATACACGTAGCATGGATCAGGAGCCAGTGTTTTCTTTATCACCCCACAAGGGGATTGCATACAAAGATCCTACAAACTAGTGTTTCCTTGCACCAATAATATAGTATAATATGAGGCTTTAACCATAGGTCTTAGAATAGCAGTGCAGTGGAACATTATAGCTCTCAAAGTATACAGAGACTCTCAATTGATAATAAATCAAGTGAATGATGAATACCAGACCAAGGATGACAAGCTCACTCTATACAAGAAGTTGGTGGAGACTCTCAAAGAATCCTTCATTGAAATAACATTTGAGCAGATTCCTAGAACCAACAACAGAGTAGCAGACGCCATGGCATCCTTGCTCGACATCCCCCATAACATTCCAAAATATGAATTCTTGATTGAGCAGCTTCTCATGCCTACATTCGAGGTACTGAAATCAGAATATGTGTGTGAAATCATTGGTCTCGGTGGTCCTTGGTATCATGACGTTTACACATACCTTCGTATAGGAGTCATACCTACTGACTTACCCTCAAACCTAAAATGAACCTTTGTTAAGAAGGCATCCAGATTTGTCATCCTAGGAGATACCCTATATCATTGGAGCATAGAAGGAACCCTACTACGTTGCTTAAATGTTGAGGAGGCATTAACTGCTCTAACTGAAGTACATAATGGTATCTGTGGTTCGCACTCGAGTGGAATGACCATAGCCAAGAAACTATTGAGGATGGGGTATTATTGGCCCACAATGGAAAGAGAAGCACATGATCATGCCAGAAAGTGTCTACAATGTTAGCAGCATGGGGACCTCATCCATGCTCTAGCTCAAGAGCTTCATCCTATCATCACACCATGGCCCTTTTCATAGTGGGGAATTGATCTCATTGGAAAAATCACCCCCACTTCATCTAACAGCCACAAATTCATCACAACCGCAACAGAGTACTTTAGTAAGTGGGTGGAAGCTATACCCATGACATATATAAATGGGAAGAAAATTTCTAAGTTCATCCTGAACTATCTTATTTTCCAATATGGTGTTCCACAAGCTATTATCTCAGATAATGGGACACCATTTAAGAATCAGGAGGTTTGTAACTTATGCAAAAAATTCAAAATCCAACATCGCTTCTCCACCCTATACTATCCCCAAGGAAATGGCCAAGCAGAAGCTACAAACAAGACCATTCTAAAAATCCTTGAGAAAATAGTCAATGATGCAGGTCGTGACTAGAATTTATAGCTTAATCCTACCCTTTGGGCCTATCGAACCAGCATCCACACACACACCAGCGCCACCCCTTTCTCCCTTGTCTACGGATCAGAAGTAGTACTCCCCATTGAGATCGAGATCCCATCACTCAGTATATCACTACAAAACCTCATCACTGATGAGGACTACCGAGTGTCAAGATTGAATGAGCTAGAGCTATTGGAAGAGTGACAAATAGATGCTTTGAATCATTTGCAAGTCTATCAGAATAGACTCAAATAGAGCTACAATAAGAAAATTAGAAGCAGGACGTTCCAAGTCGGAGAACTAGTATTAAAGGAGAATCAGAAGAATGTCCCAAACCCAAGCAACAAAAGAAAATTTGAACCTAATTGGTTGGTACCATTCATTATCACAAAAAGTTACAAGTCAGGGGCATATCAGTTATCAACACCTAAAGGGGAACCTCTGCAAGAGCCCATGAATAGCTCTCACCTCAAAAAGATTTATGCCTAAATCTTTCAAGGTATAGGACCAAAAATCCAAAAAATTAGAAAATGTCTTGAAAACATGGTTACTTTGGTGAAAACCTGGCAAACAGGCATCTTGGTAACAACAAAAAAATTCAAAAAAGCAAAAAAATCCAAAAAAATTAGAAAAAGGATTGAAAGTAGTAAAGAGAAAAAATTGTTCTCTAGTGAAAACCACTTTGGTGGCACTTTGGGAAAGTACCTTGGTGAAAACTTGGCAAATAGGAACCTTGTGTAAATAAGCACTTTCCACCCATCATGATCTTTATGGCTTGTTTTGCATCATCCATCCATTGCACTTCCATCATCCATCACATTCGGATCTGCATCCATCACTCATCCACCTGCATCCGCACCATAGCTTGGTCCTATTTCTATATCATGATCCCTCCTAGTACTACTCAGCCCATCCTCAAGGTCAGTTTGTCTTGCCTTTATCAAAGTATTCTATTGCATCACGCTGGGGGCATGTTCTCATTGGATCGGATTCGTGTATATTCTTAAAATCAGAAAATCAGAAAATCCAAAAACATCAAAACATCAGAAAATCCAAAAACATTCAAAAATCATCAAAATCCAAAGAGAGTTGTCTTGTCGAACTACGTCATCTCTAAGCTTGAACATAGGCAAGGTTGATCTTTGATCATCCCCTGAGACATTTAGGTCAGTCCTATAGGAGTCTGTCATAATAAACTAACATCTCATCATGTATATCATCATCTGTAAATCGGTCAACTCGTTAGTTGAACTACGTGGTCTCTATGTGTATAATGTAGGAAAGGCTAATCTATTGGTTAGCCCTTGAGGCCCCTAGGATAGGTCTTTAGGTTAGTCTCTTGGTCAAAATCTTGGAAAATCCCAAAACATTTAGAAAATCAAAAATCAAAACATTTCCAAAATCTCAAAAATACCAAAAATAGCCTCAAAACATCTCAAAAGGATAAAAAATATCCAAATATTTGAAAAAATCCATCCATCTCATCTCTCTTGCACCCACAATAACATCACTCATAATAAACGATCATCATCCTCAATCTTTGGTAAGACAATCTGAAACAACTCTAGTAGGATGAAAGTGAAAGCTCAAATCATCAAGTCTTAGGTCTAAGTCAGTGCGTAAACAAATTGGTCAACTCTTTGTATCAGTAACTCATCATCCAATTGGTCCCATATCAATCATTTGAAAGAATACTTTGGATAAACAAAATGACATGCCACCATCCACTAACATACATCCTAGGATGAATCCTTCCTACAATGGGCATTATCTTTTGGCAATAGTTTCGGCTCTTATCCTTTAAAACATATCCTCTTCTGGTTAGCGGTATTGAAGAGAATCAGCTTGTTTGTTTACTCTATCTTTGTCTTTTGACTTATCTTATTGCACTCATTCCAAGGACTTCTCGATGATATCCCAACAGAGGATTTAGAGAAATAGGAATGGGGCAACAATCATTATCTTTTTTCTACTATGCTTGTTGGATGTTCTTGAAATATAACCTTGGTGAATACTTTCTTTGTTAGGTATGTATGGAGGAAGTTTTGGAAAACTTGTTGACTATTGTATTGATAGGTTACCTTTCCATGTTTTGGTCCGAGGTGTTTGAAACTTCTAAAGTGCATCCTAGCAAGGTTTTCGTATGTTAGGTGTGAACAAGGATACTCCTATATGCTTGTCAAGTCAAAGTCCATCACACTAGGTACAACGCCATCCTGGTTTGCTATACCTTGATGAATTGTACCACGTGTGTTATCAAACATAAGAAAATTGTCCCTTTGAAAATCCCAATTCCTCGGCAAGAAATCATCATCATCATCATTTACATTTTCATCATCTTGTGTCTTGTTGAAATGACTTTCTCTTCTTTCTCATCGCACTAACAAGGGACTATGATAGTTGATCATCGCCATCATCATCATCATTGTCATCGATCTTACATCCAAAAATCATTAGCATATTGCATAAACATATCATATAGGAAACACATGCATTACATTTCTATCATCATATAAATATGTTATCATAAGCATTCTTTATAGATAAGCACATCTATTTTATTGCATTTCATCCATTACATTGCATCACATTGCATTTATCACATAAATCCTCACATAACATTCATTTGCATTTAATAACCATTTCACATTACCATTTATTGCATAATCATACATAATAGGCACATAAGCATTATAAGAGAATCCATTGCATACATACTCCCATAACATCATAACATCATCTCACACATTACGTTCATGTTACATTACACATCATCATACCACTTTGCATTAACATATCATTGCATCATATTAAATGCATCACATACATTACATCATCATTTAATATGTTTAGGATAATAATATTTGTTATTCTAAGCATCTTAAAAAAAACCATCTCATTTGCATCATGTCATGACCATCACATTTACAGTGCATTATATCGTCCACTAATCATCCATGTCATCTCATAAATAGCATCATAAATCATTCATTGCATAAATCATTACACATCATTATAAGAATAAATAGGAACATACAAAATTCATTACATACAAAGTGTACATCCATCCATAATCCATTCATATAGAAGCATAATTCACATAACATTTCACATATATACCATATCACTTTATATATTACATTTCATATCACATATCATCATCATCTATCATACATCACATAAATACATCTGTGTATTATAAGTTGGCATAATATAGATTTGATAGTCATAATCATAATGCATACATCATCAGAAATAAATACATCCATAAATACATCATATAGCATCATATAAGTATCATATTATATCATTGCACAATATATAGAAATAAAATCATCCATACATGCATAAATAAATTGCACCACATCACATCACATCAAAATCATCACCGGCTCATATATATATATCATCATCAATAATATAACTGTCATAGTAAAAAATAATTGGATCACTATACATGTATGTGAATCAATACAAAAGAGCCCATCAGGCTATCAAAAAGTAGCCCATAAGGCACAAAAAGCATCGTATCATCTCGATCAAGGTTTATCCCCATGTATGCTTCCCTCGCCCCTGTCACCGTGATCCTCTGCTAGTCTGTAGCTGGTATGTTACGAGTACTCTAGGACCCGTCCTCCTCTAGGTACAGCCTCATGATAATGCCTCCGATAGTACTCGCCCTCTCAGATGCCATCCCTATAGGACCGAACGGACACTATACCCTGGGAAGAGGAGGCTTCCATACTCTCTAACTATTGTCTCTGGCCTAGCTTTGTGGCTTCCTATAACTCTGCAGCCTATCTCTGCTGAATGGCCTGATCTCTCTCAGCCCTCATCTACTCTCTCTCAGCTCGAGCCTGATCCCTCTCCCCTATCACAGTCTGCACTTAGCTTGTAGCTGAGAAATAAAAGTATCCTCGGGATCCACCTGTCCTGCTAGCTACACCTGAGGTTGATCCTCAACCCATGGTGGTACACCTGGTGGCACCTACTACTGATCCGACATCAGTACATCTCCCTGCCTTGGCTGAACTGGTTGCCCAACTGGCTAGTCCTGTCGTATATCACCCCTTTGTCCTTGTCCTCCCCCTCTACCTCTCACTCTTCGTTGATCTAGGACTTCTCCTGGAATAGTCAATCATAGGGGAGGCTAGAACATATCCCTGTATGCCTGTGTCATGCCTGGATCTGCAAGCCCCTAATCATAGGCCCATGGATGAGCCACCAATTATCTAAAACTGTTGATGACCTCTGAGGTAAGAATATACTGCCCCCATGAAACCTGTGTCATGGTGCAAGTGAAGACAGCTAAATAGTCATCATCAGGTCGATCCTGGGGCTTACCGAACTGATGTTGCATGCACCCGGGTAGGTACCTCTTGATCATTGTGTGCTCTCACCCTTGCATATAGTGGTCCTGACAGGAAAAGAATAACTGCTCAACATTGTCAGCCCATCTGGGCCAACCAAGGTATGGTCGCCATGTAAACACATGCATCTCGTCAAGGACCCTCCTCTAGTAGGGGATCTCATGCTCACCTATGTGTGTGAAGGACACACCGCCTCTATAGCGCCACATGAGGGGATCATCTGGCATCATCGAAATAGTAAAAATTTGTGGCCGAAGCACAGCAATGTGCTGCCATGCCCAAACGTGAAGAAGGGTCACCCCTGCTCTGTGTGCTCTACCATCCATGTACACATACTCATGTAGATATCTGTATAAAGATGCAAGAAGCACTGGCCCCCAAGCAAAATAGACCGGGCTGTCTCAAACCATACACTCCCAGCAATATCCCCAGCCATGACTAAAGTATCGACCTCGTCTGTCAAGGGCAACGAGACCGAAAATGACCGCTGCAACAACTAAGCAGAAGGGAGGTGCCAAGATCCTATGCCGCTCGAGCTCGATCTTCCCCTCGCAAAAAATGATGTCCTCTATGGCGAGGACTCTATGGCAAGCATTGCACCCCTCATCCATGTCAAAAATCACTCACCGACCATGAATCAACAATCTCAAAATATGCCAAACATCCTCCAAGGTGATGGTGGCCTTGCCAGTGGGAAGATGAAACAAAGAGGTCTCGTTGTGCCATCTCTTGGCTAGTACTGACAACATCCCTAAGTGAGTGTGAATGGGCACTGTGTAAGTGATGTACCATAACCCCACGACCCAAAATCAATCCTGATCCCAGTCGCTCAGATCCCGCAAATAGCCAAATAGGTCCCGCGACCTATGCTCTCGAGAGTAGAGCTCCCTTGCCATGTCCTTCATCAAGGAAGGTCACCATGTTAAAAAAATTGAAAAATTCTTCATTAGGCATTCAAAAAACCTCTCCAACGGTGCAATCCGTGAAGGCATCACAGTTTGATTTCTAATCAAACTCCGATGCTAGGGCATAAAAGAACAAAATGGCATCACTGCAATGCACTTTTTCTTCCAGCGATGCACTTTGAGCAAATGCAGGACCATCACGTCGCAATTTGAAAACCACCCCACCAGCCATGAGCTCAACGTCACAGTTTGGAGTCTATTTTCAAACTCCAAACTGCACCGCCATAGTGCAATATCATACTGAGTGGCATAGTTTGATTTCTAAGTGGGGCTATATAGCGCCGTTGTAGAATGACCGACTTTGAAAGCATTAATAATAGGCTAAAAATTAAAAACGAAGCTCAAGAAACGATCACTTACTGGTGCCCCGATGCTAGGTGGCTACTAGTACGTCCGAACTCAATCAGAAATATGTAGGGGAAGCTGTCATTGTGCCATATCGTCAGGAGGTCAGAGCTCAAATCTCAAAGTTGCTAATGGATGTGTGTGAAAATGACTTGAAAGTGACCCCTTGGGCCCTTCTTAAGCTTGAAAATTAAGGTTTTTTCACCCTGATTGGCTGTCCTACTAGGGTTTTGGACCCTTGAAGCTATTTTTGTCCAGTTGAGGCCTATTTTACACCATTTTATTGCGTTTAGACATGTTTTTGGCCTCCTGGACCCTTTTTGGGCCTGTTAGGCACTGTCCTCTTTTTTTGCGAGATCACCCAAAAATTGAAATTTTTGTCCAATTCTCGAGGGGGCATTATATATGCATGTTTTCTCTTGCTAGGCAATAATGGGGCAATATTTTAAATAGCAAAAATTTTGGGCTTTTATCGAGATCGTTTATTCTTTGAACCAACACAACATGTGCATTACTTCAAAGAGGGGAAAAATGTAGACACGTAAAATATACCAATTGCCATTGTGCATCTGATCCCGCCTACTAACATTGTTTCCTCCTAAATCATCCCTCGGTATAACCATTTAATCAAATCTCCTTATCTGATTAAATTCATCAATATTCCTCCCTTAATTAAATAAACCAGTTATTTAATTCTCTCTTTTGTTAATTAAATCAATCAATTCTATCTAATTATCCCTATTTAATTAAATAGTCAATTTTGTTTAATTAAATCTCTAAATCTATCTATTAAATTAAATAAATTAAAACCTTATTTGATTTAATCTAACACCATCTCTTTTAATTAAATAAATCAAAATCCTTATTTAATTATTCTCTTATCATATTCTTCTCTTATTTTATTTAAATAAACCCATAAATTTGAGTCAAATAGGTCACATCATCTAATCTCTCATTAACTTAATTAACCCTTGATTAATTTAATCTCTTGTCATGTCCCATCCTCTAGATTTTGCAAGTTGCACATGAAAATCAATTTAATTCATTTATTAAATCTCTATTTTCCTCACAAGGCATCTTTTGGAATATTCTCCAAGTTTGAATTCAAAAATTCTAAGTGGACATGTACATCCAACAAGGCAATAACTCCATCTTACATGTCCTTTGCCTTGAGCCAAGTGGCATTTATTGCATTTTCCCTTCCCTCTTGCAAGTCATTTTAACAAATTTGAAATTCAAAATATGCATTTATTGGCACAATCCTCAAAACTTGCACATCCTCCATCCACTCATAGATTGACAAGTGGCATCTTGCCATTGGATGAATGTTAGTCCCACATTGCTCAAATTTGGACATTCATCCATCTTGGAATTCTCTAAATAAAGATCTCATATCCTCATTTTATCATCCACAAATTATGTAAAGTTACCATGCTCAAATATCTATCAAATTCCATCCATCAATCTTGAATCTTAGCTAGGTTATGCAGGTTTTTAGCTTGGAGCACTCAATCTTGATCAACAAAGTGGATCATTCATCAATCATCATCAACACATATCAATCTTGAATCATAGGAATTGGGAAAGGGCCAATTTCCACATGAAATTGGCACCAATTCCCCCATGGGATCATGAGTTTGCAAATTTAGATTAGGATTCAATCTATTTTGTTGTTTTCATTGTGTTCTTCATTATTTATTTTCCTAATTTGAGTTTTGTAAATGGATTTCATAGGGAATCCTTGTTCTTGCTTGCAATCTCTAACTTAATGTGTTTGTTCTCATTGTTTTTCAGTTATTAGGATTAGGATTCACACACCAAGTTATCATATATGTTGAATTTCCATTCAAGTAAGTCAGGCCATGAAGGATGTAACTCCTTTGGATCACTCACAATTAGTTCACTAATGAACTTCATCGATCCATGGAAATCAATTCCTTCATTTCTTCTGAAAGCACATAAAGACTGGTTTGATCTTTCCTATTATGTTGTAGCTCTGCTATCAATTCTTTTCTTTTATCAACAATATGAGTGTAAGAAATCACATATTTACTAATAAAAAGCATAGTTTGTTAAGACATTTCATCAATCCATTCATTGGTAGCCTTAGAGTAGTTTAGGTTCTTTTTTATCAGCTGCATTGTAGACTCATGAATGACTCCTTATTGAGAACTTTAGGCTCCAGTAGATAAAAAGGGGGAAACTATAGAAGAGAAATTTTTTTAAAACCAAAACCTGAGATTGCAATTTTACCCTCGCTTGGCTAAATCAATGACTAAATAACTGGCATGGTATACATCACCCTCAAGTGTCTAGGGTCCCATGTCAACATGTATGATCTTATAATCATCTGTAAATATTTTATCATCATCCAAATCCTTTAAAGGCTCCACAATCTCTAGTATTTGTCTACCAGAAATAGAATCCTCCAATATTCTTGACATTTTTTGAGCTTTCTTTGGCCTTGAGGAAGTTTGAAGCAATTTTTCCACCGTTTCTACTCTGGCAGATGTTGTGGGAGTATGTTTTCTCTTCTTATCTACTACCTTCCTTAGGCATATTAGAGAGTTCTCTATCAAAATAGAACCTTTATTACCTTGAACAACCTCCCTAGATTCACTAGAAAGAATTGATATATTTTCTATAGGAAGACAAGGTATTTGAGATAAAGGTGGAAAAGAATTATCTTCAACAATCTATTGGAAAATGATATCTGAATCTTCAGGTGCAGGTTTTGTTTGACCAATCAACTTTTTAGGAGTAGGGGTAGATGGGCTATCTTGTTCACATACTGACTTCAACTTGACTAATTCTTCAGGTTTTTCACCATCACCCCCAAATGGGGAATTTTCACTAGAAGATCTAGTAGCCATTCTTGTTGATGATGTATTTCCTACAACCACCTGACTAGATCCATGTTCATTTTTCTAAGATGATTTTTGTTCATGAATGGAACTAGCAACCTTCCGCCATTTCCCTTCTAACCAATCTCGAGTTATTTTTAATACTTGCACAACCCGCACACTCATATACAAAACCTCACTTTTATCCTAGACCTTAGGATGATATTTTTTAGTAAATTTCTCATATTCAGGATCAAGGACCATCAAATCTTCAGTCACATTTTGAGGAATTTGGAAAGAAAGACCAAAAGCTTGTATCTACTTGAGGGTTAACCTCATATGATCTCTTTTGAACACTTCATTTTCATCAATACAATCCTCCCATAAATTTTCAATGGAAGGTTGATGCTGATATGAGCTTGCAGCGTATAATTTTTGTCTTACAAAGCCCTTGCTGTCAAAATTGGTTCTCATAAACAAGTACTAGAGATTATATTCCTTAAGAATATTTTTAGCACATTTAGCCATTTGATTTATTTTGCATGTGAAGGAAGGAGTTACTAAGGGGAAAGCATACCCCCATTTTCCCATATTCATGTATTTTATATTCACTATGGCCATTTGCCTACAAACCTCCAAAAACACCAGCAAATATTCAAGATATTTGGGCAATTTTGATGGGGCCTTTTCATAACCTCCTATCCTCAAATAAGAAAATCTATCAAATTGAATATAAAAATTTTCAAACTTCAAAACCAAAGATTTTGACTTAGGTGAAAAACACATTTTAGGGTTTCCATCTAGTTTCCTCACAGCTTCCATAAAAAATGCATCATTAATAAGGAAATATTCTCCAATTCCAACTTGCTTGGTAAACTGTGGATAACATCTATATATGGGCATGCCGAAAGTCAGAAATACCTATTGTTTCAATCATCGCTAGAAAGATCTCTGATTGGAAATGATATATATCAAGCAAGAACACAGATGGAAAGTGGCAGTCTTTTGAAAATCAATTAATTGTTCACATAGATGAAAGAAAATTATCTTAGCCCAATCGATAAATATATCATCATATATAACAAAAATAAACTAACACATCTAGTCTTCAAATAGTTCAATTTGTGCATTCTCGACAATGCGGTGTAGCAAAGCAATAGTATCAGCAATTTCCACTTTAAAATGAACCCTTTTAAGTTTATTAGGTAACTGGGACTTACCTCTTTTCTCTGACTTTAACCATCCTTTGGCCATAGAATTTTTACAGCAAGCTTCATTAACCTTGAAAAATTTGTTAGCTGCTACAACATACATCTCCTTTATAGGTGCCTTTCCTAGAATTCTCAATGTCTGGGAAATGACTTCAGGGGAAATTTTAGCAACAATAGTCCTATCCACGACCTTGATTTCTCGAGTTTCTGGAATGTACCTTCTTGCATAGGCAGAAATTAGGTCTATGCTCAGGATGGCTTCTAGAAAACCCCCAGCATGAGCTAATCCACTTTTGAGCACCTTTGCATCTACAACAGACTTTTCTTTTCTTTCCAAACATGCCCAAAATTCTTCCAATTTAAAAATTTCTAGCTCTATATCTCTCACACCAAGCCAAGGATTTTCAATTTGAGACTCCATGAGCTCATCACACTTAAAGAAACTCTTTAATTCTTGAAGAAATAATAGCAGCAGGTAGAAGTATAGCCAAAGTTTTAACAAATAAGTTCTCACCACCTTAAGCCATGTAAAATGACAAGACATGCATTTGGTGTTGAATTAATATGACACTTTATTTTATTTTGTAGTAATGAAAACCCTAATGTTTACATGCCTTGAAAATATCTTTGATAAGACATATTTAGGCTATACCGTAAACCTTATTAAATGCAAGAATGGTGCCTCAAAACCTATGGAATGAACAAAAAACTTTTTCATTGCAGCAAATTGAAGCTTAATAACACAAATTCAAGAGTTATGAAGCTTTGAGAACCTCCGACTCACCAACCATACATTTGACACTAAAAAGGATAATAAGTTAGGCCATCAAAAAGTTAAGAAAAACACAAACTCAATGACAAGGAATACAAACAAGGAGCACAAAAAAACTAAGTTTCGAAACTTGAAGAACACGTGGAAAAGAGTTAGAAACTTAGGGAAAATTGTAACAAAGGAATAAAATGAATCTGAAGGCCTTTAACTTAAGCGAGAGGTGCAAAAAATGGGACATAATTAATACACATGATACATAGTATATTTATGAGTAACACTCCCCAACATTCTTGAGTTGTTGGGCCAACTCTTCCTCAATTTCTTGATCAGAGGTCTCCATGATGTATCCTGAGCTGGGATCCTCAACATGTTCCTCAGAGGATTGTGATTCATCTTCTTCTTCCTGAACTACCTCATCAATGACTAAGTGTTGGTACTCCAGATACTCATGGTAGTTGTGATATCCTAATGTTTAACCTATTCTAAGCAACTAAAAGGCAATGGAAAAACATAAAGAAACACGTCAAGATTAGCCTAAGAAATTTGTAAATGCAAAGAGGGAAAGTGTAAAATGATGCTAAATATATATACCTCCCTTTTGCAGCTGAAACTCCTTGGTTGGCCCTTGATTTTGATTTGGTTTGTATGCTCCTTGATGGCTCTTGAAATGACTAAATGTGAGATTTAACTATATGCTTGAATGTAGATGCAAATGGATGAAATTGATGGCTAGATGAGTGCACAAAATGGAAGCATTTAGTTGCAAAATGACTAAGTATTACAAATTCCTTAGAAGAGGGGGTATTTATAGAGAAACTTGAATTCTCTAGAGAATTCAATGGTTGAGATTTATCCAACAAAGTCAAGATGAAGGGCTAAGGTGAGTTGAGGACTCACAAGCCCTCACATTTTGACATGTAGAATGTGAAGTGGATAAAGGTAGGATGATGTGTAGGTGATGTGGAAGGGAGGTACATGATGTGGAGGAAGGACAAGTACCTTCCAAGTACCTTGGGGAGTGAGAAGATTCCTTGGAGAAATAAACGTGAATTAAAAATTCACATTCTTAGGAGAATCTAATGGATAAGAGAGGGTCTCCAAAAAGTTGGGAGTTTGTCACATGTGACTTGATGTGACAAGTCAAATATTCTAGAAGATGCATGTGAAAAGGGGATTCTAGGAGGAATAAAATGTGAATTTAAAATTCACATGGGGAAGAGGGGAACCTAGGGTGAATAAAAAGGAATTAAAAATTCTTTGGGGGATGGGGAGAGTTGACCAAGGTACTAATTAGGTTTAACTAATTAGTAATTAGAGAATAATTAGGGGTTAATGAGGATTAGAAGCCAACATGAAAAAGTTGGAGGATGTGACACATCATAATCAAGGATTAGGCATGTGCACATCCTTAATGAAGAGATTAGGATTAGATGAAAATAACATGTGAGGAATTAAATAAATGTAGTATTTATTTAATTCATTTGATGAAAAAAGGATTAAGAAGGGTAATGTATTTAATTATTAATTAAATACCTTAGGGATTAAGGATATTAATTAAATAATAGTAATATTACTTAATTAACTCGGATAAGAGGATGTTTAGATAAAAAGTGATAAATTTGGATAAATTAAGTGTCCAAATTTGGATGTCTACATTTTGCCCCTCTTTGGGATGATGTTACAAAGTAGCATCATTTCAAAGAATATTAAAATATAGAACCTAGAAGGAGATGGTTAGATTGGGAAGGATGCCCCAGTCATCAAAGGGATGACTAGGAAGAAATATGATGGGGGGAAGATGAAGATTATGGATTGAGGATGCCCCCTCAAGAGGACATGTGGGTTCAAGAGAACATAGGTGTGCTCTTGAAATGGATGAGATGATGCAAGGGGAGATGAAGAAGATGATGCAAAGTGATGGACAAGATAGGAGGATAAGTGATAGGAAATGGATGAAGCACAAATAGATTTGAGGACAAATATGATGTTGCCCCAGTCAAGGTACAAGCCAAAAGGGGTTGATGATGGATGGAGTGTTGTCAATAAGGGAATGAGAGATCCTAAAACAACATGAGGATAGGGAGGGATACATCCCAATGAGTGGTATTGATGAGGGAAGGATACATCCCAAAACACCACTAAAGGATAGGGAAGAATACCTCCTAATGATGATGATGAAATTGTTGTTGACGAGGGAAGGATACATCCCAAAACACCACTAAAGGGTAGGGAAGAATACCTCCTAATGATGATGATGAAAGTGTTGTTGACGAGGGAAGGATACATCCCAAAACAACACCGAAGGGATATGGAAGAATACATCTGGATGATGATGATGATGATGATGAGGATGATTGGATCAAGAATTGTAACAAGACTGGGAACAAGACCAAGGATATGATTAGATGATTTGGGCTAAATGGAATGGATGGGGATTGGATAGAGATGTGAGATGAAGATGAAGGAGGAATGGATGGGGGGATTTTGATAGATGAGAGGATGGGGGATGCATGCACAATGATAGAAATGAAATGCAATCCTAATGCAATTGGCCATCTTTGAAGCATTGATTTTTTCTATAGCATAAGACACCAAGTGCCCAGGTATGTGGAACCAAGGCGTATTAGTGTCTAATGCATGAAACAAACAAAACAAACAAGAAGGCTATCCCAACACCCCAAAGTCAAGAAGACCTTGTTCGAGCTAGGTATTGAGATAACCACAAGCACACAAGGATGCCCCAACATAACACAAGACCACAAGGATCTTGGTGGGTACTATGTGGGACAACCAAGAAGACACAAACAAACAAAAGATCAAGACATTCCCCTATGTGTACCAGTCAAAGCACACCATGATATGATGGATCAAGGCGGCCTTGACAAGTGATGATAGGGAGCTCAAACGATAAACAAAAGCCAAAAGCATCAAAATATCACAATCAATTGCAAATGTCCTTTTCCATAGGATCAAGGGGATGGATGGGATTGATGAGGTTTGTTAGGAAGGATGCATCATGTTGAGACCGATGATGGATACTAACTAAAAGATTGATATGACAAAGGATATTCAAAACTGATTGGATTTTCTGATACAAGTGGATCTTGTTTGTTTGTTAAGAAACAACTAGATAAGGGCATAGATCGATGATGTGACACAAGAGACATGATACAAGATAAGAGACTAACACATCCTAGCGACCTAGGGGCTCGAGGGCTGATCAAAGATTAGTCTTGCCTTTGTGAAAGCGTAGAGCCCTCGTAGTTTGATAAAAGGCTATCAACTGACCATGTATAAAAGCAGGAGGACGATGAAGAATGATGGTGGATGACAAGGACTGGAAAGACAAAAGCAAAGAATGGTGATAAATGATAAAGGAGTGGATGGACAGAGTAGAAAGATCGACGCTAGATGATAGAGGAGTAGAAAGAACAATGATAGATGATAGAGGAGCCCTGGGGGTCGATCAAGTGATCGACCTTGCCTACGTGAAAGCACAGGGGCAACGTAGTTCAACAAAAGACCAAATACAAATGATGGATAAAAGATGATGACAGGATAAGTGGATAAAAAGATGATAGGATGAGTGGATAAAAAGATGGGACCGATATGATGAGATAGGATAGACCCGTTGGATTGGATAGGATAGGATGATGACGATCACATAAAGCTGAAGGATGGGATAGTTATCCAAATCATTAAAATGAATTAGGAGGATGATATGATAGACAGATGAGTGATGAAAAGTGACAGGGGATTGGAAAGATGTGCAAGAGAAGCAGGAGTGATGACGATTAGATAAATGGCATTGGGTTGCATGGAGGGAGGGAGGCCTATAGCTAGATACAAATGACAAGGGATTGTGAGATGGGATGAGGATAAAGATGAAAGGGATGCTAGGATAGATGGATAGGAAGATAAGGATGGGGAGTTGGAAGGGATGTCATGACAGATGGATAGGGAGATGAAGGGATGTTATGATAGATGATATCTCTATGGACTATGTTACAAAGGAAGATAAATGCCCCCACTCTAGAGCTATGTCATGTATGATGATGCATGAGGGATGGAAGACAAGTGGATGGGAAGATAAATCGGATATGATGGTAGGATGTGAAAGATAGGTATAGTAGGAAGATGGGTGCATAGCTGGAAGCATAGTAGGAAGCATAGTGGATGGAGGGAATGCATATCAGGAAGCTGCCCCCAAGTGTGGAAAAGGACAAATGGGGATTTATGCATGACGCCTGTTTACCAAGCTTTCATCATGGTACTTATCCAAGGTGATTTTTTTCCAAGTTTTCACCATTGGACAAATTATTTCTCTTTACTATTTTATTTTATTTTTTGGATTTTTTGGATTTTTCTAATTTTTTTGGATTTTTTGGATTTTTCTGATTTTTTTTTTTTTTGATATCATGCAAAGAGATGAGGATATGGAGGTGGATAAGCAGATTTAGAAGAAATTTGATAAGGATATGGATGAAAGACTCAAGCATCAAGTTCTATATGAGGCATTAAGAGCCCCTATTTAAACTGACTATTGGATGTTGGTACAACCTTATTAGGATAAATGGATTATGCATGAGGATGAATTAGAGGGATTTGGTGGGGGAGATACGTGGGGTAATGGGTGGGATGTTGGAAAGGGTATGGATAGAATGATGGGGTGGATATGTGATGGGGAGCTGTGTTTTGGACCAACATTGGCACATGTGGTGGTGGATGTGAAAAGATAATAGGATTAAGGGATGGGGAATGTGGGGATAATGGAGGAGTTGGAATGGTGAATTTTGGGACATAGGGACCCAAAACAGACTTAAGAGATGAAAGGGGTGTATGATTAGCTTTTGGATTAGCAACTTTGGATGTTCTTACATATTTTTCATGTGATGGAATTACATCTTTTTTCTTTAGAATCCACATGGTTTTGATCTTTGCTTTGGTGGGCCTATGTGGCCTACGGATTTGATTTGGATTTAGATTTTTCTTCTCTTCACCATGTCTTTTAGAGGGGACGTGAAGAGCTTGAGGTTCATGTGGATCTTTAGATTTAGGCATTTTTGCTTTGGCATCCAAAGTGATTTTACTAGCAATGGGATGGATGTGAGGAGATGGATGATGTGGAGTGATGGAGATAGAATTATGAGGATTATGTGTAGATGGAGAATGTGTAGGTATGTTCCTTTGTTGATCCTGATTAGGGGACATGTGAGTGGGATTTTTATGATGGATGACATGGATAGGTGATGAATGGGTGAAAGGATGAATAGGATGAGATGGAGGAGGTGATTTTAGGGTATAGGGGCCCAAAATAGATGGAGTGGGTGGAGGGACATAAGAACCCAAGACGGATGGAGTAGATGAAGGATGGGAGATGGTGGATGGAGGGATGTAAGGACCCAAAATGGATGGAGCAGATGAAGGAGGAATATGGATGGTTGTTTTGAGGTGACACGATAGAGGAGGGATGGCCACATATGATCTGGTGGGGCGATGGGAAGAGCCAACATTTCTTTTGGAAAAGGCTCATTGAGGATGTCTAGAGGTTGTACCAACATCTTTAGATTGTGAGTCTTGGGAAATAGTCCAAGACCTTATATGCAGACTTGTTCTTTGACTTGGATGGGCTCCAAAATACCTTGCTCATGAAGGCCTAGACCTTTTCCTTGATAGTTCATTTTCTTGAGCATGCGATCCATGATAGGATTTGTGTTATTTTGAAAACATGATGCGAGTCCATTATTAGGTGGAGGATGATGAGTTGTATATACACTATTTTTTCTTCTATGAGGAGGCCACCATGGAAGAATGTGAGAGTACCAAGGGGATATGCAAGTGTTGTGGGGATAGCAGTTTTAGGCGGTGATTGGGAATTATCAGAGGGAGATAATGGGATAACAACATTTGGATAGGTGGTATCAGGAGAGGGATCAAAGGATATGATAGGATTTGGATTTGTGGTAGTGGGATCATGTGATGGAGATGGAAATGGAGATGGAGATGGAGATGGAGGGGTGGAAGCTTGAATGACAAGGGGATCATGGGATGGAATGGATGGGGGACTATGATCTTGAGGTGGACTAGATGGGATGGTAGGATCTTGATTTGAAGAAGGGGATCTTGGCATGACTCATCATGTGTTGGAGACATGATAATGGAGTCTTGGTGGGGCTCTTCAAGTGGGGAAGATAGAGGGATGGAGGATTCAAAACATTCATGGGAATGGATTTTAGTGACACTAGGAGTGGACAAAGTTGATTGGATTAGGGTGCCACCAATGGGTTCAACGGCTCATGGAGTAGGAGGTGGGTGTTCAATGGATTCAGTAGATGTGATGGTAGGAGATGGGGGCTCAATGGATTTAGAGGATGTGATGGTTTTGATGGTTTGAGTGGTGCTAGGGGTGGTATCATCAATGATAGGTGTTGGGTGGAGAAGAGTCTCGTCACTAATGACCATGGATGGTGGGTTGGGATGGCATGATTCCATAACTTCCAGGTGTGGAGTGGGAGATATCTTCTTTGCTATAAGTCCTTGGAGAACTTCTAGAGTGAGAAACTTGAATACTCTAGGCTGAGATGGCATGGTAAGAGTGGATGAAGGATTATGGATTGGTGGGGGATTAGGACTAGGGATTGGTGGATTAGGATTAGATGGGGGAATGGGATTGGATGCAATACTAGGAATAGATGGGGGATTAAGATTAGATGAAGGGTTAAGATAGGGGTATTGGAATGGTGAATTAGGACATGAGGATGCGAGTGGTGGATTGTAGTAAGGATATTGGGATGGTGGATTAGGATGGGAAGATTGAGGTGGAAGATTGAGATAGGTTGGTCCGGGTGTTGGATTAGGATAGGAAGGTGTGAATGCTATATTAGGATAGGTTGGTGTGGATGTTGGATTAGGATAGGAAGGTGTGAATGTAGGATTAGGGTGAGCAGATTGGTATGGAAAATTAGGGTAGCAAGTATATGCGAATGAAGGATTGAGATAGGAGGATGTGGGCGGGGGATTAGGATAGGAGTATTGTGATGGAAGACTAGGATAAGAGGATGATGTAGATGAAGGATATGATGGATATCCCTTGTCAAAGGTAGCATAAGGAGCATGATTAGGCATGGATGAAGACATAACAGGATAACTTGAAGGGGTGATTGGATTTTGGAAAGTGGGTGGAGAAAGCTTACTAGCAATGATAGTGTCCAAGGGATCTATTATCTCTCAAAAACGCAGGCTTGAACCATAAAAGGTTGCCAAGCTTTCACAACGTTTTAGGGTAACAGAACAAGGTTTGATAGAATTAAACCTTCTACTCTCCAGGCACTGCTAGACCTAGGCAGGTGTACCTATAATAAATGAAGCAGACTTGACTATTGATCTTATCTTCATGCCATGATTTGTCCAAGATGGAAAATTAAAATGGACAAAATAAAAAAAATTGGTATATATTATATACCAGCATTCAAAACTAAACTCTAATATGCTCAGTTAACAGATGTAAAATAAGTATGAATAAAACTAAATGATTGAAAACAATGAGACTAGTGCCTTATATAATATGCGGAGTCAAATGAAATCATAGACAACTGACTTCTTTCTGGATTCATTCAAATTGTTTGGCATATTTATTTATAATCAGTATAAAAATGCAAGATTGTGATTATTGAGTTCTTCTTATTGATCTAAATGAAATTCCCTGATTACTGTGATTAATCAAAAGGATTTAATCCTTCATTGAAAGAACCTATCAACTAATCACACAGATACAAAAAATACGTACGGATAAACTAGACATAAACTTGTTATGTTGATCTAAATAACCAAGAAACATCAATTTTAGAGACAACTCAGATAATTCTTTCAATAGGCATAACACAACAATTGACACCAGAATTTGCCAGCAAATTAGATGATTTTCATTGATATTTCCATGGCTTCAAAACATACAGCATAGTATCAACCCTGTGAAACATGGTGTTTCACTGTATTCTCTACTCTCTATCCTATTCTATCTATACCCGCATATTGTTTTCAAAATGAATATTTATACATTAAGAATGTGAAAGGATGCATCCTTTCGAAAATAGAAAATACAAATTATAAAACATAAGATAGAGAATGGCTAGGCTCTATTTAGCCATAAGTGAGTCTTCTTGAGATGGTCCAAATAATCCTAGCAGTCATACGTGTCCGCATCTCCAATAGCATTTTGGACTGTAACTTCCATTTTGACCATTTCCTCATTTTGCTTACTCACTTCTTCCAATGTTGTATCATCTGTAGAAGCTACATTCATAATTTCATTCATCTTTGACTCACATTCATTTTTCCACCTGGTGGCCTCTTTCAAATCCCCATTATCATCAGAAAATGGAATTACAATTTTCTCAGCAGCTGCAATTAATCCATGTTCATCTCCTTGCAATTCATCATAGAAATTTTGATGGCGATTGATTATGTGATTAGCAGCTTCAAGTGCAGAACTACTAGCTTCATCACTTTGAGCCAACTCATGAAATTTCTCCATGATTTGTCCATCCATCCTTGTGTGCTCCTTCAATGCAGCAAGAGTATGAGAATATTTTCCCCACAATTTGTTCAACCAAGATGTCAAATAATCCTGCCTCTTCTTGATAATTGCAGCAATAGCATCATGCTTTCCCTGAGAATAAGCACTTGACCCTACCCAGTGGTCTTTTGCTTGAGAGATTTCTCCTTGAGTCATCATTTTGGTTGTTCCCATTGAAACACCAACCAAGTCTTTGAGTCTATCATTTTCTCTCAGCAATTTCTTATTATTCGCTTTATACATTTCTCTTTCTTTATGTTCTTCACTATAACCTGCAGATGTCGGGGAAACCTCTCGCAGACTTCATCCTGTTTCACCAAAAGTCTTTATCTACATTGGGTCACCAAGACAAATTTGTATTCTTGCTGATACAATCTTCATTTCACCCGCTTCGGTGTGACTTTCAAAGTCAGGGAGATGTTATGCAGATATCTTTGCATCTTACTGATATGTGCTTTTCAATGTATTTTCATTCGCTAAGAAAAAATCACCCTTTCACCGATGAATTCTCATTTCGGCACGTCCACCAAGTTTTCTTACCAAAAAAATAAACTCAACCATTGAAACAATACTTTCGGCAAGACAATGAACCTTCAGGAAAACTTACACCGACACCAAATGTCCTACCGAAACTACTCCTCCAGATGACTCCTATTTGGAAAAACTCACCCCAAACCATCTGTCAGTATAATATTCATACTTCGGTGAAACTTCTGCCGACAAGTTCTTCTCTTGGCGATGCATATCTCCATCGGCATAAGATTTGAATTGGCAAGAATCCATAGCTTCTCACCGATAAGTTTGAAATACCTTTGAACTTAGTTCAGCCAAACAATGGCCCCTTCGCCTAGACCCCCCCGATGCACATAAGTCTTACTGAGACATCTGTTTGCAAGTCAATCGGTAAAACAAAATGATTTCATTATGAGTTCATACCGATACCAATTAGTCTGGCCAAAACAACCCCTTTATGCATTAATCGGTGTGACATAATGTCTTTGCCCTGACATTAGATCGATGCCCCAACATATGCCGATATACTTTTTTTAGGATGCCTGTTGGCAAGAAAAAATTAGTTCACCAAAACATTTTCCCGAACACCTTTATCTTGAGAGATAAACTTCCACATGCACCGGTCAGCGAAACACACTGTATTTGCCATGACTTCATTCCGACAATGACTCCCCTTTTCCGAAATGATTCCTTTTGTCGCCAAAACAAGCAAATTGTCCTGTCGATAGTCTACAACAAACATATATTAGTGAAAAATCAGGTCGGGGAGACTTTTACAGTGTCTTTCTGATTCATGTCTTTTAATGAAAAATGAAAGACTTAATGGATTCAATGGCTTTTATGACAGAAAACAAGCAAGACAATACAAAGAGGGACCCTGATGCTTATGATGAGGACTCAATACTGGAACTTTTGGATACAATAGAATGTAAAAAATTCAAAATTTAATAGTTCTAACAGTGGCTCCGTCTGGGGATGAATGATAGTGAGATCATTGCAAGGATTCAGATTTCTGGGTGAGCAGACCAAACTCAAAGTAATGGAACATGTGAGTAGAGTGGAACAAATGGCAATGGCAATGAATGAGACCCTATACTACTATACATGGAAAATTTTATTTCAAAAGAAGGAAAATCAGGATTGTCCATGTACATGCAAATCCTATTCCTTTCATTTCCTAAACTACTGTGCATGGAATAGAATTTCAAAGAGGACCATCAAGAGTTGTCCATGCACTGGCAACCCTTAATCCTCTACATTATTTCAAGAGAAAAAATGTTTCAGAAATTTCCCATGTACAGGAAATTCCTGATCTTCACCAGCCATATTCTGCAAATAGTATGAGTCTTCGCCTTTCTTTCCAACCACCACAAAAGGCCCTAGCCATAAGGCTTCAAAATTTCCATGTTTTCCCTTCTCCTGGCACCTTGCATTCCACATCGGTACTAGATCACCTTCTCCAAATTTCCTATCCTTTGCCTTTTTTTCAAATAAATATTTCATCTGCTTCTGCAACTTTATATTTTGATTTTGAGCCACTCTCCTCATTTCATCCAATTCAGCTAGCTACTCCATTCTTTCCTCCATGGGTTCAGGAATATCTAAATCTTCTTGAAGAACAAACCTGTAAACTGGTAACAAGTTTTTCAAGGGCATCCTGGCCTATATTCCATACACTAACTCAAATGGGGACTTCCCAATTTCCTTCTTCACCGTAATTCTATCAACCCATATAGCCAATCTTAATTTTGAATCCCAAGCCTTCTTATTTTGATCCAACATCCTTCTTATAATCTTTAGAAGACTCTTATTAATAGATTCTACTTGTCCATTAGCCTGTGGATGATAAGGGGCTGCATAAAAATGGCAATACCATATGTGCTACAAAAGCTTCTGAATTCATCTGATCTAAAATACATCCCATTATCAGTAATCAACCTCATTGGTGTACCAAATCTAGTAATAATATTATCCATCAGGAACTGTGTCACCACCTTACTTGTAGCTTGTTTAGTTGGGATGGCCTCTACCCACTCGGTGAAATAATCAGTGGCTACCAATATCCACCTATTTCCACCACTTGATTTTTCTTGTATTTCTCTGATGAAATCAATTCCCCATTGATGAAAAGGGGCATCAACCTACAAAGGTCTTAATGGCAAAGCTCCCTGATATTTCAATTTCCTAGAGAACTTTTGACAAGCTTCACATTTTCTCACATATGCAAAAGAGTCATTAAAAATTGTAGGCCAATAATAGCCTACCCTGAGAATTTTATGCGTTGTTGTTTTTGCTGAGTAATGTCCTCCACATACTCCCTCATGCATTTCACTCAAAACATGTTTAGCTTGAAACTCATCTAAACACAATAATAATACACCATCCCTATTTTTCCAAAATAAATCCCCATCCATAAAAACATATTTTGACGCTTGTAACTTCAGCGTTCTTTTCTGGTTATCATTCATTTCTTCTAGACACTTCATATGTTTAAGATAATGCATGATATCTGCATACCATTGAGTATGCTAAATGCTCACAATTACATCTTCTCCTTCTACATTACAAATCTAATTTGCTTCAAAATTTTCTTTTACCATTAGTTTAGCTAAACCCTGACCTCTGACCAGTTTAGTAATTTGAATTTCCAAGTCAAATTCCTAGATTTTGTTGATCCATTTGCATCTTTTCCCTGTTACTTGAGATTGTGTCAGAATATCTTTGATAGCTGCATGAGGAACATAAGCAACTACCTTTGCTCCAACCAAGTATGGCCTGAAAGCTTTTACAACTTTCACTAATGTGAATGCTTGCTTCTCCATTATATCATACTTTAGTTTGGAACCCTGTAATGATTTACTTAAAAAAGATATGGGCTGCTCATAGCCATCTTCATTCTTCTGTAGCCTGACAACTGCAATAGTATGCATTGAGGCAAATGAAAAAATCTAGAAAGATTTTGAAAAGTTAGGCGACTTAAGAACAGGAGCCTCCTTGATAGCTCGTTTTATAGACACAAAAGCTTCCAAAGCTTCTGCAGTCCATTATATCTTTTGTCCTTTCTTTAACCTTTTTGATATTGGTTTGACAATCTCAGCAAAGTCAGAAACAAACCTTCTAACAAAATTTATCTGTCCAAAGAATGATTGTATCACCTTAACAGTCTTGGGGATAGGGATCTTATCAATAGCCTCCACCCTTTCAGGGTCTATCCTAATCCCTTCCTTTGAAACAATGTGCCCCAAAAGCTTACCCTCTGTGATAGAAAAATTACATTTCTTGGGGTTTAAGCTAATACCATATTCAAAGGCTCTTATAAATACCTTTTCCAAATGATGAACATGATCCTCAGCCTTCTTAGAGTAAGCAGTGAGATCGTCCTGATACACCACCATGAGAGCATTGATCAAATCAGCAAAGGCCACATCCATGGCTTTTTGAAAATTTGCCCCTGCATTAGTGAGACCAAATGGCATCCTCAGATAAACATATGTTCCCCAAGGGGTTGTGAATGTTGTTTTGTATTGCTCAGACTCTTTAACCTTGACCTGGTTATACCCTGAAAATCCATCCATCATGGACAACAATTCACATCCTGTCACCTTATGCAATATCTCCTCCATATTAGGCAAAGGATAATTATCTTTAAGGGACGCTATGTTTAGATTTCTGAAATCTACACATAATCTGATGTCTCCATTTTTCTTTCTGATAGGGACCAGATTTGACACCCAGGTTGAATGTCTGATTGGCTTAATGATCCCACCATCTCCGAGCTTCGCCAACTCCTCCTGCATTTTAGGTTCTAGAGTTGGATTTATCGGCCTTTTCTTTTGTCTGAATGGTTTAGCATCTGGCTTCAATGGTATTTCATGCTGAAATAGGTCTTTTCTATATGCTTTCAAATCTTCATAAGACCAAGCAAATACATGTTTATACTTTCTCAACAATTCAATTAGCATTTTTCTAATTGTAGGACTGATCTTTTTACCTATGTACACCTTTTTTGGTGCCATCTCAATCCCCAAATTAATTTATTCAATGTCATCCCTTCCAACTGGTGTTTGCTTTATTAAAGACCGATCACTTCCATCATATACCCTCTCTAATGCCACCAAGCCTTTAGGAATCTTATTTGTTTTAAGCTGCAAGATCTCTTTTCCAAAGACTGTCTCTTTTCCATCAATTTCTTCAACAAAGGCATTGAAATCAATATCTTGAGCTTCATACTGGTCTATACAGTGAAGGAATTTTAAAAGATCAGTGACATCATTAAAAACTTGCCAGCTATATACATTATCAAGCACAGCAGGCCTTGTTTTGAATTCAATTTGTGACACTCCTGCCATTGTAATATCATCTCTCTTCAATGCTACATTAGCTAGAAAATCTGCCATTATATTCTTTGATCTATCCACCCACTCAATTGAGAAAGCATCAAGCAATTCTATTGTATCCCATACAACATTTTTGTATTGCTTTAATCTTTTATTTTTGCTATATACTTCGCCTTAACTTGCGAAATAACTAACTCTGAATCTCCTAGAACAGCCAGCAACTTTATTTTATGCTTCACCGCTATATTCAATCCAGTTAACATAGCTTCGTACTCCGCCACATTATTCGTGCATTCAAAAGTTAACAAGAATGAATACTTAAATGTATTACCTTCAGGTGAAACAAATACTATCCCAGCTCCATTGCCTTCTTGGCTATAGGCTCCATCGAAATACATCTTCCACACACCATTGTGGTTCCTTGCAGCATGCTTCTTAATAGGATCACTATTAACCAATTCTGGTTGTGCTGGTTCTATTTTGAAACTCCCAAGATCAACATCACAAAAGCAATTGATTTGGTCTTGTGGCACAAAATCAATGAGTTGATTCATCCTTGGCTCCCTGTACAATTTCACTTCTTGGCCATTTACAAGAATGGTTGCATAAGATAGATCAAACTAGACATTTCCACCAATAGCCACCATCCATTGCCTTGATAAAAGCATACCTATCTGAGGAGGGGTGTCTATAACTGTTATATCAATATTGTAAGCTACTTGAGGGTAGGCAGCTAACTCGACTTCTACATCTTTCATTATACCAACCACAGGAACAAGTCGGTTATCCATTGTGTAAAACTTTCCTTCATGTGTATCCACCCACATACCTAGTTGTTTCATCACTCCTACTAGCATAATATTCATGGCAGCACCAGAATCTATCATACAATTCCTCAATAATTTATTATTTATGAGTAATGTGATAAAGAAAGGATCAACCTGTGGCGGACTTGTCAATACATTACTCAAGTAGATTTCTGGGACATTTACTTTATCTTGCTTATTTTTTGCAACCATTTTATTTTCAATACTTACATGTTTTTCACTCTCATTTGTTATCAATTGCATTACACTGTCCCTGTACTCCTTAATTTTCATCATTTCTAGAAGTGGGACAGACATCTTTACCTAAGACAACGCTTGAGTAAAATCAAAAGAAGAGCCTTCTGCCTTAATTAATTTCTTATGTTCTATTGTTTCTCCTTTGTTTACTTCTTTTTCTCCTCTACTTGACTGATCATTTTTTTGAATTTCTTTATGTAACTCTTTTACTGCATTCTTTTGGATAGGATTTTGTTTACTTTCTTCATGTTGTTTGTTTTCATTTTTCTTTGAAACTCCTTGCACAACTTTCTGATCTTTCATAAAGATACCCCTAGGGACACCTTCCTTTTCATTTACTATCATGTTCCTCAACCAGTATTTATTCTTGGCTTCTTCTACTACAACAACAATCAATTTTTCTATCTCTTCTTTAGTAAGTATCCTCACATTATTGTGAGCAGGCACCTCTACAGATTGTGGTTCTACATAATCATCCTTAGAGTCAGAAAAAACATGCTGCTCAGCCATATGTACATTATACCTTCGTTCTGGAACGTCATACTCATAACCTCCCTCCTCCGAAGATGAGTACCTCTCCTCAACATGATGAGAAGCATTTGAAGTCAAGTAGATCATATGATCCTCCCCATCATCTCCAATTAGCAATCCTTCTTCTTGCATTCTCTGGGCTACAACATAATATTCAGGGGAATGTGGCTTATTACAAGCCTCACAAAAATAATTGCTATTCACCACATATGTTCCCTTCTTCTTCAATGGATCAGGAGTTTCTTTGCTTCCAGGCCTATCTGTTATGGGTTTCCCATCCTTCCAGTTTGTGTTATAGGGCATGTCATGTAACCTCGGCCTTGGTCTTTCATTTCTATATGTGTTCTCCTGCTTATATTGAAAATTATTATTTTGTTGAGGAACTAGAGCGTTGTCTCTCTTATTCATTATCCCAACAGCTTTTTTGTTATTCTCTATTGTTAATGCTATCTTTTGTGCTTTAGTTAAGTACCTTGGGAACCTGTTTCTCAACTCATACCCTGTTTTAGGGTCAAATGCATTCAAGTAAACACTTAATGCTACAGAATCAGGTAACTTTGATCCTGGAGGTATTCTATTTTGCAGTTTATTGAATCTTCTGTTAAAATCAAAGATTGAATCATTCTGACCTTTCTGAATTCACATTAGTTCATGGAGAGCAGCGTCTGGTGCACTCAAATTCCCAAATTGTTCAAGGAATTGGTCTTGAAATATCTAGAGAGAATAAATAGAAGCTGTTATGAGGCTATTGAACTAGTCCCTAGCTTCTTCAATAAGAGACATCATGAATAATCTCATATGCAAATCTTCATAAGGTACATCCAAATCCTGAATAAAAGCATTGAAACTTCTTAAATGATCCTCAGCAGTGATTGCATTACTACCTATAAACTTGGGTACTAAACCTCTCCAACTACTCTCCATGGGATATGGGTATAAGTGAAACCCTGCTAGATCAAATTGTCTGATCATGGTTGTATATTGATAAGGAGGAGGATTAGGTGGGTGTTGATATTGGTACATAGGATTATTGTACTACATATTTTGTTGTGGCACATGATGCTGACCAGGAGGTGGATAATTATTTGGATGTTGTGTGGGAACATAAGGTGGACGATTTGCTATCTATATTGATTCCCAATTTGATGGTGAGGAATCCTTGGTGGTTCATAATACCCCGCACCATGATTTCCCTGTTTATGGGGTGGTACATATTTTTGAGGAAAAGTAGATGTGTGTGGAATGTTCTGAGCTTTCTGCAGTTTGAATTCCCTCATTGCTTTAATCATTTGGGCCTTTTCTTGCTCTTCCCTTTCTTTTCTCTGAGATTTATACCACGCCCTAATTTCCTCATAACTTAAAGATTCATAATATTCTTGTTGAATTTCCTGATTAGCAGGTCCACTTTGATTACCTTCCATTTTTTGTTCATATTCATATTGAACTCTGAGTCATTCAGCTTCAAATCTAGCTTCAAATTCAGCCTATTTTTGAGGATTGTAAAAAGGATTTCTCTGATCTTCCGTGGTACAGGGCTCTTCATATGAATTATCTTTCCATGTGTCAAAGCAATTCTCACCAAAAGGTATTGATGATTTATCTTTGTTTGTTAAGCACATGTCCTCACTCTACCCTTTACCCTTGTCAGCCTTATCATTTTTATTCATCCACTTACTATTACCAGGAGGAGCTCCAGAATGACCTCCCCTAAATTGAGATCTTCTTCCATTCATATTGCAATGCTTAATTAGAGTCGCCACTCACTTTCTTGAAAGTGAAAAAAAAGATCATTACTTTGTATTCCCAACAGAGTCTGTATATAGGACTTCTGACTCTATGATTAAGGTGCAGATTATTTGTTATCCCCAGTAGAGTCACCAATTTGTTATCTCTAAAAAATGTAGGTTTGAACCACAAAAGGTTGCCAAGCTTTCACAACGTTTTAGGGTAACAAAACAAGGTTTGATAGAATTAAACCTTCTACTCTCCAGGCACTGCTAGACCTAGGCAGGTGTACCTATAATAAATGAAGCAGACTTGACTATTGATCTTATCTTCATGCCATGATTTGTCGAAGATGGCAAATTGAAATGGACAAAATAAAACAAATTTGGTATATATTATATACCAGCATTCAAAACTAAACTCTAATATGCTCTGTTAACAGATGTAAAATAAGTAAGAATAAAACTAAATGATTGAACACAATGAGACCAGTGCCTTATATAATATGCGGAGTCAAATGAAATCATAGAAAACTGACTTCTTTCTATATTCATTCAAATTGTTTAGCATATTTATTTATAATTAGTATAAAAATGCAAGATTGTGATTATTGAATTCTTCTTACTGATCTAAATGAAATTCCCTGATTACTATGATTAATCAAAAGGATTTAATCCTTCCTTGAAAGAACCTATAAAGCAATCACACAGATATGGCAAATACGTACTGATAAACCAGACATAAACTTGTTATGTTGATCTCAATAACCAAGAAACATCAATTTTAGAGACAATTCAGATAATTCTTTCAATAGGCATAACACAACAATTGACACCAGAATTTGCTAGCAATTTAGATGATTTTCATTGATATTTGAATGGCTTCAAAACATACAGCATAGTCTCAACCCTGTGAAACATGGCGTTCCACCGTATTCTCTACTCTCTATCCTATTCTATCTATATCCGCATATTGTTTTCAAAATAAATATTTATACATTGAGAATGTGAAAGGACGCATCCTTTCAGAAATAGAAAATACAAATTATAAAACATAAGATAGAGAATGACTAGGCTCTATTTAGCCATAAGTGAGTCTTGTTGAGATGGTCCAAATAATCCTGGTGCTCATACGTGTCTGCATCTCGAATAACATTCCAGACCGTAACTTCCATTTTGACCATTTCCTCATTTTGCTTACTCACTTCTTCCAATGTTGTATCATCTGCAGAAGCTACATTCATAATTTCATTCATCTTTGACTCACATTCATTTTTCCACCTGGTGGCCTCTTTCAAATCCCCATTATCATCAGAAAATGGAATTACAATTTTCTCAGCAGCTGCAATTAATCCCTGTTCATCTCCTTGCAATTCATCATAGAAATTTCGATGGTGATTGATTATGTGATTAGCAGCTTCAAGTGCAAAACTGCTAGCTTCATCACTTTGAGCCAATTCATGAAATTTCTCCATGATTCATCCATCCATCCTTGTGTGCTCCTTCAATGCAGCAAGAGTATGAAAATATTTTCCCCACAATTTGTTCAACCAGGATGTCAAATAATCCTGCCTCTTCTTGATAATTACAGCAATAGCATCATGATTTCCCTAAGAATAAGCACTTGACCCTACCCAGTGGTCTTTTGCTTGAGAGATTTCTCCTTGAGTCATCATTTTGGTTGTTCCCATTGAAACACCAACCAAGTCTTTGATTCTATCATTTTCTCTCAGAAATTTCTCATTATTCGCTTTATACATTTCTCTTTCTTTATGTTCTTCGCTATAACCCACAGATGTCAGGGAAACCTCTCGTAGACTTCATCCTGTTTCACCGAAAGTCTTTATCTACATTGGGTCGCCAAGACAAATTTGTATTCTTGCCGATACAATCTTCATTTCACCCACTTCGCTGTGACTTTCAAAGTCAGGGAGATGTTATGCAGATATCTTTGCATCTTACTGATATGTGCTTTTCAATGTATTTCCATTGCTAAGACAAAATCACCCTTTCACTAATGAATTCTCATTTTGGCACGTCCACCAAGTTTTCCTACCAAAAAAATAAACCCAACCATTGAAACAATACTTTTGGCAAGACAATGAACCTTCAGCTAAACTTACACCAACACCAAATGTCCTATTGAAACCACTCCTCCAGATGACTCCTATTCGGAAAAACTCACCCTTAACCATCTGTCGGTATAATATTCATACTTCAGTGAAACTTCTGCCAACAAGTTCTTCTCTTGATGATGCATATCTCCATCGGCATAAGATTTGAATTGGAAAGACTCCATAGCTTCTCACCAATAAGTTTGAAATACCTTTGAACTTAGTTTGGCCAAACAATGACCCCTTCGCCTAGACCATCCCCAATTCACATAAGTCTTACCGAGACATCTGTTTGCAAGTTAATAGGTAAAAAAATGATTTCATTATGAGTTCATACCGATACCAATTAGTCTGGCTGAAACAACCCCTTTATGCATTAATCGGTATGACATATTGTCTTCGCCCTGACATTAGACCGATGCCCCAACATATGCCGATATACTTTTTTCAGGATGCCTATCGGCAAGAAAAAATTAGTTCGCCGAAACATTTTCTGGAACACCTTTATCTTGATCGAGAAACTTCCACATGCACCGGTCAGCGAAACACACTGTATTGGCGATGACTTCATTCTGACAATGACTCCCCTTTGCCGAAATGATTCCTTTTGTCGCCGAAACAAGCAAATTGTCTTACCGATAGTTTGCAACAAACATATATTAGTGAAAAATCAGGTCGGGGAGACTTTTACAATGTCTTGCCGATTCGGGTCTTTTAATGAAAAATGAAAGACTTAATGGATTTAATGGATTTTATGACAGAAAACAAGCAAGACAATACAAAGAGGGACCCTGATGCTTATGATGAGGACTCAATACTGGAACTTTTGGATGCAATAGAATGTAAAAAATTCAAAATTTTACAGTTCTAACAGGATCTATGTCACATTCTTTTTGATCGACAAGACTTTCGTTATCGTTGTCAACGTAATTAGGGTTTCCCTTGACCACTATTGATGGAGGATAAGGATTCATGATGGTGAAAGGATAAAGAGGATGGATAAAATATTTTGGATGGGAATGGACTAAAGCTCAAATTGGGATTTAGGTCAAGCTTAGATCATGATTGGACTAAAGCTCAGACTAGGATGATTGGATGATGCCATGGGATTGATTCTGACGATCGGATTTGAATATCAAAGGATGATTACGACACTGAATCTGCTTCGAGATGGAAGTAGATTGATTGGGTCAAAGGTGATTGGATAGGGATGAGATTGGATTGGATTGGATAAGATTGATCGATGATTGATAAGATAGACTCAGGGATCGGATAGGATGATGAAAGGGAATGTAGACCCCATTCAGAGATTACCCTAGGTGATGTAGGATATTGATTGATCAGATTAAAGGATGAATGGACGATTGCAGCACTGAATCCACTTTGAGATTGAAAACGGATTGATTGGGCCGATGATGATGATTAACTTAGAATGGATGGCAATCCTAAGCGAATGTTGATGATGATGATCAGATCAGATACTTAGGTCAATTTGGATAATAACCTGAAACAATGGATGATAAGAAAATGAATGAATGAATACTCAAAATGAGTAAATGATTGATCGAAATGGATGAATGACTACTCGGAACGAGTAAATGACTGCTCACAATGAATGAATGATTCTCAGAATGAGAAGATGAAGGTTTGGAATAGATGAAAGATTACTCAGAATGAGTAAATGATTGATCGGTATTGTTGAACGAGAGTTTGAAATGATTGAAGGAGGCATGAAATAGATGAATGTTTACTTAGAATGAGTAAATGAATGATCAGAATGACAGAACAAGAGTTCGGAATGATGAAAGGAGGTTTGAAATGGATGAAGGTTTACTCAAAATGAGTAAACAGATGATTGGAATTGCTAAATCAGAGTTTGAGATGATAGATGAAGGTTCAAAATATATGAGTGTTTACTCAGAAAAAGTAAACGAATGATTGAAAAAGGGGGAACAACTGTTCAGAATGGATGAATGAAAGGTTGAAATGACTAAAGCTCATATTAAGGTTTTGGTTAAGCTCAGATTGGGATTAGATTAAAGCTCAGATTAGGATTGGGTTGAAGCTTAGAATGATTGGAGGATGTGATGGGATCAATTTTACACCAACTTTCAGAGTTTAAGGGACGTAAGGTGTTAACAATAAGATTTTTCCAGATTTGCCAATTTTCAAAAATTATCAAATTTTGCCATTTTAGGAAACTTCTCAGACATACTTTTGAGAGTTCATTTTTTTCCCAAAAAAATACCCAAAATTAAGATAGGATGAATTTCCAACTAACATCCCAAATTTGAGACATGCATTCTGAGTTATAAACGAAAATAATTTTTTAAAAACTAAAAAAAAAGAAACACTAAATTGCGATTTTGAGGGTTAAGATGGAAGTTTGAGGCCCCAAAAATGTGGCAAAATGGGGTCCAAGGGACTTTTAGACAATAGGGAATCCACATGCCATCTCATCATGCAACCACCCATAAAATTTCAACTCAAACGGACACCCGAGTCAAAAGTTAATTCCTCCAGAAGTTTCGGCACAAAAATCAAAATTCTCAAAATGAAGTTTAGGTGATTGGGATGGATGATTTGATGTTGGATATGGACTCTAATGATGTTCTAAATGGCACTTATGTGATATTGGTGATGAAATAATTATTTTCAGAAAAGTGTTGATGACGAACAAACGAGTGCTCATAATAGATGAATGACTCTCAGAATGATGGGAGGAAGATTCGAGATAGATGAATGAGTGAACAAGTGCTCAGAATTAGGAATGGATTGAAAGATATGATGGGACTAGTTTCACCAGTTGGATTTGGGAACTGGATATGTTTGTTTGCCAACTTTTTGCTGCAGAGGGGTGAATTTTCCCTTTTTCAAGGTAGATTCGCCCTTTTCTGGGGCACAAAGGGGCGACTATGCCCTCATAGAGGGGCAGATTTTCCCTTTTTCAGGGGCACAGAGGGGCGACTATGCCCCCTTCTAGGGTAACTATGCCCTCACAGAGGGGTAGATTCACCCTTGTTATGGGTCAAAGAGGGGCGACTATGCCCTCATAGAGGGGCAAATTCTTTTTTTGGGTCAAAGAGGGGCGACTATGCCCCCACAGAGGGGCAGATTTTCCCTTTTTCTGGGTCAAAGAGGGGCGACTATGCCCTCATAGAGGGGCAGATTCACCCTTTTTTTGGGTCAAAGAAGGGTGACTATGCCCTCACAGAGGGGCAAATTTGCCCTTTTTTTGGGTCAAAGAGGGGTGACTATGCCCCCACAGAGGGGCAGATTCGCCCTTTTTCTGGGTCAAAGAGGGGCAACTATGCCCTCACAGAGGGGAAAATTCACCCTTTTTCTGGGTCAAAGAGGGGCGACTATGCCCCCAGTGAGGGGCAGATTCATCCTTTTTCTAGGTCAAAGAGGGGCAACTATGCCCTCACAAAAGGGTAGATTCGCCCTTTTTTTGGGTCAAAGAGGGGTGACTATGCCCTCATAGAGGGGCAGATTCGCCCTTTTTTTGGGTCAAAGAGGGGCGACTATGCCCTCAGAGAGGGGTGGATTCGCCCTTTTTTCAGGGCAGATTCGCCCCACTACTTTGTGGACTCTTTAAGTGGGTAAACGGGCTGTAAGAGACGTGTGATTGGAATGGGGTGTTAGATAATCGGATTGAGGAAATAGATGATTGGATTGGGAAAATGAATGATAGGAGTGGATGAACAAGCACTCGAAATTAGTAAATGATTATTTGGAATGGATGAATGATTCTCAAGTCAATAAACAAGGGCTCGAAACAAGTAAACAATTGATTAGAAAGGATGAACAACTCTTGGAATGAGGAGATGAATACTTGGATGAAAGATTACTCGAAATGAGTGAGTGGAGGATTGAAAGGGATGAAAGACTACTTATTCAAACGAATGTTGGAATGGCTAAGTGAAGGTTTGGAATGGCTAAACGGAGGTTCGGGATGATAAAATGGAGCTTTAAAGTGATCAAATGGAGGTTTTTGGAGGTTTAGAATGACAAAATGGAGGCTTGGGATGATGAGATAATGGTTGGGAATGATTAAATGATGGTTTAGAGGCTAAATGGAGCTAAACAGGGTGATTTTGGTTGCTCAGGAGGGCGTAGTCACCCTTCTGCAGTAAAACAGAGAGCGCAATCGCCCTTCTACAGTAAAACAGAGGGCGCAGTCTCCCTTCTACAGTAAAACAGAGGGTGCGGTCACCCTTCTGCAGTAAATTAGAGGGCACAGTCGCCCTTCTATAGTGAACAAGGATTTGGTTTGATGAAAATGACTATGGCAAGGACTTTAAAATGACAATAACAAGGCCAATTTGTCAAAAAGTTTACTGGTTTCTCACAAGAAAACACTTTCAAGAAAACAAAATCCTACAATTAGTGTTAAGGGTATGGCCAATGAGGTCTTAATCTAGGATGCACAAGGTGTCTAGGGATTCCTCGATATACTCTTAGTACGTGAGGCACAACCATGAACACTAGTCTGTCACAAGCGTGAGTTGGGAACCCCAGTGAGATACTGAAGGGCTCGAACCAACTCTTCACATCTATCTAGGTATCACCCTCGCTTCGACGCTCTACGAATTACGATGTGACTAGATTGGGGTACAAATTTTGCTCTCCCCCCTTTATATACCTCACCGGTATACATGGTTGGAATCGTCCCTTGGGGTGATGAAATCCCCAAGCAGGTCCCACTAGAAAGAAAGCACTAATCATTTCCAACTACTCCCCAGGCTCACACGAAGTGCAAGGGGAAAGTGAAAACAAACTAATGCCCCCTTTGGGTAACACAAAAAGATAGACAACAAGAAATGAATATTACTCCCCCTAATTAAACTATGTTTTTAGATTAACGAAAATAGTAAAGATAGTTTTAAAAATCTGAGCAAACGGATAGCCCTGCAAGAAAATGTTAGTTGTTTTATCCCGCATTCTTCACCAATTGCACAAGAATATGCTGCAAAATGTTAGAGAAAACACAAATATCCTTGCAAGAAATAATGCTAGGGGGTTAGTACCTAAAAATAGGAAAAAAAAGGGACAAAAACAAAGCTAAAATAATAATTTTACCTTTCAAAATGTGTTGTTTTGGAGCATACTCGCCCCTCTGCAGTGCTGACAGGAGGGTACAATCACCCTTTTGTGCTAATAGGAGGGCATAGTCACCCTTTTGAGCTGACAGGAGGGCACAGTTGCCCTTTTGTGTTGATAGGAGGGCACAGTCGCCCTTTTGTGCTGATAGGAGGGCACACTCGCCCCTTCTGTAGAAAAGTGTTAGTACAAAAAATTTAACCAAGGGGCGTAGTCACCCTTCTGCAGAAAATGAGAGGGAAAAGTCAACCTTCTACAGTAAATCAGGGGGCGTAGTCACCCTTTTACAGTAAATCAGGGGGCACAATCGCCCTTCTGCAGTAAATCAGGGGGCACAGTCGCCCTTCTACGACGTATTCCTACAAAAAACTCAACAACAACAAATGTGAAATTAAGGGACCCGCTTGTGGGTCCCACCGGGCATGCCAGAAATGTGATATCCTAATGTTTAACCTATTTTAAGCAACTAAAATGCAATGGAAAAATATAAAGAAACACCTCAAAATTAGCCAAAGAAATTTGTAAATGCAAAGAGTAAAAGTGTAAAATTATGCTAAATAGATATACCTCCCTTTTGCATATGAAACTCCTTGGTTGGCCCTTGATTTTGATTTGGTTTGTATGCTCCTTGATGGCTCTTGAAATGACTAAATGTGAGATTTAACTATATGTTTGAATGTAGATGCACATGGATGAAATTGATGGCTAGATGAGTGCACAAAATGGCAGCATTTAGTTGCAAAATGACTAAGTGTTAGAAATGCCTTAGAAGAGGGGGTATTTATAGAGAAACTTGAATTCTCTAGAGAATTCAATGGTTGAGATTTATCCAACAAAGTCAAGATGAAGGGCTAAGGTGAGTTGAGGACTCACAAGCCCTCACATTTTGACATGTGGAATGTGAAGTGGATAAAAGTAGGATGATGTGTAGGTGATGTGGAAGGGAGGTACATGATGTGGAGGAAGGACAAGTACCTTCCAAGTACCTTGGGGAGTGAGAAGATTCCTTGGAGAAATAAATGTGAATTAAAAATTCACATGTTTGGGAGAATCTAATGCATAGGAGAGGGTCTACAAAAAGGTGGGAGTTTGTCACATGTGACTTGATGTGACAAGTCAAATATTCTAGAAGATGCATGGGAAAAGGGGATTCTAGGAGGAATAAAATGTGAATTTAAAATTCACATGGGAAAAGGGGAACCTAGGGTGAATAAAAAGGAATTAAAAATTCTTTGGGGGATGAAGAGAGTTGACCAAGGTACTAATTAGGTTTAACTAATTAGTAATTAGAGAATAATTAGGGGTTAATGAGGATTAGAAGCCAACTTGAAAAAGTTGGAGGATGTGACACATCCTAATCAAGGATTAGGCATGTGCACATCCTTAATGAAGAGATTAGGATTAGATGAAAATGACATGTGAAGAATTAAATAAATGTAGTATTTATTTAATTCATTTGATGAAAAAAGGATTAAGGAGGGTAAGGTATTTAATTATTAATTAAATACTTTAGGGATTAAGGATATTAATTAAATAATAGTAATATTGCTTAATTAACTCGGATAAGAGGATGTTTAGATGAAAAGTGATAAATTTGGATAAATTAAGTGTCCAAATTTGGATGTCTACAGTAGTCATCATGTTCCTCTTCCATTTATTTAGTTGCATCCCTCATTTGTCTTTCCATCTCCTCATAAATATACATTGTTAGAAACCAAGATCTGAAATGCAAATAAAAAAAGCCTTCCACAGAAGAGAAAATCAGAAAAATAAAGAGCTTTGCAAAAGATGTGCAAAATAATATTATTCAGGAATTCAATAATTACAAGATATGATTTTTTTTTATAAAAGAAAAGATGCATAACCCTAATCTTATCTTGAGCAACAAGATAGCTCAATAAGATAAGGATGAGAATAATAAACCTAGGAATTAAATATTACCTAAGTAAAGTTATGCAAGTGTAATTAAATATTAATTACACCAACACCCCCCCATAAGTGCAACTTAGGGAGACTAACAAAGCATGCTCCTAAAACTAAGATGAATGCAATAAAGCATTAATGGGTCCCGACAACAAGGCCTGATCAGGTACCCAAATACAAATGCAATAATGAGGTAGAGAAGGAAAACCCAGTGGGACAAAACCCCCCTACAATGAGATGACTTCTACAAATAAGCACTCGAAGAACACTGTGGAGTAACACCGGAACCACAATCTGACAAGCAAGGAAAGATACTTTTGTGTACAAGAAACCAAATACAGAATCATAATAATGTGACAGTAGACCCAATGCCACGAAACAATGGAAAAATCACAAACTGGAACAACCTTGGAATCTGTGAAGCAATAGTAGATGAAATGATGACAAAATTTGGAAACCATGTATCTCAATGCCGATGCCAAACTGTGACTAAAACTCTTCCATAGGAATAAGTACCATGAAGACTCTGGAACATTAACCATAAAAATATGGCCCTCAAATTGAGAAGGATCTAAACCAATGCGGATCAAGAAACATAAACTCTCAATCTAAAGTGTGAACCAGTGTGAATCTGATATGTGCTAAGCTAAGGAAATAATGTGGCCAAAAGAAACTAAGAAACTAGATAACTCATGCGAGTTTCCATCAAAACAAGATGGAGATGGAGATCAAAGTGCATGCATACTCTAATAAGATTATTATGCAAGAAACCACAAGCAATTAACACATCAGAGAGACAAATAACACCAAGTTTTTTTATGTGGAAACCTTGTTAGGGGAAAAACCGCAGTGGATGTTAGTCCATAAGATTATACTCTATTAAAAGTATAAAGAGAAATAATAAGGGGATGCACATGCATTCAGGTAGACTACCTAGAGCTCACTGTTGAATTATAGAAGAGGACTCACTGTCCAACAATATAGAAATATGGATTAGATCCATAAAGTATGAACTGAAAGAATAACTTCTAAACAAGCCTGATTACAGTTCCAATTAAGCTCAAAAAACCTTCTTCACACTTTCCTCAAACCTGTTCACTCTCTGCTCTGCAATCAAATGATAGATACACTATTCACACATTTACACTTTCTCTGGCATACAGTCACACTTATACACACACTAACTTTGCTCAACCAATCGCCCTTATATATCCGCTTCATGGGATTTCATCACATCATAGTTGGCCAGAAAAATAAGACATATTTTCAATGTCATCCCAAATTTACAATTAAATTTCCAATGCAAAACCACCAAGGTCAGCTGCAACATAGTGGAGACCCAAATTAATATCTCCAACACAAAAATACTTTAATTAATTTTTCCACGAAGATCCACATGTTACCACCAACATGTCGGCCAAGAACATGAAAACCGAACATGTCCAAGAAAATATCTTCAACCACGAGCTCTCTGAGTAGTGTGAACATACCACAAAGATAAAGAATGATCTAGAGACATCAAAAAACACCAAGAAACAACAAAGAAGCATCCACAACAACTAAGATTACCAGAATCACACAATCTTCATTCAATAGCACTGATAGAGACCATAGAAACACTGTTAGACCACAACATAATCAAAACCTCACACAGACCTCTGAAACTCTCGGTAGATGATCTAGAAACTTTCAGCAATAAACCCTTTAATCAAAATTAGCTAATCATCAACATATAGTACAAAGCACCTTCATGACCTGCACAGTTCCATTGGGAACCTAGAACACTTCCTTTTACAATTTTTTCAATATCCTCGACATATAAAACCTCTAGTAAACCAAATGCTAATAGTGTTGACATCAATGCCAACCACATATAAGCAACCATATCCACAATATCCAACACAAATTTCTTAAACTAACTATACAAAATAGAAACAGGAATAGAAAAAGTTACTAAAATTGAAACAGGGGTATCTTATTGATTATTTTGTCCAAGAATATAAAAATATGCTCTTCACTCATCATTTTTAAGGCTTTTAAAGATGTTCCCCATTCAATAACTATCTCTTCAACTTCCTTCATCAACCTATCCCTACAAAACTCTTCATATTCCTTTTTTTTGCTCTTTTTTTGCATTTTTACACAATTGGCAACTTTTTGCATTGTTTTCCCAAATTGTGTTAAATCACCTCCTAGTGACCTAGTAAACATTCAAATACATTGAAATAGGTCTTCACATGACCTTTTACATACATTTTACATTTGAAAATTCAATTTTTTCAAAAAATTTCCTTTTGTAGGCATTTTGTGAGAAAGGTGCTCTTGCACCATACAACCAACCAACTAAACCTTTCTAAGTCCCTTGGAAGAAAATTACATCATCTTTACTTATACCTGCAAAAAAAATTCAAAAATTCCTTGGACTACTTTCTCTCTCTTTCTCTTCTCTTGTCTTCTGCTTTTCTTTGTCTTGGTTCCATCTTGTCTTCAACTTTGTCTTCATCACTGCCTTCACTTTGTCTTTGTCTTTTATTTTTTCTCTACTCATCAAGTTCACAAACACTTCTTTCTTTTTCAAAGGACATAGGACTATCCTTTCCCAACTCTCATCTTTCCTCTGACTCTTTTCTCAACCAAGGACACAGGACTGTCCTTCCAAACAACTTCTCTTCAACAATCATAATTGACCTTCTCTGACCAACTTATCTTGATCTTTTCAACTACTCCCATTACTGGAGTACTCTAATCATGGCTGAAAACTCAAGTGCTACACAAACAACTATCCATCTAGTTCTAACTGCATCACCACACAACTCAATAAACTTCTTTGCCTCACCTAGGTGCCTCCGCTTTTCTCTCCCTAGTATTCTAGAAAACATCAACTAGGTCCTTTCTTAACCTTCCCATGGATCAAGCACCTGTAACCAACCAACAAAAAATCAACAACCAACTTTCAAAATCAAATAGCTCTGATACCAATTTGATGCAATACTAACTATCAACAACCATCATTCATCAAGGGAACTTTTGTCCCAAACACTTTTTGGAGAAGATCAAATTGAACAAGCAACCAATCCACTATACTTTTCCCCAAACTCTCATATAATTTCCTTTGCTTCTTCAATTCTATAAATTCCAAGACAACATGTCAGTATTCCAACTTCAACAAAAACCATATTACAAACCATTATCAACACCACATTGACTAAAATCAAACAAAACCCTGCTCAGTATCTCTGAAAAAAATCCATTTCCTCAATTTTCACCAACTCACTTTTCATTTCACCTTGTTACCATAGACAAAAGGACACCCAATAAAACTTTTCACTAACTACCAATACATCTTACTCACTATGTTTCTAATAGAAATAGACCAATAACATATCCTCATACCTCTAAATTGTCAGATTTATTGATACTCACTGTCAAGTCACCATATGCACATTAGAATCACCATACCCAAATCACCCAAACAACAAACACTCCCTTATAAATTTTTCCAAAGAATAGAAACAAATTTTCCAACATCTTTTAGATAGTTCTAAGACAATTTCAATCATTTATTTCACTATCCCAATAGAAACGTAGTTTCTTACATGCAAATTCCAATGTTCTACTAGCATTTCAAGACCCTTAAAGTGGGTATATTAAACAACTCAGACTGAATCTCCAAACACCATATACTATTCCAGGGATCCATTTATGCTCACAATAACATACCACAAAAATAGATAAACTTGCTCTGAAACAATCATCAAAAAAACTGACTGTACGCTGCCAAAGAGCCCTAATTAGGCCAAATTAACAAAGTGACTCCTATCTAATCATCTCCTTTTCTCCAAGTAACCAAAAATAGTGTTTATCCATGTTCCAAATCACAAGATTCATTAAATTTTAGGAGCTAATAGGCCCAATAGAGCTCTGAACAATCAAACCCTTAATTATAGGGTTAACCATGCACAAGAAATGAGGGTTTGTTGTTAAAATACCTTCCAGACCTCCAAAGGATTTTCCACTATCACAAAAACTTAGAAATAAGTGTGAAATCACAAAATGAACCACCTTGAATCCTTTCCCAATGCTATTTCATCCATTCCTAACTTGTAGGATCTAATTTTGAAAGGAAAACTCAGAAATTGGCTCTGTATCAACAAGAATCCATATTCTCATTACCCCTGCAACCATACACAATAAAATTTAAAATACATTAAATACAATCCATTCCGCCAACCCAATAACCCTACATCGGTGGAATGGCCATTAATTTCTTAATGGACTCTCAAAACCACTATATGAAGAACATAGACTGAGACTCAAAGAATCAGCCCCAAACTCTTTATGCTTGGAAAGAACAACATCACACTCTTCTAAATGAAATTTAACTCCTTCCTTGATGAAAATAAAAAAGCCTATGAATTGCTTAAACTAACTGTACAAAACTGAAGCAAGAATGGAAAAAGTTACTAAAATTGAAACAGGGGTATCTTATTGATTATTTTGTCTAGGAATACAAAAATCTACTCTTCACTTGGCCTTTTCAAGGCTTTTAATGATGTTTCCCATCCAATAACTATCTCTTAAAATTCCTTCATCAACCTATCCCTACAAAACTCTTCATATTCCTTTTTTTTGCTCTTCTTTTGCATTTTTACACAATTGGCAACATTTTGCATTTTTTTTTCCCAAATTGGTTTAACTCACCTCCTAGTGACCTAGTAAACATTCAAATACATTGAAATAGGTCTTCACATGACCTTTTACATACATTTTACATTTGAAAATTCAATTTTTTCAAAAAAAAATCCTTTTGTAGGCATTTTGTGAGCAAGGTACTCCTGCACCAATGGGTATAGGATCAAGTTGCTCATGCATAGGCTCTTCATCATTATGGATATCATCTTGATCATAGAAAAGATTTAGATTATGTATTAGGTTGGATGAAAGTGATTTGATCTTGATTAGGACTAGGGTTTAATGTTTCCACATGCTTAGGATTAGGCTCTTGACACACCTCTTGGGTGTCTTGAATGGAAGTGGAAGGGGATGACTCTTGAATGGGCTCAACATGTTGTAGATGGTCAAAAACATAGAGACATGATGTAGGTTGACTTGGGCTCTATTGGGACTTAAAATTTCATGTAAATTTTAGGTCCCCATATTGAAAAAGAGGATTTTAACACTAAAAAATTCAAGTGAAAAGCAATCTCAGGAGCACATTTTGAAAAATTATAATTTTGGATCTATTCAATTTCAAGTGAAATCACTTTGCAAAAATGTTTATTTATCATATGTGAGTGTCTCTGCAAATTTTCAGCCTCATACAATCTGATTTGACAAAGTTTTGAAGCAACAAGTTGAAGGGTTTTCTAGAAAATCTATTGTCAACATAGTGGAATCTATTAAAACGGTCAACTTTGAGGGTGAATATTAAGCAAATGGATGATGATAATAAAAAACAGATTGGTACCTTCAATTCTCTACACCAAAATATACCTCTATGCCAATTTTCAGGGCGTTTGGACATCATCTAGTATTTTTGCAAAATTGATTCCAAACTGATTTTGCACAGTTTCATAATTGCACTCCCAGAACAGCTACAAAGTGATCAAGTTTGATTTTTAATATTTCTTTGGAGGAAGAAGATTTATGAAAAACCCATTTTCCTACATGTTCATGTGACCTAAAGGAACCAATCCTCCAAGTTACAGCCTGTCAAAATCACATTTGATATTTTTCCAAAAGGGAAAATTGGCAAGTTTTAGTTCAGTTTAAACAGTTACAAAAATGGTTGAAAAAGCAACTTCGATTGCGAGCAGCTTTCAATCCCAATAACTTCATGCCAAATCATTTCACAATCATATTCCCCTACCATCAATCAACATTTTGGTGTATTTTCGTAGCTCTTGGAGACCGTTTGAGCAATTTTAAAAAGTGATTTTGGAGGCCATTTGACTCATTTCATCACAGTGAAAAAAGTTTTAAAAAAAATAAAATAAATTGATAAATGGTCACTTCAAATTAAAATTAAATCTAATGAAATATCATGGGGAAATGAAATCATTTAAAAAGTGACTTTGACTAAGGAGGAATCATCTTATGGTTACCCGCATCAAGAATTCACTCAACTTTCAGAGACTATTTTCCAAATCAACTTATCTTGAAAAAGCAAGGACAAGATGATTTTCCAAAGGATGATTTGAAAGTAAGGACACATTTAACTTATGTTTGGAAAATCACTTATCATCTTATGATTTTGGAGACTATTTTCCAAATCAACTTTCAAAAGCAATTCTCGGGGCTACTCGGTTTGTTTGATGCAAAAATGAAAAACCAAAATTTGATGAATACACATTTGAATCTAAGGCGCATTTCAAATCTTGGAAAAGAATCATCATCAAAAGGTGGAATAGAAGCAACAAACATTGAAGAAATTTTTCATAGTAGGATCTGGAAATCAAAAGTTTGGAATTGGTATAGTCTCGAGTTTTTGTATACAACAACACCTGAAGAGTAGAAGGTCCAAAGCATTTGGCCTTGTTTGTTACCCTAAAACGTATCAAGAGATTGGAAACCTCTTGAGGTATTCTTACTTGCATTTTTTAGAGCTAACAAATTGGTGACTCTGCTGGGGAATGTTTCCTAATATTCAGTTGAAGACCATCATATAGAGTCATTGAAGAGAGATTCATAGTTTAGAAGTTTGAGGAAAAGTGACTCCGCTGGGTAAATCAAGAATAATTTCATTTTTCTCACTTTTAAGAAAGTGAGTGGCAACTCTATTTAAAATGGATAGATAATGTATAGACATTGTGGAACAACAACACTTTTCCAGCTTTCTTGTCAGGGTGTCAGAAGAAGAGAGAAGGAAACAGGTAATAAGAGAGTTGAAAGAATTGAAAAAACAACGGCTATAATTGGACAAAGAAACACTACAACTGCCACAGTTGAAAAAAAAAATGTTCCAAATACACCACAATATATACCATTCTCCGATGAGGAAGGATATTTAAATGCAAGTGGTCCTCAGACTCCACAAGTGTCTCATAATACCATTAGACATCTTCACAATGCAAGCAATGCATATCATGCACAACAGAATATTTATTCACCACAACCACCTCATGGTCAACAATACATGCCACATCCTCATACACAATACAATAATCCACTGTACCAGTATCAATACCCACTTAACCTTCCTCCTCAACAATACACAGTAATGATCAGGCAATTTGATTTGACCGGGTTTCAATTATACCCCTACCCTATGGATAGCAGTTGGAAAAGTCTTGTCCCTAGGTTTATAGGGAGTAGTGCAATTACTGGTGAAGACCATTTGAGGAATTTTAATACTTTCATCCAAGATTTGGATATACCTTATGAGGATTTACATATGAGGCTATTCCCGATGTCACTCATTCATGAAGCTAGGGATTGGTTTAATATCCTACCGATAGCTTCTATTAATTCTCTCCAAAGATTTTAGGATCAATTTCTCGAGCACTATGGAAATTTTTCTACACCAAATTGGGCTTCCCATGGGTTCATACAGATTCAAAAAAATCAAAACTTGCAGCAATATGTATGCCATAATCAACAATTTGAAGAAGAAGAAGATGAGTATGTATATACTCAAAGCCAAGACTCCATCACAGAATCAAGATGCAGAATTTCCCCCTTGGATGCATTTCTTGACATAAGGAAATATGAAGGAGAAGATATAATTACTCTATACAACAGAATGACAAAAATTTGTATGCAAATACCTTCTCATTTTAGGCCTACAAGGGCCCTGTTTGTTGAACAGTTTATAAGAGCATGAGAGCCTGAATCAATTTATTGGCCAAAGTCATCAAAACAACGTACCTTTGATCTAGTGAATAAATTTATTGATACCATGTAGAGGAAAAGGTATGAAGACAATGGTGAAATCATTGATGAAGATGGAGAAATTGATCAAATAATGCAACCAATGGAAGATGAGACATGTGCAGGTGAAAACAATTCCTATGACAGCCTACATGAGGAAGACGAAAATATTGAAATTCTTTCTTGTATAGCAGATTGTGATAGTGCATGTTATGAGGGATCCAATGAATATTCAGATTATGAAGAGGAACATGTGGATTCTGATTTACAACAAGGTGATTCTTGCAGTTCTTGTGGTGATCAAGAAGAAGAAGCAATGGAAAATGTGGGTTCATTTGACAGTGAACAGATAATACCTCCAATTGTAGATGAGAACCATAGGCACACAGTTGATAATAATGAGGTTTGTACACTTGAAAATAGTTCCCATTTTTTTAAAATCCATTATATGATGAGAAGATAAAAGAAGATCAGATGAGATTTTGCCAAGGTATGCCAGAAAATCAATTTTATGTATTTTCAAATCCACTTTATGTTGAAGATGAAGTGTTTCTTGATAATCAAAGTGATGCACCAAGTTGTGAGAAAAATGAATATGAGATCAACACATCTGAGCTACCATTTTCTGACGATGAGAAGAATAAAGAACACATCAACAATATGGTGGATGATGAAGCATATTCACTCAACAGTGAGCAAATCTCATATCTACTGGGAATGGAGTATATAAAATATACACATCAAGATTCAAAAAATTCATTTCCAACACTAATTGGTTCAACTGTACATAGTGATGATTGTGTAGATCAGGAGTTTGTGTCAATGCCAATTAGTGAGATTGAAGAAGTAGAGAATGTTTCAAATATAATTTCCCAAGAAGACATTAATATGGCAGATTTCTCATAACAAAGTGGCATGCATTCAGATTTTCAGCTTTTAGTTCAATATTTTATGATACATGATAGTGACCAAAATGATGAAAAATTTGGTATTAAAAATAAAGGATCTTGGTGTAGTGAATGGAGTTTAAGGTTATCACATGATAATAACAATTTTCAGATTATGCCTAGGTTTGAAACAAAAAATGAAAAAGAAAAGATGAGCAGTGTTGAAAACAGTGTTGATGTGAAATTTGCCAATGATAGTACATGTGATAGGGTAAATTGCATCAAAAGAAATTTGTTCAACTCAAAACAGAGCAAGGTATATGATAGAGGAAAATAATGGCCCTTTCTTTTGGTGGCCTTGTACCATCAGTTGTGGTGAATATTTTTCAAAAAACCACAACAGTTCATCACAAAAAAGGGAGTTTGAATCTGCTGCTTGATGGATAAATTATTTGGTTTGCTCTTCCAATGATTTGGATTCTTGCAATGATCTCACAATCATTCATCCCCAGACGGAGCCACAGTTGGGACTTAAAAATTCATGTAAATTTTAGGTCCCCATATTGAAAAAGAGGATTTTAACACTCAGAAATTCAAGTGTAAAAGCAATCTCAGGAGCACATTTTGAAAAATTATAATTTTGGATCTGTTCAATTTCAAGAAAAATCACTTTGTAGACATGTTCATATATCATATGTGAGTGTCTCTGCAAATTTTCAGCCTCATACGATCTGATTGGACAAAGTTTTGAAGCAACAAGTTGAAGGGTTTTCTAGAAAATCTATTGTCAACATAGTGAAATCTATTAAAATGGTCAACTTTGAGGGTGAATATTAAGCAAATGGATGATGAAAATCACAAACGGATTGGTACCTTCAATTCTCTACACCAAAATCTACCTCTATCCTGATTTTCACGGCGTTTGGACATCATCTAGTATTTTTGCAAAATCGATTCCAAACTGATTTTGCACAGTTTCATAATTGCACTCCCAGAACAACTACAAAGTGATCAAGTTTGATTTTTAATATTTTTTGGAGGAAGAATATTTTTGAAAAACCCATTTTCCTACATGTTCATGTGACCTAAAGGAACCAATCCTCCAAGTTACAGCCTGTCAAAATCACATTTGATATTTTTCCAAAAGGGAAAATTGGCAAGTTTTAGTTCAGTTTAAACAGTTACAAAAATGGTTGAACAAGCAACTTCAATTGTGAGCAGCTTTCAATCCAAATAAATTCATGCCAAATCATTTCACAATCATATTCCCCTACCATCAATCAACATTCTGGTGCATTTTTATAGCTCCTGGAGACCGTTTGAGCAATTTTCAAAAGTGATTTTGGAGGCCATTTGACTCATTTCATCAGAGTGAAAAAAGTTTTTTAAAAAATTGAAAAAATTGATAAATGCTCACTTCAAATTAAAATGAAATCTAATGAAATATCATGGGGAAATGAAATCATTTAAAAAGTGACTTTGACTAAGGAGGAATCATCTTATGGTTACCCGCATCAAGAATTCACTCAACTTTCAGAGACTATTTTCCAAATCAACTTATCTTGAAAAAGCAAGGACAAGATGATTTTCCAAAGGATGATTTGAAAGCAAGGACACATTTAACTTATGTTTGGAAAATCACTTATCATCTTATGATTTTAGAGACTTTTCCAAATCAACTTTCAAAAGCAATTCTCGAGGCTACTCGGTTTGTTTGATGCAAAAATCAAAAAATAAAATTTGATGAATACACATTTCAGTCTAAGGCGCATTTCAGATCTTGGAATAGAATCATCATTAGAAGGTTTACTAGAAGCAACAAAAACTAAAGAAATTTTTCATAGTAGGATCTGGAAATCAAAAGTGTGGAATTGGTATAGTCTCAAGTTTTTATATACAACAGCACCTGAAGAGTAGAAGGTCCAAAGCATTTGGCCTTGTATGTTACCCTGAAATGCATCAAGAGATTGGAAACCTCTTGAGGTATTTTTACCTGCATTTTTGAGAGCTAACACGCTCAATGGGGGAGAATCTTGCATAGGCTCAAGGGGGAGACTACATGAACGGGTTGTAAAAATGGGAATTGTGTTTGAAGACTCTTTGGTAGGTTCAAACATATGAGTTGGATGACATGGTGATGTTTGATTCCTTGCTAATAGCCCTTGGTTCACATCCTTTGTAGGTGGATGGGTGGATTTGGGTAATGCCGTAGCTTTACTTTTCAAAATTTTTGAATGTAGGGCATATATTTGATGGAGGATTTGATGATGGTGGGGGTAATGAAGAGTTTGATGGATTAGAAGTTGAAGAGGCCAATGGATTAGGACTAGGACATGGTGGCTTAGGGATAGGCATTTGATTGGATGGTGGTATGATAGAGTTATAGGGTGCATGAACTAGATTGGTGTTCCCCTTGTCAAATGAAGCATGAGAATTGAAAGGCTCTTGAATTTGTTGTCAAGGTGGACTTGGGATCCTATGTTCTTATTGTGATATGGGTGGATACGTTGATGTGGCATTGACATGATAGGTTGATGGGTCAGGTTGGCATGATGATGAAGGTGACACATAGGATTGTGGTTAAATGTGATGAGGTCGGAATGGTGTTTGGACTTGTTGTGGTATGATTTGTTGTTCTGATAATGATGGAGGGGTTGCATAGGATAATGATTGTTGAAAGGTGGATTGATATGGATAAGGGTTGACATTAGAAGAGGTGTGATAGGTTGATGAAAGGGTATCATGATATGTGGATGGATGAGGTTGATATGATGATATAGGTGACACATAGGATTGAGGTGAAATTTGTTGGTGTGCTGATTGGAGTTGATGATGTTCTTGTTGGATTTTAAAAGTGGCCATGAGGTATTGGGCTTGTGCTATGAGTTGTTGCATTTGAGTTGATTGGTTTGTTTGAATTTTTTGGATCATGTCATGGATTTCTTGAATGGTTTGTTGACTTAAAAGTGATTTGCTTGTTTGAGCCTCATGAAGTATGTGAACAAGCTTTTGTGATATTTCTTCTAATGTTGTCATGGTGTAAAATGTTGTTGATTAGATTAAAGAGATGATGATAATGATTAGGATATGATGTGGAATGACAAGATTATATGATTTGGATGATGTGGCAAGTATTTATTGGAAGTTTGACTTGGGAAATATCAAACACAAGATCTCAAATGTAAATGATTGAACACACGCACCAAACACAATGATAATTTTTTTCTTTCAAGATTAAATGTTATGATTAAGCAAACACTTGAATACACAACAAAAACCCTAGTGTTATTCAAGTGGTTATGGCCAATTAGGTCTCAATCTAGGATGCACAAGGTTGACTAGGGATGATTTGAAAGAAAAATCCTACCACACAGCTGGGAGAAAGGGGTAACCCACCCTTCCCCTTCACTTCCCAAAGGTATAAAGTTATTTGGGGCTTAGCCAACAGTGACAAGATTTCAACTCCCAAAGAGACATGTCTTTGGATTCACACCTAGATTGAGGTCATCCCTTGGAGGGGTGTGTGCTCTAAGGAGGCCTCCTAAGAAGGGTATGAAAAAAGTGAACCAAGTGAGGTGTTTTTGAGGACACACACACTTGATTCACACTCGTAGTTGTTAAAATTTGCTTAGAAAAATTGAAATGTGTGTAAGCAAGCAAAGGAAGCACTTGTTATTTTTAACCCAAAGCCAAAATGTGTGATGGAAGATAATGGTTCTTTTTAAGCTCAATTTCAAAGTATGATTGCAAACAAGATGTTCATTTTAATCCCCAAATTGAAGTGTGTTGACAAGCAATGATTAGAGATGAAAGATGGAATGTGTGCACCTAGAATTTCTTTAGTTCCAAATTTTTTGTCCACTTGATCCAATTTTTCCCTTGAATTGTTTTTTTTTTTGCACATTGACAAAACCAACAACAAATACAAAACCCTAACAAGATAATTGATCACTAATATTAAAGGGTTAGCTAGTCAAGACAAATCTGATTTTTGGAAATGTTTTTTGCATCAAAAATAAAAACACATAGAACAAACCCTTACTAAAATTTCTAGAGCTTTTAAAAAATGTAAAGAAATCTGAAAAAATTGTTGTTTTCCACCCAAAACTAATTTTTCATGAAAAATCATACAAAAATTATAAAAACTTCAAAAAAGGTCCATAAATTCTGATATTTTTACTGAAGGCACTCGAAATCATCCCCAATCTATAAAAAAAAATGTGACAATATCTACAACCGTTTGTGAGATATAAGAAAATCTTTGTAAAACCCTAATTTTTCAATGATCTATTTTTTGTATAATTATTTTTCATCCAAATTAGAAACATAAAAAAAATTGCCTATTTGAATTCAAATAGCTTTCTAGAAATATAAAAAATATCTAACAAATTCTCTAATTTTCTCTCTGAATTGTTTTTTCATGAAAAATAACAAAAAAATATAAAAAATTAAAAACAACTCAAAAAAATATGCTTTTTCATATTGGAAGCTCTTGATATTGTCCCCAACTTGCAAAAAACATTTTGTGAGAAAATGCAAATCCGTTTGAAAAATATGGTTGAATCTTTGAAAACTAGGGTTTTGTTCCAAAATGAAGCAAAAGTTGCAAAAAAAAGGATCGAACTCAAAAATTCCTCAAAAATTTTCAAAATATTGAGCTAAAAATTAGTTAGGGGGTTCACGTCAGGTTCACCAAAATGCATATGAAAAATTTGGATAAAATAAAAATGATAAAACAATAATATGTATTACCTAATCTAAATCTTCAATACCTCAAATAGATGCAATGATGGATAACTTGGTCTATTGATTTCATATGTTGGTCGCTCAATTCAACAACATAACATTGAGATGAAGATGATAGATGAATGATTCAAGAATGATTTTGGCAACATAAGGATACTTGAAGAATCAACCCTCCAAATGGCTTATGAGAGGATTGATTTATAGGCAAGGTCTGATTTGGATTGATGGTTGAGATTGGATGTCAATAAGATGTCTTAATCAATGGCCAAGATTGAAATTTGTTGTTTGAAATAGGGTTAGGGAAAAATTATGGCAATGATAAGGATTAATGGCCAAGATTGAATTATAAGATAATTCAATCAAGGGTGGAAAATGAATGAGACAAGAGAAGATAAGAATGGCATGGATAATGAGGTTGGCAAAGAAAAAGAGGTTGTTGGAGAAAATTAAATAATTATAAGATTATTTAATTTGGGAGGGAAGGTGAATAATTAAATAATAAAAGTATTATTTAATTATAAAAGACATGTGACATGTTTAATTTTAAATTAAATAATAATTTAAGTCAAAAGTGGAAGAAAATGACAAATTAGTAAATAATTAAATAAATAAATTTGATTTAATTATAGAAGAAAAGGATAATGAATAATTAAATAATTAAACTGGTTATTTAATTATAGTAGAAAAATGACAATAATTAAATAAATAAGCATTTATTTAATTATAGAAAGGAAGGGGCTAATTAGTGATGTAATTAAATAAACAAAAAATATTTAGTTAATCAAGGGAAGAATAAAGGAAAAAAAGAATTAATTAAATAATTAAGAGTTATTTAATTAATAGAGGAATATGGCCTTAAAAGATAATTAAATAATTAAAATTATTTAATTATGCAAGTAGAAGGAGGAATCTATATGAAAAGGTGGGTTCATAGGCCAAGGACAATTTTTAGTGTCTACACTTCTCTCCTAAAAACTCTCCTGCTAGGTAGAATATCATGGTGCAAGAAAACATCAACACTATCATGTGCAAACCAAAAATCAACCTCACTTTGAAGCATCCTGAATTGCTTGATATAGATTTCCCACCATCATGGGAATTCTTTGAAAATCATGAAACCTTGAAGAAAATTTTAGGAGCTTATGACAAGTTACCTTCTACTCATCAAAACAAAAAGGTTACATATGCTATGATCAGTATCAAGCATAAGGATATAGACAAACAAAAGAAAATCGAAGATGCTACAAGGTTATTGGAAGATGCTTCAGAAACCTTTGATTTCATACCTATATCCATGGGAGAATACAAGATCATAAAAAAAGAGTCCAAAACGAGAAAAGAGAAACTAGTAACATTAATACAACATTCAATAGCATCCACTTCACCCACCTTAAAAGCACAACCAACATCCAAGACGAACTTTGAGGAAATTGAACACTAATCCAATCCAAAACAAGTGATAAAACTTTTTGGATGACAACTTGGGAAAGGATTTGTTTCTATAGGGAAAGGTATCCTTGTCCCTATATAGCCTAATGATGTTGGTTATTTTCCTTCAAAACAAAAACCTTCAATCAATGTCAACACTATCACAAACAATTATTCCAAAACAACTTTAACCTTAGTACAACTTTAACAATGTTTTGTGTCATGTCCATTTTGTCGATGATAATGGAAATAAGCAGTGGATTTAAAGGTCAGAGGTAAAGGCTTGAAGGATTGAGTGCTTTGATGACAAGCAAGGTAATCATTTGTTGTTGTAAAAGTTGGGACATAGTATTATGAAGAGTGTCAGGTAAAGGTGTTAATTGTCTTTATGAATCTCATAACTAAAGGGAACTGTAGTTTTAAAAACAACTACTTGGTTGTTGATAGTTTGAGTTGGTTGTTGAGGGGGGTTGAACTGTAAAAACCCTTTGTTTTTCTTTCTAAATTGTTGGGAATTGTTTTGATTGGTAGGTTCAAATTTCTCAGTTTGGCTAGAAGTGGATCTTGTATCTCAACTACTAACTGAATTGTGATAATCACAAAGGTCAATACACAAGTGCATGAAGGAGGGGAATTTCATAATAGTGAGTTTTTACTAAATTTTAGTTTGCAAGTTTTCGATAAACATCTTTTGAAGGTGTGGGTCAAGAATCTTGACATCAATTTGGGAATAAAGAAATTGATAGTGTGAGGTAAAATCAGTTATCTTTTCTTCCTCATTTTTCTTGCATCATATCAAATTAGCCAAGGTCTTCTTGGGATTCATGTGCACTTGGAAATGATTTATAAATGCATCAAAAAAATCATTAAATGAACGAATTGAATTGTTTGGTAATGATGAAAACCATTCCAAGGCAGTATCTTTTAAAGTCATAGGGAACAATTTTGTTAACAGTTTATCATCAAGGAAAAAATCACTACATAAGGCAGCATAGGAATTAACATGGTTAGAAGGATCACCCTTCCCTCTATATTTCTCAAATATAGGAATCTCTACTCCTTGTGGCATAAGTGTTTTCAATATTTCCAAAGACAATGGGTTGCTTGAAACATAATATGTGGGTGGGCCATTCCAATTTTAGTTTACGATGGAGAATTTTTTTTGCATGGATGAAATAGTTTGGAAAAGTTTGGTTATGAGAGGATCAGTAGAAGTGGTATGAGGTGGAAAGGAAAATGGTGATGGAATATATGTATTAGGAGAGCAAGTGAATGGAATGCTTATAGGTGGTAATGTGGAAGAAGATAAAATATGTGATGCCACATAGGAAATAAGGATGTTAGAAGGAATACCCACATAAGGAATCACATTACTAACTTGTTGCATTGTTGTTGTGATTTGGGGAGTGGTATAGGTAGGTATTAATGCTATTGTTGATGGACGAGGAATTTGAGTTCCTCCTTGGCTTGTGACATTGTTTGTTGGGATAGGAGCACTAGATGTTGAAGGAAGATGGTTTCCAAAGATTTGAATTATATTTTTCACAAGGTCAAGTCCTTCATCACTTTCAAGCATGTGGTGAATGTTTTTGATGGTAGGAATTTTAGTAGTGGAAATGTTTTAAGGCTAACTTGGTGTTGCAAGTGGACTAAGTCCTCATGAATTTGAAATATCTTATTTTGTTAGATATCATCAGGTCTATGTTCAACATTCATGCTACCTAAAGGAAAAGAGTTGTTAAGGCTATTATCCATGCCTAGTACACTATTGTCAATACTAGGAGTGGAAGCTCTAGCTAACCCAAGATCCAAAACGACTGTGTTATCACAATATGCTATGATTCTTGAACTTCTTCTCACTAAGGTATTAGCAATAGGAAACCAAACACTCATGCAAAAGCTACTAAATGTAGGGTGAGTACAATGTAAACTAACAAGAATGAAATGCTTAAAGCTGAAATATTGGGAAGTAAAACTAAAATGTAGAAACAATAAACCAAAAACTTAGAAATTGCAGAATAAATGCCAAAAAATGCAGTGAAAAATATTCAACTAGACTAAGTCACCCAGGGTGGCGAATGACTCTAGGGAGTGAGTTTTTTGAAAATTTTCAAAAAAATTTAATTGTTTTTTATGATTTTTAGGTGCAAATATAATATGAATATGTAGAATTTTAGCAATTTTGAATGAAATGAAATGCAAAAATGCAAGCTAGATGAGCTTTTCACTAATGCAAATTTGAAAACCCTAGAATGCAAATTAAACAATGCAAAATGCAATGCAATGTTAATGTAAGCTATTCCTAAGGTGTAAATTAGAAATATGATTTTCTAAATAAGGGTTCACCAAAATGAACCAAATATTTTTGGGATGTGGGGGCTCTCTTACACTTCTAGGGTTTTGCACATAAAAGGAGAGGTATCCAAAAACCTTGATGGATCACTCAAGAATATTCCCTTGAGATTCCAATGCAAAGATGATTGAAATTTTTCTAAGGGGAATTTTCTAGATGCAAATAATGGATAAAAAAGATTAACTACTAATGCAAAACTAAGAAAATGTAATATGTTTGAAAACACACAGTGATATGTAAAATGAACTAAATATGCAAACAAACTATAACAAAAATTAATGAGATTAAAGGTGTGCACCTGGAAACTAGAAAGTGATGGAGAGGAGCTTTGGAATCCTATAGAAGTCACTATTGAAGCCAACTAGGAGTCATATGCCAAGTTGGGTGACTTAGTCTTGTTTCAGGGAGATTCTGATGGAACGTGTTTCAAACAAAAGGGTACTCAGAACTACAAAAACTTTTTTTTTGGATTGACAATGGGACTCATATGCCACTGATGGTGACTTAGTCCACTTTTAGATTTCAGGAAAATAAAAAATGCAATTTGTAGCTCCTAGTTTTCACTTCTACTCCTGACAAGTTTCTAGATCCAAAACTACAGAATTTGACTTGTAGGTGTTCTCCAAGCTTATTTTAGGGCTTTGACAACTTTGAATGATCTTGAAAATTTGTTGACAAGTTTTCCAATCTTTCTCTTTGACAAATCTACACACTAGACTTGAAAAACACATGCAAAGAGGGGAAAAAGTGTTGAGTGTTAGTGAATAGAGATTTTCCTTGGTCAAACCCCATTTTTGTAATTAAACCCTTGAAAATGAAATGAAATTAAAATAGAATGATGAATGAACAACATGCAATTCTACAACTCACCAAACCCTTAAAGTAGAAATTTGAAGATATGCAAGTAGAAGCTCCAATGGATGTAGACTTGAAGAAGCTTGAAATCCCTAAAATGATTGATAATTGATGGAATGCTTGAGTGAATGAATGAGTGAATTAGTGGGTGAAATGAGAGGGAAAACCCTATATTTATATTTGATTATGCAAAATTTCCCAAAATAACCACATCATAGGCCAACCTTAGGTCATAGAAAATAATATTCTACCAAAATTTAGAAATAATTTTTATTTTTGAGCCAAATGGGACTCATTCGCCCCTAGTGGTGAATGGGTCCTATGAAGTGTTTTTTCCTTAGTCATTTTCATTTTCAACTTACATAAACATTTTCAATTTCAGGTGTACCCATGCTCAAGTGGAGTAATAAAAAAAATGTGCAATGTGCCATGTGGTGGCTACGTAGCTTTCATCTTTCATCTTCTTTTCGGGAGAGAGTTCAAGACACGTGCTGACTTGTTAGATATTTTCTTGGGAGCTATATTCATTATCTCAAAAGTTTCCACCTTGTTGACACGTCACCTCTTCACTGCAAGTAGTTTGCGTCCCATATGAAGTGATATGATTGGGGAGTTTTCGGAGTTGGTTGGCCTATTTTTCTTTTCTTAGGTTTTGGGATGGAAGTTTTGAGTCAATTCCTTGGGGTGATGTGATCAGTCAACTAGACCTTTTTCTAGGTTGTTGTTTCTAAGATTTGGTCATTTATGGGACTCTATCTTTGCTAAATATCTTAAAAACATCAATGCGGAAACTAAGAATTAATGAGAAAAGATCATTGTAACCTAACAAAATATTTACGATCGGATCATGTGCCATTAACTGTCAACACCTGGTAGTATCGATTTTTTTGTTGAGGCGGTGTGTTTCCTTTTCTATAGCTATATAAGGAGGGTGATGACACAATGGGGGGTTTGATTCCAAGTTATAGTTTCTTTGTTGAGAAAAGTTTCTTTAGTTTTCTTAGGGTTTTAGAATTATTTTCAGAAAGAAAAGTTGTAGAACTACTTTTCTTTGCAATGTTATATCTATTAAGGTTTAAACTATTGTCAGATTGGCATCTGACCTCTGTTTTAGAGTTCATTTGATATTTAAAGCATGAACTATTGAGGAGAAATTGTTAACATTGATCGTATGGCCTTTTTCAAGCTTTATTTCTTTTTATTATCATTTTGAATGAAACATTGTGTCTTGCAAGCTATTTATCTAGATAGTATAAGTACTAGATTTCCATGATTTATGCTTGTATGGTAAAGCAATAAATTAATAAAATTTGACTATGCCATTGGACTTCTTTATTTTTCTGAAAGTTGTTTTTTGTCATGCTATGATGTATTAGGAGGAAGAGTTTCAAGTGATTTTTTCGGATATTGTTTTGTTACTCATAAGAAATCTTTATGTTTGATCAGACCTTAATGAAAACTACCTTGAGGAAGATTTGAAAGTCTACACTGTACTTGATGTTAGCCTTTTTTGTTCATTCGCTTTCAAACAATGAAGGGTTGTGGTGTTCTATGTCTATTTATATCACTCATAGGAATTATTTGGGTTTGAAATGTGGTAAAAGCTTTGGCACATTTCATTTTATGTTTTATGTTTACATTTCCTTCTCCCCTTATCTTGAAACCCCCCAAGAAGAGTCAACTTTATATAAAAACCCTGGAGGCATTTAGTGAGATGCAATTTGTCCCCCACTCACTGAATTTCCCATAAGACTGTCGGAGAGGCACAAGTTTTGTTGATCAATAGTTCTTTTTTTGGCATGCTCAGTGGGACAGGAAGATTTCCAAATGCCTAATTAGAAGTTAGAAATACTTCTTGAATCAGGCTAAGGAAGAAAACTAGAAGTTTGATGCCCAGATTCTAAACAAGAGCATCTTCAAGAGGCCACTTCTAGTACTCTTAGTTACCTACCTCAATCCCTAAGAGGAGAATACTTACAAGCTCTGTATCACTTGTAAAGAGAAATAGAGTAAGGAGTAAGATCCTAATATCTAGAGCTTTATCTACTCCACCTAGAGACCTAAACTTGAACACAATCGAATCTAGAAGCAAAAAAAATATTATAGATATGGATTGTGGAAATCTAATGACATTCATAGGAATATTTTCTTTATGGCTCACATACCTCCCCCTACTCCTAGAAATTTCATAACATGGGATAGTGGTAGTCCACTATAGCTACCCACACTCCTAGATGTATGGCCTGCTAAACCGCTAATGCCCTCAAGGCTATTCTAAGATTCTCTGGAGTAGATTTCAAAACCCCTTCCAAAAACATTTAGGATATAGTAGAGGTATGTAGGGTACGTAACATATCAGAGGAGAACATCACGTTGAGGCTACTAGCTACATATTTTAAGTGAAAGGCCCAAGATTGGTATCAATCTTTGGCCTTGGGGTCTATCATCTCCTAGGACCAGCTTGGAGGGTGCCTGTTTGAACACTTCTTAGAGAAAGGACACTGCTCTTCATTACTACAACAACTAATTACCATCAAGAGGGCTCCACATGAGGCCATCAACAACTTCATCAATAGATTCCATAAGACCTAGCAAAAGATCCCCATGACTACTAGACCTCAGACCATCATGGAATTCATGTTCTATCTGAAGGCCTTCAATTTGGATATCATAGTCATAATAACCTTCATGGGAGTGGATATCTGTCTCGACACATACGAGGTGGCAGTGTGCGTAGAGAACAATTTGATCAATGCTGGAAAGCTTCTGCCTCAACCACCAATGTGAGCTTTTGTAGAAACCTCTAATGTTCATCAAGAATAAGCCACTCCAAGCACCCATGCGACACAATTAACATTGGTCACCCATAGTCTATGAATGTACATCCCACTACTCAAGCAAGCACGTCAGGTTTTTCCTCGATGGTGGTAGATATCATCAATATGAAGGATCTCATGTGGTCTCTCACTAACTAGTTGGTCATTATCAAACGACAACAAGTGACGCCTACGAATCCTATGGTGGAGGGAAACCATCTTATCAATAGAATCTATATCAAGGATACTCCAAAGGAGGAGGTCAATAGATGTCGTCAACAAATTAGATAGTTCCAACCACCATGCCTTTGTAGATAGTCAAGAATAACTTGAGTAAAAAGCTAGTCCCAGGCTAGAACAATTTGGTAGAAGATGAAAATGTCTGGTGTGTCCCATGCAGCGATAGCCATATGTAGCAAAAGGTGGCAAAACAAAGAAGCAAGGGAATGCTCCCAAATGCGGATGAGTATGAATCATCTAAAATGGATAATGCTCATTTTAGAGCACAAATGAAAGGGATGTCCCTGGAGTAGAGCTAGAAATTTCACCTAACCAAGCTCTGTTGTCATGGTTAGAAGAGGAAGAGGTTGTGTTCACAAATGAAACTCTGATGACTAGTGCTCCATAGGTGTAGTTGGATTACAACAAAAGATCAAAGAGAAGGCTTAAGGGAGAGTATGTACAACAAGCTTTGCCATGTCCATAGCTACATCAACTTCCCCCATAGGAGAAGTATGCTACATCACCCATTGTCCACCCTTTTTTGCAGTGACATAACACACCATTGGCGGAGAAAGAGATGAGCAAAACACCAAGCCCAATCATGTCAAAACATTTTCTTCTTAAAATGAGAGAAATACCACTATTTAACCCCAAGGCCCACACATGCGGGACACTTAACTATTGGATATTATTGATCTATGGTTGTCATTGATGTCAACACTATTGGAATTGATGTCTTTAAGGTTGTATATGTCAAGGATATTGAGAAAATTGTAATAAAATAAGTTGTAGGTTGTTAGTGGTGTAGTGAAGTTCAATTTAGCCTTCATGCTGTTGGCGAGCTCAGTATGTTGATGATAAGATGTTGTGGATTAAATGGTTTTTTTTCAAGTATATCTAGTTTATCCACGTTAAGTTTTAGAGATCCGCATGAAGATTTGATCGAGTTATGAGTATCTAAGTTCTGACAGTTGTTCTGTTGCTTTAGTTGGTGTTCCTAAAAGAAGATAATGTGATTCTAGTAATTTGAGTTGTTGTGGATGTTCCTGTGGTGATTCATGATGCTTGTGGATGTTTCTATATTGTGATCTATCTATGTTGTATGTCTGCATTGATCGTTGTGCTTGTGATTGGTTATTTTCCCTTATGAGTTCATGTTTTTCATGTTCATGGCTGACAGGGTGATTGGAGCATGTTGTGGATCTTCAAGGATTAATTTTTGAAGGTTGTTCTTATTCGAGGATGTTATTTTGGGTCCTTACTATGTTGTGGCCAACATTGATTGGTGCGCATTGAAATTTGTTTATGGATTGATCCAACAGTTTGTACACATTTTATATTTTGTTAAAGCTGACAAGTAGAAGATGTTATTCTTGGTTGTGGATATATATCATCGATTGTTTATACCATTTGAAGGCATGTGTGTGCGAGTAGTGCACATGATGTGTGAGTGTTGTGTGCGAATAATGTTCTAATATTTCAAAGGCAGAAGTAAAGTGTGAAGAAGAGTGAGAAGATGTGTATGTGCTTAACCAAAACTATAATCAACCATTAGCAGATGCTATTTTTTCAGTTCAAAATCTTGTGGATGTAATCTGAATGTTTCTATAAGATAGTGTGTCTTCCTTTGGGCAGTAAGCCTTTTTGTATTTGAGTAGTGAGCTCTAGGCAGTTTTTCTGAATGCATGTGCATTCCCCATTTATATAACTTTTATACTTTTAACATATTATAATCTTGTGGATTAAACTCCACCATGGTTTTTCCCCTAACAGGGTTTCCACGTAAAAAATATTGGTGTTATGTGTGTTTTAGATGTGGTGATGGTTTATGATTTCATGTTTATATATCAAATATGAGAATAATTTTAATGAGTTTAATTTCTATGACAACTGATTCACCCCCCCTCTTAGTTTTCTAACCTTGTGTTGCCAACAATTGGTATTAGAGTAGGTTCCTTGAAAGAAGTTTAATAGCTTGAGGTGATCTAGGATGGCAACGTATAAGAAGGATAGTCTGAGATTTGATATAAATAATTATTCTTTGTGGAGGACTCAAATGGAGTGTCATCTGAGATGCATTGGTGAACCTTACTGGAAAATTACAAAGAATAGGTGCATTATTCCATAGAATGGTCCTTCTACTTTAAATGAGATTAAGGAAGCTGAGTACAATATCAAGGCTAAGGAAGCATTGTTGACTACTCTGACTAATTCTGAGATGACAAATTTAATGGAGCTAAAGACTACCTATGAGATCTAGAAAAAGTTGGAAACTCTTTATGAAGGTGATGCCCATGTGAAGATTGCTAAGTTGCAAAGCCTGAAAGGGAAATACGAGATGTTGGGAATGGATGATGATGAGAACATTACTTCCTTTATGCAAAGAGTGAATGAAATTCTATGTAGTATCAGATGTGCTAGTGGAACATTGGAAAAATTAGAGATTGTTGCTAAAGTGCTCATAGCCTTGCCTACTGCATACAAAGCCAAAGCTATTGCTATTGAGGAGATCTGGATTGTGGCAAATGTAACCAGAGAAATGTTGATTGGTAATCTTGCTGATTTTGAGTAAAGTGAGTTTGGTGATTCTCTTCCTAAGACATAATCTGTTGGAAAAATAAGGACACACAACTGAGAGGGGGGGTGAATCAGTTGTGACAAAAACTTCAACTTTCCTAACTTATCTTAACCTTAATCTTAGATCTGATGATTAAGAAAATAATCACAAGCAATTAACACATCAAAGAGACAAATAAAACCAAGATTTTTTATGTGGAAACCCTGTTAGGGAAAAAACCATGGTGGATGTTAGTCCACAAGATTATACTTTATTAAAATTATAAAGAGAAATAATAAGGGGAATGCACATGCATTCAGGCACACTACCTAGAGCTCACTTCTCAATTACTTAAGAGGACTCACTATCCAACAATACAAAAATATGGATTAGATCCACATAGTATGAACTGAAATAATAGCTTCTACACAAGCCTGATTACAGTTCCAATTAAGCTCAAACCACCTTCTTCACACTTTCCTCAAACTTGTTCACTCTCTACTCTGTAATCGAATGATAGAAACACTATTCACACATTTACACTTTCTTTGGCATACATTCACACTTATGAACACACTAACTTCACTCATCCAATCACTCTTATATATCCACTTCATGGGATTTCATCACATCTTAGTGTTAGAAAACCAAGATCACCTACAAAAGATGGATACCTGTCACATGCAAAAGATATGAAGAACCAAAAATATGTTCTCTAAACCTCAAAGTGTAAAATGCATTAAGAGAATCAATGATTACAAAAGAGACCAATCCTTATGAAGGAGATCAAGAAACCCTAAATGAAACCCTAGTGTACACACTTAATAATTAATAATTAATTATTAATGTGCCTAAGTTTAGCTTAAGTAACAAAGAGGAATAAGTGACTTAATTAATTAATCAATATGATATAATTAATTAAGCATAATAACTTATTACTCTAACACCCCCCCTTAAGATGAACTTAGGAAGAAGCTAAAACACTAGAATAAGATGCATGAAAGAAAAGATGGGTCCCGACAACTAGGCCTGATCAGGTACCTATTTACAAATGCAAGAATGAGTAAGAGAAGGAAAAACCTAGTGGGACAAAACCCCCCTTACAATGAGATGACATGCTGCAAAGAAACACTGGAAGAACTCTGTAGAGTAACACTAGAACCAAAATCTGGCAAGCAAGGAAAGATATTTTTGTCTACTACTGAAACTGGATGAGAGTCACTGATTGACTCAAGGAATCATGAAAAAAGCAACAGCAGACCTGATGCCTCAGAACACTCAAAAACTCCAAACGGGAACAACCCTAGAATCTATGAAGTAGCAAGTAATTATTAAATGATGTATTACTGAAAACGAAGTGCAAAGATGCAAGATGCACTCTCCCAACTGCCAAAACATCCAAGTAATCACCAAACAACCCATCGGGCCAAATCTGGACTAAGTGATAAACCTAGGATAGATACAAAAAAATGCATGGACAACAACCTAGAGCTCCTCAATACCTTTCCAACGCCGCAAACGAGGCAAAAATTGGACATCGTGGCAAAGAGTTATGAGCTTAGAAGCATAAAAAGTACATCTGACTTCAAACAGAAATAAATGTAGTAAAATAGAAAATTACTGTAAAATAAACTACACCACTGGAAAGTGCTCAGAACCAGCTTTCTGGTGATATCTCGTTTGCCCGATTTTGATACTGTATGCCCAAGTTATGACCAAAAGAAAAAAATTGCTTCTTTAGGGCAAACTAGGGTTAGGAGGGGGCATATGAGGGCTGGCCGTACGCTGATGTCAATAGTTCATGAGCTTAAAATTGACGACCATCTAGCCGTCAGGGCAAAAAATCCCTCCTCATTGAAAAATATTTGCCGGTGATCAAAATATGTGGATCTATCGGTATATTCGCTGGATCTTGCCAAAATATTCTCCATCAGCATTAGTTGACTATGGGCCAGTGGTTCACCATATGCTCCGATGGGCTGACAGGCTGAGGGAGGTGAAAAGAGAGGCATAAAAGATGGCGCATGCAGTTAGCTGCAGGTCTAGAGCTCTGATACCATGTTAGAAAACCAAGATCACCTATAAAAGATGGATACCTGTCACATGCAAAAGATATGAAGATGTTCTTTGAACCTCAAAGTGTAAAATGCATTAAGAGAATCAATGATTACAAAAGAGATCAATCCTTATGAAGGAGATCAAGAAACCCTAAATGAAACCATAGTGTGCACACTTAATAATTAATAATTAATTATTAATATGCCTAAGTTTAGCTTAAGTAACAAAGAGGAATAAGTGAATTAATTAATCAATATGATATGATTAATTAAGCATAATAACTTATTACTCTAACACTTAGTCGACCAGAAAAATAAGACATATTTTCAATGTCAGCCCAAATTTACAATTAAATTTCCAATGCAAAACACCAAGGTCAGGCACAACATAGTGGAGACCAAAATTAATATCTCCAACAAAAAATACTTTAATTAATTTATCCACGAAGATCCACAACATGTTACCACCGTCGACCAAGAACATGAAAAACCAAACATGTGTAAGAAAAGATATTCAACCATGAGTTCTCTAAGTAGTGTGGACATACCACAAATATAGAGAATGATCTAGAGACATCAAAAAACACCAAGAAACAACAAAGAAGCATCCGCAATAAATGAGATTACTAGAATCACACAATCTTCATTCAGGAACACTTATAGAGACCACATAAACTTCTCCCCCTTTGCCAATGACCTTCCCATATACATGCTCTCAACCACATATCTACACATCTAACTACTCCCCCTGAGTAGTAGCCACAAAAACATCAATTTGGATCAGAATATAGCAATGAGGTTCATGGATTGATGCAAGAAAATGCATCTTTTAGTTCTTATTAGGAGGGGTGATTACCCATAGAATTCCTATGAGATACTCAAAAGTATCCTTCAATAATGGCTTAGTAAAGATATCTTCAATCTATTCTTTGGTAGGAACATACTCTAATCTGAATTCTTTCTCATTCCCTTTCTCTATCAAGAAATGAAACTTGATTGATATATGTTTAGTCTTAGAATGCAACACTAGATTCCTTGAGATATTTATTGCACTTGAATTGTCACAGTATATGGCAATAGGTTCTTCATATGCCACCTTGATATCTATCAGCATCTATTTCATCCATATCACTTGAGTACAATTATTGGCAACAACAATGTATTCTGCTTTAGCAGTAGATAAAGAAATTAATTTTTTTCTTTTTGCTCAACCAAGACACCAATTTCTTCCCTAGGAAGAAAGAACCACCACTAGTACTTTTTTTGTCATCTACATCACCATCCCAATCTGCATCATTATATGCACACAATGTGAGATCATCATCCTTTGGATACCAAAGTCCAAAGTCAATTGTTCCTTTTAGATACCTTAAAATTATCTTCACAGCAGTTACATGTGATTATTTTGGATCCCCTTGAAATCTAGCAACCATATATACAACATTCATAATGTCTAGTCTAGTCTGAGTCAAGTAAAGAAATCCACCAATCATTGACCTATATCTGGTTTGATTTACCTTAGGAGAGTCATCATTCTATGTCAACTTACATCTGGTAACCATGGGGGTACCAACAAGTTTGGAGTCATCCATTCTAAACTTGTTCAATAGTTCTAACACGTATTTGGATTGAGATATGAAAATCCCCTTGTCCAACTAAGTAACTTGCAATCCCAAAAAGAACTTCATCTCTCCAATCATACTCATCTCAAACTCATTCTTCATCTCATTCGCAAACTTCATGCATAGAGTATCATCTCCTCCAAAAATGATATCATCAACAAAAACTTCTATAATTAACTCCTTATCATTGCCTAATTTGAAGTATAAGTTGCTATCATCAGTACCTTTAGTGAATCCAAGCTTTAGTACGTATTTTTCCAATCTAGCATACTAGGCTTTGGGGGCTTGCTTAAGTCCATACAAAGCTTTCTTCAATCTTTAGACCATATATTCTTTGTTTGTTAGCTGAAATCCATCTGGTTGTTCAATGTACACTTCTTCTTCTAGTTCTCCATTTAGAAATGTAGACTTTACATCCATTTGATAGACTTTATAGTTCTTGTGTGTAGCATAAGCAATAAATAGTCTAACAACTTCAATCCTAGCGACAGGGGCAAAGGTTTCTTCAAAATAAATACCTTCCATTTGAGAATACCCTCTACATACCAGTCTTGCTTTATTCTGAACCACTTCACCTTCTTCATTCAACTTGTTTCTAAACACCCATTTAGTACCAATAACATTTTTTTCTTTAGGCCTCAGAAGTAGTAACCATGTGTCATTCTTTTCAATCTTTGTCAACTCTTCCTTCATAGCTTCCAACCAGTGTTCATCTTGACAAGCTTCAGTGAAATTTTTAGGTTTAATCTTGGAAATCAAATAGTATTCTTCTGCAATTTTTCTTCTAGTTTTCACTCATTTACTCTTATCTCCTATGATTTGAATTTCAAAATGATTCAGCTTTACATACCTTGGACTTTTGGGTCATTCTTGAACTTTTGTCTCTTCTGATCTTTCTTCTACACTTGCACTTGTCTGTGTCTCCTAACTGACTTGATTTACTGGAACAAATTAAGGTTGCTTCATCAGAACATATGGAATAATTTGAAGTAGATTTTGTGTCTGAGTATTCTTCCCTTGGATTGTAATGCCTTTTTCTGAATCATAACTACAATTTCTAGATGGTTTGACTGAATCCTCATCAACTTTGACATTTGCACTCTCAACCATCTTTCTCTATCTTTTGTTATAGCACCGGTAGGCCTTACTTTTAGTGGAGTAACCTATGAACATTCCTTCATCACTTCTTGCATCAATTTTTCCTATATCATCATCTCTCCTGATATAACATTTTCTTCCAAAGATCTTGAAGTACTTAACAGTAGGCTTGTGATTAAACCATAACTCATAAGGAGTATTACCAAAATTACCATTAACATTTACCCGGTTCAAAGTATACACAACAGTGCTTACAGCTTCACTCCAGTACATCTGAGATACATTTTCTTCTATCATCATTGTTCTGGAAGCATCCAAAATTGTTCTATTCTTTCTTTTTGCATTTCCATTCTGTTGAGGGGTTTGGGTAGTAGATAACTGTGTTTTAATACCATGCTCTTCACAATAAGAGTTGAATTCCTTAGAAATGAACTCACCACCTCTGTCAGATCTCAAGAACTTGATTTTTAGAACTTTCTCATTTTCTGCCATAGCCTTGAAAATTTTAAACTTCTTCAATGCTTCACATTTTTCTCTTAAAAAGGAAACCCAAATCATTCTAGAGTAATCATCAATAACCAACATAAAATTCCTTTCTCCATGAATACTTCTAACTCTGGAGGGACCACAAAGATCAGTATGTAGCAGTTCTAGCAAATTATTTGAATGATATTTTTTGCTCCAGAAAGAGACTCTAGTTTGTTTACCCATTTGACATTCCTTGCAAATTACATTAGCAGGGTTCACTAACTTAGGCAGATCTCTTACTGCTTGAGTAGAACTTATCTTGATAATGTTGTCAAAGTTTACATGGCACAACCTCCTATGCCACAACCAATTCTCATCTACTTGAGCAATTAAACGACTACCATTAGCAGTATTCAGATGAAAAATATTACCTTTTGTTTGTTTTCCTACAGCAATGATATCCTCGAAACTTCCATGTATCTTGCATCTTCCTTTGAACTAAAGATCATATCCCTTGTGTACCATATGTCCAACACTTAACAAGTTTTTCTTTAGGCCTTCAACATAGAGAACATCATCAGTCTTATCCTTACCACCAAGACAAATATATCCTCTACCATGAATCACAGCAACATTGTTATCTCTGAATCTTACAACCCCACCATCATAATTTTCTAGACTTACAAATTTTATTTTATCACTGGTCATATGATGTGAGCATCCATTATCAATTACCCACTCATCCTTTTCTTCAACTTGGGCTGCAACATCTTTTTCATCTTTAGTAGATTTGGTAGCCACAAGATTATCTTTAATGGTAGCAATGAAAGCCCATTCATCTTATTTTCTATTATCTTTATCAGACTCATCATCAATCACTGTTTCTTTAGCAAAGTATCATCTCTTTTGGAATCTAGACTTCTTAGGCTTAGACCTAGGAGCTCTTTCAGGACATCTTGATGCAAAATGACCTATTTTACTGCATGAAAACCATTTAATAGGCAATACGTATTCATACTTACCTTTTTCTTTTCCTTCTTGCTTAGCAATCAATGCTTCCAGTTCTTCTAGCTCTCTTTATTTATCTTCAAGTTTTTTCAGTTCTTCATCATACTTGGATATATTTTTGGAACTCTCTCCCAAATTATATCTTTTCTTGTTACTTCTAGATATAGTGGCCTTGTATGTAGACTCATTCTTTGCTGTGGATTCACCAAATTCACTTATTTCAAAAGCAGCAAGCTTCCCGATCAACGTGTCTCTTGTTATCTTGTTTACTGATCTAAACTCTTCAATAGCATGAACCTTCATCTTGTAGGAGGGAGGCAAGGATCTGAGTACTTTAGCCACAATTTCATCCTCATCCACAGTACCACTGGAACCTTTACTACCCATTACTATTTCATTTACTCTCTGCATAAAAGAAGTGATATTTTCATCTTCGCCCATCTTCAAATTCTCATACTTTCCTTTCAAGCTTTGTAGCCTAGCCATCTTTACCTATGCATCACCTTCATACAAAGTTTCTAGTTTCGTCCAAATCTCGTGAGCTATCTCTAGACCTAACACATTAGCCATCTCTGAATCTGTCAAAGCACTCACCAAGGCTTCAATAGCCCTAACATTATTTTTAGTATCTTTGATCTCATCAGTAGTGGAGGGACCATTCAGAGGAATAGTATATGGATATCTTGTAATCTTCCACAAAGATTCACCAATACACTTTAAGTGACATTGCATCCTGCCTTTCCACATTGAATAGATAGTGTCTTCAAATCTAGGAATGTCCTCAAATGTTGTTTCCATCTGGAATCACCTCAAGCTTTCAGAATTCTTCAAAGGAACCTACTCTGATACCAATTGTTGGAAAAATAAGGACACACAACTGAGAGGGGGGAGTGAATTAGTAGTTAAAAAAACTTCAACTTTCTTAAGTTATCTTAACCTTAATCTCAAATCTAATGAATAAGAAAATAATCACAAGCAATTAACACATCAGAGAGACAAATACCACTAATATTTTTTACGTGGAAACCCCATTAGGGGAAAAACCATGGTGGATGTTAGTCCACAAGATTATACTCTATTAAAAGTATAAAGAGAAATAATAAGGGGAATACACATGCATTCAGGCACATTTCCTAGAGCTCACTACTCAATTATGGAAGAGGAATCACTATCCAACAATACATAAATATGGATTGGTTCCACAAAGTATGAACTAAAAGAATAGCTTCTACACAAGCCTGATTATAGTTCCAATTAAGCTCAGAAAACCTTCTTCACACTTTCCTCAAACTTGTTCACTCTCTACTCTGCAATCAAATGATAGAAACACTATTCACACATTTACACTTTCTCTAGCATACATTCACACTTATGCACACACTAACTTCACTCAACCAATCACTCTTATATATCCTCTTCATGGGATTTCATCACATCTTAGTCAGCCAGAAAAATAAGACATATTTTCAATGTCAGCCCAAATTTACAATTAAATTTCTAATGCAAAACCACCAAGGTTGGCCACAACATAGTGTAGACCCAAATTAATCTCTCCAACACAAAAATACTTTAATTAATTTCTCCACGAATATCCATAACACATTACCGCCAACATGTAGGCCAAGAACATGAAAAACCAAACATGCGCAAGAAAAGATCTTCAACCACAAGCTCTTCGAGTAGTGTGGACGTACCAAAAATATAAAGAATGATCAGAGACATTAGAAAAAACCAAGAAACAACAAAGAAGCATCTGAAACAACTAAGATTACTAGAATCACACAATATTCATTCAGGAACACTGACAAAGACCACAAAAAAATAATTAGACCACAACACAATCAAAACTTCACGCAAACCTCTAAAACTTTTGGTAGATGTTCTAGAAACATTCAACAATCAACCCTTTAATCCACATTAGCTAATCATCAACGTATAGAACAAAACACCTTCATGACCTGCATAGTTCCAATGGGAACCTAGTACACTTCCTTTTACAATTTTCTCAATATCCTCGACATATATAGCCTCTAGTAAACCAAATGCTAATAGTGTTGACATCAATTCCAACCACATATCAGCAACCATATCCACAATATCTAGCAAAATATACATTCAAAGCTACCATCTCCAGAAAGGATAAGGAGAGATATGATCCGGGTGAAAGTTATTCTAGAAAGATGTTCAAGTATGAGGAGGAAATGAAAGAGATTGAAGAAGAAGAGAGAAAACTAGACAAGCTTAAAGCACTTATTGTGTAGAGGGAAGCTAGAGGAGAAGGTAAGTATAAAGGGAAATTTCCTATTAAATGTTTTTCTTTCAATAGGATAGGTCATTTTTCCTCAAGGTGTCTGAAAATAATTCCTAAGCCAAGACCTAACAAGCATAGATTTCAAATAAATTGTTATTAAACAATTGATGAAGGTGTGACAGATGATGAGTCTGATAATGGGAATGTAAGTGAGGACAAATGGGTATTTATTGCTATCAAGGAAAATGATCTAGTACCTACTGAATCTACTAGTTGCACAAATGTGGAGAAAGCTCTAGCTTCCAAAGTTGAAGAAAAAGATGAATGGGTGATTAACAGTGGATGCTCTCATCACATGACAAGTGATAAAAGTAAATTTGTGAGCTTGGAAAAGTATGATGGTGGTGCTGTAAGATTTGGTGATGACAAAGCTTGTGTAATTTGTGGCAGGCGATCTATTTCTCTTAATGGTAAGCATAATACTGATGATGTTCTATATGTGGAAGGTTTGAAGCATAATATCTTAAGTGTTGGACAGATGGTTGACAAGGGATATAATCTTCAATTCAAGAATGGAAAGTGTAGAATATTGGGGAGTTTCAAAAATGTGATTACATCTAGTACAAAGACAAAGGGTAATATCTTTCACCTAAATGTTGCTAGTTAAAGTTGTCTGATTACTCAAGTTGATGAAAGTTGGTTGTGGCATAGGAGATTGTGTAATGTAAACTTTGACAATATTATCAAGATAAGCTCTACTCAAGCAGTGAGAGATCTTCCTAAATTGATAAAACCTGCTAATACTATATGCAAGGAATTTCAATTAGGGAAGCAAACTAGAGTTTCATTTCGAAGCAAACAACATTGTTCAAATGAAGTGTTGGAGCTTGTGCATACTGACTTGTGTGGTCCTTCTAGAGTTAGAAGTTTACAAGGTTACATGTATTTCATGTTACTTATTGATGATTATTCTAGAATGATGTGGGTTACTTTCTTAAGGGAAAAATTTGAAGCTCTAGAGAAATTCAATATTTTTAAGGCTATGGTTGAGACAGAGATAGATCTGAAGATTAAATGCCTGAGATCAGATAGAGGTGGTGAATTCACTTCCAGTGAGTTTAATTCTTTTTGTGAAGAGCATGGGATAAAGAGACAATTATTTTCCCCATGGACCCCTCAACAAAATGGAGTTGTGGAAAGGAAGAACATGACAATTCAAGAAGCTACTAGAACCATGATGCTAGAAGGAAATGTTCCTCATATCTACTAGAGAGAAGCTATGAGTATTGTCATTTATACTCTCAACCAAGTACATGTCAAAGGTGATATCGGTAAGACTCCTTATGAGCTATGGTATGTTCATAAGCCTACTATTAGATACTTCAAGATCTTTGGGAGTAAATGCTATATCAAAAGAGATGAAGATGTAGGAAATTTTGATGCTAGAAGTGATGAATATTTCTTGGTTATTATACTAAAAGTAAAACCTACCAGTGCTACAATAAGAGATTGAGGAAAGTAATTGAAAGTGCTAATGTCAAGGTTGATGAAGACACAGTTAGACCATCCAAAACCTATGGATATGATTTAGATGATCAAAATGGTAGTTCAGATAAAGCAAAGAAAGTTTAGACTTCAAATCAAGTTTAAATCATTCCATTGAATTAGGAAAATCAAGAGGAAGGAACTAGTGAAAGTGCAGAAGTGAGATCACAAGAGCTTAAAATTCAAGAACATCCTGACTCCAAGGTATGTAAGACTAAATCATTTAGAAGATTAAATTATAGGTGATGAGAACAAAGTTGTTCAAACTAGGAGAAGAATTATAGAAGAATATTGTTTTATTTCAAAGGCTGAGCCTAATAGTGTCAATGAAGCATGAAAAGATGAACATTGGGTGGAAGCAATGAAAGAAGAACTACAAAAAATTGAGAAGAATGATACATCGATTCTTGTTCCTAGACCTAAGGAAAAAAATGTAATTGGAACTAAATGGGTCTTTTGGAACAAACTGAATGAGCAAGGTGAAGTTGTTAGAAACAAAGCAAGACTGGTGTGTAAAGGATATTCTTAGATGGAAGGATTTGAATTTAAAGAAACTTTTGGTCTTGTTGCTAGGATTGAAGCTATAAGACTACTTCTTGCTTATGTTGCTTACAAACACTTCAAGGTTTATCAGATGGATGTCAAGTCAACATTTCTAAATGGTGAACTAGAAGAAGAAGTGTATATTGAGCAACCTAATGGATTTCAATTGACTGATCAGGGAGATATGGTTTGTCCATTGAAGAAAGAATTGGATGGACTTAAGCAAGCCCCAAGAGCATGGTATGCCAGATTGGACAAGTATTTTTTGAAGCTTGGATTTAATAAAGGTACTACTAATAGTAATTTTTATTTCAAGATTGATCATGATAGAGATTTGATTGTTGAAGTCTTTGTTGATGATATCATTTTTGGAGGAGATGATAGTTTGTGCATGAAGTTTTCTGATGAGATGTAGAGTGAGTTTGATATGTCTATGATTGGAGAAATGAAATTATTTTTGGGATTGCAAATTAATTAGCTAGATAAGGGGATCTTTATATCTCAGTCCAAGTATGTGAAAGAATTGCTAAAGAAGTTTGGTATGGAAGATTCAAATATGGTTGGTACACCTATGGTGATTGGATGTAAGTTGACACAAGATGATGATTCTCCTAAAACAAACCAGACTAGATACAGATCCATGATTGGTGGATTGCTCTATTTGACTCAAACTAGACCTGATGTCATAAATGTTGTATGCATTGTTGCAATATTTCAAGATGATCTTAAGGAATCTCATGTGACAGCTGTGAAGAGGATTTTCAAGTACTTGAAGGGGATAGTTGATTTTGGCCATTGGTATCCTAAAGAAGATTACCTTACTTTGAGTGGTTTTACTGATGCTGATTGGACAGGAGATCTGAATGCTAGAAAGAGTACTAGTGGTGGTGCATTTTTCTTGGGAAAGAAGCTGATTTCATGGTTAAGTAAGAAGCATAATGCTATTTCTTTATCTAGTGTAGAGGTAGAATACATTGCTACTGCTAAAAATTGTACTCAAGTATTGTGGATGAAGCAGATGTTGAAAGATATCAGAGTTGTGTAAGATGAACATATTGTTATATTCTGTGATAATTCAAGTGCAATTAACATTTCTAAAAATTTGGTTCTGCATTAAAAAATCAAGCATATATATATCAAGTTTCACTTTTTGAGAGAGAAGGTAAGTGAAAAAGAAGTCAGATTGGTGTATGTGCCCACTAAGGAACATATTGCAAATATCTTTACCAAGCCCTTGCATAAGGATTATTTTGAGTATCTTAGAGGGTAGATAGGGGTGATTACCCATCCTAATCAGAATTAAGATGCATTGAATTGCATCATTCCATGCATTTCATAGTCATATCTTGATCTGGATTGATGTTGTGGTGGCTGCTACTTAGGGGGAGTAGTCAGATGTTCAAAAATGTGGTTCAGAGCTTGTGTGGAGAAATAAAATGTGTATCTTTGTCATTTATGTCAGAGGGGGAGAAGAGTCATGTGAGAAACTATGAATTATCTAGGGAGAAGAGTCATGTGAAAAAATATGAAAGAGTTAAGGAGAAAAGAGTCAAAATCTAAGGGGGGGAAAGTGCTAAGAGATAGTTGTGTTGATGGTGTTTTTCACATCATGTGTTTCCATCAATTCCAAAGGGGGATATTATTAGATATTGCTGATATGTGGTTTTCATTGATGTCAACACTATTGGAATTAACGTATTTAAGGTTGTATATGTCAAGGATATTGAGAAAATTATAATAAAATAAGTTGTAGGTTGTCAGTGGTGCAATGAAGTTCAATTTAGCCATCATGTTGTTGGCCAGCTCAGTATATTGATGATAAGAGGTTGTGGATCAAATGGTTTTTTTTCAAGTATATCTATTTTATCCATGTTATGTTTCAGAGATCCACATGAAGATTTGATTGAGTTATGAGTATCTATGTTCTGACAGTTGTTATGTTGCTTTAGTTGGTGTTCTTGAAAGAAGATGATGTGATTCTAGTAATTTGAGTTGTTGCAGATGCTTCTGTGGTGATTCATGATGCTTGCAGATTTTTATATATTGTGCTCTATCTGTGTTGTACATCCACATTGATTGTTGTGCTCGCGATTGGTGATTTTCTCTTGTGAGTTCATGTTTTTCATGTTCATGGCCAACAAGGTGATTGTAGCGTGTTGTGGATATTTGAGGCTTAATTTTTGAAGGCGGTTCATGTTCAAGGATGTTATTTTGGGTCCTTACTATGTTGTGGCTAACATTGCTTATTGCGCATTGAAAATTGTTTATGGATTGAGTCGACAGTTTGTACACATTTTATATTTTGTTAAAGCCGACATGTAGAAGATGTTATTCTTGGTTGTGGATATATATGATCAATTTTTTATACCATTTAAAGGAATGTGTGTGCGAGTGGTGTGCATGATGTGTGATTGTTGTGTGCAAATAATGTTCTAATCTTTTGAAGGTTGAAGTAAAGTGTGAAGAAGAATGAGCAGATGTTTATGTGCTTAACTAGAACTATAATCAGGCATTAGAAAATTCTATTTTCTCAGTTCAAAATCTTGTGGATGTAATCCAAATATTTCTGTAACATAGTGTGTCTTCCTTTGTGCAGTAATCATTTTTGTATTTGAGGAGTGAGCTCTAGGCAATGTGCCTGAATGCATGTGCATTCCCCATTTATGTTTCTTTTATACTTTTAACAGAGTATAATCTTGTGGATTAACCTCCACCATGGTTTTTCCCCTAACAGGGTTTCCACATAAAAAAATTGGTGTTATGTGTATTTCTAATGTGGTGATGTTTTATGCTTTCATGTTTATATATTAGATTTGAGAATAAGTTTAATAAGTTTAATTTATGTGACAGCTGATTCACCCCCCCCTCAATTTTCTGCCCTTGTGCTACCAACATTAACATGGTGGAGAGATTGAAGAAGGTGCCTACCAATGTATCATTGTGGGATGTTGCATCAATTCTTGAACAAAATATGCTACTTCAAGAAGCATTAAAGGAAGAAGAACAAAGCCCAGAAGCAGATGTGACTCAACCATGCAATCAAAGTGGAGACAACATATTTGTGCTCCCCTCGTAGGCTCTGAAAGCAACAACTTATGTAAATGACGTAGGAAACTCAAAAGAGAAAGAGGTAAGAAAAAGAAAGCCCACGCCTTTATTTTTAACACTCATAGTAGGAGACAAAATGTTGCATAATAATATGATTGATTCAGGGGCTAGCATGACTGTCATGCCAAAGGAAGTGGCAGATGCTTTGAAGCTTAAGTATGATCCCCTTGAAAAAGGAATCATGCAACTATATGGGAAGAAGGTTTTGACTATTGGCTGGATAAAAGGTCTATCCCTGACCCTTTTCTCCTACCCAAGCCAAACAGTCATGCAGGAAGTAGTAGTGATAGACATTCCTCCAATTTTTAGAATGTTTCTTTCATGAGATTTTATCACAAAACCTAGTGGATACTTGGCACTTGACTGGTCCCACCTTATATTGAGAATCAAACATAGGGAAAAGATGAAGATATTTTTTGAGTCCTTTTATCTCAAACATATTATGGATGACACAAATCTGTGTTTTGGGGTTGCACATACCTCTATCTCTTAGCAGGAGAGACATTATGTAGTAATTCCTAAAGACGAGGAAGATACAAGTGAGTGGACTCCTGAGGAAGAAGTGTTGCTCAACCAATTCATTGATTCTGATCCACTTGGAAACTTCCATGCTATAGGGCTAGGCACCTATGTAATTTTTGGTGGTGATCAAGTTTCTCTGAAACTAATGAAAGATGATGAGAAATTTGATGACCCGCCTAATAATCGCTTATGGACCTTATATTTTGATGGTGCCAAATGCAAAGGTGGTTCTAAATTGGATGTCAAATTAGTGTCTCCAATCGGATTGGAGACCCCTATAGCCTTCCTTTTTTATTTTTCATGCTTCAACAATGACGTCGAATATGAAGCTTTGGTTCATGGGTTGATTCTAGCAAACCAGATAGGTGCAAGGAGCATACAAGCTTTCAGAGATTCAAAACTAGTGATAAGCCAGATCCATGGACAAGTGACTAAAGAGAATATAAGGCTAAGATCTTACACACATAGGGTATGGGATCTCATCAAAATATTTGAAGCATTCAACATACAAGTGATTCCTAGGTCACAAAATAATATTGTTGATCAGATGGTCCCTTTTGGCCCCCAATTTGAACCAATTTCTAACTTGAAAAAACAAAGTGTGGTGCAAATCATTATCTGACCTCAATTCCTAATAATGATCAAAATTTGCAAGCCTTGGGTGATGACATTCAAAAAAATTCTTTCATACAAAAGTCAAGGATAGCCTTCGACTATTCACCACCAGGGACAAATCTACCTGAAGACGCAAGGAATGTCAAGAATTTTTTTTTTGTAGGTTCAAGGGATTATGAAGAGTTTGATGTCGAAAGAAAAAAAATTGAGAGTTAGAAGGGAATTCCTTCATAAGGAAAAGAAAATCTTGAAGTATCTATGCTTTAGGTATGATCTCAAAGGGTACGAACTAGGCATAATTCATCGTACCATTGACTTGGAGGAAGGACCTAAGCCTACCCAATAGAAGCAAAGGTTAGTCAACTCAAAGGTTGAAGCCTTAATGGTGCAGCAGTTCACCAATTGGGTTGAATAAAAGATCATATGCCTTATAAAATATTCCACCTAGGTGTCAAATCTGGTCCTAGTCTAGAAGAAGAATGACAATATCCAACTTTGTCTTGATTTTTGCGACTTAAGAAGGACTTCAGTAAAAGACCATTGCCCCTCGCCAATGATGTGACAGGTTTTATAGACTCCAATCAAATCAAGGATATTCTCCTAGTTAGATGGTTTCTCAAAATGCAACCAAGTCTACATGAAGGAATCCGACCAACATAGGATGACATTTACCACTAAGTGGGGAATGTTTGTATATTCAAAAATGTCGTTCGGTCTTTCCAATGCTGCTGCAACTTTTTAACAGGAAATGAACATTGTTTTAGAAGGATTGATCAACCAAATTATTTTCATATATCTAGGTGACCGAATAGTCAAAGATGACCATTTTGATCATCTAAAAGAATTTTTCCAAAAAAGCCAACAATTTGGGATTTCTTTTAGTCCAAAAAAAATGTTTTCAGAGCATCTCAAAGAAAGCTTCTTGGATTTATAGTATGAAAGGAGGGAATAGAATTAGATATCAAAAGGGTCCAAACAATAAAGAGGTTGTGATATTTTTTGGGGAAGGTTATTTTTGTTAGTAGGTTCATATCAAATTTCACAAGCATTGTGCGACCGATCACCTTGATTCTTAAGGGGAACCTACCTTTTAAGTGGACTTTCAAGGGCATAGTAGCTTTTGAGCAACTAAATTCAGCCCTCTTTGAAGCCCCAACACTGATTAGTCCATATTTTTCAAAAGTTTTTCTACTTTATGTGTATAGAGGTCTACATAATATAGCTTCCATGCATACTCATAAAGGAAATTAGAATGAAGGAGAACATCCTACTGTTTTCCATTTAAGGGCCCTGAAAGGCTTCAGAGCCAAGTATAATTTATAAAGAAGCAGACCTTTGCCATTGTCCAAAGTTTAAGGGAATTCTGACACTTAGTGTCAGCTCAAAAAATCACTATTCTTGTAGTGCATCCTAGTGTATGGGAATACATCACAAAAGGAAAAATTATCAATTTCCTTGAGGAGCTAGTAGCGAGGCTTGGTCTGCTTGATATTATTATATTCGATAATTCTTGAGGTTTTATGGAATTAGGAATGTCAGATTTTGCTACCAGATACAAGATTTTCTTGAAGGCTCCATCAAATTATTACCCACAAGGGAACATGTTAACAAAACCAACCAACAAAGACCTAGTTAAGTTAATCAAACACAATGGCTTGCTAGAATTGTTAATAAATTTTCACCCTCTGGCTCAATCAGGCAAAGCAAATCGTGTTATTTGTTCTAGAAGGCCAAATGAAGTATTCGGCCTAGGGAAAAGGTCATGAATCTAATACCAGGTCACAGGGAACTCAGTGAGGAAGCCTACCTAGCTCTGGTTCAGCATGAAAATATTCTAAGGACAGAGTCGCCAAGACCCCAAGAGTGTCACGGTGATCACAGGTCTTCTGCATTCTTCATTCGGCAGGACGGTCCTATTGTTTTGGCGACCATCAAGGCTTCTACCGGCATATGTCTTGGTTGTCGGGGTTGCATCTTACCGATCTCAACATGTCTCCCCGACTATGTGTATGGTGGTTCATCAGTGAAGCTAGACGATGTCGGCGTTATGTCTCAGCAAGGTTTTCTTTTCTCACCGACTGGAGAAACACAGGTTCCCTTCGGCATGAGTTGCGGCATCGGTGTATGGTCATAGCAAGTTCTCTTAGTCTCACCGATAATGTGCAAAATTATTTTCTTTTGACATGAGTTCACTTTTGACTCATCCATCAGCGACATACAAGGTGTTATCGGCAAGAGTCTTATCAAAGCGGTAGAGTCACAACAGGACGAATGCTCTTGACATAGGTTGAGGTCTTTGGCAGGATGTCTTACCGAAGTGTGAGTGTCTCAGTGACAAGAGAAGATATTGGGATAACAAGATGCATTCGGTATGATTCTGGCCGACAGGGCAATATCTTACCGACTGGAAAGATGTGCTCATCGGTGTAGGTTGGGGCGATTTCCATAAGGTCTCGGCGAGTGACCTTTGGTATCACCGATGGAAATATGAAGGATCCTTGTCAGCGTAACAGTTGCCTTGTCTCGACGACTTAGAATGCATTGAGATTTCTTAGTGTAGCAAGAGCAGTCTATGTGAGGTCTCCCCGATGGATGAAAGCTATAGTGACACACTTGGGATAAGTAAATTCATCGGTGGGAGATACATTATGTCTTAGTGACCCGGGAGTGGTTGAGATCTTTTTGAACAATAGGGCGCATTCTATATGATGTCTTTCCAATAGTGGAATGTCACAGCGATGGAAAACGGATGGACTCATTGGCAAGATAAAGCATGGGGTCTCGACGAAATATTTTGCCGAGATGAAAAGGTTGTACCCACACCAAGGGAAAGAAAATGCATCACCAGGCAGGATGGAGGCTATCGCCATAAGGTCTAGCTGACAAGAAGTCTCCTCAGCACATAGAAAAAGGGCCCTCAGTATGTCTAAGGGATCTTGCTGAGATGTCTCAGTGATGATGAGAGGTCTCCCCGAAATGAGGGGACTTTGGCATAACATTTGAAGTCGCCAGGAGCTCTTCCCAACCGGAGGGAGTCTTAGCAAAGGAAAAGAAGAGCTCAGACAAAATAAGGATGGGGTCAGTAGGACATCTCACCAACCAAGCAGGAGCTCTCCAAACTCAAAGTTAACTTTTGGCAAAGTAGGGAGACTTCGATATAGAGTCTCGGTGATGGAGTGTGTCTCAGTGACAAAGGCAGATGTCGATATGACAGAAGAGAACTCGGTATGACTGTGGGGCTTTCGATAGGATGTCTTATCAACCATGGTGGTCTCAACGATAGAAGGGATCTCCACGTGACTTGTCAATCCACTGATCTCTTGGTGATAAATGGTGTCTTTCCGATGGCTCCAGTAGAATTGGTATGATTCTTTGGGCTCGCTAGGAGCTCTTAGTGATGGCCCCATGCTATTCCAATACTTGCGAAAATATTTAACCATATCGGGGAGACACAATTAGTGTCTCACTGATATACAGTTCAATAGGGGAAGTTTTGTCCACCTGAGGAAGCTGAATGGATTTCACTCAGCCAATCAGAGAGATCTGAAGGTAAAGAACATCAACAGGGTGAAGGGTGACGTGTATCTATTGCAGGCTTAGAGCATTCAAGGTGCAACTGAAGTAGCTCAACCAGACATAATGGAATGAATGAATGCAGTAGCTAAAGAATATCTGAGGAAGGCTTCTACGAGGGTAACTCTTCACTGACACATACAGCAGGGACACGCAAGCTTCTGCAATTAATTCACCAAAGACCTGAGATAGATCTTTTTCTAAACTAGGATATTTTTGTAAGCCCTAAGGGGCTGACATACAGTCTGTATATAAGGCATTTTTTTGCCTTTTTGTAAATAGTTCTGATTACACACTCTGAAGAGTTAGTGATTTTTTAATCAATCCTTTCTCAATCAATGTATGTTCTTCTGTAACTCAACTAAAATCCTGAATACAACATAGAGTTTACCTTGGAAGTTTGTTTTCATGTTTGTATCGATTCTCATTTCTGTATCTTTCTTCTGAACAATGCAAGTCTTTAGCTATGTTTATAATTCTGTATTCATATCTTAGAGCTGTGAAATTAATCTTTCCTTCTTAAGATGTGCATGTGGGCCAAACTTATTAGGACTAAAGCATTAAGTCTGAAAGAAATTTCTCTAAGAATAGCAATTAGGCCTTCAAGTGTATGTTCTTCCTATGTTCATTTAATGATTTCTTATCAGTTCGGTGTATCACCCTAGTGTAGTTCTCATTTTATGCTTCTCTTCCCTCTTTCCTCTCAAAGAAACAATAGTTTAGGTGATACCCAAAGGAAGTTGGCCTTCTCCGGAGGTTCATTTTAGTTATAGGTGACTCACAGCCTTGAGATGATCCCATGCTGCTCTAGAATGCTCAATTTTTGGTAAACTTTGCATAGGGTGCAATTCTAGGTGACAACAGTTTTTGGCATGCCCAGTGGGACCGGAATTTGTTTTAACTACTGGTTTGGTATGCAACCAGTGAATTATTGGCTTATAGAAGTCCTTTGGCATACTTGGCGACTGCACAGAAAGGAAGAACTCCAGAAATCCACACCTTGTATAGTATATGAAAAGAGTTCGAACAAGAAGTAGCGCAGGGCCTTTTGAATACTTGTAGCTGTCACCACCAAGAAGATAAGGTAGAGTTGAGGAAAGGCAGAGAACAACAATCATCCATTCTAGAAGAACTTAGTCCACTCCACCACCTATAAGGTCTCAGTTTTTTGCACCAATAAATCTACATCAGATACCTTCAATGGCCACTCCAAGGAATCAACCCTTTGTTGCTTTCAATGGAGGGAGTCCTTTGAACTTGGCACAACATAATGATATTCCAATGGCAGCCTTGAAGAGTCTACCAATTTTCATGGGAGAAGATCAAACTACCCCCATTGAACATTTGAGAAATGTGGCTTCATTATGCGGAGTCCACCACGTAACCAAAGAGGATGTTGCAGTAAGATTGCTAGCTGCTTCACTGAAAGGAAGAGCTATGTAGTGGTATAGGAGCCTATCGGTCAGTTCAATTGCAACATGGGATGATTTTAGGGAAAAATTGCATAAGCAATTCCAAGATAGGTTTGACAACTTGTCTCTATTGGAGCAACTTACTACAATTAAGAGGGCTTAGCAAGAGCAGATGAATGACTTCAACTTTAGATTTCAAAGAACTTGGGATAGAATCCCTGCAACGGTGAGGCCACCTCCAGAGTATGCATTCCTATACTTTTTGAGAGCTTTGAACAGTGATATAGCTGTCATGATACAATCAATGGGGGGAGTGTCTCTACCAAATGCCTTTAAAATATCTATTAGAGCTAAAAATAGCTTAATACAAGCTGGCAAGATTGCTTCCAGGCCACCAATGCTAATATTCCTAGAAATTCATGCAAACATCCCTTTGCAAATACCTCCTTTCACACCTCTACTAGCTACTGTTCCAACCATTGACAAGCAAAAAGGTGTTGCTTCAAGCTCATCAAATGAATTACAAGAGATCAAAAGTCTTTTTCAGACTTTTGGTAACAAGTTGGTGAACTTGGAAAAGCAACAGACCTATTCTAGGCCTTATCAACAACAAAATCAGGCCTCAAGTTAGCCTTTTCAAGGTCAAAAATAGCAATTCCAAGGGAATAGACAACAGTATCAGGGAAATTATCAGGGCCCAAGATAGAGTGTGAACACAAGGCCTTTTCAGGCTTATGCTCCAACACCTGTTAGTGTAGTAAGGGACCTGATTCCCACTCAAAACAACTTAGCAGCTGATTATGAGTGGTGCTACCCTTGTAACTAGCCTCATAATCAAGCCACTTGTTCAAATGGACTCATCAATCAAGCACTGATGGTACAAAATGCTTCAGGTTCATAGTAGAGTGCACTAATGATGCATCTTCACAACATTGGGACCAATTCAACAATGATACAACCTTGCTTAATTGGAAAGGTCAAGAATTTTATGGGTTGAATGAGAATAGCTCTCTAGTTGCAGCTAACACCAGGGCAAAGAAGAAAGCATTTGAGCTTGACCAAGTAGCTAATAGAGGAAGGGCGGAAATTGTGGAACCATCTACCTCTTGAGTGACTAGTGGTTGGCAAAGAGATCAGCAACTCCCAGACAAGGAGCAGCCACGCTTACAGGCTGATCATACTGGCATAAAGGTACAAAATAAAAATCCAATTGTACCTTTTAACATTCTTGATAGTATGAAAAGGACAAATGTAACCATGTCTATGTGGGATTCTTTAGTCATCCCCAGTCAAAAGGGTATGTTACAATCAGCCCTATCAAGTTTGAAAATGTCTGATGAATCTGAGCCCCCAATAGGTCGGGTTAGAGTTGTGTTAACAAATGATTCTCAAGGAAATGATCAGTAGCCTTGCATAGAGAATGAAAAATGAGTTAAACCACCTCTTTTCAATGTATCAGTAATTATCGGTGATAAATTAGTCCATAACTGTATGGTAGATAGTGGAGCTAGCAGCTCCATCATGCCAAAATAGATTGCTGACAAACTTGGACTAAAATACCAGCCTTTGGAGAAGGGAGTGATCCAATTGGATGGCACTTCAGTTAATACTTTGGGTATTATCAAGGATCTAAATCTCACTTTGCATGCTTGTCCAAATTTCTCAGTCCCTCAAGACATATGTGTCATAGACCTTCCACCTTTCTTTTCCTTGTGTTTATTTAGAGACTTTAAAGCCAAGATAGGCGGTTATGTGTCAGCTGATTAGTCACATATGCTATTTAGAACAAGATATAGGACTAAGGTTACCATCAAGTCTGAAAGATTGGCCAAAGACCACATTGAGCCATATAACCCAAGCCCCATCAATGCTGCTCCTTTTGCTGCAAATACAAATTATGTTGTTTTTACTAACAATGAACTAGGTGCTACTCAAGAACTCCAATCAGAAGTTGTTCATGGTGTGCTACTGTATGAATGGGTGGTTGAAAATGAATCAGACAGTTTGATAGACCTCATTCAAGATGCTGGAATGGGAAACTATGTCATTCTTAAGCCTGATACAGAGATTCCAAACCTAGAGAAAGATGCAGATCCGCTATTGTAACCCTTTAATGGACTTTGGGAGATGTTCTTTGATGGTCCTAGAAGTAAAAATGGAGCAGGAGAAGTTGCAATGTTGATTTCTCCACAAGGTGATAGGTACTACTCTGCATTTTGTTTTGCTTTTGCATGCTCCAATAACACTGCTAAGTATGAAGGCCTCATTCAAGGTCTAGAGTGGGCAAGAAAGAGAGGAATAACCAACTTGAAAGTCCATGGGGAAAATGAATTAATTGTTAATCAAGTAAGGGGCTTGAATGTTGCTAAAAATGACACATTAAAGTCCTATAGAAACAGAGTGTGGAGCATGCTCAAAGATTTTGATGCCTTTAACTTAGTGTCTATCCCAAGAAATCAGAACAAGCATGCTGACAGGCTCGCAACCATTGGAGCACATTTGATATTCCAAATGACATCAGAAAAGAGAAGGTGCAACAGTATGTGAAGGTTGTAGTCAGACCCTCAATTCCTGACAACAAAATTCACTAGAAAGTCTTTGACAGTGATGAGCAGATCCTTTCCTTCTTGCTTGAGGAAGATCAATTCTCCATGGTGAATCAAGCAAAACTCAAGCAGCAGTATGGTGATCAGGTCATACAGCTGAAGACAAACAAATTTCCCAAAGGCCTAGTTACCTTAGAGTTGATTTTCAGTACTAATGATCAGCTCAAAAAGGGTAGAGCTGGCCTGCAAATCAAAGAAGAACACTATGAAGAGCTAGAGATTTTCAAAGGTAAACTTCTTAAGATAGGAAAACTTTGTTCACCTGAAGATAGACAAGCTTTTGTTGCTTTGTGCCAAGAGTTTCATGATGTCTTTGCTTGGGAATATTCAGATTTGAAAGGATTTGATCCCCATATTGCTCAACATACAATTGAATTAGAACCTAACACCAAGCCAGTAAGGCAGAAACAAAGGCCCTTGAATCCTAAACTTGAGCCCTGAATGATTAAGGAGCTGACTAAACTAGTTGAGGGGGGTATTGTATTCCCTATCAAGCACACTTCATGGGTTTCTAATCTTGTACCGGTCAGAAAGAAAAGTGGTGAGATAAGGCTCTATGTAGACTTCAGGGATCTTAACCAATCCTCTCTAAAAGACCACTACCCACTGCCCTCCATGGAACACATCTTACAAGAGGTTCCTGGTTCTGAATGGTTTTCCTTACTAGATGGTTTTTTAGGATATAATCAGATGCTGGTTAAAGAGGAAGATCAGTTTAAGACTGCTTTTACAACTAAATGGGGCACCATGGCATACAAAAGGATACTTTTTGGTTTGTCCAATGTTGATGCCATGTTTCAGAGAGCCATGGACATGGTGTTTCAAAGTTTGATCAACAAGATTATACTGATTTACCTAGATGACATCATAGTTTATTCTAAGAATGTTGATGAACATCTGTTACATCTTAGGCAAGTGTTTTAAAAATGCAAAGAGTTCGGTATCTCCCTCAATCCAAAGAAGAGTATCTTTGCTGTCCACGAAGGGAAACTATTAGGACACATAGTGTCAAAGCAGGGAATCACTATTGACCCTAAAAGAGTCAGAGCCATACTTGAGTTGCCACTGCCTAATCACAAGAAGGTCCTATAGAGATTTCTAGGACAGATCAACTTTCTGAGAAGTTCATTCCAAACGTGGTGAACCTGCTACAACCTCTAACAACCACATTAAAGAAAAATGCAGTCTTCAGTTGGACAAAGGAGGAAAAACACAGTTTTGGAGAAATTAAGGAGGCATTAGCATCTACTCTAACATTAGTAAACCCAGACTTCTCTAAAGACTTCTTTTTATATGCTTTTGGTAGTAGTGGTGCAATCTCTGCTATGCTGGTTCAGAAGAATAGCGACAATTTAGAGCAACCCATAGCATTCTTTAGCCAAATACTTGTTGATTATGAAGAAAGGTATACATTTGTTGAAATGCACGTTCTCTCTGTGATTAGAAGTCTGAAGAAATTTAAACCTTTGCTTTCAAACAATAAGGTTCATATTTTGGTTGCACACTCAAGTGTGAAGGAATTTCTATTGAATAAGGATCTGAATGAAAAAAGAGCAGGGTGGATCACTAAGGTCACGGAGTATGATGTAGATATTTGCATCACCAAACTAGTTAGAGGTAAAGGTCTTTGTGAACAGCTTGCTTCAGGGTTGAGTAGTGAAAGTGAACTAGAAAAGGATGATGTTCTTGCCAATACAAATGAGCCTCAGAATGCTCAAGATGATGTGCCCATGGGGATAACTAATTGGGTCCAAGATATGACCCAATTTCTACAAATTGGTCAATGCCCATTAGGTCTAAACAGAGCTAAAAGAAGATACTTTAGACTGTAGTCCATACCATATGTGTTGATGGGCAATGTTCTTTTTAAAAAGGATCTGAATGGTGTCCTGTTAAAATGCATTCACAGTGACCAAATTGAAAAAGTGCTTCATGAGTTTCATGATGGAGCTACAGGAGGTCACTTTGCTCCCAGAACTACTACCTAGAAGGTCATGAGAGCTGGTTACTACTAGCCCATCTTGTTCAAGGATGCATATGCCTGGTCAAGAAAATGCATCAAATGTGCTATTTTTTCAGGAAAGGAAAAGCTGCCTGCTATGCCCCTGCATCCAATTCAAGTAGAGCAGCCCTTCATGAGACGGGGCATTGATTTTATTGGGCCAATAAATCCACCTTCCAGTTATGGTCACAAATGGGTACTTACAGCCACTGACTACTTTACAAGGTGGATAGAAGCAGTTGCATTAAGGGAAGCAAAAGAATCCTCAGTGTTGAACTTCTATGAAGATATAGTCACTAGGTTTGGAGTACTTGACTCCATCATCTCCGATAACGCCCTTGCATTCATGGGTCTAAGGGTAACCGACTAGGCCGTTAAGCATGGCATTCATTTGAGCACATCTTCAAATTATTACCCTCAAGGTAATGGCCTAGCTGAGAGCACAAATAAGAACATCATCATAATTATTAAAAGAACCATAGAGGACAACCAAAGGACCTGGCCCAGTAGTTTAAAGAATGCACTTTGGGCAGATAGAGTGACCCCTAAGAGTTTTGTTGGTAACTTGCCATATATGTTGGTCTCTGGAAAAGAGGCAAGATTGCCACTATCAATGGAGCTCCCAGCTCTTGATATTGTTAGCCAATTGGAGAGGTTTGAGGAGCAGGACCCCATGTCTATAAGATATGCAGAGCTCATGGAGCTTGAAGAATCAAGGGATAGAGCAATGAAAACTTTGGAGGATCATCAGCTCCAAACAAAGAAGACTTTTGATAAGAGGGCTACAGGAAAGTTTTTTAATAAGGGAGACCTCGTGCTCAAAGATGTTCTAAAAAGTAGACCAGTCCATCACACCAAATTTGACAATATGTGGACTGCTTCATTTATTATCACAGGCTGTAGGGAGCACAATGTATATCAACTAGCTACAATAGAAGGTGAAGTGCTTCCTATCCCAGTCAATGGGATACACCTTAAGCCATGTTTTCAAATCTGATAGCTCTATCTATTGTACATAATAGTTTAGGCTTTATGTTTTCCATAAGTGTTGTTTTAGCATAGTATATATTTTTTGCTTTAGTTTTCCCTGTCGTGCCGTTTTGGCAACCTATTGTGTCCTATAAATCTCATGAGGTTGAAGCCATATACAAGACTGATATTTTTTTTTTTTTGAGCCTTCTAATGACTCCATGCCCAATGGATAAACCCAGTCACTGGTTTTAATGTTTAGCAGGAAAACATCCCGCAAAGGTTGCCAAAATTGTTGCCTAAATTTTCACCCTCTAGCTCAATCAGGCAAAGCAAATCATGTTATTTGTTCCAGAAGGCCAATTGAAGTATTTAGCCTAGGGAAAAGGTCATGAATTTGATGCCAGGTCACAGGGAACTCAGTGAGGAAGCCTACCTCGCTCTGGTTCGACATGAAAATCTTCTAAGGACAGAGTCGCCAAGACCCCAGGAGTGTCACGGCGTTCATAGGTCTTCAGCATTCTTCATTCGACAGGACGGTCCTATTATTTTGGCGACCATCGAGGCTTCTACCGGCATATGTCTTGGTTGTCGGGGTTGCGTCTTACCGATCTCAACATGTCTCCCCGACTATGTGTATGGTGGTTCATCGACAAAGCTAGATGATGTCGGCGTTATGTCTCAGTGAGGTTTTCTTGTCTCGCTGACTGAAGAAACACAGGTTCCCTTTGGCATGAGTTGCGGCATCGGTGTATGGTCATAGCAAGTTCTCTTAGTCTCACCAATAGTGTGCAAAATGATTTTCTTTCGGCATGAGTTCACTTTTGTCTCATCGATCAGTGACATGCAAGGTGTTATCGGCAAGAGTCTTACCGAAGCAGTAGAGTCAGAACAGGATGAATTCTCTTGACATAGGTTGAGGCCTTCAGCAGGATGTCTTACTGAAGTGTGAGTGTTTCAGTGACAAGAGCAGATATCGGGATAATAGGATGCATTCAGTATGAGTTTGGTCAACAGGCCAATATCTTAGTGACTAGAAGGATGTGCTCATCGGTGTAGGTTGGGGCGATCGCTGTAAGGTCTTGGCGACTGACCTTTAGTCTCGTCGATGGAAATATGAAGGATCCTTGTCAGCGTAACAGTTGCCTTGTCTCGGTGACTCAGAATTCATTGTGATTTCTTGGTGTAGCAAGAGCAGTCTATGTGAGGTCTACCCGATGAATGAAAGCTACAGCAACACACTTGGGATAGGTAAATTCATCGGTGGGAGATACATTATGTCTCAATGACCTGGGAGTGGTTGAGATCTTTCTGAACCAAAGGGAGAATTCTATATGATGTCTTGCCAATAGTGGAACATCACAGTGATGGAAAACGGATGGACTCGTCGGCAAGATAAAGCATGGGGTCTCAAAAAAATATTTTGTTGAGATGAAAAGGTTGTGCCCACACCAAGGGAAAGCAAACACATCACCAGGCAGGATGGAGGCTATCATCATAAGGTCTGGCCGACAAGAAGTCTCCTCGGCACATAGAAAAAGGGCCCTTGGTATGTCTAAGGGAACTCGCTGAGATGTCTTAGTGACAACGAGAGGTCTCCCCGAAACAAGGGGCCTTTGGCATAACATTTGAAGTCGCTAGGAGCTCTTCTTGACTGGCGAGAGTCTCAGCGAAGGAAAAGAAGAGCTTAGACAGAATGAGGATGGGGTTGGTGGGATGTCTTTTCGACCAAGCAGGAGCTCTTCGAACTCAGAGTGAACTTTTGGCAAAGTAGGGAGACTTCGATATAGAGTCTCAGTGATGGAGTGTGTCTTGGTGACAAAGGCAGATGCCAATATGATAGAAGAGAACTCAGTATGACTATGGGGCTTTCGACAGGATGTCTTACCGACCATGGTGAGTCTCAGCGACAGAAGGGATCTCCACGTGACTTGTCAATCCACTGATCTCTTGGTGATAAACGGTGTCTTGCTGATGGCTCCAGTAGAATTGGTATGATTCTTTGGGATTGCTAGGAGCTCTCAGTGACGGCCCCATGCTATGCCGATACTTGCAAAAAGATTTAACCGCATCGGGGAGACACGATCATTGTCTCACCGATATGCGGTTCAACAGGGGAAGTTTTGTCCACCTGAGGAAGCTGTGTGGATTTCACTCAACCAATCAGAGAGATCTGAAGGTAAACTATGGTGGTTTAAAGAACATCAACAGGGTGAAGGGCGATGTGTATTTGTTGCAGGCTCAGAGCATTCAAGGTGCAGCTGAAGTAGCTCAACCGAACATGATGGATCGAATGAATGCGGTAGCTGAAGAATATCTGAGGAAGGCTTCTACGAGGGTAACTCTTCATCGACACATACAGTAGGGACACACAGGGTTCTACAATTAATTCACCAAATATCTAAGATAGATCTTTTTCTGAGCTGGGATATTTTTGTAAGCCCTAAGGAGTCAACATACAGTCTGTATATAAGGCATTTTTTTGCCTTTTTGTAAATAGTTCTAATTACACACTCTGAAGAGTTAGTGATTTTTTAATCAATCCTTTCTCAATAAATGTATGTTTTTTTGTAACTCAACTGAAATCTTGAATACAACATAGAGTTTACCTTGGAAGTTTGTGTTCATGTTTGTATTGATTCTCATTTATGTATCTTTCTTCTGAACAATGCAAGTCTTTAGCTGTGTTTATAATTCTGTATTCATATCTTAGAGCTACGAAATTAATCTTTCCTTCTTGAGATGTGCATGTGGTCCAAACTTGTTAGGACTAAAGCATTAAGTTTGAATGAAGTTTCTCTAAGAATAGCAATTAGGCCTTCAAGTGTATGTTCTTCTTGTGTTCATTTCATGATTTCTTATCAGTTCGGTGTATCACCCTAGTGTAGTTCTCCATTTTATGCATCTCTTCCCTCTTTCCTCTCAAAGAAACAATAGTTTAGGTGATACCCAAAGGAAGCTGGCCTTCTCTAGAGGTTCATTTTAGTTATAGGTGACCCATAGCCTTGAGATGATCCCATGTTGCTCTAGAATGCTCAATTTTTTGTAAACTTTGCATAGGGTGCAATTCTAGGTGACAACAATAACCTCAACACTTTTCATATGGAAAAAAGAATGCTTTTCAATGCAATAAATTTATTTGTAAAAGAGGTGGTAGAGAGAATGTACTAATTCCATTCACATGGCCTTCTTGGCATTCCTAAGGTATATGGATCTCATGATCACACGTATTGTTGAGATTATGGATGCACAGGGTCCTTGAAGTTGCAATCTTCAATGGAGGACCTGTGAGCCAGGAAAGATAATCAACCACACAGAAAGTGTTGCAACTAGGCATGCACAATAGCGATTCTATATTGATGTGATTGATTGATATGTTACAAATGAATTTTCTTTTTGATTATATAGGCAAGAGAGAAAACCTAAGATGCAAGAGAAGTTGCCATGTGTCATGATCTAACAACATTTGACAACATGTGAACCCTATCTAGATGATTATTAAATGTTGAGATAAGTTCTAAAAGGATAACTCATCTTCTAGAAGGAATCTTATCTCATACAAACAAGGAAGGGAATATTACCCTATTTATTAAATGATTTATTAAAATGCAACCTAGGACTAAATGAAATATGACCTAAGTTAACTTATGCTAGTGTAATAATTAATTAATTAATTACACTAACACCCCCTCATAAGTTCAACTTAGGGAGGAAAATGAAATGATTATGCAAGATGATGATGATGATCATGGGTCCTGAATACGAGGCCATGTTAGGTACCCATGTACATGAAGATGTAGAAAATCTCCCACAACTAGAGAAAAGGGGAAAACCCAGTGGGAACAAAACCCCTCTCCAAAAAGGAGATGAAAAGGAAAAAAAGGTGAGATAGGATGGGAAGGATGGAGGACTCCCAAATACCCCCCAAGTACACCATCTGTCACATGGATACAATACAATCAATAGCCCCCCCCCCCAATAGGGAGGAAAGAGAGAGACTATATAGCCCCCCCAGAAGATGATATCACCTGCAAAAATGGTAAGTGTCTAAAGACAGAACAAGATCCAATGTCGACAAACAACTTGCCTCCCTTTTGAAAGAAACAAAACCAATTGCAAGTGGAGAAATGCTTCCCATTTTAGATAGGAATTAAAGGAAGGAAGGATTAATGTGGATGATGATGTCTTTGAATTCTGGTCAAATGTCTCTTTGCCTGATGATGAAGATGCCACAATCAATGAAGAGGGTGACAAACTAGGACAATGTGGAAACTAATGTTGAACAATATCCAAAGATGGTGTGATGGATATGATGGAGACTTGATAGCCCCCCTGAATGAAGTGTCCTCAAATACCATGTTGAGATTATGCATGCATAAGTTCCTTGAAGATGTAGTCTTCAATGGAGGACCTTTGAGCCAAGAAAGATAATCAGCCACACAAAAAGTGTTGCAACTAGGCATGCACAAATGTTACAAATGAACAAGTTGCCTAATTATATAGGCAAGAGAGAAAACCTAAGATGCAAGAGATGTTGCCATGTGTCATGATCTAACAACATTTGACAACATGTGAACCCTATCTAGATGATTATTAAATGTTGAGATAACTTCTAGAAGGACAACTCATCTTTTAGAAGGAATCTTATCTCCTACAAACAAGGAAGGGAATATTACCCTATTTATTACATGATTTATTAAAATTCAACCTAGGACTAAATGAAATATGACCTAAGTTAACTTATGCTAGTGTAATAATTAATTCATTAACTAATTACACTAACACATATTACCTTGATGGAAGCATTTAATGGACCAACGATAATGTCATTCTTCACTACATGCATGAGTCAGAGAATTAATTACACTCAAAAGTAGATTTTTCTAAAGAAACAAAAGGAAAGTGGCCACTATCACTTCAAAATCTCTTTGCAACTATCTCATACAGCCATGGCGGAAGCATCTCCCTTTGTCAGGAAAGTTGTTTCAAACAGATGAATTGGCTATGCCAATGTTTTGGGTGCTACTCATTTTCCAATTCCCCAACACCAAAAGGACCATTTGAGCATTGCAATAAAGTTAAACCTAATAAAAACATCCAAAGAGAGGTGGTGCAAGATATCACTAACAATTTTTTTGACCCTTAGTTGTTGGTCCGCCCTAAAAATCTTTGGGAAGGTGTGTTTCATAGGATGCTCGAGCATGAGCCATCAGAGGGTTTTTTGTTTTAGCTCTGGAACAATGGTCTACCACAGTTTATGCTACCTACTATGCATCCGTGACTAGAGCTACTTGATGCATGTGCAAAGAAGTTTAACAAAAATAAAGAATCCATTAAGAGCCATGGGGTCAAGATTACCATTTCTACCAAAGCTATACGAGATATGTTGTGATCCCTACAAACTTGGGTGCCGAGATTTTTGACGAAGAGCGGATGGATGCCCTAGGAGAAGATATGTTTAGGAAAAAAAATTCTATGAGGATGAGATAAAGGAAAGGCCATAGAGGGGACAAATTCCCTGGCATCTTTCACACAAGAAATTTAAGGATACGTAGTCTGTATTCTCAATGTTGGCCTACGGTTTTGGCCTCGATGATGATGAAGAGGTTAACCCTTTCTAGTTTTCCCTAGGCCATACAATCAAAAGAGAAAAATTCTAGAGGTATTATGATTTTGCTAAGGTAATAGATGAGAATATGAAGGAGTTGTTGAAGAACTACAATGTTGAGTCTAAATTCAAGTATTCTTTTGTCCTAGTTCATCTGCTATTGAATCAAAATTTTGAGTGGTTGGGGAGGAATGTACTGGTTTCTAGGAAAGATGAAAGGGGTTGTATCCAGTCAATTTATAATGAATATACCCCCTACTATTTTTAATGAATGCGCTAAAACCATCCCATGCACCAAAGGAGCATCATCCACCACAACCTTTATTGTGTCATTAATCAACTTGTCAAAAGCCCCTATTGGGATGGCTAAAATCACCACTTTTCCCACTACTCGCGGTCCATCCACTTTTGGGAAGGCACCTCTCCATTAGCTCGTTTCTATGTTTACCCCTACTAGTTTTTCCCCTTCTCAATTTGGCATTCCACCTTTTCCCATGATCACTCTTCCTTTTACATCTCCCCATGCTCACACATCTAAAGTTTCCCCTATCGTCACCTTTATCGGGCTACCCCTAGGTGCTTCCATTATAGCACAGAGTGTCAATGTCCCTCAGACTCTTCAGGGCCATTTTGATGCTGCCAAATAGGCCCGAAAGGCAAGGAAGCAAAAAATATTGTCAAAAAATGTTGAGAAGCCCACTACAAAGAATATTGAAGCTTATTTCAATGAAGAGAAAAATTCTCTACTTATTACCACCATGACGCCACTCATTTCAAAGCTCGAAGGACAAATGAAAATGGAATATTACGACATTCATGTTGTGGGCATAAACTTGAACGATACTCACCAATGTGATAAAGTGGTCCTAGCCAAAGCCACATAGAGGGTAATATATGCTAATTATGAGAGATTGGACATGAAATTAAAGAAGCCCGAGGTGGAGTTGGAAAATGTAAATGAAATGGTGAGCATAATACAAAATGAGATCCAAGCCAGAGAATCTAAAGTGACCTGCATAAGTAAAATTCAAGGCCAACAAGGAGAAGCATCTAGGTTGCTTGCAAATGCTCAGAGTGAAAAGGTTGAACTTCATGATAAAATTGAAAATTTTAAAAGAGAGTTAAATGATGCTTGATCCCAAAATTTTGATGATTTTCAAAGGATCTAGGTAGAAGTAGAAGAGTCAAGGCAAGAAGTTGAAAGACTAAGCTCTAAGTTTGAAAACGCTCTTTGAGAGAAAGGTCAAATGGAAGAGAACACAAGGGAAAGAGAGGCTTGATTTAACAAGGATTTAACTATTGTATGAGGATCTAGACCCCTCCCTATAATGAAGAGGTTGATAGCTATACACTGGGAGCAGATTGCAACTAGTGTGGTTGTTCTGGGGTCTACCTTACAATTCTTAAGTGATGTTCAGGAACTAAATTCCAAGGTTAGTCTAATGGTTGATCATTTTATGCAAAAAATTTCATCCCGAGTGGTGGATTCCAAAAGTTTCATCTCCAAATTGTGCATCACCACTTATCAGGTCCTTGAAAGAGTAGGGATTCCTAATAGGAGAATTTCCTCCATCAAATCCAATGAGATTATCAACTATCACAAGCTTGCAATAAAATGTAAATATTGTCAGACAGTGTTGAATAAGCGGGTCATCAAAATCAAGGACTTTAGCGTCTTGGTTAGTTTCAGGTTACCTCCTCTTCTCTCGCTAGATGAAGATGCACTGAAAATGGAGTAGGTTAATGATGTAATCCAACACAAGGTCCAGGCCTCAACAAAAATTCAAAGTTCAAGCACCATGCACACAGTTCATGATGTTAAGTGTGAGATCTATCCTCTTTCTTGACTCTATTATCACCTGGGCACAGTTTCTTCTAGATGGGGGTTCATCTCTTTTAAGGATATTTTTTATCTCGAGCAAGCATATAAGAAGATCCAAACCCTTGTCCTACTGACCGATGCTGATTGGGAGGCTCAGTGTGCTACTTTCATCAAACTCCAAGAACCAGAGGCCTAGGTTCATATCTCTACAAAGGGAAGACCCCTGTGAGTCGCTAGAACTATGAAGTTTTTTTCCTTAGTCATTTTCATTTTCAGCTTACATAAATGTTTTTAGTTTCAGGTATACCCATGGTCAATTGGAATCATGAAAAAGATGCTTAATGGGCCATGTGGTAGCTATGTAGCTTTCATCTTTCATCTTCTTTTCGTGAGAGAGTTTGGGACACGTGTTGACTCATCAGATATTTTCTTGGGAGCTATATTCACGAGCTTGAAAGTTTCCACCTTGTTGACACGTCACTATTAAATAGGTGCAGGACAACTAAGAGGGGTGTGAATCAATTGTCACACAAATTCAAACTTAAAACTTATCACTTATTAATTCTTCAACCACACTATTTTGTTACTAAATATGAGCATGAAACTTAAATAACAAAAAGTAAATCAACACAATGAACACCAAATTTTTTACGTGAAAAACCCAATAAGGGAAAAACCACAGTGAGGGTTAACTCACAATATAAAGATTATAAACTGAATACAAAGGCTTACTACCAAGGGCTTACTACCCAAAAGAGGACTCACTGTCTAACTACAAAGGCTCACTACCTACAAAAAGGACTCACTATCCAATAGGGAGGCTCACTACCTAGAGATACAAAAGAGAACACAAGATCCACCACTACAGTTAAAGCACATTCACAGGATTGCAAAAATCTTCAACTTACTGCCTTCAACACACTAAAAACTGCTATCACAACTCACTCACACACACTTCTACTCTTATTATTTGTGGCACATTTTTTGTCACTTTGCATCACTCTATCATACAACTCTTCACAATTCGAATTGCTTTTATACCATTCTCAACCTTAGAAGCATTTACAAGGTCGGTCAAAAAATAACCCATTTCATAAATTCAAATTAGGTCACCAACTCAAAATTCCCGCGGTGCAAAGGAATAAGAGTGGACCAATAAAATTATTTTCTTGAATCTTCTACATGCTTCCTCAAATAAATTTTACTCTTAAAATGAAGTGTAAACACCAGGTTGGACAAACCTAATGAAAACACAAAAGAACATTGATACACACACTTCTCAACAAGAATATGACATGCAAACACCTCAACACACTTCATTATTCATGATACTTCATCTTAGACTTCATTATATAGTCTGTACCAAAACAATATACTTCATAAACTCAATACCTTTCACCAAATCATCTTAACTATGTAAACCTTTATAGGAATATAGAAACATTACTTCTAGATTACCAAACTTCAACCTTCTTTGCCAGAGCATAGAAAAGACTTTCACAAAACATATCTCAAATCCATAGGATCTGAAAGGAAACAACAGAGGATTGAGGAGCAAAAATATTTCTCCCAGTCCACAAAACACTAATTCTTTTGGTAGAACACACATATTGGTGGACACAAATTTCATGTACCATCTCACTCGAAGCTGAAAATTAGAATATATCACCATCAAATTACCATAATGAAAACTTTCAAATTGTGCAGGCATAGGATCAACATAGGAGAAACATGAAGCACATACCAGACAATAATTTGAACGCATTCATCCCTCTGACTTCTCTTCTTTATTAATTTTCTCAAAAGAACTTGGAAACTCATCATCACAACACACCTGCAACCATATAAGATAGCTCCATGTACTCATAGCATCTTAGCAAAATCTAAACTATACATGTGTAATCTACAACATACTGAATAGTGTTGACATCAATGAAAACATCAATGAGAATACCACCAGACTATCCCATACTTGTAACAATATCCCCCTTTGTCATTGATGGCAACACTTGATGTGAAAAACCATCAAAGAAAAAAAAATTACACATCCTGGGAGAACACCTTCTCTTCTTCTGCAACTATTTTTCACATGACTTTTTCTCCCCCTTTGACATCAATGGAAAAAATAACTGCTCTGATTACTCCCCCTTAGGAGTACACTCATCCTACAACAATGAAAATGTTTTCTACTCCCCCTATGGAGTAGACCCATCTATCAGTCCAAATAAATGAAGGATCCATGAATTCACTAGATAGATGCACCTTCATGTGCACCTAGTTAGGAGGGCCAATGACCCCCAACCTCTCCCTAAGATGCTCAAAAGTATCCTTCAGAAGAGCCTTTGTAAATATTTATGCAATTTTCTCCTTTGTTGTCACATATTTTAGTCTAACCTCATTCTCCAACACTTTTTCTCTCAGAAAATGATAATTGATAGATATGTGCTTCGTTCTTGAATGCGTAACTGGGTTCTTTGAAATTTTTATTGCACTTTTATTATAAAAAAAAATGGAAATAGGCTCATCACATACCACACCAATGTCTTTCAGGGTTTTCTTAATCCACAAAACTTGTGTGCAGCAGGATGTTGTAGCAATATATTTTGCCTCTATAGTGGATAAAGAAACTAAGTCTTGCTTTTTACTCAACCATGAAATTAATCTTCCACCAAGAAAGAAAGAAAAACCACTGGTACTCTTCTAGTCATCTACACATCCAACCCAATCAACATCTATATAAGCACTCGAGGTGAAATGATTACTCTTAGGGTACCATAGTTCATAATTCAGTGTGCCTTTAAGATATCTAAATATCCTTTTTATAGCAATAAGATGCGCTTCTCTAGGATCTGCTTGAAATCCAACAACTAAACACACTGCATGCATAATATATGGTTTGGTATTAGTAAGGTACAATAGTCCGCCAATGATGGATCTATATTTTCTTTGATCAGTCTTAGCAAATTCATCATCTTTGCTCAGTTTACATCTGGTTACCATAGGGTTACAATCCGGTTTAGAATCCTCCATCCCAAAATTCTTTAACAACTCTTTTACATACTTAGGTTGTGAAATGAATATTCATTTATCAGTTTGATTCACTTGTACACCAAGGAAGAAATTCAATTCACCAATCATAGACATCTCAATTTTTTTCTGCATCTCTTTAGCAAAATTTTTACACATGCCATCATTTCCACCAAAATGATATCATCAACATAAACAACTACAATCAACATCTTATTACCTTACATTTTGAAGTAAAGGTTGTTGTTAGCAAAACCTTTGTTGAATCCTTTCTTTATTAGGTATCTATCCAATCTTGCATACCAAGCTTTGGGAGCTTGCTTCAATCCATACATTGCTTTCTTCAATTTACAAACCATGTTCGGCTTGTCAAACAACTGAAACCCTTTAGGTTTCTCCATGTACACTTCTTCCTCCAACTCACCATTCAAAAAATATAACTTAACATCCATCTGATATACCTTAAATTCCCTATGGGAAGAAAATGCCAAAAACATTATGATACCTTCCATTCTAGCCACAAAGGAAAATGTTTCTTCAAAATTTATACCTCCAACTTGTGAATATCCTTTGCATACCAGTCTTTCCTTACTCCTTACTACTCCATTTTCATTCAAATTATTCTAGAACACCCATTTTGAGCCAATCACATTTTTGTTCACAGGCCTAGGGACTATTTCCCATGTCTGATTCTTTTCTATCTATTGCAATTCCTCTTTCATAGATCTCATCCAACTTTCATCTTCACATGCTTCTTTTACAGATTTGGGTTCTATTTTAGAAAGTAAACAAAAATTTACCTCAGTTGCAACTCTGCTTCTTGTCTTCACACCTTCACTCTTATCTCCAATTTTCTGATCTTCTAGATGATTCTTCTATACATATTTAGGAGTCCTAGCAGTAGGTTCCAATTCATTTTCTTATTCTTCTTCTTCTACTTGTTCTTCTCCTTCTTTCTCTTCTTCTTCCTTATTTTTTTCAGGTACATGTCCACAAATAGGATCATTGGGTTCAACATCACTTATCTCAATAGGTCTGTGTATTTCTTCATTAACTTTCACATTAGCACTTTCAATAATATTTCTCAATATTTTGTTAAAAAAATTGTATGCCTTGCTAGTAGTAGAGTATCTAAGAAATATTCCTTCATCACATCTAGCATCAAACTTTCAAAGATTTTCATCTTCTCTTTTAATATAGCATCTACTTCCTAATACCTTAAAATATTTCACAGTAGGAGTCTTACCAGTCCATCACTCAAAAGGTGTCTTTGTGTTGTTGTGTCTGATCTGAACTCTATTAAGAACATAAACAAAATTATGTATTGCTTCTCTCTAAGATACATCCAGTACATTGGACTCTTTCATTATAGTTCTAGCAGCTTCCTACACTATCATATTTTTCCTTTCAACTACTCCATTCTATTGTGGGGTTCTCGAAGTAGAAAACTATCTTTTTATGCCATGCTTCTCACATAATGCATTAAATTCACTAGAAGTGTATTCACCAACTCTATCAGATCTCAAACACTTGATTTTAAAATTTACTTCATTTTCCACTCTTGCTTTGAATACTTTAAACCTATCTAGGTCCTAACTCTTTTCTCTGAGAAAAGAAAACCATGTCATTTGAGTGTATTCATCAATAAGAAACATGAAATATCTATCACCATTCAGGCTTCTAGTCTTAGTCAGATCACAAAGATCAATATGTACTAACTCCAACATTCGGTTAGTAGAATGTTCTTTTTCCTTAAAGCTACATCTTGTCTGCTTCCCCAATTGACAACTTCTACATATAACATTAGCAGGTCTTGTGATTCTAGGCAGTTCTCAAACAATCTCCTTAGCATTGATCTTGACTAGGTTATCAAATTTCGCAAGTCCCATTCTCTAGTGTCATAACCAACTTTCACTGATTTGAGATACAAGAAAATGACCATCAACTCCTTTTAGTTGATAGATGTTTCCATGAGTTATTCTTCCAACAACAATCATATCTCCATTTCTGGATACTTTTTTGATTTCACAGGTATTGTTCTGAAACACAAGTTTAAAGCCATTGCTACAAATCTGACCAACACTTAGAAGGTTATGCCTCAAACCTTTCACATAATATACGTCATCACTATTGTGCACTCCATAAAAACTAATTGAAACTTTACCACAAATCTTAGCTCCTGAATTATCACCGAACATGACTAAACCACCATCATATTTTTCATGTTTAGTGACTTACTGTTATCTCTAGTCATGTGATTTGAACATCCACTATCAATTACCTAGTACTCTTCATCATGTCTTGCATGAAAAGAGGTAACCAAAGTACCTTCCATCCTATTCTTCTTAACCTCTGGAGCCTTCTTAGTTACACATTTTCTAGAGTTAGTGGATACAAATTTACTTTCCAAAGCTATGAATAAGCATTCACTATCATCAACCTCATTGTCAGATTCATCATCAGAAATACCTGCTTCTTCCTTAACATAGTACATCTTCTTATACTTCTTATCCTTCATATCCTTATCCTTATAATCCTTTTTCTTTTTATGTGTAGCCCTATCAGACATCTCGAAGCATAATGACCAATGTTACTACAACTAAAAAATTTAAAGGGTAATATACCTTTATACTTTTCAGTACCTTTCTTCAATTTCTTGGTGAAGTTTGCTTCTGACTCTTCATCATCACTATCTGGTTCTTCAATCTTCAAAGCCTTAAATCAATTTTTGTCTTCTCTTTTGTATTGTCATCTTTCTAAAACTTCCTTATCTCAAATTTTTTTACTTCTTAGGATAATACATTTCTTCAATAATAGAGATCTTGTCACTGTAACATTCCAATAAAGTGATCATGATCTTCTAAATTATATCTTCATCTGATAGTTTTCCTCCTTGATTTCTAACTTCATTTGTTTCTAGTTCAACTCTCTAAAAGAAACTTGTAAATTCTTCACCATCTTCCATCTTTAGGTACACAAATCTATGCTTTGTCACCAACCTCTTTGTCAATATCACCTTTTCATTTCATTCATACATGTCTTCCAACTTCTTCCAGAATTCATATGCAATATCCAGAGAATTAACCTTAACTTGCTCATTTTTAGATAAACCACTGCAAATCGCATACTTCACCTTCTCAATTTCTTCATAAGCACAAATCCCATCTACAAAATTAAAACCACTGAACGGAAGTGTATACTTATTCTCAACAACCTTCCAGGTCTTGAAACCAACAGAGATAATGTATCCTCACATATGTCCCTTCCAATCATTGTATTAAGTTCCATCAAACATAGGGATCACCAACTTGTGCGCCATCAGATCTTCCTTAAGCGGTTAAGCTCTACACAAGGAACCAAAAGCTTTGATACCAATTGTTAAATAGGCACAGGACAACTGAGAGGGGGGGTGAATCAGTTGTCACACAAATTCAAAGTTAAAACTTTATCACTTATCAATTCTTCAACCACACTATTTTTTTATTAAATATGAGCATGAAACAAAAATAACAAAAAGTAAATCAACGCAATGAACACCATATTTTTGACATGGAAAACCCAATAAGGGAAAAATCATGGTGAGGGTTAACTCACAATATAAATATTATAAAATGAATACAAAGGATCACTACCCAAAAGAGGACTCACTGTCCAAATATGAAGGCTCACTGCATACATAAAGGACTCACTGTCCAACAGGGAGGCTCACTACCTATAGATACAAAAGTGAACAAAATATCCACCACTGCAATTAAAGCACATTCATAGGATTATAGAAACCTTTAGCTTATTTCCTTCAACACACTGAAAAATGCTATCACAACTCACTCACACACACTTCTCCTCTTATGATTTGTGGCAGACTTTCGTCACTTTGCATCACTCTATCATACAACTCATAATTCAACTTGCTTTTATACCATTCTCAACCTTAGAAGCATTTACCAAGGTTGGCCACAAAATAACCCATTTCATAAATTCAAATTAGGTTGACAACCCAAAATTCCTGTGGTGGAAAGGAATAAGAGTGGTCCAATAAAAATATTTTCTTGAATCTTCTACATGCTTCCTCAAATAAATTTTATTCTTCAAATGAAGTGTAAACACCAGGTTGGCCAAACCTAATGAAAGCACACACTTCCCAACAAGAATATGACACACAGACACCTCAACATGATTCATTATTCATGAGACTCCATCTTAGACTTCTTTAGATATGTCTGCAACAAAAAAATATACTTCGTACAATGAATACCTTTCACCATATCATCTGAACTATGAAAAATAGTACATGAATATAGAAACATGACTTCCAGATTACCAAACTTCAACCTTTTTCATGAGAGCATAGAAAATACCTTCACAAAACATATATGAAATGAAACAACAGAGGACTGCAGAGCAAAAATATTTCTCCCAATCCACATAACACTAATTCTGCCAATAGAACACACATACCGATGGACACAACTTTCATGTACCATCTCACTTGAAGTTGAAACTTAGAATATATCACCATCAAATTACCATAATGAAAACTTCAGAACCACACAGGCATAGGATCAACATAGGAGAAACACATAAGACATACCAGAGCATAATCTGAACACATTCATCTCTCTGACTTCTCTTCTTTATTAATTTTCTCAAAATCACTTGGAAACTCATCATCACAACACATCTATAACCATATAAGATAGCTCCATGTACTCACAACATCTTGAAGCAACATCTCAACTATACATGTACAATCTGCAACATATTGAATAGTGTTGACATTAATGACAACATTAATGATAACACCACCAGACTAGCCCATACTTGCAATAGTCATCTCTTCATTGTTGGTAGTTTGCATCCCTTATGGAGTGATATGATTGGGGAGTTTTTCAGAGCTAGCTGGCCTATTTTTCTTTTCTTAGTTTCTGGGATGGAATTTTTGAGGTGGTGCCTTGGGGTGATGTGATCGGTCAACTAGAACTTTTCCCAGGTTGTTGTTTCTAAGAGTTGATCATTTATGGGCCTCTATATTTGCTAAATATCTTAAAAACATCAATGTGGTAGCTGAGAATTGATGGGAAAATATCGTTGCAACCTAACCAAAGATTTATGATCAGATCATGTGCCATTAATTGTAAACACCTGGTAATATCAATTTTTGTGCTGAGGTAATGTGTTTCCTTTTCTACAACTATATAAGGAGGGTGGCGACACAATGGGGGGTTGGATTCCAAGTTATAGTTTCTTTGTTGAGAAAAGTTTCTTTAGTTTTCTTAGGGTTTTAGAATTATTTTCAGAAAGCAAAGTTGCAGAACTAATTTTCTTTGGTATGTTATATCTATTAAGGTTTAAACTATTGTTAGATTGGCATCCAACCTCTGTTTCAAAGTTCATTTGATATTTAAAGCATGATCTATTAAGGAGAAATTGTTGAGGCTATGCATGTATGGAATTTTTCATGGTTTATTTATTTATATTATCATTTTGAACAAAACATTGTGTCTTGCAAGCTAAATTTGGATAGTTTAAGTAGTGGATTTCCATGCCTTATGCTCGTATGGTAAAGAAGTGGCTTAAGAAAACTGGACTATGTCATTGGACTTCTCTATTTTTTTGAAAGTTGTTGTTTTGTCATGCTATGCTGTATTAGGAGGAAGAGTTCCATGTGATTTTCTGAGATATTATTTTGTTACTCATAAGAAATCTTTATGTTTGATCATATTTTAATAAACACTGCTTGCATGAAGATTTAAAAGTATGCACCATTCTTGAAGTTAGCCTTTGTTGTTCATTCTCCTTCCAACAATGAAGGGTTGTGGAATTTTGTGTCTATTTATATCACTCATAGGAATGATTTAGGTTTGAAATGTTGTAAAATATTTGGCACATTTCTTTTTATGTTTTTGTTTACATTTCCTTCTCCCCTTATCTCCAAACCCCCAAAGAAGAGCTAACTTTCTATAAAAACCCTAGAGGTATTCAATGAGACACAATTTGTCCCCCACTCACTGAATTTTCCATAACACCATCGGAGAGGCATGAGCTTTGATGATCAACAAGTCCCACTTAGGCATTTTAAGTGGGTGTCAAAAAATAAGATGTATTAAATGATGTTTAATGGGATTATTTTCAAAAATACACTTAAGTAAGCCCTATAAGTGTATAATGGGGCCAATTAATCATAAGAAATGGTCAACATACTGATGAAAATCCTATAAAAGCATGAAATTTTGTTACAACACTTTGAAATAAGGCTTGGTAAGTGATAACATAGGTTATTTAAGTGAAATATATTTATAAGGTCCTATAAAAGTGTGAAAGTGTGTTACAACACTTTTACAAGGCATCATAAAGTTCGTATTGATTCACAAGGGTCCAAGACCTAATGTGAATGTGTTAACCACATTACAACATTAAATCAAGGAAAAACTAGGCCAACATCCATGAGAAAGACCCAAATGAGCATGAAAGATACATTTTTGTACGGGTATGTGTAGGATCATGATGGGTCAAAAAGTGGTGATATGATGGGTATGTGTAGGATATGTGGCTAATGAGTTTTTTTACCCAAAATTGATGAAATGAAAAGGGTTTTTAAAGGAGATTCTTAGCTTTCCACTAATATAAATTATGATTTACTTTGAATTTAATAAATAATTATTATTCATTTTCTATTTGAATTATGACTAAAGTCCGGATTGATGGGTTGATTGAAAAAAATTTATAGCTTTTAAATGGTATCATATTTTTTGAATCTCAAATATGCATCACATTTTATGCTTTGCATACTATAGGATTAAAAAAAAATTGAATTTCATGAAGTTTTGACTAACTTAAGGTGGTCAAACATACAATTTTTTATATTTTTTAAAAGTTGTAATAAAAAATTCATAATTAATTATTTACTTGGAAACAAATTACAAAAAAAATATGCATCACATTGAAACATAAGTCCTCTACTTATATCTAAAATATTATAAAAAAATATTATCATTTTATTGTGGTTAGGGTGGTCAGACAAACACCTACTTCTTATTTTTTCTCTGAAATTTAAGTGCTACTGCATCGAAATTTCAAATTTTTACCAAATAGATTTATTTTTATTTTAAATAAACCTAGTAGTTTAGAAACTACATTAAATTTTCTATAGATTCTATTCTTACATATTTTTTAAATACTATAGATAACTTATTCAAATTTTTACGTCAAGTTTCCTAACTTTGATTTTATTGAATTTTTCACCACCTAAGGGCCTATTTTTTCCATGATGATCTTGCACATACCCCTACGCTAAAAGAATCTTCTTGATCCCTTTCCTAATTTTTTCCCCATCCAAGAATACTTAATTGAGAAAAAGGATCCAATCATCGAAAAACAAGAATGTGATGCTTTTTCTTCTCTTCATTCCTCCTCTTGTTGTGATGAAGTTACTCTAAAAAACATATTAATGGAATGTGACAAACATCTTGTTTTCTTCTTGTATATGAAAAATTTGGATAAAATAAAAATGTTAAAACAATAACATGCATTACCTAATCCAAATCTTCAATACCTCAAATAAATGCAATGATGGATAACTTGGTCTATGGATTTGATATGTTGGTTGCTCAATTCAACAACATAACATTGAGATGGAGATGATAGATGAATGATGGTAGATAGAAATGGATGAATGAATCAAGAATAATTTTGGCACCATAAGGATACTTGAAGAATCAATCCCCCAAATGGCTTATGAGAGGATTGATTTATAGGGAAGGTCTGATTTGGATTGATGGTTGAGATTGGATGTCAATAAGATGTCTTAATCAATGGCCAAGATTGAAATTTGTTGTATAAAATAGGGTTAGGGAAAAATTAGGGCAATGAGAAGGATTAATGGCCAAGATTGAATTATAATATAATTCAATCAAGGGTGGAAAATGAATGAGACAAGAAAGGATAAGAATGGCATAGATAATGAGGTTGGCACAAAAAAAGAGGTTCTTGGAGAAAATTAAATAATTATAAGATTATTTAATTTGGGAGGGAAGGTGAATAATTAAATAATAAAAGAATTATTTAATTATAAAAGACATGTGACATTTTAACTTTCAAAATAAATAATAATTTAATTCAAAAGTGGATGAAAATTTATTTAATTATAGAAGAAAAGGATAATGAATTAATTAAAAAAAATATTTAATTATAGTAGAAAAATGACAATAATTAAAGAAATAAGCATTTATTTAATTAATCAAGGGAAGAATAAAGGAAAAAATTAATTAATTAAATAATTAAGAATTATTTGATTAATAGAGGAATATGACCTTAAAAGATAATTAGATAATTAAAATTATTTAATTATGCAAGTAGGAGGAATTGATATGAAAAGGTGGGTTCATAGACAAAGGACAATTTTCAGTGTCTACATTTTGCCCCTCTTTGAGATGATCTTCGAGATGATGAGTTTTGTGTCAAGTAACATCATTTAAAAAAAGCTAAGGTATAGATAGAGGAAAATGGATGATGATAGAAATATAGGATGATGACAAAATAAGAATGGGATGATGATGATGATATAAGAATAGGATGATGATGCCCTCTTGAGAGGATAGATAGGTTGGAAAAACACGAGTATGCTCTCAAAATGAAATGATAAGGAGGGAGAATATGAATGATGCAAGATAGGAAGTGGATGAAGGAGATGAATGATACATTATGCTACAAGAAAATGAAAAACCATGATGTTTGATGTAACACTAGACATGATGCACCAAGGTATAAGGAGCAAGGTGACGATGTGTCTCATGCCCTAGTGTAATACAACCTTGTATAGATACAAGATATGAATATTAGCTGGGAGTAATTTGGATTTGATGCAAATGCAAGATAAAAATGATAACACACACAAGCAAGAAAGCAAGCATGCACAAATCATAAAAAAACAAACAAGGTAGTCTCTGTCAAGTTGCAAACCAATGTGTAATTGATTGATTGATTTTGATTGATGACAGTTTTGTCATTGTGGGGAACGACATCCATATATCAACACAAGGATGATGATAATTGATTTATTTATTGAGTTTACAACAAGATTAGGATCAAGACCAAAGGATGTGATTGGATAAATTGGCAAGATTGACCGACTTGATTGGTATGGATTAGGATTTCCTTGCATTTGGATTATTGCTTGGATTGATTTGATTGATTTGATTTGAAGAAGTTGTTTGGAATGATATGATGATTTGATTGGATGAAAGGATATGATGAATTGAATAGAAGAATTGATGTGATTGGATTGATTTAGATTGATTGGATTTATGAAGAAATGATTTTATTTGATGATAATGATTGGTTAATAATTTGAAGATTGATTTGAAGAAATTGAATTGATGCATGGAATTGATTTGAATAATTGATTAGAAGAAATTATTTGGTTGTATTTTATTGCTTGGATTTTTGTTGGCTATTTGATTTTTTTGTCTTTTTTCAGGACCTTTTTTTTTCATATTTTTTGGGAATATTTTGATTTTTTTGGATTTTTGAAATGTTTTATTTTTTGGATTTTTGAGATGTTTTGATATTTTTAGATTTTTGAAATGTTTTGATTTTTTTGGATTTTTGAAATGTTTTGATTTTTTTTTGGGTTTTTGTAATGTTTTGATTTTTTTTGGATTTTCTAAATGTTTTGAGATGTCAATGGATGACAATTTGGGTAGCCTTTGTGCTAGATACCAATGACAAGAGGAAAACCAAGTCTAGGTGCAAGGAGATAGATGGGATTGATGGATGGAAGGGTGAGTGATAGGATAAGGGGTGAAAGACTCATGATAGATGGGTGGATAAAAAGGATAGGTCATAGTGAATGTAATGGATGTATGCATCATAAGAGAGCAAGGATTTGATCTCCAAAGACTATGTCATATAGGAATATCATGCCCCATTCTAGGTACAATACCTAGAATTTTTCATGACAAAGCTTATGACAATAAGATAATGATATGATTGGTTGGAAAGATGAGGTATATCAAAAGATATCCAAAGCATGTTTCAACACTTTTCTCCTATATCTTCATCAAGATTAAAAGGAGAAGGGTGGATAAGTGAACTCAATATGATAGGGATGTATGATGGCTAAAAATGGTAGGATTGTAAGATAAAATGATATGACATGAAAATGATAGGTTGGATAGATGAGACATTGTTCCTCCAAGTGTAAGTGGCATAGAAGATCAGCCTACATATGACACTTTCTTGGAAAGTTTTCATCATGGTACTTATATAGGGTGCCTATTTACCAGGTTTTCACTATTGGATGAAGGGATTTCTCTTTACTTTTTTTTCTTTTTTTTTGAATTTTTTTTTTACTTTTTTACTTTTTGGATAGGAGAAGGGGAATATGGATAGGAGGAACTCAAGTGTCTAGTTCTATGAAAGCTGATAGTCCCACTAGAGATGGATGCCATTGCATGGACCATGTTAAATTCCATTATGATCATAAATGTTTGCAAGGGATGACATGAAAGGGAGATGGAGTAGTAGTGATGAGCCTAGTTTTTGGTCCAATTTTGGCTATAATCTATAGTTTATTTGTTGGTAGATGTCATGGACTTTAATGTTAATTGTTGGTATTTTCATAATGTTTCCCTCAAACCATTGACATTGGACTTAATCTTATCTCTGCAAGCTTTAATAACATTTGGAATAATATATGGATTATCTATATTGATTTTTCATGTGGTTAATGAATGTTCCTTAAGGTAGTTATAAATGTGTAGTTATTATGTGTACTAATTTCTCCATGCAGATTTAATATGCTAAGTTGAGGAAGACACTGTCAGCTAGGCATGCACCATAACATCCAACAAAGGAATCGCTCCAAGTCAAAGGAGGCCGATGGTACAAGATTCTTCATGCAACTGAACATAACTACCTTGTAGTGGAATTTAATGATCGAGTATGCACAAGCATTACTGTTGAGCATAGCCATTGATTGATGTTCAACATTTGTTTCATTCCTTTTCAAGCAATTTATTTTTAGTAGTGTGTGTTCCATAGTTGTAGAATGGAATGGATACTTTGAGTTCCTAGTGCACATACTATGCTGACCCATTTCAAGTTCACATCCCAGTGTTGACAAGTTAAATGCATCTTTATAATGATTGAAATGGCTATTCAGGTTAGATGTCCAATCTTTGAATCATGGCTATAAAGAATTAGTTATTAAGATCATTATAGGATGCCAACATTTTTGGTGTTGTTGTTAGGGATGGTGTCAAACTAGGGAGTCTTTTGGAGTCATTAGTAATTTTCCTTGTTGTAGTGTTTCTAGAAGTTGTTCTTAGTATACCCTCATTTAGGAAGTAATGACCCCCCTTATTCTTTACCAATATTTTGTGTGAGCTGACTAATAGTGAGTGATACCACATGCATAGAGGAAGGAGAAGGGATGCTTGTGGGAGATTCCTTCCTAACAATCCTAATCCATTCCAACTAGTTAAATAACAGAATCTACTAGAAGAAGAAGATGATCCACACCCCTTTGCTGATGCATATCTTGATTTGACTAGTTCTGAAGTCTCCTCTGAAGATCAAAATCATCTTGAGAACCACTTTACTTTGGAACCACATCAAGTAGGAATGGGTGATGCAAATAGGAATAGACCTACAACCAGCTTTTCCTTTCCCCATTTCCCATCAGAATGAAGTTGACAACATCAAGAACATTCTTACCTCAACACTCCCAAAGTTTTATGGACTTGTCACAGAAGATCTTGATACATTTTTATTTGAGTTTGACATACTCTGTAGGAGTTATGATTATACTACTTGATTAGAGAAATTTATGTCCCATTTTATACCCCATTTCAACCTATTTCACGCACCTTCATACCCATTCTAGCATTCCATTTTTATTATATATCATACCATTTTGTTGCCTTTATGTTGCATATGGTTGCATATATATAAGAGGTATTAAAATTAGTTTTGAGAGTAAATTATGAAAATTAATTATTGATTGTCTTTATTAATGAGCATTGTTATTTTACGCCTTGAAAATAATATCTTGTAGCATGCTTCCTATCACCTCCCGTGTCACTTAACATTGTCCCATGGATTGTACTCACATTTATGTGTTCGTGATAATTCCATGGTTACTAGGTTGAGCATGCACTATCTATGATGAACTTTTATGATTGCAACTATAGGTGTCTTCCAATTTATGTTGTTGCTACATTCCTATACAACTCAATTTATGACTTCTCCAAATGGCTATAAATAAGGACTAGAATTTACAATCAATGATGCAATTGCCATTAAGTGATGGAAATCAAATATATTTCCATTTCCTATTTCTTTCCACCATTGTAACAAGACTATTTTTAATATACACTCACTTCAGCTCATGCTCAAATATTCCCAATCAAAATATGTCAGATAAGAATAGTTAGTTTTTTGTTGTAATTTTTTAAAAAATGAGGATGAATTTGGAAAATATAAGACATGGATTTTGTCCAGAATGGGCCGAATTAAGTTTCCTCAAGGCAGAATCCTCAGAAAACGAAGGAGCAAAAAGATACAGGTGGTTTTCTAAAGGCAATGTTTTCTGATTTACTATTGCAGCCAATTTTCAGGTGGTTGGCATTGGAGAGATCCTTGACATGTGATCTTGTTTGCATTAAAAACCATTTTGTAATCTTCTCATATATTAGGAAGTCCAATTTGGGGGAAAATAATTTGTGGTAAAGAATACAATTGCCAGCCATGTGGGGAACCAAAACTCTTTTCATAACTAGCTACTATTATGACAATTTTGTTTTTAATCCATTGATAGCTATAAAGGTCTTATGAAGACCATTGTATTAGTTAGTATGTTGGTTGTAGGAAAAAACAAATAGATTATTCTTGTATGGAGTTGTTACACGATGAAGCTATAAATATTATGTAATATTAGCTCAGAGAGAGAATTATTGCAGGCAGATTTTATGTACACAAATTACTTTGTGTAGATTATTGTATGCAGACTTTATATATTTTGATAAATAAAATAGTGTTTTTGCTAATAAAACCAACATAATAAGGCTTCTATTTTACTCACCTGCAAATCATGGAGCAAGGGTCCACTCCCTGGTGAAGCACAGTGACATTTATTTCTTTTTATTGTTAATATTTTTGTGTATTATTTATGCTTTGTTTGATTTAATTTCAATAGATTTCAAACTTTAATAGTTACGTGATTTAATTCCAGCATCTTTATTATAGTTTGGTTTGATACAATTTCTTATGATTTAAGTTTGATTTGTAATATTTTATTGAAATTCAATTTCAGCAAGTGTGTTTCTCTTTTTGTTAATAAATTGTTGTTTTCATAGCTCATGTTGCAGGAAGTGACAGTTCCTGACACAATTATGACAGGAAGGCAGAATGGAAATTAAACCAGATTTTCATTTAAGGAATCTTTGTGTTTTTTTAGTTGTATTTCATCCCCACTCATCGCATGAATTTCACTCCTTCGATTGGAATATAGACATGACACCTCTCACAAGTTTATGCCCCCAGATTGACACATATAGACAAAACTGATATTCGTTATAAAGCATTAAATCTTTCTTATTATTTGTACCCAGTGTTGGCCTATCATTTTAGCGCCATTGTCAAGGAGAGGTGTCAAAGGCATGTTAGCACGATGAGTTGAGTTAGGACCATTGCACCTCTGTGAAAATCTACATAACTGTCAACCTTGTTTAAATGATTAACCTTGGTTTGCTTTGTTTTAAATCATAATAGATGCATTGTTTTAGTTTGTAGGTAGATTTTAGTAAATACAACCATTTATATTCACACCAGTTGTTGTGAGTTAATTAATAGGGAAGAAGCAATTTTGAAGAGACAACATGAAAACCATAAAAATGTTACATTTTCAAGGTAGTTCAAATACATCAATTGGTGGGGAAATTGCACTAACACAAGGTGATGTTTTTATATTCCCTCTACCAAAAAAATGCAACTTAAATAATCTTGATCTTCCAATACCATTTTCACAAACATCTATAGATGTTATTTCCATAGTTGAGCAAAAGAAAATAATTGATGAATTTTTAGGACAATGAAATTTTGAAAATGATGAATTGACCACTTTTTGTTCTCTCTGTTGCAAGGATGTAGCTAAGTGCACATGCCAAGTTGATCAAGAGGACATGATGAAGGAGATGGACATTGTAAGTGAACCTCAACAAAACAATGATAAACATGCACAAGTCTTCTTTGTAACTCAAGAACAACTTCATACATCAAATAGGAAAGATCAAGGTATGGTTAATGATTTTGAAATGTCTTATGATTCAATCGGATTACAAAGACAATATGTTTCTTCACAAAATATTTCTTCACCGAGTATGTATGGTGAATGGCGTAATGAATTCTCACAACAACCATACCCATCCCATTTAGTACCATCTCCACCATATTCATCTTATATATTACCATCTTCACCATTTACTCTATATACCACACAACTTTTACCATTTTCATTATCCCATTCATATCACTCACCATCCACCCTATTAGTGCCATTTCAGGTTTTCTCATTGTCTAGTTGTGTACCCTTGTTTTTCATGACAAATATTTAGCTTTGGGGTGTTTCTCATTTTGGCACGTGGGACAAGTGGGCTCCCACAAGGGTTGAGCTCAGCATGTTTGTATTCACTTCTGGTGGGTGTTTCTCCCTCTGGTTTTGTTAGAACTGTAAAATTTTGCAAATTTTCATAGTCAATTGCATCCATGAGTGTTCAAATTGGGCCCTTGTCATTAGCATATTGTCCCTTCCTCATATTGCCTCGCTCATTTTCTATCGTGTGATCCGTTTGAATCCATTGTGTCATGCATATTTTTTATTCTGGTTCATATCAGCATAGGTACCCAATTGTCTCCCTGACCTATGTATGTTCCACTATTCTTTGTTGCAGGTTGTCGGTGAGACATTCCTCTTGTTGTGGCAATGGTGGGAACCCTTATCAATGTATCTTCTGGCTATCGAGCTAGCCTCTTGCTGAGTTTCTGATGTCTCGGCGACAGGTGCATTTTGTATTCTATCAACATATGTTTTGTATTGTGGCGGGAGGTCTCGGTGAAGTGTCTTTGTCTCGCTGACATAACATATGGAGTTCACTTCGGCAAGACATGGAGCTTTCGGTGTAACATCTCAGCAAACTCCTTTTGGTGTCACCGACAGGAGTATATGGATGTCTTCAGTGTGAGTTATACCTTTCGTTGAAAGGTCTCGGTGATGTCATCTTGTTACGCTGACCGGTGGTGGAGGATTTGTGCTTTGGTGAGACTTATTTTTTAGTATGTGGTCATGGCGATGGGGTCCGGTCTTTTCGACAACGGTTCAATATGTGGCTTTCGGTGAAAGTCCTAAATTCTCTTGGCGAATAGGTGTCTAAAGGTCTTCTTGGTATAACAATGTGATATCTACAAAGGGTCTCCCCGAGAGAAATAAGCTACAGCGACAATGAGTGAGTGCGAGGGCATTGGTATAGAAGGTCATAAATCTTGGCGACATATCAAGAATGAGGTGGGTTTTCGGTGAGAGGTCTTGGTGAGTGACCTTCGGTCTCGCCGATGGAACATAAAGGGTCTTCGTCGGCATAGGTAACGATATGTCATGGCGACTCTAGTGGATATCGGTTAGTGATAGTTTTGCCTTCGGCAGGTCTTTCTGGAAGTCTCGGCGAACAAAAATGAAACATGGCTTTCGGTGAGACATGGAATGTCTATATGATATCTCCCTGACCCTGGCTTCTCTCACTGATTATGTTAACCCTTCGGTATGACTTCCCTTCAGCCGCGGTGACTTCACCATGATGTCTTGCTGACTCGGCCATCTCTCCGTGACTTCTCCACCCTCATTGGCCGAGCTACTTAAAGGCCATCAATGTGCATGTGCGTCAGATGAACGGCGATGTTTTAACTTCAATAGTAAAGGGGCCCAAGGTTTAACTTGAGGACTGAGCACTGGTATATCACGCAGATGTCTACGAAAGTCAACGACGGTCAGGTGCTAAGTGATGAGATCAACGATTCTCGCTGAGCTCGCCAATGCAGGCTGCAGGTACATTAAATCCTATGAGGAGTGCGATCTAGTGGAGGCTTGTTTCTACAGTCTAATGAAGATTTAAACGACAACCATCCGATCTCAGTTGATCGATGGCAGAGATTCAAACATGCGCGTAGCTAAGGTTTGGAATGTGCCTCACGCGCGAAGACCAAAAGCCTGGAGCATTCATGGTGACATGACTCTCGGACAGGGACAGTATGGCTCAAGTATGGATGCACGGATTTCATGATGGATTTGACATTGATTGTCTGGCTTCATTTGTGTGGGAATGTCTTTCCTATAGCAGCCCGACCAGTGGCATTTATGAGACTAGAGAAGTAGTTGAAGAATATGGCGATTAGGGTCTGACATGGCCCTGATGTGGCTCTGAGCTGGATGGCGATCCCTGGACTATTTAAAAGGAATGTTTGAATAATTTGTAAAGGTGAGGGGGCCAAATACTGAAATAAGAACCAAAAAGAGCACTAAGTCACAAAGTCAGGTTTTTACCAGATTTTGAGGTCTAGGGTTGCAGTTTGTAAATTGTAAGGTTCTTGGATGCATACCAAAACCCAAATGTATTTGTTTAGGTCTTTGAGTCTCTCCATTGGATTGTACATTTGAATTGTTAATGAAACTGATCAAGGATCATTTCATTAGCCTTTGTAATACTTTCTTGCATTATCTATTTTGATAATAGCTCATGTTCAAGAAACAGGTTAAATTGCTTTCATCATCTCATAAATTTATGTGTATGATTGGAGGATTTGATAAGTAGTCTTTAAGATCTGATCTCTAGCTGTGGGATTAATAAGGTTAGTTTCACATAGGCTTTATTTGTCCAAGTAATCATTCCTTCTGTTTACAAATTTTCTTGACTCCTAGCCCAATAGATGTGGCACTGATCTGATATATACTATTTGTCTTTTGGGTTTCAGTTATCTTGCTTAAGAACATTCATTTCATTTAATCAATATTGTTTGATGCCTTACCCTACCTCCTTGTTGCTTCAAGGTTGAGTTACTGAGAATCTAGCCCTATTTGAGGTCCTCAACGCTTGACATTAGGAGTTATCTGCTATAAAAACAATGTCTGGTCTTCTTTAAGACATTGTGTGGGTATACCCGCCCTGGTTCTGTAGAGCCTAAAGTGCAGAAGATCTCTTGATCTTGTCAGTTGGTCCAGGTCCTCTGAGCTGCCCTTGATTGGAGTTGGCTACTCCATAGGTAGAATAGGAGACCAACCTGGTTAGTTGTAAAAATCACCAACAGGATGGTGACTCTACTGGGGATATAACAAAGAAGAAGAAGAGAAATCAAGAGTAGAAGTTGAAGCCATCATAGCTTTTACGGTGTGCCTCCCCCTCTTGTCAAATATCTCAAAGAATCCAAAAACGGGTCATATCAGTGTGCAATAGAGTCATATCTTTTTATGCCATGTTGGTGTTGTTCAAAGTTTGAAGAATCTCAGGCCTGGAGAAAGCTTTGTTGTAGTCAGCTTGAAATATTTATGGTGCTCTGCTAGTGGAACGAGCTCAGAGAAGGACTTATATGTAAGTGAACTTCATATCATTTGAAGTTCTGTCCTCTGCAAAGAGGTGGCGACTCTGTCAAGGTAAACTCATTGAAGATTTGAAGAATGTTCTAGAGCTGCATCGTTTCTAGGTATTCTTCATGTATTTGTACATCTTAGAAAGTAATAACATGTTTCCCTATTTAGTGATTCAACACTACCAGAGGGAAAGGTAGTAAATGGTGTTAGCACATTTCCATTTGCTGGATCTATTGAATATAGTTGCAGTTCCATTGTAAGATTGTGTCTAGTGCTCAATTCTCAATTTTTGTGGATGATGAGAATGTATTTATACACCTTGAGGGTGGTCATCCACTTGTTTTGTCATATGCTAGTCATTATTGTAATTGTGCACAGCTAGTGAGCCTTGATTTGTAATATCTATGGATCATCAAGCCATAAAAAAGATTGTCAAAAGGTTTCCTAAGTCTGAGAAAGACTCAAGGACGCACAAGACCAAGATAAGGCCTGAATGGAAGGCTGTATTTGAAAGAGGTCTCAGAGAAATGGATGAGAGACATCTGATTTTTCAACGGCTTAGAGACAGTCAAACTGTATCTACTTGTCAGGTTGTCACACCAGTTGTTAATTCTTCTGACCCATTGTATGCTCAGTTAGATTTGTCATGGGTTGATTACAAGGTTGAATGTATGTCAGCTCAAGTGTATAAAGAGATGCCTAGATTTCATGGATATAATGTTTGTGGAGGAGATGCACATGTTGAGAGTTTCACCAGTTTCATGGAGAAACATTCTTTTAATTATCGAGATGCATGGATGAGATTTTTTGTCAGATCCCTGGAAGCTAGAGCTCAGGACTGGTATTTGAGTTTCCCTGATACATCTTTTCCTTGCTGGGATGAATTAGTGGCTGCTTATAGAGAACAATTTGCAAGAGATCCTTTAGACCTGGTCAAAAGGTTAAGGCAAATTAAGAAACAAGATGAGGAGTCAAGTGTTGATTTCAGTCATAGATTTGCCACTGCCCTGTCACTAATCCCAAAGAATTTTAGACCTAGCACTCCATGTTGTATCCACATGTATTTTGAAGCTTTTGAAGAGGGATCTAGTGCATTATTGAAAGAATTCAAGGTACTGAGCATGCAGATGGCCTACATAGTCCTAGATAGTTTGGAAAAGCAGAGAAATGAATATATACAGAGCCTATTGTCTTCATTTTCCAATACCCATGCTGATAAAGATAACAACTCTGTACAAATGGATGATCAGTTTTCTTTAGATAGGTGCATAGTTAAGAAAATTGGGACTGGAGGTGCTACTTCATCAGATGATGAAGAAGTTGTTTTTGAACGACTTGCAGGGGTGGTGTCCCAAGCAAGAGATCAGAATTTGAGTCTCTCAAGCCAAGAACTTGAAGAGGAACATCAGTTAGATTGTCCCTTTGGAGAAGGGAAGTGTAATCAGCAATGTGATGAGACAGTTAAGCAGTTCAAGTGCACAAATGAGTGCAGCTTTGACACAAGTCTTCATGAGAAGACAAATGAAGTTGCTGATGTAGGGAGTGCTCTGGAGGATATCAGGTTTGACAGTGAGGAGGTGGATTTTCACTCTCATGAGGATTATCTTTTTGAAGATACCTTATGATATCCTGACCTGCTACTGGGTGTTGCATCCAGTTCTGGTGAATGTCAAGCAAAGGATGAAGTGGTTGAGATGGTAGGTCAGAAAATTGACCTACTAAGTTGTGAACACGTATCAGATTTATTAACCACAGAATTCCAGAGGTATGCACACAACAACCCTCGGTTGTTGTGGGAAACTCATATCGGTCTTGATGATGAGGACCTGTAGGATGCAAGGTATGATACAAGTGAGTTTGGTTCTATCTGTGATGATGAACTAGCTAATCATGTTGTGTATGAAAAAGTGCAGTTTCTTTTTGATGACTTGAATGAGCCTAGGCATGAATCTTTTCACATGGGTGATGATGTTGATTCCAATGGGGGATCAATTTATGCTTCTGAACCAGAATTGTTTGCTATTGAGCAAGCTTATGATACAGAAGGTGATCATACCTCATGTTCAGAAGATAATGACAGTTGGACAATAGGTGTGGATGAATCAGAACTCTTTGATCATTCTCACCACCAGCATGATGAAGAACAGGTGCAAGTAGAAAGAGGAATCATGAGTAGAAGTCAAAACCATCATTGCACCAATGATGTGCCTCCTCCTCCTGCTGAACATGATGAAAGTTGTGTTGACACTGAAGGGATACTTGGTTGTCTCCCTATTGTCCCTAATGACGTTGATTTATTCGAGCCCTCACTTGGGGTGTTTGACTTTGAGTTGAGTGCATATTTGAAAGATGAATCAGTGCATACCATTGAACCTGGGATGAAGAAGATGTACCCATGTTGCAGTAACCAGTGCATAGATACTCCTGAGTATGAGTTTTTTGCCATTGACATGTGCAGTGATGATTTGCATGTTAATGAAGAGGTTGTTTATCAAAGTTTTTATTTTGATCTGCAAACTGATTTTGATGAAAATTTTTGTGATGTCAAGGATCAAGTGGACTATGAATGTTTTTATTTCCCAGTCCAAGCAAATGACCATTTAGTAAAACATAATCATGAATTGTCCAAGGTAGAATGCCACAGTGATGATACTCTCTAGTCAATGTTTGATTACATGTCGTAGTTTGACAATGTTGCTGGTGGCATTGGAAAGCAGAGTAATTCAATGGGACTGGCCAGTGACCAAGCTAGTTTATGGACAATTCATGATAGTGTTATCATATTTTGTCTATGGAAGGCAACAGAGAATCAAGTTTTTGACAAAGGAAAAAGATGGACCTCATTTTTCATTTGGTGGCCTAGTGTCATCAGGTGAAACAAAGGAATCAACAATGTGACTCTTGAATTTCTTGTTCATGGACAATTCTCAAAGTGGTGCTTCATCTGAAGCATTTCTTTTTCCATGAACATTAGGTTAGTTTTTTGCTTTTCTGGTCGGTTATGTTTTGCTATGTCTGCTAACCCTGTCCAGTTAGCTCCTTGCTATTTTTGGTTTCTTTTTGTTCTGGTCTGCTCTCCCAGTGATCTAAATTCTTGCTATGCCCACGGGGGGCATACATCCCCAACTGGAGCCTATGTTAGTGCCATTTCTGGTTTTCTCATTGTCTAGTTATGTACCCTTGTTTTTCATGACAAATCTTTAGCTTTGGGGTGTTTCTCATTTTGGCATGTGGGACAAGTGGGCTCCCACAAGGGTTGAGCTCAGTGTGTTTGTATTCACTTCTGGTGGGTGTTTCTCCCTCTGGTTTTGTTAGAACTGTAAAATTTTGCAAATTTTCATAGTTAGTTGCATCCATGAGTGTTCAAATTAGGCCCTTGTCATTAGCATATTGTCCCTTCCTCATATTTCCTCACTCATTTTCTGTCATGTGATCCGTTTGAATCCATTGTGTCATGCATATTTTTTATTCTAGTTCATATTGGCATAGGTACCCAATTGTCTCCCTGACTTGTGTATGTTCCACTATTCTTTGTTGCAAGTTGTCGATGAGACATTCCTCTTGTTGTGGTGATGGCAGGAACCCTTATCGGCGTATCTTCTGGCTATTGGGCTAGCCTCTTGCCAAGTTTTTGATGTCTCGGTGATAGGTGCATTTTGTATTCTATCGGCATATGTTTTGTATTGTGGCGAGAGGTCTCGGCGAAGTGTCTTTGTCTCGCTGACATAACATATGGAGTTCACTTCGACCAAACATGGAGCTTTCAGTGTAACATCTCAGTGAACTGCTTTTGGTCTCACCGACAGGAGTATATGGATGTCTTCGGCATGAGTTATACCTTTCGTTGAAAGGTCTCAGTGATGTCATCTTGTTACGCTGACCGGTCGTGGAGGATTTGTGCTTCGGTGAGACTTATTTTTCGATATGTGGTCATGGCGATGGGGTCCGGTCTTGCCGACAGTGGTTCAATATGTGCCTTTCGGTGAAAGTCCTAAATTCTCTGGGTGAATAGGTGTCTAAAGGTCTTCTCGGTATAACAATGTGATATCTACAAAGGGTTTCCCCGAGAGCAATAAGCTACAACGACAATGAGTGAGTGTGGGGGCATCGGTATAGAAGGTCATAAATCTTGGAAACATATAAAGAATGAGGTGGGCTTTCGGCGAGAGGTCTCGGCGAGTGACCTTCAGTCTCACTGATGGAACATAAAGGGTCTTCGTCGGCATAGGTAACGATATGTCATGGCGACTCCGATGGATATCGTTCAGCGATAGTTTTGCCTTCGGTAGGACTATCTGGAAGTCTCGGCGAACAGAAATGAAATGTGGGTTTCAGTGAGACATGGAATGTCTATATGATATCTCCCCGACCCCGGCTTCTCTCACCGATTATGTTAACCCTTTGGTATGACTTCCCTTCAACCACAGTGACTTCGCCATGATGTCTTGTCGACTCAGCCATCTCTCCACGACTTCTCTGCCCTCGCCAGCTGAGCTACTTAAAGGCCATCAATGTGCACATGCATTAGATGAACGACGATGTTTTAACTTCAATAGTAAAGGGTCCCGATGTTTAACTTGAGGACTGAGCACCGGGTATACCATGCAGATGTCTACGGAAGTCAATGGTGGTCGGGTGCTGAGCGATGAGATCAACGATTCTCGCTGAGCTTGCCAATGCAGGCTGTAGGGACATTAAATCCTGTGAGGAATGCGATCTAGTGGAAGCCTGTTTCTATGGTCCAATGAAGATTTAAACGATAGCCATCTGATCTCAGTTGATCGACAGTGGAGATTCAAACATGCACGCGGCTAATGTTTGGAATGTGCGTCATGTGTGAAGACCAGAACCCTGGAGCATTCATGGTGACGCGACTCTGGGATAGGGACGGTATGGCTTGAGTATGGACGTGTGGATTTGGTGACAGATTTGACATTGATTGCCTAGCTTCATTCGTGTGGGAAGTCTTTCCTACAGTAGCCCGACTAGTGGCATTTATGAGACCAGAGAAGTAGTTGAATAATATGGTGATTATGGTCTGACATGGCGCTGATGTGGCTCTGAGCTGGATGGCGATCCCTAGACTGTTTAAAAGTGATGTATGAATCATTTGTAAAGGTGAGGGGGCCAGATACTAAAATAAGAACCAAAAAGAGCACTAAGTCACAGAGTCAGGTTTTTACTAGATTTTGAGGTCTAGGGTTGCAGTTTGTAAATTGTAAGGTTCTTGGATGCGTACCAAAACTTGAATGTATTTGTTTAGGTCTTTGAGTCTCTCCTTTGTATTGTACATTTGAATTGTTAATTAAACTGATCAAGGATCATTTCATTAGCCTTTGTAATACTTTCTTAAATTGTCTGTTTTGATAATAGCTCATGTTCAAGGAACAGGTTAAATTGCTTTCATCATCTCAGAAATTTATGTGTATGATTGGAGGATTTGATAAGTAGTCTTTAAGATTTGATCTCTAGCTGTGGGATTAATAAGGTTAGTTTCACATAGGCTTTATTTGTCCAAGTAATAATTCCTTCTATTTGCAAATTGTCTTCACTCCTAGCCCAATGGATGTGGCACTGATCTGATATATGCTATTTGTATTTTGGGTTTCAGTTATCTTGCTTAAGAACATTCATTTCATTTAATCAATCTTGTTTGATGCCTTACCCTACCTCCTTGTTGCTTCAAGGTTGAGTTACTGAGAATCTAGCCCTATTTGAGGTCCTCAATGCTTGACATCAGGAATTTTCTGCTATAAAAAGAAATGTTTGGTCTTCTTTAAGGCATTGTGTGGGTATACCCGCCTTGGTTTTGCAGAGCCTAAAGTATAGAATATCTCTTGATCTTGTCAGTTGGTCCAGGTCCTCTGAGCTGCCCTTGATTGGAGTTGGCTACTCCATAGGTAGAATAGGAGACCAACCTGGTTAGTTGTAAAAACCACCAACACACCCCAACATATCCACCAAGGGAAATTGCAATTCCTAATACATTACTATTATCTAATAAGGTGGTTCAATCTGCATATAATAATGAGGTTTCATTGGTCCCTTTACATTTCATTAATATGCATGAAATTGGTAAATCACAATTACAATCTATTCATACAACTAAAGGATATGATTTTGTTTTAATTAGATTAGAATAAAAATATGATCAACTCAAGGATAATCAATTTAGTTCTTCTTATCTACTTAATGAATCACAACTTTTAGAATTAATTCACACACATAAAGCAACAATTCAACATGATTCTAATTTTATGATAAATATGTGTGTTGTAATTAATCATCCAATAAGCAATGGTGAACTATATGCCTTAATGATTAACGAGTTGTATGAGGTACATAATGACATTCTACAAGATATATTTATAAATACTTTTATGCTCAAACATCTAGATCTTGGGAGACCTGTGGTCAAAATACATATTCCTCACACACTTATTGATCTAGGTCTAGTAATTGGTTTTATGATTAAGAATAACTAGAAGGGTTTGAATTCATTAATGACCACAAAAAACCTGCTACAAATGGATGTTCATTCATTAAATAAGGATCAAGGTATTATTAATACCCTCATGATTTTATAATGTGAAATTAAGTTAGGGGGTAATCCATTGAATTTTGGAAATCTTTGGTTTCATTCTTTGGATTATCTTAATGCTCTCATGCTGTTGTAGTATGAAGTTAAGTTGTAGGAGGAGGGAATCCCTTGAATTTTGATGATTCTTGGTTGATTTCTAATAAACCCTCATTGATTGTTTCATTGGTGCTTCTAATAAAACCACCTGTGTGATACTTGAACTAAATGAATATATGCATTCTTGTGTTAATTGGAAATGATTTTATATTATCTCTACACAAGCATTCACTATAATAGTATTTATTCATCCATTTTTATCAAGTAATTTATTCCTATTAATAACTCTACCCTCCATTTTTCTAATAATAAATCATTCATAATGGTGGAGTTATTAAATGGGTGCTATTGTATTACTATGCTTGATATGCCTGGCCATGAGAATATGGTTACAGGTTGCCGTGGTTACCCAACACTTTTGCACCAATACTAGTTGATGATGATTCTCTACATGAGCATTGAATGATACACTTTATTAGATTTTCTAAGATTTTTTTGGCCTTGCTAGCTATATGGAACACATCAAGTTTCCTTTGTGCTTCACTATTAGAGATCACAAGAGGATTTTTGGGTGAGATGTTCACCATTCATGGACATGATTTCTATTCTTTGATGCCAAATCATGTGGAGGATAGTATAAAACTTAGCATATGAGAAATAGGATACTATGTTCTTGAGCTACACACCCAAAGACAACTCGAAGACATAATCAAGGAGCTTGAATATATTCTAATGCAGATCATCACACTCTGAGATGGGTATTCACCTACCTAAACTTGTTTGGACACATTTGACGAGTTGAGGGACTACAATTGGTCTTTCATTATGCAACCTTGTCTTTGGTAAGGAAGTTATATTATTTGCACTCTAGCTTTTCATACAACTTTGGGAACAGTTATGAATATCTCATGCTTAAAAGGAAAGGATAACATAGCTTCATGGTACATCAATGTGATTTGTTTCAATTTGGTCATCATTGAACAATGTTTCTTTCAAATATTATAGTCATTGTAAGTAATTCCTTCAACCAAGTGAGTGGGCATGGATTCAAAATTTCTACAGTCAGATTTTTGATATGGTGGCATGAGCTAAATGGATCAATATTGTTTGTAGCAATTGTGCTATGAACTATGTATGGTCAATCTTGATGGAGGTATCTTTCTTGTTGGTCATCATTTCAAGTTCTACATACAACTCAGTTTTAGCAATGAATTTTTGTAGGGTCATAGAACGAACTTAGGTTTTTGATGGTGTCACTTCAATATCCATATATAAGGGGTTCCTTCTCTTTGGTCATTATATGTAGGTTATCTAAAAAATTTGAAAAAATAAAAAAATGAAAAAATGAAAAAATTGAAAAAAAGAAAAGAAAAATAGGAAATAAATTCTAACAATGAAAACCTTCCGGCATTGTTAGAAAACTATAATTTGAAAACTAGTTTCTAGTGAATTGTAGTTGAATAAAATTCTTAGTGGTGAAAATTGTTTCTATAGTGCAACTAAGCGGTAAGTGATTGAAAACTGGCTTGCCAGCGGTCACTTATCATTATCAAAATTGAAAAAAAAAAGAACAAGAAAAAAATGCGATAATTTGTTCTTTCTATGAGCTAATTCTTTTCAGGTACTCAACCGCTTCCATTGTTTACGTCTATTTGAATGTCTCTAGCACTTCTTGTTGCTCACTTGTGAACTATGCTCTAGTTTTTTGTGATCTACACAATTTTGATCACCTGTGGCGCAACTCACACATTCAGTTGAGGTTCTCAACAAGTAAAGATAGAATTAGCTACCAGCAGTATATTCTACAATGCTTCAGTCAGATGGAGATCTTTTGTGCTATTATAGTACTTGGTGTAGTATGCGGTTCCTTGTTGGCAAGTCACAGTTGATGAGTTCTTCTGGTCACCCGACCTTGGTATAAATGGACATGCAAGTTGGTAAAACAATCAATTTTATTTTTCATTATGTTATCTTCTAACTTTATTAATATTTATTATTATATTAATCATATATGCAACATCCATCCCTATCTTCTCCTTATTTTCTGAGGACAGTCAACCCTTCAAGTTAGGGGGAGGATTTTCACAATTCATTATCCTTATTACCCATCTTCTAACTACTTATTTTTCATTATCCTTATTATCCCATCCTAATATCCATTATTTTTCCCTTCATACTTGTTTCATCCATCTTTCATAGTTCATGAACATTGCCTATCATTTCACCCATTTTCATAGCTCATGAATATAGGAATACAAAAAATTTATTTTCTGGATACCTCCTATAGTGTTTCAAAAGTTGAAAAAATGAGAAATGAAAAAATGATAAACAAATAAAAAATAAAGATTGAAGGAAGTTGCTATGATGGAAAGTTGATAGAAAAATTGAAAGAAAATGTGATGAGCTATAATAAGGATGAAGAAAAAATCCAAAGTCATAATCCAAAAGGCTACCAGTTTAAATCAAAGACCTCTCAATCATAATGATTGCACGAGGACGTGCAATATGCTAAGTTGGGGGGAATGATGAGAGAAATTTATGTCCCATTTTATGCCCCATTTCAACCTATTTCACGCACCTTCATACCCATTCCAACATTCCATTTTTATTATATATCATACCATTTTGTTGCATTTATGTTGCATATGGTTACATATATATAAGAGGTATTAAAAATAGTTTTGAGAGTAAATTATATAAATTAATTATTGATTGTCTTTATTAATGAGCATTGTTATTTTACGCCTTGAAAATAATATCTTAGCATGCTTCCTATCACCTCCTATGTCACTCAACATTGTCACATGGATTGTACTCACATTTATGTGTTTGTGATCATTCCATGGTTACTAGGTTGGGCATGCACTATCTATGATGAACTTTTATGATTGCAACTATAGGTGTCTTCTAATTTATGCTGCTGCTACATTCCTATACAACTCAATTTGTGACTTCTCCAAATGGCTGGAAATAAAGATTAGAATTTACAATCAATGATGCTCTTGCTAGTTAAGTGATGGAAATCAAATATCTTTCCATTTCCTATTTATTTCCACCATTGTAACAAGACTATTTTTAATATACACTCACTTCAGCTCATGCTCAAATATTCCCAATCAAAATATGTTAGATAAGAATAGTTAGTTTTGCATTGTAATTTGTGGGTAGAAGTAGAAGAATCTTGGGTAAAAAATGAGATTAGTTGGGGACAACAACATGGAGCTTATAAGCAATTGGAGTTTGATATCCCTATGCCCATTAGAGCTGAATCAAGCAACCCAAGGAATATTTACAGAGAATGGCACAAAATACTTCTTATACCTAGTTATGGAAACATGATTATTCCTTGGATTGAGATATTTTATAGCGAGTATGAGGTAAAGACAACAACAAAGGAGGAAACTATGAGAAGATGTCTATCAGAAAGATGGAATAGTCTATTTGATGAGCTAAAGCAGGATGAGCCTCATTCCATCCACAATTATGTTGCAGCACTAAAGAGGATAGATAGGTATATTTAGACTAGGAGAAATCAATGGTGGTCTTGGCTTCCCCTAACCTTCCAGCCACCCATGATCATGTGGTTTGTACCAAACTTCAGATTCTACTAGCTTGACATTGTTGTAGAAAGGCAAAGATGAAACAAATTTGACAGATTGGGAGGATTCTATTGGGACCTTGATTCACGCATTGCAGCCACTAATGTTGGACAACTATCAGTTGCAAATTTTAGATCTTTGAACAAGCAGAAGAACAAACCTTCCCCTATTGGAGGACCAACAAAATATTAGGTTGGGGGGAGTTATGAGCCTAGTTTTTGGTCCAATTTTGGGTAGAATCTATAGTTTATTTGCTAATAGATGTCATGGAATTTAATGTTAAATGTTGGTATTTTCATAATGGTTCCCTCAAACCATTAACATTGGACTTAATCCTATCTCTACAAGATTTAATGACATTTGGCATAATATGAGGATTATCTATATTGATTTTTTATTTTGTTAATGAATGTTCCTTAAGGTGGTTATAGATGTGCAGTTATTATGTGTACTGACTTCTCCATGCAAATTTAATATGCTAAGTTGAGGAAGACACCGCCAGCTGGGCATGCACCATAATGTCCAACAAAATAATCACTCCAAGTCAAAGGAGGCTGATGATAGAAGATTCTTCATGCAATTGAATGTAACCATCTTGTAGTGGACTTTAATGATTGAGCATGCACGGGCATTACTATTGAGCTGAATCTACATTTGGACCTACATGTGTGACTAGATTCCATGCACGCATCACCACCATCGCTCCATTTCCTCTATTTTCCCTAAATGGCATCCTCCCAGTTGTGGAGTTGACTGCCTCATTTAGCTGTTAGTATAAATAATGATCTTATGCTCCTTCTTTAGGAGGTTACATGATTTGATATTGTACTTGCACTCTCCATTTGTTAGTAATAATGATACATTACTCTTTTGTACTCATGATTCATAGTGAATAAAATAAAGCTCTAAGTTTGAGCATCTGAGTTTTCATTAGTTTTAGAGTATACTTATCCAAGGGGCCCCATTTGGTGAGTAATCAGTCTTCTTAGTTTAGTATTACTTATTGTTTAGTACTTAGTTAGAAATCTAGCACCGACTATTCCTCCAAGCACTAGAATTTCATTCTATGATTGTTCTTGCAAGTTTCTTGTTTTTTGCTCACATTTTCATTCATGTTATCCATTTCAGCTTAGCATAGCCATTGATTGATGTTAAACATTTGTTTCTGTTGGTGTAATTAAAAGTGTTGTACCTTGCCCTAGGTCATGATTACACCTTAGTTAATCTTACTTAGGGACCACATAGGAGGTAGTTGGAGCATTTCCACTTTTGGTGGATTTATCATGTTATTACTTTATCACATCCACCTTTCGTGGACACATCGTGTGATTACGTCTCCACCTTTTGTGGGTGATCCACCATTTGTGGTGATTATAACATTATTAATTTTCCAGTTTAGATGGAGTGATAAGTTTCCATAGTTGTCTCATGTCATAAGATTATGAAACTTGTCATAATCTTATGCCCTTTTATGTTCTCACCTTGGCTATATAACCAAGGGGTCTCCTATGTACTTTTGCACATTGTATTCTATTTTCATTATTGGTAGAATACAGTCTATTCTTGTCATATTGCTTCTATCTCTCTTATCCTTGTGCTTTCTATTAGGCCTCTAGATCTTGGGTGGCTACCTTCATAGCCAATTCTTACATGGTATTAGAGCTATTGGAGTGCCTTTGGATTGTCATTTTGGAGAGATTCTTGGAGGGTTCCATATTTGGCCTTGTATTGTAGGTGTATTTTGGGAGCTTGTTGCATCAAATATGAGCTCATCATTGCATCTAGATTGTCTCAGATAGTCAAATTTTCCTTTTGTTTCATCTCAATTGGACATTGGAGGCCAAATCTACAAAGGTTTGAAGATTGGAGGTGGTTGCCAAATCCAGGAGCTAGCTACCACTTTGGAGCATTTTCAGCCAAAAAGGACATCACCTTGCATCCAAAAGGGCCAAAAACCCTAAGATCGACTGCTAATTCATCCAAATCGGAACAAGTTGTCTATCGAGGCAAAACAAATTTGTTGGCTACACCATATGGCCCAACCATTATGATAGTTGGTATGATTTTTTTTTTTTATATATATATATATATATATATATATATATTTCTTTTTCTGCGAATTAAATTTAAAAAAAATCAAAAAATTATTATTTTTGCAGTTTTTAATAGTGTAAAGTTTGCTTTAAATTAAAAAAACTCAAAAAAAAATTTAAGTCTGTAGTCGTAGACTATACCTGCAACTATACGTACTAACTATACCACAAAGGTACAATGCCGCTATATGTTGGTATTGTTGTGGCCTCTAGCAGCCCTACCCGTGACCTTTGAAAAAAACCAGCTGTCAAATCATCCCATCGATGGCCGATTAAGGTAAAAGCCGGCGGCGACCAACAAACAAATAAAAAATCTAATAGTCATTTATTAAAAAATTGAACCTGAAGATTCTGGGAGAACCATAGAATATTCCGTCATGATTCCTAAGAATATACCATGGATGCAGAGAATATTCCAACAATAGACCGACAGAGGTGGTGATGGTCAGTTACCCATCAAATTTAACCTAGTACAACTTGTGATGGTTATGAAACAGTCAAATTTAAGCTCTTAGATTGATTATTTCAGCACTGTATAATCCCACTTTTTGAAAAATTAGACCCCCTCATGGTTGAAGCTTTTGAATTTGCAGTTCAACTTCAAATGCAGATATCTTGGTCATTTTGAGGCCTTTTTTAGTGCATTTTTTTTTATTTGGGCTATTTTTTTGTGTACTTCGCAATGGTGCAATTATTTTATGATTTTGGTGGATAGATTTTCTAGAAATTTCAATTTCTTCAAACTATACTTGTCCAATCCTCGTTTCTACAACTTGTGGGGCTTCGTTTAGACTCATACGAACTCCTTTTCAGGTGCCATTTTTTTGAAAGTGCATTATTTTTTCTAAACTTCACAGTGGTGCTATCAGTTTGTAGTGATTGTGATAAAAAATTGTACTTTCAACACTTAGTCATTTTTGGCCTATTTTGGCATTTGTAAAGCTAAGATCTCAGTTTGGTATTTTGTATCAGTCATTTGAGTCTATTGTAGCCTACTTAAGGCTATTGTAAAACATTGAAAATCAAAATCCCACTTTGTTTGGCCTGTAAGTGGCCATTGTACACACACTAAGTATAAAGTGTCAAATCATATTTTTTTTTAGGGGGGTTCTTTGATTGAGCGAATTTGGGGGGGTGTCTTGTGTGATTGTGCCTCTCTCTCTATCTTGTTCTCTTTCATTTTGCTACTATGGGTTCTCCTAAGTTTCCTTTGTTAACTCCACATAACTATGCTTCTTGGAAAATTTATGCTTGAAGTAAGTTAATGGAAAAACCATTAACTCATTATATTGATGGAACTGTTGTTGCACCATCTGATCCTAAAGTTGATCCTATTGCTCATATGGATTGGCTTACTAAAAATACTATGGCTCTTGGAACTTTAAGGAAATATGTATCAAAATATCTCATATTTCAAATTGAAAAGTGTAAAACAATCAAAGAGGCTTGGGAAAAGTTTAGTCAATTGTATGGCCAAGTTGATGAGATTAGAGCTTATCATCTTGACAATGATATCACAATGTTAGATCCTAATAATTTTGATACAATCCAAGACTATATCACTAAGGAAAATGAGCTAAGAGAACAACTTAAAGATTGTGGCATTGACAAAAAGGATGCAAAGTTGGTTTATAATTTGTTGGGAAAACTTCCATCAGAATATGCAACATTTGTTTCTAGCTTCCAAACCCATCACTTGACAGTGGGTAGTTCTTTCAGTATGCCATCATTTGATGCATTTATAGAAATTTTGATGTTAGAGCAAGAAATTTTGATAAGCATGGGGGTTCTCAAGTCTTCAAAGTCTAAAACTTTGGTGTCTAATCAAGGGAATAAAGGGACTCAAGGAAAGGGTTCCAACAAGAAGCAGAAGCAGTCTAAGCCAAAGACACAACAAGATAAAGCACAATCATCCTCTCCACAACAATGGAATTCTTCATCTTCTCCCAAGAAGGGAAATTCAAGAAAGGAGAGACCAACTTGTTCATATTGCAAGAGAGTTGGTCATGATGAGCATCATTGCCACACTAAGCAAATTGATGAGTTGAAAAAAATCATTAAGAAGAACAACATCAATTTTCCATCTACCTACAAGAAGAATGATTCATCTCCTTACACTTCCTCACAATCAAAAGGAAAATGGAAAGCATTTGTGGCTACTTTAGGTTCTTCACAACAATGGATACTTGACTCAAGTGCCACTCATCACATGGGTTCTACAAGGGAGCAATTTTCTTCTTTGGAGCCATCTAAGGTACCTCACATCTTCATAGGAGATGATACTCAAGTGGAAGTTGAAGGAGAAGGTTCGGTTGTCATGGATAATGGAACATTTGAGAATGTTCTCTATGTTCCTAACTTGAGTTCCAATCTTCTTTCAATCTACCAAATCACTCACTTTGGAGATGGCAAGAAAGTTGAGTTTCTACCATATTCAATTGTGGTAAAAGAACTTATGGATGATGCCTTGGTTGCAGTGGAACAATCCAATCACAATACATGGCTTTACTCATTCTCCCACTTTGTGCCTAATTCTCCTTCTATATCCTTCCTCACTCATTCAAATTCGGAAAGTAAGTTATGGCATGAGCGGTTTGGACATCTCAATTACCGTTATCTTCAACAGCTTAGCTCAAAGGAAATGGTAGTAGGACTCCCTCAAATCAGCTTTTTTGAAGGTGTATGTTTAGGTTATTCCTTGGGTAAGCATCCAAAAGAGAAGTTTGATAAAGGGAAGTCTTGGAGAGCTTTGGAAGTTCTTCAATTGGTTCACATTGATGCAGTAGGTCCATTTCCAGTCCCATCATTTAGCAAGGCCCGATATATCCTCAGCTTCATTGATGACTATTTCTGCTTCACATGGGTCTATTTTCTTGTTCACAAGAGTGAAGTGTTTGATAGATTTCTAGCTTCAAGGCTCATGTTGAGAAGCAATTAGGGAAGCAAGTCAAGATTATTTGCACAGATAATGGAAGGGAATATGTGAATGTAATAGACTTGAGGAATTTTGTACTCTTGAGGGGATTGATCTTCAACATTCAGTTGCATACACACCACAACATAATGGTGTTGTTGAAAGGAAGAATAGGACCCTTAAGGAGATGGATAGCTGCATGATTCATGCTCATTCTCTTGGTCCAAAATTTTGGGAAAAAATTATCAATTGTGCCACACACATCCAAAATTGGATTCCCCATAAGGCTTTGAAGGGTATGACTCCTTTTGAGGCTTGGTGTGGTAGAAAACTGGTTGTGAGACACTTCAGAGTTTTTGGTTGTCCAACTTGGGCATGCATACCTCTAGAGAAGTGTAAGGAATTGGAACCTCGGAGTAGGCTTTTCATCTTTGTTGGATATCCTGAAGGTGTTAAGGCATATAGACTTTTGGATCCAAAGACACATGAGCTATTCATTGAGATGAATTTTCACTTTAAGAAAATATCTCCTAGCTTAGCCTCTAATCCTCTTCTTCCTTCCTCCATAGTGGAAAGTGATGATAGTGAATCATATGATGATTTTCCCTCAACTTTTACTCACAGGATCACACCTTCGTAGAGTCCACTTGCAGTTGAGGAGCCTCATCCTTCATCTCCTACTATACCTCGTTGGGCTCAATAGACTCTTGAGTCAACAGGTTCTCTTGTTGGGGATCCTTCAGATACTCGAAGGAATCTATCACAATATCAGGATTTTCCACATGCTTATATTGCTAGTGTGTTAGATCCATAATCCTTTAAGGAGGCTTAAGGAATTCCTCAATGGGATTCAACAATGGAGGAAGAGTATAGTTCCTTGATGAGGAACCACACATGGGATCTAGTTCCTATTCCTAAGAGGAGAAAGATGGTTCGATGTAAGTGAATCTATCAGACCAAGTATGTAGTGGATGGAAGTGTGGATAAATACAAGGCTCAACTTGTGGCAAAAGGTTTCTCATAGGTTCCAGGTGTTGATTATATAGAGACCTTTGCACTCATTGCTAAGATGACCTCCATTCATTTGACACTTGTTATTGTTGTAGCTCATGGTTGGGCTATACATCAGATGGATGCGAAGAGTGCATTTCTTCATGAGGATCTTCATGAGGAGATTTACATGGAGCAGCCATAGGGATTCATGCAGGATTCTTCTTTGGTTTGAAGATTGAGGAAGTCTATCTATGGCCTCAAATAGGCCCTAGGGATTCATATGCCAAGATGGATTCCTTTCTTCTCTCCGCAAAATTCACCAAGTGTCATTCAAATCCAAATGTCTACATTTTGTGACAGGATGATTCTAATTTGCTACTTGTGCTCTATGTTGATGACTTGATAATTACAAGGAGTACCTCATCCATCATTGACAGTGTCAAATCTACTTTGTAAGAAAAAATTGTTATGGTTGACTTGGGTCTTTTGAACTATTTTCTCAGGATTGAGATCACACAGTCAGCTTCTGGGATCTCTCTTTCTTAGCCCAAGTATGCTCTTGATCTTCTAGCTTAGTTTCACATGGCTGATTGTAAGCCTACTCTGACTCCCTTTCTTTTAGGAGTCAAGCTTGAGGCTAAGTGTTCTACTTGACTTGTTGATGCCACTTTGTATCATCAACTTGTTGGGAGTCTCATCTACTTGAATCACACACCCTGATATCTCCTTTGTAGTTGGCATGGTTTCACGCTTTATGTAGGAACCATATGAGCTTCATTGGAAAGCAACCAAACAAATCTTGCATTACATATAGGGTAAACATCATCATGGGATTCACTATACAATAGGTACATGAATTACCTTGGTGGGATACACAGATTCTAATTGGGCTGGAAATATTGATGATCGTAAGTCCACTTCTAGCTATAGATTTCATCTTGGTTATGGCCCCATTTGTTGGCACAGTAAGAAGTAGCATGCTATTTATCTCTCTTCGACTGAGGCTGAGTATTGAGGGGCTGTTAATGCTGCTACTAAGGCTATTTGGCTTCAAAATATTCTCACTGAGTTTGGCTTCATGATTCCATGTCCTACAGTCATTCACCATGACAATAAGAGTACCATCCAGATCTCAAAGAATCTAGTTCACCATCAGAGGACAAAACACATCGAGATTCATATGCACTACATTGGGGAACTAATATAGGAGCAGGTCATTGATTTGCAGTATTGTCCTACAACAGAGCAGGTTGCAGGTATCTTCACCAAACCATTCATTTGAGGAGGTCACTTGACTTCTTCATTCTCTTTTCTGAGGGGGGCTTTCTCCTCACTCAAGGTTTTTCCCTTCTCATCTTTTGAGTGCAGTTTTTATTTTCTATCTCTCTTTTGGTGGGGAGCTTTTTTTCCCACGTGGTTTTCTCCTTTTCTCCTCTTTATGAGAGATTGCATTGCATTTGTACATGGGTACCTAATATGGCCTAGTTTCCAAGACCCATCTTGCATTGTTTTCTTTTGTGTACATTCTCCCTAATTTGCACTTAAGGGGTGGTGTTGGTGTAATTAAAAGTGTTGTACCTTATCCTAGGTCATGATTACACCTTAATTAAGCTTACCTAGGGACCACATAGGAGGTAGTTGGATAATTTACACTTTTGGTGGACTTATCATGTTATTACTTTATCACATCCACCTTTCATGGACACATCATGTGATTACCTCTCACCCTTTTGTGGGTGATCCACCATTTGTGGTGATTATCACATTATCACTTTTCCACTTTAGGTGGAGTGATAGGTTTTCATAGTTGTCTCATGTCATAAGATTATGAAACTTGTCATAATCTTATGCCCTTCTATGTTCTCACCTTGGCTATATAACCAAGGGGTCTCCTATATACTTTTGCACATCATATTCGATTTGCATTATTGGAAGAATATAGTCTATTCTTGTCATATTGCTTCTATCTCTCTTATGCTTGTTCTTTCTATTAGGCCTCTAGATCTTGGGTGGCTACCTTCATAGCCAATTCTTATAGTTTCATTCCTTTTCAAGCAATTTACTTTCAGTATTGTGTGTTCCTTAGTTGTAGAATGGAATGGCTACTTTGAGTTCCTAGTGCACATATTGTGCTAACCCATTTCAAGTTCACGTCCCTGGGTTGACAAGTTAAATGCACCTTCATGATGATTGAAATGTCTATTTAGGTTAGATGTTCTATCTCTGAATCATGGTTGTAAAGGCTTAGTTATTAAGATCATTGTAGGAGGCCAATAGGTAGATGATGGATTATGATGTGGATTATAGAGGAAAATAATAGATTATGATGCGGATTATGTAGGGAAGATGATAGGGATTATATGGGACTTATGCAAAAGATGAATGGGGAGGATTAGCCAAAAGAATGGACCATAGGAAGGTGGTGGGGGAGATATGTAGGATAATGAGTGAAGTGTGAGGAGATGGAGGTATGTGGAATTGGTGTGAAATGGAAGGGAACCATGACCAATGTTTGTACACACTATGATAAACATTGAAAATTTTGATGTGGACGGGGTGTAGGAAGCAATGGAGATGTTTGCTTAGGAGGTGGTGGATGTAGTGATTTTGGTACCCACATAGACTTGCTATTTTTATGATTTTTGTTTGGTTTGTGGGATTTTTGTAATTTTTGTATAGAATGTGCATTTTGGATGGAAGGGTATGGTTGGTATTTTCGTGATGTAGATGCCTCATTTGACTTGCTTTCCTTTTTCTTAGGGACCCAAACCATTTTATTTTTGGACTTTACTTTTGGAGGTATGGGCTTATATAACTTTTTGAATGTATTTTTCTTTGACTCTTTGTATTGATGCCCTAAGGCATGAGTATTTTTAGGATTTTTTAATTTATAGGTAGAGGAATTGAAATTCTTTCTTTTGAATCCCATGGGTATGGTGGAATGGGTGGAAGCTTCATGTTTATACAATGTGTGCATTTTTTGGTCATGATTAGGAATGTTAGGGTATTTATGGATAAATGGATAAGAGGATTGGATGGTAGGGATATTAAGTGTTGGGAGTAATGGTGGCAAAGTGGATGGAGGGATATTAGGAGTTGGAAGTAATGGTGGAAAAGTGGATGGTGGAAGGTGTATGGTCACATGCTTTTGACACTTGTAGGATGATGGAGGAAGGATGGAAACATATGTTTTAGGTGTATGATAGGATTTATGATGGAAGGAGGTGGACTTAGGATGCTTGGAGGAAGTACCAACATCTTGAGATTGGTGTCCTTGGGGTGTATGTCCAAGGCTAGAAGAGAGTGGAGGTACTTTTACATGGATGGGTTCCAAAATACCTTGTTCATGAAGGTCTAGACCTTAACCTTGGTGGTTCATGTTTTGGAGTATGCAATGAACAATGGGGCTAGATGTAGGTGGGACACTAGACACCAGTTCCTTATTGAATGGAGAAAATGAAGCAAGGGAAGATAATTGTTGTTATTGTTCTAAGGAGTAACATTCACGAAAGACCAATAGGATATGATGGAGGACTTGCAATGGGGTAGATAGTGGGTGATGAAGGATAATTAGGATCTTGATTAGCATTGTGTTCACTTAGATCCAAGATATTTGTTTGATCTTTTATGTGTGCTTGGGAGGGATATGTCTCATCAAGGGAAGTGGATGTTGATGGATCATGGATATGACTAGGTGAAGGTGCATTTGGAATATCTTTCTCATGGATGGGTATAGGATCAAGTTTCTCATGCGTAGGCTCTTCATCATTATGGATATCATCTTGATCATAGAAAATATATATATTATGGATTAGGTTGGATAAAAGTGATTTGATCTTGATTAGGAGTAGGGCTTGATGTTTCCACATGCTTAGGATTAGGCTCTTGACATACCTCTTGGGTTTCTTGAATGGAAGTGGAAGGGGATGACTCTTGAATGAGCTCAACATGTTCTAGATGGTCAACAACTTGGAGACATGATGGAGGTTGACTTGGGCTCAATGGGGGAAACTCTTGAATAGGCTCAAGGGGGAGAATACATGAAGGGGTTGTAAGAATGGGCATTGTGTTTGAAGACTCTTTGGTACGTTAAAACATATGAGTTGGATGACATGGTGATGTTTGATTCCTTACTACTAGCCCTTGGGTCACATCCTTTGTAGGTGGATGGGTAGATTTGGGTAATTCCATAGGTTGAATTTTGAATTTTTTTAATTTAGGGCATAGATTTGATGGAGGATTCGATGATAGTGGGGGTTATGAAGAGTTTGATGGATTAGAAGGTGGAGAGGCCAATGGATTAGGACTAGGACATGGTGGCTTAGGGATAGAAATTTTATTGGATGGTAGTATGATAGAGTTATTGGGTGCATGAACTAGATTGGTCTTCCCCTTGTCAAATGGAGAATGAGAATTGAAAGGCTCTTGATTTTGTTGCCAAGGTGGACTTGGGATCCTATGTTCTTGTTGTGATATGGGTGGATACATTGATGTGGCATTGAAATGATAGGTATATGGGTTAGTTTGGCATGATGATGAAGGTGATACAAAGGATTTTGGTTGAATGTGTTGAGGTTGGAATGGTATTTGGACTTGTTGTGCTATGATTTTTTGTGATAATGATGGAGCGGTTGCGTATGATAATGGTTGTTGAAAGGTGGATTGATATGGATAAGGGTTGAAATTAGAAGAGGTATGATAGGTTGATGAAGAGGTAACATGATATGTGGATGGATGAGGTTGATATGATGATATAAGTGACACATAGGATTGAGGTGAAATTTTCTGGTGTGGTTATTAGACTTGATGATGTGCTTGTTGGATTTGACAATTGGCCATGAGGTATTGGGCTTGTGCTATGAGTTGTTACATTTGAGGTGATTGGTTTGTTCGAAGTTTTTGGATGATGTCATGGATTCCTTGGATGGTTTGTTGACTTAAAAGTGATTGGATTTTTTGAGCTTCATGAATTATGTGAACAAGCTTTTGTGCAATGTCTTCAAATTTTGTCATGGTGTAAAATGTTGTTGATTGGATTAAAGAGATGACGATGATTAGGATATGATGTGGAATGACAAGATTGGATGATTTAGATGATGTGGCAAGTATTTATTAGAAGTTTTACTTGGGCAATATCAAACACAAAATCTCACATGTAAATGCATGAACACACACACCAAACACAATGATAAATTTATCTTTCAAGATTAAATGTTATGATTAAGAAAACACTTGAATACACAACAACCCTAGTGTTATTCAAGTGGGTATGGCCAATTAGGTCTCAAGTTAGGATGCACAAGGTTGACTGGGGATGATTTGAAAGAAAAATCTTTCCACACAGCCAGGAGAAAGGGGTAACCCACCCTTCACCTTCACTTCCAAAAGGTATAAATTTCTTTAGGGCTTAGTCAAGAGTGACAATATTTCAACTCCCAAAGAGGTGTGTCTTTGGATTCACACCTAGATTGAGGTCATCCCTTGGAGGGGTGTGTGCTCCAAGTAGGCCTCCTAAGAAGGGTATGACCAAAGCGAACCAAGTGAGGTGTTTTGGAGGACACAGACACTTGATTCACACTCATAGTTGTTAATTTACCTTTAGAAAATTGAAATGTGTGTAAGCAAGCAAAGGAATAACTTGTTCTTTTTAACCCAAAGAAAAAATGTGTGATGGAAGACAATGGTTCTTTTTAAGCCCAATTTCAAAGTGTGATTGCAAACAAGATGTTTGTTTTAAGCCCTAAACTAAAGTGTGTTGACAAGCAATGATTAGAGATGAAAGATGGAATGAGTGCACCTAGACTTTCTTTAGCTCCAAATTTTTTGTCCACTTGATCCAATTTGTCCCTTGAAGTGTTTATTTTTTTGCATATTCACAAAATCAACAACAAAGCCAAAACCCTAACAAGATAATTGATCACTAATATTATAGGGTTAGCTAGTTAAGAAAAATCTAATTTTTGGAAATATTTTTTGCATCAAAAATAAAAACAAAAAGAACAAAACCTTATTGAAATTTCAAAAGATTTCCAAAAATGTAAAGAAATATGAAAAATTTGTTGTTTTCAACCCAAAATTAATTTTTGATGAAAAATCATTAATTTTTTATAAAAACTTCTATACATGTCCAAAAATTTTGATATTTTGACCGAAGGTGCCTAAAATGATCCCCAATATGTAGAATTTTTTTTGTGACAATATCTACAACCTTTTGTGAGATATAAGAAAATATTTGTAAAACTCTAATTTTAAAAGATCTATTTTTTGTATACTTATTTTTAATCCAAATTAAAAACATAAAAACTAGACCCCTATTAGAATTCAGATAGATTTCTAGAAATCTAAAAATATCTGAAAAATTATCTAATTTTCTCTCAAACTTAATTTTTCATGAAAAATAACAAAAAAAATAAAAAAAGACCCCAAAAATATGATTTTTGAATTAGAAGCTGTTGATATTGTCCCCAACCTACAAATTTTTTTTTGTGAGAAAATACAAAGATGTTTGAAGGATATGGTCGAATCTTTGAAAACTAGGATTTTGTCCCAAAATGATGCAAAACCTGCAACATAAAGGATCCAACTCCAAAATTCCTCAAAATTCCTCAAAATATTGAGCTAAAAATCAGTTAGGGGGTTCACGTCAAGTTCACAAAAATGTGTATGAAAATTTTGGATAAAATAAAAATGATAAAACAATAACATGCATTACCTAATCCAAATCTTCAATACCTCAAATAGATGCAATGATGGATAACTTGGTCTATTGATTTGATATGTTGGTTGCTTAATTCAGCACCATAACATTGAGATGGAGATGATAGATGAATAATGATAGATAGAAATGGATGAATGATTCAAGAATGATTTTGGCAGCATAAGGATAATTGAAGAATCAACCCCCAAATGGCTTATGAGAGGATTGATTTCTAGGCAAGGTTTGATTTGGATTGATGGTTAAGATTGGATGTCAATAAGATTTCTTAATCAATGGCCAAGATGGAAAGTTGTAGTATGAAATAGGGTTAGCAAAAAAATAGGGCAATGATAAGGATTACTCACTAAGATTGAATTATAAGAGAATTCTATCAAGGGTGGAAAATGAATGAGACAAGAGAAGATAAGAATGGCATGAATAATGAGGTTGGCACATAAAAAGAGGTTGCTGGAAAAAATTAAATAATTATAAGATTATTTAATTTGGGAGGGAAGATGAATAATTAAATAATAAAAGCATTATTTAATTATAAAAGACATGTGACATGTTGACTTTTAAATTAAATAATAATTTAATTCAAAAGTGGATGAAAATGACAAATTAGTAAATAATTAAATAAATTTTATTTATTTAATTATAGAAGAAAAGGATAATGAATAATTAAATAATTAAATAAATAAGCATTTATTTAATTATAAAAAGGGGCTAATTAGTGATGTAATTAAATAAACAAAATTTATTTAATTAATCAAGGAAATAATAAAGGAAAAAATGAATTAATTAAATAATTAAGAATTATTTAATTAATAGAGGAATATGACCTTAACAGATAATCAAATAATTAAAATTATTTAATTATGCAAGTAGAAGGAGGAATTGATATGAAAAGGTGGGTTCATAGGAAAAGAACAATTTTCAGTGTCTACACTTTTGTCCTAAAAACTCTCCTGCTAGGTAGAATATCATGGTGCAAGCAAACAACAACACTATCATGTGTAAACCAAAAATCAATCTCACTTTGAAGCATCTTGAATTGCTTGATATAGATTCACCATCATGGGAATGCTTTGAAAATCATGAAACCTTGAAGAAAATGTTAAGAGCTTATGACAAGTTACTTTCTACTCATACAAATAAAAAAGTTGCATATGCTATGATCAGTATCAAGCATAAGGATATAGAAAAAAAGGAAAATCAAAGATGCTACAAAGTTATTGGAAGATGCTTCAAAAACCTTTGATTTCATACCTATATCCATGGGAGAATAAAAGATCATAACAAAAGAGTCCAAAAAGAGAAATGAGAAAATGGTAACATTAATATAACATTCAATAGCATCCACTTCACCCACCTTAAAAGCGCAACCAACATCCAAGACAAACTTTGAGGAAATTGAACAATCATCTAATCCAAATCAAGTGATAAAATTTTTTGGACGACAACTTGGGAAAGTATGTGATGCTATAGGACAAGGTATCCATGTCCCTATATAGCCTAATGATCTTGGTTATTGTCCTTCAAAACAAAAACCTTCAATCAATGCCAACACTATCACAAAAAATTCTTCCAAGACAACTTTAACTTTAACAATGTTATGTGTCATGTCCATTTTTTCAATGATAATGGAGATAAGTAGTGGACTTAAAGGTTAGAGGTAAAGGCTTGAAGGATCAGGTGTTTTGACGATGGGCAAGGTAATCATTTGTTGTTTTAAAAGTTGGGACATATTATTATGAAGAGTGTTAGGTAAAGGTGTGAATTTTCTTTTCAGATCTCCATAACTAAAGGGCACCATAGTTTAGAAAAAAACTACTTGGTTGCTGACAGTTTCAGTTGGTTGTTGAGGGGGGTTAAACTATAAGAACCCTTTGTTTTTCTTTCTAAATTATTGGGAATTGTTTTGGTTGGTAGGTTCAGATTTATCAGGTTAGCTAGAATTGGATCTTGTATCTTGACTCCTAACTGAATTGTGATAATCACAAAGGCCAGTACACAAGTACATGAAGGAGGGGAATTTCATAATAGTGAGTTTGTCCTAAAGTTTAGTTTGCAATTTTTTGAAAAACATCTTTTGAAGGTGTGGGTCAAGAATCTTGACATCTATCTGGGAATAAAGAGATTGATAGTGTGATAAAATTAGTTATCTTTTCTTCGTCATTCTTCTTGCATCACATAAAATAGCCAAGGTCTTATTGGGATTCAAGTGCAATTGGAAATTATTTATAAATGAATCAGTAAGTTTATTAAATGAACAAATTGAATTGTTCGGTAAAACCATTCCAAGGTAGTATCTTTTAAAGTCCTAGGGAACAATTTTGCTAACATTTTATCATCAAGGAAAAAATCACTACATAAGGCAACATAGGAATTAACATGGTTAGAAGTATCACCCTTCCCTCTATATTTCTCAAATCTAGGAATCTCTACTCCTTGTGGCATCGGTGTTCACAATATTTTCAAAGACAATGGGCTGCTTCAAACATAATATGTGGGTGGGCCATTCTGATTTTGGTTTATGATGGAGAAATTTTTTTGCATGGATGAAACAATTTGGAAAAGTTGTGTTATGAGAGGATCAATAGAAGTGGTATGAGGTGGAAGGGAAAGTGGTGATGGGATATATGTACTAGGAGAGCAAGTGAATGGAATTATTATAAGTGGTAATGTGGAAGAAGATAAAACATGCGATGCCACATAGGAAATAGGGTCTAACAGGAATATCCATGGAAGGAATCACATTACTAACTTGTTGCATTGTTGTTATGATTTGGGGAGTGGTATAGGTAGGTATTGATGCTATTGTTGATGGAGGAGGAATTTTAGTTCCTCCTTGGCTTGTGACATTGTTTGGTTGGATAGGAGCACTAGAGGTTGAAGGAAGATGTTTTCCAAAGATTTGAATTATGTTTCTCACAAGGTCAAGGCATATTGGCCCAAAGTTGTCATTGCACCAAAAGATTGACCTATTAATGCCCAATACAACTGCCAAATTTAATGGATCCACATGAGGTAGTTAGTCCATGTCACAAATCCCAAGGGGAGTGCTGACCATCTACCAAAAAACTCCCCTTCAGCATTACCTGAGGGTATTCAAACCTGACACCTTTGGTTTTGATACCACTTGTTGTCCCATAGTTGTCGTTGCACCAAAAGATCGACCTATTAATGCCCGATACAACTGCTAGAGTTAACGGATCTATGAGATGTGGTTAGTCCATGTCACAAATCCAAAGGGGAGTGCTGACCATCTGCCAACAAGGCCTTCATCACTTTCAACCATGTGGTGAATGTTTTCGATGGTAGGAATTGGAGTAGTGGAAATGTTTTAAGGGCTAACATGGTGTTGCAATTGGACTAAGTCCTCATGAATTTGAATTATCTTTTCTTATGAGATATCATTAGGTCTATGTTCAACATTCATGTTACCTGAAGGAAAAGAGTTGTTAAGGCTATTATCCATGCCTAGTACACTATTTTCAATACTAGAAGTGGAAGCTCTAGCTAACCCAAGATCCATAATGAGTGTGTTATCACGATATGCCATGAGTCTCAAACTTCTTCTCACTAAGGTATTAGCAAGAGGACACCAAACACTCATGCAAAGGCTAATAAATGCAGGATGAGTACAATGTAAACTAACAAGAATGAAATGCTTAAAGATTAAATTCTAGGAAGTAAAATTGAAATGCAGAAACAAGAAACAAAAACTTATAAATTGTAGAATAAATGCTAGAAAATACAATGAAAAATATGCAACTGGACTAAGTCGCCTAGGGTGGTGAATGAGTCCAGTGAGTATTTTTTTGAATTTTTTTAAAATTTTATAATTGTTATTTATGATATTTTAGGTTTTCATATGTAGATATAATATGAATATGTAGAATTTTAGCAATTTTGAATGAAATGAAATGCAAAAATTCAAGCTAGATGAGCTTTTCACTAATGCAAATTTGAAAACCCTAGAATACAAATTAAACAATGCAAAATGCAATGCAATGTTAATGTAAGCTATTCCTTAGGTGTAAATCAGAAATATGATGTTCTAAATGTGGGTTGACCAAAATGAACCAAATATTTTTGGGATGTGGGGGTTGTCTTGCACTTCTAGGGTTTTGCACGTAAAAGGAGAGAGGTATCCAAAAACCTTGATGGATCACTCAAGAATATTGCCTTGAGATTCTAATGCAAAGATGAATAAAATATTCCTAAGTGGAATGTTCTAGATGCAAATAATGGATAAAATAGGTTAACCTCTAATGCAAAACCAAGAAAATGTAATATGTTTAAAAACACACCGTGATATGCCAAATGAACTAAATATGCAAACAAACTGTAACATAAATTAATGAGATTAAAGGTGCACACCTGGAAACTAGAAAGTGATGGAAAGGAGCTTTGGAATCCTATAGAAGTCACTGTTGAAGCCAATTCGGAGTCATACGCCAAGTTGGGCAACTTAGTCATGTTTTAGGGAGATTCTATCGGAACAAGTTTCAAACAAAAGGGTACTCAAAATTGCAAAAACTCTATTTTGTGCCTGGCAATGGGACTCATATGCCATTGATGGAAACTTAGTCCACTTTCAAATTTCGGGAAAATCATAAGTGCAATCTGTAGCTCCCAGTCTGCACTTCTACTCCTAATAGGTTTCTAGATCAGAAACTACAAAATTTGACTTGTAGGTGTTCTCCAAGATTCTTCTAGGGCTTTGAAAACTTTGTATGATCTTGACAATTTTTTGACAACTTTTCCAACCTTTCTCTTTGACAAATTTGCACACTAGACCTGCAAAACACATGCAAAGAGGGGGAAAAGTGTTGAGGGTTAGTGAATAGAGGTTTTCCTTGGTCTAACCCTAGTTTGGTAATTAAACCCTTGAAAATGAAATGAAATGAAATGAAATGAAAAAAGAATGATGAATGAACAACATGCAATGCTACAACTCACTAAACCCTTGAAGTAGAAATTTTAAGATATGCAAGTAGAAGCTCCAATGGATGTAGACTTGAAGAAGCTTGAAATGCCTAAAATGATTGATAATTGATGGAATGCATGAGTGAATGAATGAGTGAATTAGTGGGTGAATGGGGGTGAAATGATTGTGAAAATCCTATATTTATACTTAATTATGAAATTTTTCCCAAAAATACCACATCAGAGGATCACCTTAGGTATTAGAAAATAATATCCCACCTGAATTTTAAAATAATTTTAATTTTTGAGCCAAATGGGACTCATTCGCACCTAGTGGTGCATGGCTCCTGTGAAGTGTTTTTTCCTTAGTAATTTTCATTTTTAGCTTACATAAATGTCTTTAGTTTTGGATGTACCTGCACTCAAGTGGAATCATCAAAAAGATGTGCAATGTGCCATGTGGTGGTTGCACAACTTTCATCTTTCATATTATTTTCGAAAGATAGTTCGAGACATGTGTTGACTCATCAAATATTTTCTTGGGAGCTATATTCATGAGCTCAAAATTTTCTGCCTTGTTGACATATCACCTCTTCGCAATGGGTAGTTTGCATCCCCTCCAGAGTGATATGATTGGGGAGTTTATTAGAGTTGGCTAGCCTATTTTTCTTTTCTTAGTTTCTTTGATGGAAGTTTTGAGGCAATACCTTGGGGTGATGTGATCGGTCAATTGGACCTTTCTCCAAGCTGTTATTTATAAAATTTGATTGTTTATGGGCCTCTATCTTTGCTAAATATCTTAAAAACATCAATGTGGCAGATGAGAATTGATGAGCAAAGATCATTGCAACCTAACCAAATATTTATGATCGGATTGTGTGCCATTAACTATCAACACTTGGAAGTATTGATTTTTATGCTGAGGTGGTGTGTTTCCTTTTCTGTAGCTATATAAGGAGGGTGATGATACAATGAGGGCTTGGATTCCAAGTTATAGTTTCTTTATTGAGAAAAAATTCTTTAGTTTTCTTAGGGTTTTAGAATTATTTTCAAAAATAAAAGTTGAAGAACTATTTTTCTTTGGCATGTTATATCTATTAAGGTTTAAACTATTGTCAGATTGGCATATGACCTTTGTTTCAAAGTTCATTTGATATTTAAACCATGAAATATTTAGGAGAAATTGTTGAGACTATGCATATATGGCATTTTGCAAGCTTTCTTTCTTTATATTATCATTTTTAATGAAACATTATGTCTTGCAAGCTAAATATGGATAGTTTAAGTAGTAGATTTCCATGCGTAGTAGCTTAAGAAAATTGGACTGTCATTGGACTTCTTTATTTTTCTTAAATTTGTTTTGTTGTGCTATGATATATTAGGAGGAAGAGTTTCATGTGATTTTATGAGATATTGTTCTATTACTCATAAGAAATCTTTATGTTTGATCAGACCTTAATGAACACTACCTACGGGAAGATTTGAAAGTCTACACTGTTCTTGAAGTTAGCCTTTGTTGTTCATTCTCTTTCCAACAATGAATGATTGTGGTGTTTTGTGTCTATTTATATCACTCATAGGAATGATTTGGGTTTGAAATGTTGTCAAAGATTTGGTGCATCACCTTTTATATTTTATGTTTACATTTCCTTTTCCGCTTATCTCGAAACCCACAAAGAAGAGTCAGATTTCTATAAAAATCCTAGAGGTATTCATTGAGACACAATTTGTCTCCCACTCATTGATTTTCCCATAAGACTATTAGAGAGGTGCAAGATTTTATGATCAATAGTTCTTTTTCTGGCACACCCAGTGGGACAAGAATTTTTCCAAACACATGATTAGAAGTTAAAAATATTTCTTGAATCAGGCTAAGGAAGGAAATTGGAAGTTTCATGCCCAAATTCCAAACAAGAGCAGCTTCGAGAGGTCACTTCTAGCACTCTTATTTACCTACCTCAACCCTTAGGAGGAGAAGACTTATAGGATTTGTATCACCTGTAAGGTTCAATAGAGTAAGGAGTAAGAGCCCAGTTTTAGAGCTTTATCTACTCCACCCAGAGGCCTAAACTTCCAAATAAGATTATCTATATATCCAATTCATAGGAATATTTTCTTTATGGCTAATGTACCTCTCCCTACTCCTAGAAATTTTGTAGCATGGGATAGTGGTAGTCCACTACAACCACCCACACCCCTAGATGTACGATCTACTATACCCGCTAATAACCTCAAGGCTATTCCAAGATTCTCTGAAGAATATTTCAAAACCCCTTCCAAACAATTTCAATATATAGTAGAGGTATTTAGGTTACATAACATATCAAATGAGAACATCACATTGAGGCTACTAGCTACCTATTTTAAGGGAAAGGACCAAGATTGGTATCAATATTTGGCCTCAAGGTCTATCATCTCCTGGGACTAGATTGGAGGGTGCTTGTTTGAATGCTTCTCAGAGAAAGGTGATGCAGATCTAGGAGGATTCACAACACATCACACAAACCTTCAACAATGATCCAAAACAATCTTTTCATAACACATGTTATTAAACATTGTATATCACATTGGAAACATAACTATGGCAGCCCACAATTTATTGCCATGAACAGTCATTAATAACTTCTACAAAATGAATAATAAATCCAATCCCTCTGGTGAGATTGAATAAAGAATAGTTATATACTCTTCCTAAAATTATTATGAAGATCCAACGGTTGAAATGAAAGTTATTGTATTTTTACCAAAACTGCAAACCCTAGGTAGGGTTCAGACCTGTCCTCACAAAAATGTTCATAACTTATTCAATTCTTAATGAATTTTGATGAGAATTGAAGAAAATGAAAGTATATTAACATGGAAAAAAATCCAATTGGTTTTAGATCCAAAATATAGAATTTATATTCCGTACCATCACACTTCTTTAGACTGTAAATTCTGCACAATATTCTTAGAATAGACAGTCTCACCAAAATAATCATATCTTCCACAAAACTTGATAAAACTCAATGAGACAAAAAGAATTGGAAACTAGAAATAGATATATTTCCATCCATATATGATTCTCTATCATTTGAGTCCATACCAGGCCGTACAAATCACAACTTCAATCTGGTAACAATGTAAAAATCAGAAAATGCATACCAAACTTGAGGTTGCCATTCATTTAACTTCAAAAATAATGTCTCCAACCCCCAATTCGAGTTTTGGAGGGTTTATTTATACATTTTCAACCCAAACCAACTATTTGCAACCAAATTTTGATTAGTGTGTTGACAAAACACCTTAATGACATTTCATCTACCTAATTTTGCACTTTTGACAATTTTTACAATATATGAGAAACAAACAACATCCTAGGACCTATAACACCACAAAGGTGGCCTCTTGGGCTTATTAAAATATAAAAACATAAAAATGGAACAAATTAATCAATATGGATTCATGAAGGTATGTGATCAAATAGGTGCTCTTGTACCAAACTCCCGAGGGAAAAAGAATTCAAGCCCCTTTGAATTGTCTTCTTCCTAATCTTCCAGTTACGCTGCACCTTGTCCTTTGTCTTTTCAATCAGATTTTGTCCTTTCTTCCTTTTGTTATTCTTATGCCTTCTTATATCAAGCATTCCTACAACTTAGAAGTCCCAAAACTCTATCATATCATCAAACACTTCACTTTGTCCTTCATAATCTGCACATACATAATCCAAAGAAAAATTAGAAACAAAATATAGAGACCTTGAGGTCTCCTCCTTGTCTTCTTGTACTTCAAATTACTCTTCACCCATAACCAACTTATCCATTCTGGGAACCAATTCACTTGAAACCTCAATTTCCTTGCTTTCTTCTACCTTGATGAGTTCTTCTTCCTCTTGTTTGAATTTTCCATCACCAACCTTACTATTCCATTCTTCTTCAATAGCTACATATTGTGCCCATAAATCTTCTTCTTCATCTTTGACTGAATTTGTTGCCTTCTTTCATTTTCTTTGCTTCTTCATAATCCTCTTTATAGGCCAAACCATCTTCCTTTTCAATGTCAAATTCCAACTTGTATCTTGTTTCATCATTTGTTCCATCTTCATCATGGATTCTTGGAAGTCTTCTTCAAGTCTTTTCAATTCTCCCTTCAACTCAGCAATCTCTTTGTCCATCTTCTCTTGCCTTATCCTTTTCTTTCTTTCCTTCTTTCTCAAATATTTTTCCTCTCTTTCCTTCTTTCTTGAATCCTCAGCCTGCAAATATCTTTCCAACCTTCTCAACAAATCCATCTCCACAAGCAAGTATCTCCTTGCTTCCACTTTACTTTGCCACACCTAGGCAATCAGGTTTCTTCCTCAACCTGCACAACACACAACCACAAACACCAACACAAAACCAACAAACTTCACCAGCCCATATCTTTTCTAGGATGTGATACCAATTTGATGCAGAGCTAGGAGGATTCAAAAAACATCACACAAACCTTCAACAATGATCCAAAACAATATTTTCATAAAACATGTTATTAAACATTGTATATCACATTGGAAACATAACTATGGCAGCCCACAATTTATTTCCATGAACAGTCATTAATAACTTCTACAAAATAAATAATTAATCCAATCTCTCTGGTGAAATTGAAGAAAGAATAGTTATATACTCTTCCTCAAATTCTTATGAAGATCCAACGGTTGAAATGAAAGTTATTGTATTTTTACCAAAACTGCAAACCCTAGGTAGGGTTCAGACCTGTCCTCACAAAAATGTTCATAACTTATTCAATTCTTAATGAATTTTGATGAGAATTGAATAAAATGAAAGTATATTAACATGGAAACAAAATCCAATTGGTTTTAGATCCAAAATATAGAATTTATATTCCGTACCATCACACTTCTTTAGACTGTAAATTCTGCACAATATTGTTAGAATAGGCAGTCTCACCAAAATAATCATATCTTCCACAAAATTTGATAAAACTCAATGAGAAAAAAAAATTAGAAACTAGAAACAGAGATCTTTCCATCCATATATGATACTCTATCATTTGAGTCCATACCAGGCCGTACAAATTACAACTTCAATCTGGTAACAATGTAAAAATCAGAAAATGCATACCAAACTTGAGGTTGCCATTCATTTAACTTCAAAAATAATGTCTCCAACCCCCAATTCGAGTTTTGGAGGGTTTATTTATCCATTTTCAACCCAAACCAACTATTTTCAACCACATTTTGATTAGTGTGTTGACAAAACACCTTAATGACATTTCATCTACCTAATTTTGCACTTTTGACAATTTTTACAATATATGAGAAATGAACAACATCCTAGGACCTATAACACCACAAAGGTGGTCTCTTGGGCTTATTAAAATCTAAAAACATAAAATGGAACAAATTACTCAATATGGATTCATGGAGGCATGTGATCAAATAGGTGCTCTTGCACCAAAAGGAGACCGCTACTTGTTGCTACAACAACTAATTTCCATCAAGAGGGCTCTACATGAGGCCATGAGCGACTTCAACACCAGATTCCACAATACCTAGAAAAGGATCCCTGAGACTTCTCAACCTCAGACCACAATGGAATTCATGTTTTATCTAAATGACTTGAACCTAAATATCATAGTCACAATAACCTCCATGGGAGGGGATATCCTGCCCGATGCATACGAGGTGGTGGTGCCTGTAGAGAGTAATTTGATCGATGTTAGAAAGCTTCCACCTCAACCACCAATGTCAATGTTTGTAAAAACCTTTGATGGTCATCGGGAAGAAGCCACTCCAAGCACTTCTGTGACACAATTAACATTGGTCACCCTATAGTCTATGAACATGCATCCCACCGCTCAAGCAAGCACATTGGGTTTTTCCTCGATGGCAACAGATATCATCAATATGAAAGATCTGATGCAAAATTTCACTAAAAGATCCCAAGTCTTTATTTTTAAAAAAAATCCCATGCCTTTATTTTTAACACTCATAGTAGGAGACAAACTATTGCATAATAATATGATTGACTCGAGGGCTAGCACAACTGTCATGCCAAAGACAGTGGCGGATGCTTTGAAGCTTAAGTATGAGCCCCTTGAAAAAGGAATCATGCAACTAGATGGGAAGAAGGTTTTGAATTTTGGTTAGATAAAAGATCTATCCCTAATCCTTTTCTCCTACCCAAGCCAAACAATCATGTAGGAAGTAGTAGTGATAGACATTCCTCCAGTTTTTAGAATGTGTCTTTTAAGAGATTTTACTACAAAGTCTGGTGCATACTTGGAACTTGACTGGGCACACTTGATATTAAGAAGCAAACACAGGGTGAAGATGAAGATCTTGTCCAAGTCATTGCATCCTGAACATATTGTGGGTGACCCAAATCTATGTTTTGGGGCTGCACATACATCTATCTCTTAGTAGGAGAGATATGGTGTAGAAATTCTTGAAGACAAGGAAGATACAAGCGAGTGGACTCCTGAGGAAGAAGTGTTGCTCAACCAATTAGTGGATTCTGATCCACTTGGAAACTTCCATGCTACAGGGCTAGGCACCTATGTAATTTTTGATGGTGATCAAGTTTCTCCGAAACTAATGAAAGATGATGATAAATCTGACGTCCGGCCTAATAATCGCTTATGGACCTTATATTTTTATGGTGCCAAATGCAAAACTAGTTCTAGAGTGGGTGTCAGATTAGTGTCTCCAATAGGATCAAAGATCCCCATAGCCTACCATTTTCAGTTTTCATGGTCCAATAATGATGTCGAATATGAAGCTTTGGTTCATGGGTTGATTTTAGTAGACCAGATAGGTGCAAGGAGGATACGAGCTTTTGAAGATTCAAAGCTAGTGATAAGCCGGATCTATGGACAAGTGACTACAAAAAAATAAGGCTAAGATCTTACACACATAGGGTATGGGATCTCATCAAAATATTTGAATATTTTAGCATAAAGGTGATTCCCCGGTCACAAAATAATATTGTTGATCGAATGGTTCTTGTTAGTCCCTAATTTGAACCAGTTTCTGACCCGACGAAACATAGTGTGGTGAAAATCACTGTACGACCCACAATTCTTGATAATGATCAAAATTGGCAAGTCTTGGTAAATGAAATTCAAATTTTTTCTTTCATACAAAACTCAGGGATATCCTCTGACTATTCACCACTAGGCACGGATCTTCCCAGAGATGCAAAGAATGTCAAGCAAAAAATTTCTATAGGTTCAAGGGATTATGAAGAGCTTGATGTCAGAAGCAACAAAAAATTAAGATTTAGAAGGAAATTCCTTCATAAGGACAAGAAAACACTGAAGGATCTATGCTTTAGATATGATCTTAGAGGGTATGACCTGGGCATAACTCAACACACCATTGACTTGGCAGAAGGACCCAAGCCCGCCTGATAGAATCAAAGGTTAGTCAACTAAAAGTTTGAAGCCTTAATGGTGTAGGATTTCACAAATTGGGTCAAATCAAAGATCATATTCCCTATAAAATATTCCACCTTGGTGTCAAATATGGTCCCAGTCTAGAAGAAGAATGACGATATCTGACTTTGTCTTGATTTTTGGGAATTAAGGACTTTGCTAAAAGACCATTACCCATTGCCAATGATGGAGCTGATTTTATAGAATCCAATTAGATCAGTGATATTCTCCTAGTTAGATGGTTTTACAAAAGGCAACCAAGTCTACATGAAGGAATCCGACCAACATAGGATGACATTTACCACTAAGTGAGGAATGTTTGTATATTGAAAAATTTCATTCTATCTCTCCAATGCTGGTGCAACTTTTCAACAGTCGATGAACATTGATTTAGAAGGATTGATAAACCAGATTATTTTCATATATTTGGGTGACCTAATAGTCAAATATGATCATTTTGATCATCTAAAAGAGGTTTTCTAGAAAATCCAACAATTCAGGATTTCTTTTAGTCCAAAAAAATAAATTTTCAAAGCACCTCAAAGAAATCTTCTTGGCTTTATAGTATCAAAGGAGGGAATAGCAATAAATCTTGAAAGGGTCCAAATGATAAAGGGGCTATGATCTTTTCTGTGGAAGATTATTTTTGTCAGTAGGTTCATATTGGATTTTGTAAGCATTGTGTGATAGATCACCCTGATGCTTATAGAGAACCTACCTTTTAAGTGGACTTCCGAGGGAACAACTTTTGAGCAACTAAATCCAGCCCTCTTTGAAGCCCTAACACTGATTATCCTATATTTTTCAAAAAGTTTTCTACTTTATGTGTATAGAGGCCAACATAATATAGCTTCCATGCTTACTCAGAAAGTCAATTAGAATGAAGGAGAACATCATGTTGTTTTACATTCAAGGGCCTTGAAAGGCTTCAAAGCCAAGTATAATTTTATAAAGAAGCAGACCTTTGCCATTGTCCAAAGTTTAAGGGAATTCAAACACTTAGTGTTAGCTAACAAAACTACTACTCTTGTACTTCATCCTAGTGTGCGGGAATATATCACAAAAGGAAAAAATTTCAATTTCCTTGAGGAGCTAGTAGTCAGGCTTCATTTGCTCGATATTATTATAGCTGACAATGCCTGAGGTTTTATGGAATTAGTAGTGTCATATTTTGCTACTAGATATGAGATTTTCCTGAAGGCTCCATCAAATTATTACCCACAAGGGAATAGGTTAATAAAACCAACCAACAAAGACCTAATTAAGTTAATCAAACATATTGGGTCAAAATGAAAAAGGGATTCACATAAACATCTACAAGATACTTTTTGGGCAGTCTGAATTACCCCCAATTAGATTTTGAAGACCTCCCCTTACAAGTTAGTGTATGGAAAAGAGGTAGTGATACTTGTTTCTAGAGAAATTTCTACTTTACAACTACTAAATTCCCTAGAAATTAAAGAAAATGATGGAATGGAAGTATGGTTGGCAGAAACCCCCAAACTGGAGGAAGACAGGGAAAAGGCTCATGGAGCCATGATCAACCACCAGTAGACAGTCAAGTGATGGTTTGAAAAAAAGACTTCTAACCCAAAATTAAAAGAGGGGGGATTAGTGCTAAAGTATGAGGAACGTACTGCAAAACTAGGACAACACATGAAATCTGAAGCACCGAGGAAAAAATCTTTCCAAATTAGCACAAACAAAGAAAAGAATGCATACAAGCTTTAAGAAATGGAGGGAAATGTTGTATTTATCTAAATAATTTTCATTAAAATGCATAGTTCTTTTTAAAAAAATTAACAGTTATGTACCATATGTAAAATTTTTGTAAATATTGCTAAATTTTGAGAATGAAAAACACAGGAATATCACAGAAGAGGTAAAGGCTGTATTATATTATATTTATAAAAAATTTACATATAATGTATGACCTGGGGCTCATAGTTAAACATGAGGCTCTCACAAGCAAACCCAAAAGAAGTAGCAAGTAAAAATAAGCAAGAGGGAGGCAATGAGCAAAATATAGTAATTATAAGCCTCTAATCATTGATGATGAAGAAAAAAGGGCTCGTTATCAAGTTATTATCTTTCTCCTTCTCCTTCTTTTTCTTCTTTCTTATTATTCTCCTTCTTTTCATATGATGGGTTGCGAATAAGGGTAGAACACACAACACATGCGGGCCACATAGTGCAGACCTAGGATCTACTCACCATGAATTTACACCAGGAAGTCGAAATGCTTCCTCCGAGTGATCCCTGAAACCCACTCCATTCCATACTCCCACAAAAGAAATGTGGCCACTGGATGAGAGGAGCAATAGTGTGTCTCAACGTGCATGGCATAAAAATCAATGAGGAAGGGAAACTAAGGTACATCTATTCCGAAGTCCATGTGGCTACAAAGGTCCATAGTGCTCGTAATACCAACACTGGGGATGCCCACTCGCACTATCTTGCCAAGCCTTTCCATTAGTGAATTTTTAAATATCTTTTGGCACAACTCAATTATCATATGCTTGGACACATTCAGGTCTAGAAGTGAGGCTACAAAGCAAGAAAGCACATTGTAGTTGCTTTGAAGTTGGTTCTCATCCATAATACAGTCTGCGTTGACCACCCACTTGAATGCTACCATGAAAAGGGGGTCACATTTCCTTACCAGGTGCTTGATTTGGTCGCTAGTAATCTCTCTCAAGAAGTAGTGTTGTGGTATTTGTGGAAGGAGCTGAATAGGGGTAACCAAGCCAATAGAAATTCTAATAAAGTAGTGAATTATGGAAGAAAGGGAATAAGTAGAAGGCTAGCTAACTTAAGTGACTATATGTTTGAGTGAATGTTGCAAAAGGTGGAATAGCTATATATAGAAAAGGCGAGTCGACAAACTCAACCAACATAATGCATATTTTTGGTGGGACGACAATGGGAAGTTTTAAGATAAAATGGATTAAGGTCAATAAATCATATGGAGGATCTAAAGGAATTCCTTGAGAAATAAATTTGGGTGTTGGGAGTAAATTCTCTCATACGTCGATTGTTGAAATGTGTTCTTTTCCATCATTAGTGCTAGCTAGTTTACTAATAAGAAAATACTTGGATTAACACACTAAAACTTTGACAAATTAATGGGTACATATTTTCAAGAGTACCTTGTATCAGCTCAGCACATTTCATATGGAAAAAAAAGTGCTTTTCAATGCAATAAATTTATTTGTAAAAGAGGTAGCAAAGAGAATGTACTAATTCTATTCTCACGGCCTTCTCGGCATTCTTGAGGAATACAGATCTCATGATCACATGTATTACCCCAGTGGCATAATTTAATGGATGAACGATAACGAAATAGTCTTCACTGCATGCACAAGTCAGAGAATTAATTACACTCAAAAGTAGATTTTTCTAAAGAAGCAAAAGGAAAGTAGCTGCTATCACTTCAGAAGTTCTCTGCAACTATCTCATACAACCATGGTGGAAGCATCTCCCTCTAACAGGAAAGCTTTAGTTTCAACTAGAAGACCTGGCTACATAAAGGTTTTTGGGTGTTGCTCATTCGCCAATGCCCCAACACTAGAAGAATGACCATTTGAGTGTTGCAGGAAAGTTCAACCTAATAAACACATCCAAAGAGAGGTGATGCAAGACATCACTAACAATGCTTTTGACCCTCAGTTGTAGGCGAACCCTAAAAATCTTAGGGAAGGTGTGTTTCAGAGGATGTTGGAGCATGATTCGTTGGAGGGTTTTGCATTTTGGTTATGGAATAGTGGTCTACCATAGTTTATGCTGCCTATTGTGCATCTGTGCTTGGAGCTAGTTGACACATATGCAAAGCGGTTTAACAAAAATACAAAAGCCATTAAGAGCCATGGGGTCAAGGTTACCATTTCTGCCAAATCTATACGAGATATATTGTGTATCCATACAAAATGGGGTGCCAAGATTTTTGGCGAACAAAAGATGGATGCCCTAGGAGAAGATATGTTCAGGAAAAAAAAATTCTACGAGGATGAGACAAATGAAAGGCCATTGAGGGGACATATTTGTTGGCCTCTTTCATGCAAGAAACTTAAGAAGGATACACAATCTGTATTCTCAATGTTGGCTTGGATTTTTGGCCTCGATGATGATGAAGAGGTTAACCCTTTCTAGTTTTCCCTAGGCCATATGCTCAAAAGAGAAAAATTCTAGAGGTACTATGATTTTGCTAAGGTAATAGCTGAGAATATGAACGTTCAGTTGAAGAACTCCAATGTTGAGTCTAAATTCAAGTATTCTTTTGTCCTAGTTCATTAGCTATTGCATCAAAATTTTGAGTGGCTTGGGAGGAAGGTAATGGTGTCTAGGATAGATGAAAGGGGTTGTATCCAACCAATTTCTATATGGACCCCTATGCTTTGAAGAACATGAGATTATTATTGGTTTGCAGATAATTTTTTGAGGCTGGTACTCCAAGATTTTTTTCGTCACCGCATCAGCCATTTCTCTAAAGAGGTTATAGAATGGATAGAGGATCCACATGTCCCGTTGAATTATATTCTGCGTGAAGATTTTATGTTTGTTAAGTTTCATGGTTTTCCTGGGAAGGTTTTCTGACTCCCCAGATTTGTAACAGACCGGGTCTTTGCACTGGGGGCATGCCGCCAAGTGTCATCCATCGACAAGGTTTATGGTACCGGGAGGAAAACAACAAAGCTTTATGATCTTCCCCTTGTGATTGTTAAGAGTCAAGTGATACTAACTAAATGGAAGCTGGAGGACAAGATCGCAAATTTACTAGTGACCTTTGGCTTGGTCCTCATTTGTGACAGATGGAATTATAACCCAAATGGGATTTTTACTTTAAGACATGAGGTCAGGGATTATTTCTAAAGAAGGAGGAACTTGGGTCAGGAGGGCACAAAATATACATTGATCTGGCTCACATTCTAGAAGAGCGGCCAAAATGGCTAAGTTTTTATGAGCTGCAAACACAGTATCAGAGGAACTTCTAATGGGAAAATCTCTCAATGTGCAGTTGAGACGTAAGGGATGGTCAAAAAGGAAGAAGGCAGATTTCTAGAGGTTCTGACAGGAGATGAGATGTCTAGGTTCCCTATTTGGTAACTTTCAACTTGATGATCCATTCAAGGACTTATATGACAAGGAATTTTATTCCAACAACAACAATCCCAAAATGAGCCATGAAATCGAAGAAGAAAGAGTTTCACCTTAGGTTTCTAGACCTTGAGATTTTGATATTGGGAGAGACTTAGGCCGAGGGAGTTCACAAGCTCCATCTACCTCTCGCACTTGAAGTAAAGGAAAAGGGTTCTGACGGTCTCCAAGGTCATCCACTGTGGCTACTGAAGGTCAAGTTTCAGAAGACTTTGCAGCCATAGGACTGAAATGTACTAGTTCTAGTCGTACAAAGCGAAGAAGGATCCAAGATTTGGGTGCTCCTAATATACTGATATGACAAGAGGAAGAAGTGGAGTATGTCCTACAAAATGTTTCATCCACTGTGGCTCAAGTAAGTTTTGCTCCCCGTCTTCTTCCTATTTCTGCATCTTTGGTCAAACCCTCACCTTTCCCCATGGAAAGGAATTCTCCATATTCTATCCCTGAACTAATAACTCTGAATGCACCCCCTACCATTTTTAATGAATCTGCTAAAACCATCCTATGTGCCGAAGGAGTGTCATCTTCTGCGACCACTACTATTTCATTAATCACCCTATCAAAATCCCCTATTGGGATGGCTGAAATCACCAATTTTCCCACTACTCCTAGTCCATCCACATTCGAGAAGGAACCTCTCCATCATCCTATTTCTATGTTTACCCCTACTAGTTTTTTCCCTTCTCAATTTGGAATTTCACCTTTTTCCATGTTCACTCTGCCTTTTGTGTCTTCCCATGCTCACACATCTGAAGTTTCCCCTACCATCACCTTTTTTGGGCTGCCCTTGGGTGCTTCCATTGTAGCACAAAGCGTCAATGTCCCTCAGACTCTTCAAGGCCATTTCAATGCTACAAAACAGGCTTGAAAGGCAAGGAAGCAAAAAATATTGTCAAAATATGCTGAGAAGCCCACTGCAAAGAAGATTGAAGCCTGTTTCAATGAAGATTGAAGTTCTCTGCTTATTACCATCATGAAGCCACTTGCTTCAAAGCCTGAAGGACAAATACAGATGAAATATTGTGAAATTCATGTCATGGGCCTAGACTTGAACAAGACTTTCTTGTGTGATAAAGTGGTCCTAGCCAAAGCCACACAGAGGATAGTATATGTTGACTATGAGAGGATGGATAGGAAATTAAAGAAGACCAAGGTAGAGTTGGAAAATGTAAAGGAAGTGGTGACCAGACTGCAAAATGAGATCCAAGCCAAAGAAGCTAAAGTGAACCGTGTAAGGAAAATTCAAGGAAAGTAAGGAGAAGCATCTAGGTTGTTTGCAGATGCTCAGAGTGAAAAGGTTTAGCTTCCTGCTAAAATTGAAAATTTAAAAAGAGAGTTAAATGATGCTTGATCCCAAAATTTTGATGATCTTCAGAGGATCTAGGTAGAAGCAGAAGATTCAAGGCAAGAAGTTGAAAGATTGAGCTCCGAGTTGGAAAACTATCTTTAGCAGAAAGGTCAAATGGAAGAGAACACAAGGGCAAGAAAGGCTTGATTTACCAAGAGTTAATTGTTGTACGAGGATCTAGACCCCTCCCTATAATGAAGAGGTTGATAGCTATGCACTGGGAGCAAATCACAGCTGGTGTGATTGTTCTAGGGCCCACCTTATAATTTTTAAGGGATGTTAAGGAACTAAATGTCAAGGTTAGTCAAATGGTTGATCACTTTATGCAAAAATGTTCATCCTAGGTGGCGGATTCCCAAATTTTCATCTCCAAATTGTGCATCTCCACTGATCAGGTCCTTGAAAGAACATGGATTCTCAATAGGAGGATCACCTCTATCAAATCCAATGTGATTATCAACTATGACAAGGTTGCAGAAAAATGTAAATATTGTATGACAGTGCTGAATAAGCGGGTCATCAAGATGAAGGACTTTAGTGTCTTGGTTAGTTTTGGGTTGCCTCCTCTTCTTTCACTAGATGAAGATGCATTGACAATGGAGTAGGTCAATGATGCAATCTGACACAAGGTCGAAGTCTTAGCAGAACTTCCAAGTTCAAGTGGCATGCCCATAGTTGATGATGTTGAGTGTGAGGTCTATACAATTTCTTGACTCTATTATCACCTGGGCGTATTTTATTCTAGATTGGTGTTCATCTCTTTTGAGGAGATTTTTGATCTCAAGCAATAATATAGGAAGATCCAAACCCTTGTCCTACTGACTGATGTGGATTGGGATGCTCAACATGTCACTTTCATCAAACTCCAAGAACAACCAAAGGCCTAGGTTTGTATCTTCGCAAAGCAAAGACCCCTGTGAGTTGCCAAAACTATGAAGTTTTTTTAACTTAGTCATTTTCATTTTTGGCTTACATAAATGTTTTTAGTTTTGGGTGTACTCGCGCTCAAGTGGAATCATCAAAAAGATGTGCAATGCACCATGTGATTTCTGTTCACCTTTCATCTTTTGTCTTCTTTACGAGAGAGAGTTTGGGACACATGTTGGCTCATCGTGATGGAGCTTCCAAAGTTTTTGTAATCTTTGGGGATCCCATGGATATGGTATGCAAATTAAACCCTCATTTTCATAACTTGGATGAGGTTTGTCTTTGAAAAACCCTTGGTTGTTCTATTTTCACATCAACCTACCCTATCAGTGTCTCACTCCTTAACTCATCACCTAAGCCATTGTGTGTGTTTTCCCACTGGCCCCTTTGGTTAAGATCACTAGCCACCTAGTCAGCCATCGCATTTAGCTATTTCCTAAAGTCGGGTTTTAATTTTCCCAGGTGATTTAAGCTTAAGTTGTTCACCCATGAGGGTCATGTCACCATCAGCCTAGTATTGGCCCCTTCTTTAATGCTGACCTTACTATGTATGCAGGTTTAGTGATTTGAGACTGTGGGAAGAGATCTTGACCATACCCCGCTAGCTCAAAAACAAAAAAAGCTAGCTGGTTATGTAGTGAGAGGACAACATGATGAAGATGTGTTTCCTCATACAAACATGGGGCCTAGTCTCCACTATCTCTTTCATTTCCCATGGTTCTAAACAAACAGTTGAGATTGAATGATAGGGAATAATCACCGCCATTTCCCGCTGGCTCATAAGGAGAAGATGAAGGCTCATTAAAGGTTGCGAGATCAATGAGATCCCAACATGTGGATCAATCCACCTAGTCTCTGAGACAAATGAAGCTTGCTGATGGAAAATTTTCCATCTGAGGTGGGTTAATGCCATTAGTTGAAAATAAATCAATGAAGCACCACTGGATTTTCAACCTGGTCAACGTAAATTGAGTCGTTCAATTTTCCATCTCAATATGAGATAAATGGTCGACATTCAAAGTTGATAAACTGGCATGTGATAGTTGTTTCATTTTGCAACTATTGGGAATTAATGATCTACTCTCTGCATGTGCAATCAAATTGATCCCCGTGCATGTGAAAAATTAATTTTCAATAATCATGAAATATGATCTACGGATTTCCATGCATTTGAGAATTAAACGGTGATAATACGCGTGATGACGAACTATCTAGTTTGTACGTGTGTTCTTCATTAAACATTGATGATTGCTATCATTACCCTCTTTAATAAATAGAAGTGACGAGTTGCTATTTTCACCATAGCAATTAGTTCTCAAGTCTTTGAGTTTGTGCAGAGAGCCAAGTTTGCAAGTGTATATTTTCTAGTAGCAGAATGAGAAAGCCTGGTGTTTCATCAGTTCATGTATAGAGGTCTTCTACCCTAAATTCATAGAGGTCCCATGATGAATACCTAGAGCAAAGACAAGGCACACACAAGGATACTAGGGGCAAAGGATTTGTACCTATTGCTACCAGATGAAAATATCATCTAAAAGGCCATGTCGTGAGCTCAAAAGGAGTGGAAATGAAAGGAGAAGAGACTATTGGGTTTCCCAACAAAATTCAATGCAAGCTTTGATATGGTCATGACTCCTTTGAATGACAAAATTCACCCATTAATATCATGGAGAGCTCATCAAAGACTGAAATAGAGATAGATTCCAGCTACTGTCAATATCTTGAGACCATGGGTCAAGCTCTATCTCTTGGAGCTAATGTGTTGTCCATTATGCCTCTAGTAGTCAAGACTCATAGCGGGCATGATGGTGTTGTGCTAAAGAAAGATAAGGATGAAGAAGGGTTTGAGGTTTCATCTCCAACCCTTGCTACGACATGAAGTGGGCATTTGTACTATGGTGTGTGTTGTTGGTCAACGGGTTTCTGGCTAATGAAAAGGTGGTGGTGAATGAATTTTTTTGTTGTTTAATGATTTTTTTGGTGGTTATTTTCACTCTACATGCGTGGAAACTTTTTGGGGTGTTGGGTACTGACTGTGTGCCTTCATGATGGTATGAACGTCGGTCTTGCTGCTTACATGGCGATTGAGGAAATTTGGTGGTACTTTACTTCTTCCTTGTGGCGGCTGTGGCAATTTGGTTCTCCCCATTTCAACATAATCATCATGTGGGGAAATTTTAAATGCAGTTGAAATGTGGTACAAAATGAAATTTTGTAATGTAACTACATTTCAAGCCTAAAGCTTGTTGGCTCCCTTGTTCTATAAAAGGGAATTTTGGGCTCGTTTGTTGGGGTTCTAATTTTGATTCTTCAAGTCTAATATGTAAAAGGGTAGAAAATAGAAGAATACTAGAAAATAGGATAGTAGAATTGTCTTGGGTTCTAAACTTTTCATATGAAAATCTTAAAGAGTTTTGTAGAAATTACTGATATCAAAATAAATTCCATACATAGTTTATCTACTCTTCTCTATAAACCATTTAGCAAGTTTTAAATATAATATCAAGTATATTTAGTTTATCTTCAGATGTTTCATTTGAATGCATTCCTTCATTTCTTCTTTGATTCAATGCATCAATTATATGTTTAAATGGGGTCATGAACTTGTGATGGTTTATTGAGAATTTGGTAAGATGTGATGAATTATGTGCAGAGAGTTTCCATAACACAAGTTCTTGTGGAAATAGTCCATAATTATTAGATTTAAAGAATTTTTCCATGACAAGTTGTAAGACGCATGACTCCATTTCCCAATTGATGAAGACACTAGTCTATTTGTCTTTTGAGTAATAATAATATATCAGACTATTGATTCAGGGATAGAATACAAAACTTTTAAAATCGATTTACAATGAAGCATCTACGTGACACATTTTGAAGTAAAGGAAAAGGGGTTTGATGGTCTCCAAGGTCATCCATTGTGGCTACTGAAGGTCATATTTCAGAAGACTTTGCAACCATACGACCGAAATGTACTAGTTCTAGTCGTACAAAGCGAAGAAGGATCCAAGATTTGGGTGCTCCTAATATACTGATATGACAAGAGGAAGAAGTGGAGTATGTCCTACAAAATGTTTCATCCACTATGGCTCAAGTAAGTTTTGCTCCCCGTCTTCTTCCTATTTCTGCATCTTTGGTCAAACCCTCACCTTTCCCCACGGAAAGGAATTCTCCATATTCTATCCCTGAACTGATAACTCTGAATGCACCCCCTACCATTTTTAATGAATCTGCTGAAACCATCCTATGTGCCGAAGGAGTGTCATCTTCTGTGACCACTACTATTTCATTAATCACCCTATCGAAAGCCCCTATTGGGATGGCTGAAATCACCAATTTTCCCACTACTCTCGGTCCATCCACTTTTGAGAAGGAACCTCTCCATCATCCTATTTCTATGTTTACCCCTACTAGTTTTTTCCCTTCTCAATTTGGAATTTCACCTTTTTCCATGTTCACTCTGCCTTTTGTGTCTTCCCATGCTCACACATCTGAAGTTTCCCCTACCATCACCTTTTTTGGGCTGCCCTTGGGTGCTTCCATTGTAGCACAGAGCATCAATGTCCCTTAGACTCTTCAGGGCCATTTCAATGCTACAAAATAGGCTTGAAAGGCCATGAAGCAAAAAATATTGTCAAAATATGCTGAGAAGCCCACTGCAAAGAAGATTGAAGCTTGTTTCAATGAAGATTGAAGTTCTCTGCTTATTACCATAATGAAGCCACTTGCTTCAAAGTCTGAAGGACAAATACAGATGGAATATTGTGACATTCATGTCATGGGCCTAGACTTGAACAAGACTCGCTTGTGTGATAAAGTGGTCCTAGCCAAAGCCACACAAAGGATAGTATATGTTGACTATGAGAGGATGGATAGGAAATTAAAGAAGACCAAGGTAGAGTTGGAAAATGTAAAGGAAATGGTGACCAGACTGCAAAATGAGATCCAAGCCAAAGAAGCTAAAGTGAACCGTGTAAGGAAAATTCAAGGAAAGTAAGGAGAAGCATCTAGGTTGTTTGCAGATGCTCAGAGCGAAAAGGTTTAGCTTCTTGCTAAAATTGAAAATTTAAAAAGAGAGTTAAATGATGCTCGATCCCAAAATTTTGATGATCTTCAGAGGATCTAGGTAGAAGTAGAAGATTCAAGGCAAGAAGTCAAAAGATTGAGCTCCGAGTTGGAAAACGATCTTCAGGAGAAAGGTCAAATGGAAGAGAACACAAGGGCAAGAGAGGCTTGATTTACCAAGAGTTAATTGTTGTACGAGGATCTAGACCCCTCCCTATAATGAAGAGGTTGATAGCTATGCACTGGGAGAAAATCACAGCTGGTGTGATTGTTCTAGGGGCCACCTTACAATTTTTAAGGGATGTTAAGGAACTAAATGTCAAGGTTAGTCAAATGGTTGATCACTTTATGCAAAAATGTTCATCCTAGGTGGCGGATTCCCAAATTTTCATCTCCAAATTGTGCATCTCCACTGATCAGGTCCTTGAAAGAACATGGATTCTCACTAGGAGGATCACCTCCGTCAAACCTAATGCGATTATCAACTATGACAAGGTTGCAGAAAAATGTAAATATTTTCAGACAGTGCTGAATAAGTGGGTCATCAAGATGAAGGACTTTAGTGTCTTGGTTAGTTTTGGGTTGCCTCCTCTTCTTTCACTAGATGAAGATGCATTGACAATGAAGTAGGTCAATGATGGAATCTAACACAAGGTCGAAGTCTTAGCAGAACTTCCAAGTTCAAGTGGCATGCCCATAGTTGATGATGTTGAGTGTGAGGTCTATACAATTTCTTGACTCTATTATCACCTGGGCGTATTTTATTCTAGATTGGTGTTCATCTCTTTTGAGGAGATTTTTGATCTCGAGCAATAATATAGGAAGATCCAGACCCTTGTCCTACTGACCGATGTGGATTAGGATGCTCAACATGTCACTTTCATCAAACTCCAAGAACAACCAAAGGCCTAGGTTTGTATCTTCGCAAAGCAAAGACCCCTGTGAGTTGCCAAAACTATGAAGTGTTTTTAACTTAGTCATTTTCATTTTTGGCTTACATAAATGTTTTTAGTTTTGGGTGTACTCGCGCTCAAGTGGAATCATCAAAAAGATGTGCAATGCACCATGTGGTTTCTATTCACCTTTCAGCTTTTGTCTTCTTTACGAGAGAGAGTTTGGGACACATGTTGGCTCATCGTGATGGAGCTTCCAAAGTTTTTGTAATCTTTGGGGATCCCATGGATATGGTATGCAAATTAAACCCTCATTTTCATAACTTGGATGAGGTTTGTCTTTGAAAAACCCTTGGTTGTTCTATTTTCACGTCGACCTACCCTATCAGTGTCTCACTCCTTAACTCATCACCTAAGCCATTGTGTGTGTTTTCCCACTAGCCCCTTTGGTTAAGATCACTAGCCACCTAGTCAGCCATCGCATTTAGCTATTTCCTAAAGTCGGGTTTTAATTTTCCCAGGTGATTTAAGCTTAAGTTGTTCACCCATGAGGGTCATGTCACCATCAGCCTAGTATTGGCCCCTTCTTTAATGCTGACCTTACTATGTATGCAGGTTTAGTGATTTGAGACTGTGGGAAGAGATCTTGACCATACCCCACTAGCTCAAAAACAAAAAAAGCTAGCCGGTTATGCAGTGAGAGGACAACATGATGAAGATGTGTTTCCTCATAAAAACATGGGGCCTAGTCTCCACTATCTCTTTCATTTCCCATGGTTCTAAACAAACGGTTGAGATTGAATGATAGGGGATAATCACCACCATTTCCTGTTGGCTCATGAGGAGAAGATGAAGGCTCATTAAAGGTTGCGAGATCAATGAGATCCCAACATGTGGATCAATCCACCCAATCTCTGAGACAAATGAAGCTTGCTGATGGAAAATTTTCCATCTGAGGTGGGTTAATGCCATTAGTTGAAAATAAATCAACGAAGCACCACTGGTTTTTCAACCTGGTCAACGTAAATTGAGTCGTTCGATTTTCCATCTCAATATGAGATAAATGGTCGACATTCAAAGTTGATAAACTGGCATGTGATAGTTGTTTCATTTTGCAACTATTGGGAATTAATGATCTACTCTCTACATGTGCAATCAAATTGATCCTCGTGCATGTGAAAAATTAATTTTCGATAATCATGAGGTATGATCTACGGATTTCCATGCATTTGAGAATTAAACGGTGAAAATACGCGTGATGATGAACTATCCAGTTTGCACGTGTGTTCTTCATTAAACATTGATGATTGCTATCATTACTCTCTTTAATAAATAGAAGTGACGAGTTGCTATTTTCACCATAGCAATTAGTTTTCAAGTCTTTGAGTTTGTGCAGAGAGCCAAGGTTGCAAGTGTATATTTTCTAGTAGCAAAATGAGAAAGCCTGGTGTTTCATCATTTCATGTATAGAAGTCTTCTAACCTAAATTCATAGAGGTCCCATGATGAATACCTAGAGCAAAGACAAGGCACACACAAGGATACTAGGGGCAAAGGATTTGTACCTATTGCTACCAGATGAAAATATCATCTAAAAGGCCATGTTGTGAGCTCAAAAGGAGTGGAAATGAAAGGAGAAGAGACTGTTGGCTTTCCCAAAAAAATTCAATGCAAGCTTTGATATGGTCATGACTCCTTTGAATGACAAAATTCACCCATTAATATCATGGAGAGCTCATCAAAGACCGAAATAGAGATAGATTCCAGCTACTGTCAATATCTTGAGACCATGGGTCAAGCTCTATCTCTTGGAGCTAAGGTGTTGTCCATTATACCTCTAGTAGTCAGGACTCCTAGCAGGCATGATGGTGTTGTGCTAAAGCAAGATAAGGATGAAGAAGGGTTTGAGGTTTCATCTCCAACCCTTGCTACGACATGAAGTGGGCATTTGTACTATGGTGTGTGTTGTTGGTCAACGGGTTTCTAGCTAATGAAAAGGTGGTGGTGAATGAAATTTTGTGTTGTTTAATGTTTTTTTTGGTGGTCATTTTCACTCTACATGCGTGGAAACTTTTTGGGGTGTTGGGTACTGACTGTGTGCCCTCATGATGGTATGAACATCGGTCTTGTTGCTTACATGGAGATTGAGGAAATTTGGTGGTACTTTACTTCTTCCTTGTGGTGGCTGTGGCAATTTGGTTCTCCCCATTTCAACATAATCATCATGGGGGAAATTTTAAATGTAGCTGAAATGTGGTACAAAATGAAATTTTGTAATGTAACTACATTTCAAGCCTAAAGCTTGTTGGCTCCCTTGTTCTATAAAAGGGAATTTTGGGCTCGTTTGTTGGGGTTCTAATTTTGATTCTTCAAGTCTAATATGTAAAAGGGTAGAAAATAGAAGAATACTAGAAAATAGGATAGTAGAAATGTCTTGGGTTCTGATATTTTCATATGAAAATCTTAAAGAGTTTTGTAGAAATTACTGATATCAAAATAAATTCCATACATAGTTTATCTACTCTTCTCTATAAACCATTTAGCAAGTTTTAAATATAATATCAAGTATATTTAGTTTATCTTCAGATGTTTCATTTGAATGCATTCCTTCATTTCTTCTTTGATTCAATGTATCAATTATATGTTTAAATGGGGTCATGAACTTGTGATGGTTTATTGAAAATTTGGTAAGAAGTGATGAATTATGTGCAGAGAGTTTCCATAACACAAGTTCTTGTGGAAATTGTCCATAATTATTAGATTTAAAGAATTTTTGCATGACAAGTTGTAAGACGCATGACTCCATTTCCCAATTGATGAAGACACTAGTCTATTTGTCTTTTGAGTAATAATAATATATTAGACTATTGATTCAGGGATAGAATACAAAACTTTTAAAATTTATTTACAATGAAGCATCTACGTGACACATTTTCCATGTTCCTTGTAAATTGATGGATATTTTCTTGAAGATTAGCTAACCTTTGAGCGAATTGTGTTGTTTACCCCTTTATAGCAACCAATCTGTGATTTTCTATGTCATTTATTGAGGTAGTCAAATGAAATGCTAAAAGGAACACCCTCCTAGGTCCTTTAGAGCCTAAAATGTAGGAGATTACAGTATTTGACTGAATCTTGTTAGTTGGCCATTCACTTTAAGGGTCTTGATCAGAGGAGTTGGCTACTCTTTAGATATTCCTTAGGTGTATTGGAAAAAATACCAACAGAATGGTGACTCTACTAGGGAATTCTCATTCTCCATAGCTACGAAATGCAGAGTCAAAGGCTGAAGCGAACCTAAATGTCTTGATTGGATAACAACAAATTCTAGAACCTAGCAAATATCTTGAGTGCAACAAAGAATGAAGGATCTGAGTGTGACTCTGCTATGGAAGATAGCCTAGAACGTATATTGCTTGTAAATAAAATTCATCTTACTTGAAGTTTAGTCCTCTAGAAGGAGGTGGCGAATCTGACTCAAAGAACCTATTAAAGCATACATCAATTGATTAGATCTGCAACTTACAAGGAAAAGGATAGTCACCTGTTGCAAATTACTAGGTACTTTCATATAATTTGCAGAAAATAGGAGCATATTATTTGTAAATAAAGATAAATTTCCCATACTTGAGATGTAAATGATTCCTTGATGAGTGAATTAGCACTAGATGAGGGAATTGAAGTAATATTTTAGCATGCTTTTGTGTATAAGTTAAAATTCCTGCATAATGATGAAAGGAGCATGTCAAATTGTTAAATCTTAGGTAGAATTTGTAAGAAATACATATACTGAAGACTTAGGATCATATTTTGTGAAAGGGATAGGGATAATAGTGAATGTTTTCCTAGAATGTTCTAAATTCCTTTTCAAGAATTAAGGACAAGTTATCAATTCACATCATCTGGCATAAATATGGACAAAGGTATGCAAGGTGAACAGTCATTGTTTCACCAAGGAAATTTCAATATTGATAGGTACAAGGTGATTAGCTTTGAAAATATCTTTGGTTACCCAAATATGGTGCCACCCAAGGTCAGGGACAAAATACCAAGATTCAGTGGTGAAAAGCTAGAGTCAGCAAGCAGGCATGTGCAAGAATTTGCTGATGTGATGGGTGATTATGAAATAGACCCTAAAATTTGGTTATGAAGTTATTTGTTCAATCTCTGAAAGGAGATGCAAGAGACTGGTTCTTTTTTTTTCCTGCTTCTTCTATACATTGTTGGAATGAACTTAAGGCATCATTCATGGACCAATTTGGTGAAAGGATAAACCCAAATGTTGCAAGAAATAATTTCATGGAGATTTCTAGGGATAAGGGGGAATTGGTCCCTACTTTCAACCTTAGATTTTCCAAGGTCATAAGGGAAATACTTGAATACATGAGACCAAATGATGCAGATTGTTTGGTTGTGTACTTAGGAGCATTTTATAGTAAGATGAGCTTCTTGTTGAGGGATAAAGAGTCTGCCATCTTACAATAAGCTTACCAAGAGGCTATGAACATTGAGAATAATTTGAAATACTCAATGATAAAGAGACCTACGATTGCTAGCAGTAGTTCTAATAGAATTCATGCTATTGAGCCAAACCAATCAAGAAGTAAATATATTTTCAAAGAAAGGATCCCATACATGTTACATCTTCATTACTCCCACTAGGTGTAGAACATGAGCAAGCATCAACCTCACATCAACCAAGGATAGGAAGGGTTGACTTGATTTTCTCTTTTAGAAAGTTGTATGAAATGAAAATAAATATAAATGAGTCACCATATGATTTGTTTTCAAGATTATTGGATGTTCTAAAGGAGATACCCAAGATTTTGAGGCCTAGTGATTTAATGTGCATTAATTTGTTTTGTGAAGCCTACATATCAAGATCAAGCCAGTGGTCTGAGAATTAGAAGCCTTATAGCCTTGATCAAGTAGTGGATTGGATTAACACCATGGAAGAAATTGAGCATGGTCATATGTCCCTAGTTGTTCCCCAGAATGTGGGTAATAGTTGCCATAGTGAGGAGGATCAAAGACTAAAATTGAAAGATCAAAGAGAAGCATTAGTGTCTAAGCAACTAACTGTTGAATGTTGTTATTTTACAAGCAACATAGAAGCAAGTACATCGACTAGTGATGAGGATGAAGAGAAAGAGTGTGAGAACAAGGAGATAGTGCCTAATTATCTTCCTTGGGATGTCATAAGCTATGAGAAAACACAAGACAAATGCAAGAGTTACATGGTGAAACCTCACAAATTGATTTAGCTAGGACCAATCATGCAACAGTCAGTGATGGGAATACACTTGGTTTCAATAATATTGCACAAATGAGGAATCAAAGTGATGAGATCGAGTTTGAACAGTATTATATTGAATATGATTCTTATTATGAAGTGGAGATGGAATAACTTACTCCTAGTAAGGGATATGTTAATAGCCTTGAGGATGTGTGTTTCCTAGGCAGTGAGCAGTTCTCTTCATGTGAAGAATTCTCTAGATGTGGGTCAATTATCGTGATTGTAAATGATGAGGAGGATATTGGGAATGTTTCTCTCTGCTCTTCAAGTGATTACACTGAATTTGCATTTATTGATGATCAAAATTGTTGGAACCCTGACATTGAGGAAGATGAGGTACATGCAACTATCATGAAGGTATGGAAAAATCCTTTATTTGATGAACCTGCATTGAACAGTGAAGTTACAAATGATAATTCCTATTGGTATAGAAGTAATCCTATTTTTGAAGATAACCCTGATGAGTATTTATCAAGTACTACTAGTGGATGTGTCTTGGATGGTACACACAATAATCAAGGTGATATTAAGGTTAGAAACCTTTCCTTTGAAAATGTTGCACTTGACTTGCTAGAGTCTAAATGTGACAATAGCTCACATGATAAAGAAGCTCAAGACTATGATGTCATCTTTGAATGTAGCATGGATGTCAAAAGGGATGTAGATGATTGTACTAATTTTCCTATGGTAACTAGCTATGTAATTGAAAAGATAGTTGAAATGTCAGCTATTCATGTTCCACATGATGATATTTTCCTTGATATAAAAGTAAGTCCTCTCTTAGGAGACCAAGAGGTGAATCAGGATAAAGGAATGGACACTCAGAAAACACTATTTTATGTTGAGGAGAAGGAATTATTTGATGATTCTATGGAATATGTTAGTGTTGTGGGATTATTTCATCCATGTGAGGAGTAGTTCAAAGGAATAGATAACCAAGGGAATGATATAAGTCAGTATGAAGTTGCAATGGAATTTTTTGCAGATGCTCCCTATCTTATGGACCTTATCATGGAAATTCTTTCATCTCATGAAGAACACACTTGTAACAAAAAAATGGAGGATATACTTGATCAAGTTTTTCTTCTCCCTAATCTTATAGAAGATTGGCCAAGTATAAGCCAAAGTGTCTATGAGGTTTTCAAGTTTGATGAGTAGGTGCGATGTGATTCTACACTTCATGACAGTGTGGAGTATGAGGGTTTCATTTCCCAGTTCAGTTTGATGAACCTATCATGGAGAAGGATAAGTGAGGCAGTGTCACATAAAATGTCATAGGTAGTGTTGATTATGTTGGTGCTAACAACATGGAATTGTATAATGTTCACATGGACCCATTGCCAATAAAATAGGCCAAAGTGTTTGACAGATGAAATAATTGTACTTATCTTTTGGAGGGCTAGGGGCCACCAATTTATTGAAGTAAATTATAATGTATATTTTGTAAATAGTGTACATAGGTTTCTTTGTTGGGTTTGATTTATATTGTGTCTAGTTGCCTTGTCCAAGAATTCTCTTGGGTTTTGGTTTTCTGCCCTGGTCTGCTTCAACCTGAGATTCAGATTCTCTCTATACCCACTGGGGCATACATCCCCAAGCATGAGCCACTGATGGAGCTTCCAAAGTTCTTGTAATCTCTAGGGATCCCATGGATATGGTATGCAAATTAAACCCTCATTTTCATAACTTGGATGAGGTTTGTCTTTGAAAATCCCATAATTGTTCTATTTACGTGTTGACCTACTCTACCAGTGTCTCACTCCTCAAGACATCACCTAAGATATCATGTGTGTTTTCCCACCGGCCCCTTAGGTTAAGAGCATTGATCACCTAGTCATCCATCAAATTTACTTGTTTCCTAAAGTCGGGTTTTAATTTTCCCTGGTGATTTAAGCTTATGTCATTCACCCACAAGGGTCATGTCATTGTCAGCCTAGTATTGGCCCCTTCTTTAATGTTGACCTTATTGTGTATGCAGGTTTAGTGATTCGAGACCGTGGGAAGAGATATTGACTATACCTCACCAGCTCGCAAATGAAAAATTTTGGATGGTTATGCAGTGCAAGGACAATATGATCAAGACACATGTCCTCATATAGATGTGGGGCCTAGTATCCACTATCTAGTTCATTTCTCATAGTTCTAAACCAATGGACGAGATTTAATGATAGGGGATAATCACCACAATTCCCCACTAGCTCACGAGGAGAAGATGAAGGCTCATTAAAGGCTGTGAGATCAATGAGATCCCAACACATGGATCAATCCACCCAATCTGTGAGACAGATGAAGCTTATTGATGGAAAAAATTCCATTTGAGGTGGATTAACGTGATTAGTTGAGGACAAATTAGAGAAGCACCGCTAGATTTTAAACCTTGTTAACCTAAACTTAGTCGTTCAATCTACCATCTCAACATGAGATCAATGACCAACATTCAAAGTTGATAAACTAGTATGTGATAGCCATTTCACCTTGCAACCAATGGGCATTAATGATCTACTCTCTATAGGTGTGATCAAATTGATCCCCATGCATGTGAAAACTTAATTGCTGACAATCATGAAGTATGATCTATAGATTTCCATGCATTTGGGAATTAAACGGTGACAATACGCATGCCAACGAACTGTCCAGTTTGTGTGTGTGTTCTTCATTGAACATTGATGATTTCTATCATCACTCTCTTCAATAAATAGAAGTGATGAGTTGTTATTTTCACCATAGAAATTAGTTGTCAAGTCTTTGAGTTTTTGTAGAGAGCCAAGGTTGCAAGTATGGATTTTCTAGTGGCAGAATGAGCAAGCCTGGTGTTTCATGAATTCTTGTATAGAGGTTTTCTTGCCTAAATTCAAAGAGGTCCCATAATGAAGACCTGGACCGAAGACAAGGTACACACGAGGATACCAGCGGAAAAAGATTTGTACTCATTGCTACAAGATGCAAATATCATCTAAAAGGCTAGGTCGTGAGCTTGGAAGGAGTAGAAATGAAAGAAGGGATTGTTGGGTCCCCCAATAGAATGTAGTACAACCTTCAATATGGTCGTGGCTCCTTTGGATGACAAAGTTTTCCCATTAACATCACAAAGAGATCGTTAGAGACTAAAACAAAGAAAGATTTTGGCTACCGTCAATATCTCGAGACCCTTGGTCGAGCCCTATTTACTAGAGCTAAGGTGTTGTTTGTTCTGCCCCTAGTAGTCAAGAATCCTAGCAGGTGTGATGGTGTTGTGCTAAATTGAGATAAGGAAGAAGAAGGGTTAATGTTTCATCTCTAACCCTTGAAACGAAGTGGGTGTGTGTACTGTGGTTTGTGTGTTGCTGGTGAACTGGTTTCTGGTTAATGAAAAGGTGGTGGTGAATGAAATTTTTTGGGGTGTTGGGTGTTGACTATGTGCCCTTGTGATGGTAGGAACATCATTCTTTCTACTTACATGGTGATTGAGGAGATTTTGGTGGTACTTTACTTCTTCCTTGTGGCAGTTGTGGCAATTTTGTTCTCCCCGTTTCAACAGAATCATCATGTGGGGAATTTTTAAATGCAACTGAAATGTGGTATGAAATGAAATTTTGTAATGTAACTACATTTCAGACCTGAAGCTTGTTGGCTCCCTTGTTCTATAAAATGGTATTTTGGGCTAGTTTGTGGGGGTTCTAATTTTTGAGTCTTCAGGTCTAATATGTAAAATGATAGAAAATAGAAGAATACTAGAAAATAGGATAGTAGAATTGTCTTGGGTTCTAAACTTTGCATATGAAAGTCTTAAAGAGTTTGAAGAAATTACTGATATAAAAAAAAATTCCATACATAATTTATCTACTCTTCTCTGTAAAACATTTTACAAGTTTTGAATATAATATCAAGTATATTTGGTTCATCTCCATATGTTTGATTTGAATGCATTCCTTCATTTCTTCTTTGATTCAATGAATCAATTAAATGTTTAAATGGGGTCATGAACTTGTGATGGTTTACTGAGAATTTGGTAAGAAGTGATGAATTGTGTGCAAAGAGTTTCCATAACACAAGTTCTTGTGGAAATAGCCCATAATTACTAGATTTAAAGATTTTTTGCATGACAGGTTATAAGATGCATGACTCCATTGCCCAATTGATGAAGACACTAGTATATTTGTCTTGGTATTTGTCTTTTGAGTAATAATAATATATTAGACTGTTTATTGAGGGTTAGAATACAAAACTTTTAAAATTTATTTACAATGAAGCATCTACGTGAGATATTTTCCATGTTCCTGGTAAATTGATGGATATTTGCTTGAAGATTAGCCAACCTTTGAGAGAATTGTGTTGTTTTCCCCTTTATAGGAACCAATCTATGATTTTCTATGTCATTTATTGAGGTAATAAAATAAAATTCTAAAAGGAAAACCCTCCTAGGTCCCTCAGAGCGTGAAGTGTAGAAGATTGTGGTCTTCAATTGAATCTTGCCAGTTGGCCATTCACTTTAAGCCTCTTGATCATAGGAGTTTGCTACTCTTTAGAGATTCCTTAGGTGTATTGGGAAAAACACCAACACATCGAATATTTTCTTGGGAGCTATATTCATGAGCTCGAAATTTTATGCCTTATTGAAAATTCACCTCTTTGCCGCAGGTAGTTTGTGTCCCCTACAGAGTGATATGATTGGGGAGTTTGTCAGAGCAAGCTGGTCTATTTTTCTTTTCTTAGTTTTTGGGATGGAATTTTTGAGGTGGTGCCTTGGGGTGATGTGATAGGTCAATTAGACCTTTTTCCAGGCTATTTTTTCTAATATTTGATCATTTATGGGCCTCTATCTTTGCTAAATATCTTAAAAACATCAATGTGGTAGCTAAGAATTGATGAGAAAAAATAATTGCAAGCTAACCAAAGATTTACGATCAGATCATGTGCCATTAACTGTCAACACCTGGGAGTATTGATTTTTTTGTTGAGGAAGTGTGTTTCCTTTTTTGTAACTATATAAGGAGGGTGATGACATAATGGGGGATTGGATTCCATGTTACAGTTTCTTTGTTGAGAAAAGTTTCTTTAGTTTTCTTAGGGTTTTAGAATTATTTTAATAAAGAAAATTTGTAGAACTACTTTTCTTTGGCATGTTATATCTATTAAGGTTTAAACTATTGTCAAATTGGCATCTGACCTCTGTTTCAAAGTTCATTTGATATTTAAAGCATGAACTATTAAGGAGAAATTGTTGAGGATATGCATGTATGGCCTTTTTCAAGCTTTCTTTCTTTATATTATCATTTTGAATGAGACACTATGTCTTGCAAGCTAAATATGGATAGTTTAATTAGCATATTTCCATGCTTTATGCTCGTATGGTAAAGTAGTAGCTTAGGAAAATTGGACTATGTCATTGGACTTCTTTGTTTTCTTGAAAGTTGTTTTTTTGTGCTATGATGTATTAGGAGGAAGAGTTTGATGTGATTTTCTAAGATATTATTTTGTTACTCATAAGAAATCTTTATGTTTGATTGGACCTTAATGAACACTTCCTGTGGGAAGATTTAAAAGTCTACACTGTGTTTGAATTTAGCCTTTGTTGTTCATTCTCTTTCAAACAATGAAGGGTTGTGGTGTTTTGTGTCTATTTAGATCACTCATAGGAATGATTTGGGTTTGAAATGTTGTAAAATATTTGGCGCATTTCCTTTTATGTTTTATGTATAAATTTCCTTCTCCCCTTATCTCCAAACCCCCAAAGAAGAGCCAGCTTTCTATAAAAACCCTGGAGATATTCAATGAGAGGCAATTTGTCTCCCACTCACTGAATTTCCCATAAGACTGTCAGAGAGGCACAAGCTTTGATGATCAATAGCTCCCACTTAGGAATTTTAAGTGGGTGTCAGAAATTAAGATGTATTAAATGATGTTTAATGGGATTATTCTCAAATATACACTTAAGTAAGCCCTATAAGTGTATAATGGGGCCAATTAATCATAAGAAAGGGTCAAATTATTGATGACAACCCTATAAAAGCCTTAAATTTTGTTACAACAATTTGAAATAAGGCTTGGTAAGTGATTAAAAGAGGTTATTTAAGTGAAATATATTAATAAGGTCCTATAAAATTGGGTATGTACAGGATCATCATGGAAAAAATAAGCCCTTAAGTGGTGATAATTTAAAAAAAAAATAGAGTTAGGCAACTTGACGTAAACAATTGGAAATGTTATCTATATTATTTCAAAATTATGTAAGAATAGAATTTGTATCAAATTGAATGTAGTTTCTAAACTACTAGGTTTATTTTTTTTTTTAAATCTATTTGGTGAAAATTTGAAATTTCAATGCAGTAGCACTTAAATTTTAGGGAAAAAATAAGAAGTAGGTGTCTATCTGACCACCCTAACCACAATAAAATGATAATATTTTTATTTTAGATATAAGTAGAGGACTCATGTCCTAATGAGATGCATATTTTTTTATAATATTTTTCCAAGTAAATAATTAATTATGAATTTTTTATTACAACTTTTAAAAAATATAAAAACTTGTATGTCTAACCACCTTAGCTTGGTAAAAACTTCATGAAATTCATTTTTTTTTTTAATCCCATAGTATGCAAAGCATAGAATGTGATGCATGTTTCGGATTCAAAAAATTTGATACCATTTGAAAGCTATAGATTTTTTCAATTAGCCTATCAATTCGGAATTTAGTTGAAATTCAAATAGAAAAAGAATAATAATTATTTATTAAATTCAAAGTAAAAAATAATTTATATTGGTGGAAAGATGAGAATTTCCTTTAAAAACCCTTTTCATTTCATCAATTTTGGGTAAAAAAAAGTTGTCAACCACATACTCTACACATACCCATCATATTGCCGCTTTTTGGCCCATCATGATCCTGCACATACCCAAGTGTGAAAGTGTGTTACAACACTTCACAACACTTTTACAATACATCATAAAGTACCTATTGATTCACAAGGGTCCAAGACCTAATGTGAATGTGTTAACCAAATTAGAACATTAAATCAAGGAAAAACTAGGCCAACATCCATGAGAAAGATCCAAATGGGCGTGAAAAGATACATTTTTCTACACTACAAGAATCTTCTTGCTCCCTTTCCTAATATTTCCCCCATCCAAGAATAAATAATTGAGAAAAATGATCCAATCATCGAAAACCAAGAATGTGATGCTTTTTCTTCTCTTGATGCCTCCTCTCATTGTGATGAAGTTACTCTACAAAAACCTATTAATAGAATGTGATCAACATCTTGTTTTCCTCTTGTATATGAAAAATTTGGATAAAATAAAAAATGATAAAAAGATAATATGCATTACCTAATCTAAATCTTCAATACCTCAAATAGATGCAATGATGGATAACTTGGTCTATTGATTTGATATGTTGGTTGCTAAAATCATCAGTATAACATTGAGATGTAGATGAAAAATGAATGACGATAGATAGAAATGGATGAATGATTCAAGAATGATTTTGGCAGCATAAGGATACTTGAAGAATCAACCCCCCAAATGGCTTATGAGAGGATTGATTTATAGGCAAGGTCTGATTTGGATTGATGGTTGAGATTGAATGTCAATAAGATGTCTTAATCAATGGCCAAGATTGAAAGTTGTTGTATGAAATAGGGTTAGGAAAAATTGGGGCAATGATAAGGATTAATGGCCAAGATTAAATTATAAGATAATTCAATCAAGGCTGGAAAATGAATGAGACAAGAGAAGATAAGAATGGCATAGATAATGAGTTTGGCACAGAAAAAGAGGTTGTTGGAGAAAATCAAATAATTATAAGATTATTTAATTTAGGAGGGAAGGTGAATAATTAAATAATAAAAGCATTATTTAATTATAAAATAAATGTAACATGTTGACTTTTAAATTAAATAATAATTTAATTCAAAAGTGGATGAAAATAACAAATTAGTAAATAATTAAATAAATAAATTTTATTTAATTATAGAAGAAAAGGATAATGAATAATTAAATAATTAAAATAATTATTCAATTATAGTAGAAAAATGACAATAATTAAATAAATAAGCATTTATTTAATTATAGAAAATAAGGGGATAATTAGTGACGTAATTAAATAAACAAAATTTATTTAATTAATTGAGGGAAGAATAAAAGAAAAAAATGAATTAACTAAATAAGTAATAATTATTTAATTAATAGAGGAATATGACCTTAAAAGATAATTAAATAATTAAAATTATTTAATTATGCAAGTAGAAGGAGGAATTGATATGAAAAGGTGTGTTCATAGGTGTAGGAAAATTTTTAGTGTCTACACTTCTCTCCTAAAACCTCTCCTGCTAGGAAGAATATCATGGTGCAAACAAACATCAACACTATCATGTGCAAACCAAAAATCAACCTCACTTTGAAGCATCTAGAATTGCTTGATATAGATTTCTCATAATCATGGGAATGATTTGAAAATTATGAAACCTTGAAGAGAATGTTAGGAGCTTATGACAAGTTACCTTCTACTCATAAAAACAAAAAGGTTACATGTGCTATGATCAGTATCAAGCATAAGGATATAGAGAAGAAAAAGAAAATCGAAGACGCTACAAAGTGATTGGAAGATGCTTCAGAAACCTTTGATTTCATACCTATATCCATGGGAAAATACAAGATCATAACAAAAGATTCCAAAAGGAGAAAAGAGAAACTAGTAACATTAATACAACATTCAATATCATCCACTTCACCCACCTTAAAAGCACAACCAACATTCAAGAAAAAATTTGAGGAAATTGAACAATCATCCAATCCAAAAAAAGTGATAAAAAATTTTGGATGACAACCTAGGAAAGTATGTGATGCTATAGGACAAGGTATCTATGTCCCTATACAACCTAATGGTCTTGGTTATTGTCTTTCAAAACAAAAACCTTCAATCAATGTCAACACTATCACAAACAATTCTGTTAGTGCTTATTTTGGTTGTCTTTCATTTTCCAGTTGTTTGCCTTTGATTTTGCTGACAAAACTTTAGCTATGGGGTGTGTTTCATTTTGGCACATGGGTTAAGTGGGCTCCCACAAGGGTTGAGCTTAGTGTGCCATGTCTTCATGTCTCAGTTGGCTGGATTTTCCTTTTTCTTCCTTGCCTTGTGTTTTTCCTTATCTGGCGGAGGTGGGATCAGAGTGAAATTAGGATCAAGATTTTGCCTTTCGCTCCCCTTTCGGGTTTCATTCCGCCTCCAGTTCCATGCCTTTGCTTTTCCTTTCAGATTTTGTTTCCTTTGGTGGGGGCAGGATTAGAATGGAAGTAGGTTTTGGAACCTTTCTCATGCTTATGGTTTCAGGTTTTGCTCTGACCCTGGCCCCGTGGCTTCTCCGTCTCTTTCCTTGTTCCAGCTCCGACCTTGTTTGGTTCCCATTCCGCTTGTTCTTTTGTTGGTGACTTGTCCGCATGGTTCATTTTAACTTAAGTGGTTCCCCCGAGCCCCTTTTTCCATTCGTTACCAGCCCCTTGTTACCGTTTTTCACTAGCTTTGCCTTGCCTTTGGAGTGACTTTTGGCTCTCGGGGTGACATCTCGATGACTCTTGTCTGTCTCCTTGAGGTCTTCTCTTCTCGGCCGGTGTTGGTTCCATTGAGGAGATGTCTCCCCAACCCCTTTGTGTCTCACCGACTGGGCTTTTCCCTTTGGTATGTTGGCGTCCATTTGGGGTGATATCTCAGCGAACTCCTCTTGGTCTCACCGATAGGAGCATATGGAAATATTTAGCGTGAGTTATACCTTTCGTTGAAAGGTCTCAGTGATGTCATCTTATTACACCGACCGGTGATGGAGGATTTAATGCTTTAGTGAGACTTTTATTTCAGTGTGTGGTCATGGCGATGGGGTCGGGTCTTGCCGATGGTGGTTCAATATGTGGCTTTTGGTGAGAGTCCTAAATTCTCTTGGCGAACAGGTGTCTAAAGGTATTCTCGGTATAACAATGTAATGTCTACATAACCTCTCACCAAGGATTGCGTGCTATAGTGACAAAGTGAATGCAAGGGTGCATTGGTAAGGAACGTCAAATGTCTCAATGACATACATTTGGCAAGTGAATTCATCGGTGGGAGAAGTTATAAGTCACAGTGACTTGAAATGGTGTCTTTGATGAAGCTTGGTGAAATCTCTATGATATCTCCCTGACCCCAGCTTGTCTCGCCGATTATGTTAACCCTTAGGTGTGACTCCCTTCAACTGCAGTGGCTTCACCAAGATGTATGGCCGACTTGGCCATGTCTCCCCGACCTTGTGGTGCACTCGGTATCCTATGTGGACTTTGCTGGGATGTTTCGTTGACTCGGGTGCCTCTTGCCGACTATGATGAGCGCTCGATGTAACATAAGATTCTCAGCCTGTGGTCTTCCCGACACCGCTTTGTCTTCCTAACAGTGGTTGTCTACCTCAACGGCTGATGATATTTAAATGATAGCCGTTTAATCTCAGTGATCGACAGTGGAGATTCAAACATGTGCATAGTCAGGGTTTCAAAGATGTTTGCACATGAAAAACAAAAGACCTGGAGCATTCATGGCGATGGATGGAAGGTTGTTGGTTCCACTGAACCAGCATTCATGGTGATGTCACTCTAGGATAGGGATGGTATGGTTTGAGTGTGGACGCACAAATTTGGTGATAGATTTGGTATAGGTTGATTGATCTCTATCTGTGCAAGAATGTCCCTCTTGACAGAGATCCGACCAGAGGCTTTTATGGGACCAGTGAGGTAGTTGGAAATAATGACTTGGCCTGCGAGCTGTTTTAGGGTTTGTCCTAGTCAGCTAGTGACGTGTAATCTCATTTTTCCGATTGCTTGTTGCTTCTCCTGTTCCTATAAAGGAGAATTTCAAGGCCAGATGTAGGGGTTCTGAACCTTGGGGTTTTGGTTCCACATTTTTTTCTGAGTATGGGATTGGTCTGAGATAGGCTAGGGTTTAGCCTTGAGTCGATATTGAATCTGTAAGTTGTAAAGTTTGATTTCCTCTGTAAATGCAATCAGTTTGTATAAGGAACACATTAAGACGCTTGTCTCTCATGCATCTGTCATTAGATTGTCTCCACATTTGTAGGCTTTTAATCATTTGAATAAATGCATAAGGTGTTTTTGTTCATCTTCTCATACTTCATGGGACTGTGTTATTTGTTGATAGGTTTTCTTCAAGGAAGAAGTTAAATCCTTTGAATAGATAGCAGTGATTACTTGTTTGTAGGTTGGATTTGGTAAGAAGAGTCTGGTTGATACAAGAGCTAGATTGTTAGTGTAAATCACTAATAGCTGATGTAAGGCATTAGCAAAAAAGAATCCACTGATTGATTCCTGTTTGCAGATGAATTCCATCTTTTGTGTGTGACTCCATGACCCAATGGATTAGGCACTGATCTATTTGCAGCCTGGTTCCTCTCAGAAAATAATTTATAAATCATTGAATATCTTTTGTTTGTCTTGTCCTACCTCCTTGTTGCTTCACGGTTGAGCTACTAAGAATCTAGCCCCATTTGAGGTCCTCAATGCTTGACATCAGGAGTTATTTGCTATAAAAAGAAATGTTTGGTCTTCTTTAAGGAATTGTGTGGGTATACCCACCCTGGTTCTTTAGAGCCTAAAGAGCAGAATATCTCAGTCTTTGACTGAATCTTGTCAGTTGGTCTAGGTCCTCCGAGCTACCCTTGATTGGAGTTGGCTACTCCATAGGTAGAATAGGAGACCAACCTGGTTTCTCCATTAAAAAAAACCAACAAGATGGCAACTCTGCTAGGGACTTACTCAAAAATTAGGTTGTAAAGTGCCATATCAAAGAGTCATATTTGTTTGCCATGTTGGTGATGTTCAAAGTTTGAAGAATCGTTGGCCTGGAGAAAGTTTCGTTGCAATGAACCTGAAAGCTACAAGATCTATGGTGCTCTATCAGATGGAATTTAGAGAAGGATTTATATGTAAGTGAGCTTCATACCATTTGAACCTCAGTCCTCTGCAAAGAGGTGGCAACTTTGTCAAGGTGAACCTTGTTGTGCAATTTTGCACACACGCCCCACTTGGAGTGGGGACCCTCTTTTTCTGATTTCAGATGTCTCTTGGACCTTTGGTTTTATTGGATTTGTACTTTTGAGGTCTTGGGATGTTGGTCTTGCTTACCTTGGTCTTACCCTGGAGGTTGAATTGGTCAAACTTGGTTTTTAATGGAGGTCCGGGTTTTTCCCTGAATCCAGGATTTTCCGGATCACCCAGATTTTCTCGGGTCCTGGTCCATCGTCTGTCAATGTCAGATTTTTCCAAAATCTAGGTTTTTGGTTGAATCTGGGATTTTCCGGATCACGCGGATTTTCCCAGACTTCTTCGGAGTCCCGGAGGGGTGCGTCATCCGCGAAATTTGTGCTCACCAGGATAGTCTGGCTGGCTCAGATTTTTCCAAAATTTTGTTTCGACCTCGGGTTTTTGGATTTTCTCAATATGTCTTATCGGCCATTAATGCTTTGGGTACATCTGCTCTGGCACAAATGTAAGAGAATTTAAAGGCTTTTAGTGCCCTTCCTAATCTCATTGTCTATTTTCCATCTTCTCTAGCGCTTGAGTGTGTTCATTTCAAGCTTTGGTCCTTGGATTTGCTTTGCTTGCGTGTGGATTCCTTAGGCATTCGTGTTTGATATTGTCACCATTTGGGGCACCCTGGTTTGTAGTGATTTCATTGGGCTCGAAGTTCATTCGGATTTAACTCATGGTAAGTCGTCGTTGACATCTCCCTTTATTTGCACTTTGATTGAATCTTTCAAATTATTATTGGTGGTTATTTGGGTCAGCCCTCATTTATTTTCATGATCACATATTTATCGAATTAGGGTTGGAACTCACCTTTCCATGGGTTTTAGTGCCTGCATTGTGCATCCCTTTGTTTATCAATTGAATGTCATGTACTCCCCTGTAACTAGGTGTTCCTGTTAGGGCCTTGACTTGTTGGCACGTAATCTAGTAGAATTTGTGGAGGTAGGGTTTTGGTATGTTTGCCCAAGGGGGTTAAAGTTTGGTGGAATCATCATGATCCTCATGTCTCGCGTCTTGCTCGACCTTATCCGCATCATTTGAGACCCCAACGCGCCTTAGTTTCATCACTTTGAAGAATCATGTCTGATCTCAAGTTTTCCCTAGCTCTCTTTTGCAGAGGTTTAATAGTCAAATTTGGGGCATCATTATTTCATTGCAGGGATCAACCATTTGAGAGTCTTCGGGGGTTTAAATTCATGTACAACAAAAAATTGGCTTATGGAGTTTGAGTTCATGTTTGTAGGATCAAGATAGGAGGTTTATATTGTCATTTCGATTAATGATCTACGCATCAAACGATCGTCAGGTTTTTGAGTTGTCTGTGGAATTCCCTTGCACCCGGATTTTCTCAGATTCATCCATTTTCCCAAAGTATGATGAGTTCTTAGAATTTCAAGTTGTCCACAGAAATTCGAACTGTCTGGATTTTTTTGGTTTTCTGCCTGTTTCTGATTGATTTTGATTTTTGAAATTGAAGTAATGAATTAAATGTTGGATGATGATTTCTTGTTGCTAAATAGATGAATTTCATGATAATCATGCATCTCTTTTGCCTATATTGATGATTTATTTGATGAATGGTGTCTTGGCAGTAGGAGTCTGTCTGGGTCAGATTTCTCCAAATTCTGCCATGACTGGATGTTCCCGGATTACTTTGTTTTCCCAGATTACTTTATTTTCCCAGATTCTCAAGATTGATGATTAATGATTTCCTATGATTTCAAAGCTAACCTTTGGTTGAAATATGGATGATAATTGGATTCTCATGAGGCCCTTTTATGAATGCAGACTGAATCAAGCAAGGCAATGGCAGGAAAGGCCAAGGGAGATACAGAGGGATCCTCAGTTTCGAATGCTAAGAAGATCAGGATGGATGTGAAAATTCAATTTCTGGATAGTAAGATGGCTTCAGTTTGGTCAGAGGTCTCAGACACTAATGTGGGAGCTTGGAGATACGAAGAATTCAAAGAGAGGATAGCTCAGGGGGATTTATCGGTCCTGACTAAGGGAATGGCGAAATCCGGACTGGATCATGTGGCCGGATTTCCTCCTGCTGTTCAATGCTATGAATTGATATTAGAATGTGCCCGACACTATGACTTTGATATGTAGAGGATCGTCAGCACTAATGGGAGAGTATTGGCCAACTTTAATCCAGTTTCCATTTCCCATGCATTTGATATGCCAGACTTACCATGTGTGTGTGCTTTGGACATGGACTTGGCGAGGACTTACTATGAGGATGAGCCTACCAAAGCCCAGCAGATGATCAATTCCTAGCTGGAAAGGCCGAAATCTCATTTCTCCAAGCTACCTAAGCAACTACATAGGGTCAAGTTCTGACAAGACATATATGATGCAATCACACTGTTGAGCAGGGTGGCAGGCTTGAAGAGTGCTGGGGCATTGGAGAATTGGATGGTGCATGTTATTAACAAGATTGAGCAAGGCATCAATTATCATTGGGTAGGGATTATCAGTGCAATGATTGATAGACAAATGAGAGATGTGCTAGAGGCAAATAAATTCACCATGTCATCTTATGTGGTATATGTACTTGCCAGATTTTATCCATACAGGGGATTGAATTCAAAAGGAACATTTGGGAAAGATGTCATTTATGAGGTGTACCTTGAGCTGCACCTAGGTAATCCAAATTATAGAAGAGCAAATGATGCATTCACTATGCATATTACTAGGTTGCTTCATAATGTAGAGCATGTAAGAATTTCTGATGGAGCCAAAGAACTGATTAATAGATATGGAGCCTGGTTTATACAGTTCCCCACCTTCTCCTATATCAAAATTTATGGATGTCCCACTGCTCCATACAGATTGCCAAGATACCCCACTGACCATATCATACTCTTGGAGGTTACCCAGTAGATATGTGATTTCGATGTTATTGTTAAAAATGAGAAGCACAAGATAGGGTTTGGTGGGGATTTTCCCTTGAAAATTGGTATAAGTGAGGTTTTCCGTTCAATCCAATCAGCTCATGCATCAGGGGAGGAGTTGAGTACTTTTATTTTCTCTTTCCACTCTAAGAGGGCGGGCTTTGACATTACTGGAAAAGCACAGAAGAAGGTTACCAAAGAATATCATCGCAGAGATGATCTAGAGGATTACTGGGCTAACAACAAGGATGACTTTGAGGTGAGAAAGAAAAGGTATTCCCAGCTTCCAGTTGATGTAATCAGAATGTACAATGTCAAGTTGATTCTTGATCAATTGGAAGATGATGGAAATTTAGTTCAAGATCATGCATTTGAATCAGTCAAAGATAGGCCAATTGGAGAAATAAACTAGTCAGAAAAGGAAATAACTGAGTTGGAGGAATTGATGGCTCCCATTCTGAAATATACCAAGTCTTGGTTGAAACATAAGGTATGGGAATTGGAAAGTGAAAAGGTACCTTGTACTTTCAATCTAATGGGAAATTTGAATGCTCATTCCACCTTAGAGGAATCCAGTGAGAATGATTTTGCAGGAAAAACTAAGGTAAGCTCACCTTTTAAGATTAAAATCAGAGGCCCTAAGGAGGATGAGCCTGAAAAGAAAAGAAAGCCTAGGGGTAAAAATAGGAGTCGTACTATGAAAATAGGTAAGTCTGCCGAGGAGGAAGAACTTGAGAAAATAGAAAAAGAGGACATTCCTCCAGAGCCAAAAAGAACAAGGATAACCAGAGCTTCAAAGAAGAAAGATCAAGAAACTTCTATGGATAAGACGGACTCTCATGTGATTGATGTGGAGAGCTCAGGAGAGAAAACTCAGGTTTATTCAAGAAGGTCAAGAACTCCATCTCCCAAAGAAACCATGCAAAAGGAAGATCTCCTTCCAATGTCATCCACTGTAAAGCAATAGAAGGACACCTCTCCTCCATTGGCTATGCCTGAGTAGATGACTCATGAAAGGCATGAGACTAGTGAGGAAGCATAACCGTTTATGGATGGAGAACTTTATGGCGCAGCTGCTAAGTTAGAGGTAGGAGATGTGGAAGTGCATCCTTCTCCATTGGTACAATATGAGGATTCTCCTACAAATAGCAAAGATAATAGATCCCTTGAGAAGGAGGATATCCTTGTTAAGACCCCATCACCCCTGCAAGAAGAGGAGCTGGAGTTGGAAAACAGAGGTGGTCAATCTCCTAAAAAGGAAAGGGATGAGATGTTGGATCAGCATGAAGAAGTTAAGAAGGATGAAATCTGGGTGGATCCTGCTATTCCGGATTGGCTAGACAAAGAAATCAGAAGGAAACAGGTCATTGTTGAGGACACTCCTCTCAACTGGGATGAAAAGTTAGCCAAGATTGGAAAGGGAAAGAAGAAGAAGGTAGCCAAGGTGGTTTCCAAGATCGAGAGGGATGAAGCTAGTAACAGGGTCATTCATATTGCTACCCCTGCTACTAGTAAAAGTAAAGATGAGGTCACCGGGAAGGATTATGATGTATAGACCATTAATCTTGGCCCCAATTCTATGGAGCAAGATATTGAAGAATATGAGGGGTCCAGTGCAGTGATCATTGGAAGATTAATGAAGGAAACACAGTCTAAACATGAATTAAAGAAAGAAAATGAAAGGCTTAGAAAATGTTTAGAAGATTTAATGAAGCCTTTGCAGTCTTTTCACCCATCCTCTTCTGCTACTGCTGGTTTCTTGCCGAAGGAGACCATCTCTGAAATAGAAAAGATGAAAACCTCTACTATGGCTACAATGGATTGGTTGTAGGAAGTACAAACTAAGGGAGATAATGCAATAAAGGAGATCCTTTCAACTGGAAAGGATGCAATAAGGGCTAAGGATTTTTTAGATTATGTTTTATCTCAGGATAAGGAGGACACTGATCTCTTATTGCATAAAACTAAAACAATCATAGAGTATAGCAAGGATCAACTGATTGTTGATGGAATCCTTTCTTCGTCTAGGGTTAATGAGCCTTGGGAGTGGTTTGAAGCCCTACAAATCCAATAGAAAATCATCAAGAAGATCTATAAACAAAGGGAGTAGATAGATGGTAATTTAACTAGTGTTTATAATGGATGCATTGCCTTTTTTGAGATAATGACTGGCAGGAGGAAGATCGCCCCTAAGTACTTGAGTTTGGAACAATTGAGGGAATGGTGGCATGATGTCTATGCCCCTGATATTGAAAATTTTGTGTCAAGACACCAATTGGATGATGCGGCTACTTATTTGGCTGTGGTGGATAAGTACTTAGCATATAAGGGTGATTGGGATACAACAGTTAAGCAGTCGAGGGAAGAAATTGGATCAATTGAATGTCGACTCAAAGTCCTACCCTTGCCACCTGTTACTGAGTTGGATAAGGTGTTTTTGAAAGTTCATGAATCGTTGGATCAAAGGAAAGATAAGGGAGGCGGTGATTAATGTCATGCCACTTCGTGATTTGTGCTTCCCTATTATTATAGGGCATGTGTTGATCCGGGTTGCATTAAGGAACGTGTTTTGGCCGACCTTGACGATGTATCGGCATTTAATGTGTGCCTTATTTTGAAATTCCTGAGGCTGACTTGTTTTGGCTATTTTTATTTTGTAAATGTCTGGCTGAGCCGACATGTTTTGAGGGTTCTCTTTAAATTGGTGTTTGTGCCTCATTTGTAAAAATCAGACAGATAATAGAGAAAAGATAGACTAAGAAAGAGCTAGAGCATTATGTAGTAGAGATAGTAGTAAGTTCTTTTGAGCAAGTGCTGTAACACAGAACAGTGGAATTGTTGCTATATGTTGGTGATCTAATACAATTGGAGGGATTGTGGTTTCTCTGGTGAATTCTTTTATGTTAGTTTATCTTGCATGGTTCATGTTGTTCCATCTTTTGAAATTGCTTGAAAATAGAAGATTTGATGTTAAATTTAGAACTAGATTAGTTTGGTGAATACTGTTCATGGTTTTATGCTTGGAATGTTTGTAGCAATCTCTGATCTATACTCCCAGTAACTATCTAATTGTAGTAGACTGGTGAAGTCAACTTGGACCATACATCTATTTGGGCTTAGTTCAATTGTGGATGAATGTCTATGATTTGAAAATCTGTATACCTTAGAAGATTTCACCTTTCTTGTGATATTGCATTGTGGGTTAAGCAAGAATTGGTTATTTGAGATTGGTCCATTCCAGGGATTTATCATTTTCATTGTTCATCTTAGAAATAGTTTAGGTTTTGTTATATCTCTTATACCCTCATCTTTTGTTGTTTCTTTAGCATTTGGTCAGATTTAGGATCCAAGATCATAATATTGCAAAATTTGATAAATTGGAAAGATAGAGTTTGCTTGTAGTAAGGTCCAATTGTGATTACCAGCATTTTCCCATATTATCTAAGTTGTTTATGCATTGTCAAGACCTGACACCTGAGAGACCTTGGGGTGATTTTCAGCAATTTATTGTTGAAGATTATCTTTCAAGAGAGATAGAATATCATTTTCTATTTGAGTTGTTGCTGTGCAGTAAATACCATCAACAAACCTGTTGAAGATTCAAAGAATAGTTCCATGGCTGCAACGTTCTCAGGTATTCTTCATGCTTTTGAACATTGAAAAATCTTTATTCCCATTAATTTGGTGAGATCAGGCACTAGCATCAAGGGAGGTTTGAATGTTTCAACCGGATAGTGTAGAGGGATAGGTTTCATTTGCAAGATGCATTGTTGTCCTGATGCTCCATCTACAAGCTATGATACCATGCTTAAGGCAGCCTATGAGGATGAGTTAGAATCCTTTGATGACTCTCATTGCAAACATGATGAAGAACAGAGCCAAGTGAAAAGATGAAGTGGGAGTAGTAGTTTAAACCATCATTGCACTAATGATGTGCCTCCTCCTACTGAAAATGATATAGAGCAGTTGCAAGATGTGTTGAATGGTGAGTGTATCCCTTAGTATACACTTGATGAAGTTTTCACAGAATGTGACAATATGCAGAGCACTGGAGCTAGTTTTTCTCAGCTTCAGGGTAATGTAAATAGTGAATATGACAGCTTGTTGTCACATAACAGTCAGCATTTTGAAAGTATGCCTGACTTTCAAATGCACAAGGATCATGTATATGTTTATAATGATGAATATGATAGCCTGTTGAGAGGTACTAACATGTTTTTTCAAGTAGCTAATTGTGATCAGACTGTGTTTTTATGTGGTCCTGATCAGTATTCACATGTATTGTCACAAGATACAGAATCAAAGAATCAAGAGTGTCAATGATAAAGTTTATTGGATCTGGTTGCCAGTTGAAGATAAAACTAAATAGAGAGCAAGTTTTCACTTGCATAGAGGCAACCAGACACTTGTGTTTGCAGGGGTGTTGTCATTCATATTGTTGTAGTTTGGCAGAGGCAAGCACAAGTTAGGGAATGCCAGCTCATTCTATAGAATTGTATTTGACAGGGGTAAATGTTGGCCCTCATTTTCATTTGGTGGCCTAGTGTCATCAAATGAAATAAAGAATCAACAATGTGACTCTTGAATTGCCTATTCATGGACAATTCTTGAAGTGATGCTTCATTTGAAGAATTTCTTTTTCCATGAACATTAAGTTAGGTTTTTACTTTTCTGGTTGGTTTTGTTTTACTGTGTCTGCTAACCTTGTCCAGTTAGCTCCTCGCTGTTTTTGGTTTTCTTTTTTGGTCTACTCTCCTAGTAATCTGAATTCTTGCTATGCCCACTAAGGGGCATGCATCCCCAACTGGAGCCTATGTTAGTGCCTATTTTGGTTGTCTCTCATTTTCCAGTTGTTTGCCTTTGATTTTCCTGACAAAACTTTAGCTATTTGGTGTGTTTCATTTTAGCACATGGGTTAAGTGGGCTCCCACAAGGGTTGAGCTCAGCGTGCCATGTCTTCATGTCTCAATTGGCTGGATTGTACTTTTTCTTCCTTTCCTTGTGTTTTTCCTTGTCTGGCAGAGGCGAGATCAGAGTGAAATTAGGATCAGGATTTTTCCTTTCACTCCTTTTTCGGGTTTCATTCCGCCTCCGATTCCCCACCTTTGCTTTTCCTTTCGGCTTTTGTTTCCTCTGGCGAGGGTGGGATTAGAATGGAAGCAAGTTTTGGAACCTTTCTCATGCTTATGGTTTCAGGTTTTGCTCCGACCTCGACCACACGGCTTCTCCATCTCTTTCCTGGTTGCGGCTGCAACCTTGTTTGGTTCCTGTTCCGCTTGTTCTTTTGTTGGTGACCTATCCACCTGGTTCATTTTAACTTAAGTGGTTCCCCCGAGCCCATTTTTCCATTCATTACCAGCCCCTTGTTACCATTTTCACCGGCTCCACCTTGCCTTCGGCATGACTTTTGGCTCTCAGGGTGACATCTCGGTGACTCCTGTCTGTCTCCCCGAGGTCTTCTTTTCTCGGCCGGTGTTGGTTGCGTTAGAGAGATGTCTCCCCGACCCCTTTGTGTCTCACTAACTGGGCTTTTCCCTTCAGTATGTTGGTGTCCATTTGAGGTGACATCTCAGCAAACTCCTCTTGGTCTCACTGACAGGAGCATATGGAAGTCTTCGGCATGAGTTATACCTTTCGTTGAAAGGTCTCAGTGATGTCATCTTGTTACGTCGACCGATGATGAAAGATTTAATGCTTCGGTGAGACTTTTATTTTAGTGTGTGGTCATGGTGATGGGGTTGGGTCTTGCCAATGATGGTTCAATATGTGGCTTTCGGTGAGAGTCCTAAATTCTCTTGGCGAATAGGTGTCTAAAGGTCTTCTCGGTATAACAATGTAATGTCTACATAACCTCTCACTGAGGATTGCATGTTGCAGTGACAAAGTGAATGCAAGGGTGCATCGGTAAGGAACGTCAAATGTCTTAGCGATATACATTTGGTAAATGAATTCATCAGCGGGAGAAGTTATAAGTCATAGAGACTTGAAATGGTGTCTTCGATGAAGCTTGGTGAAATCTCTATGATATCTCCCTAACCCTGGCTTGTCTCGCTGATTATGTTAACCCTTCGATGTGACTCCCTTTGGCCACAATGGCTTCACCAAGATGTTTGGCCGACTTGGCAATGTCTCCCTGACCTTGTGGTGCACTCGGTATCCTATGTGGACTTTGCTAGGATGTTTCACCAACCCGGGTGCCTCTTGCCGACTATGATGAGTGCTCAATGTAACATAAGATTCTCAGCCTATGGTCTTCTCGACACTGCTTTGTCTTGCCGACGGTGGTTGCCTGTCTCAATGACTGATGATTTTTAAACGATAGTCATCTGATCTCAGTGATCAACGGTGAAGATTCAAACATGCACACAATTAGGGTTTGAAAGATGTTTGCGTGTGAAAAATAGAAGACCTGGAGCATTCATGGTGATGGATGGAAGGTTGTTGGTTCCACTGAACCAGCATTCATGGCGATGTGACTCTAGGACAGGGACAGTATGGCTTGAGTGTGGACATGTAGATTTGGCAGCAGATTTGGTATAGGTTGATTGATCTCTATCTGTGTGAGAATGTCCCTCCTGACAAAGATCTGATCAGAGGCTTTTATGGGACCAGTGAGGCAGTTGGAAATAATGACTTGGCCTGCGAGCTGTTTTAGGGTTTTTCCTAGTCAGCTAGTGATGTGTCATCTCATTTGGTCAGTTGCTTGTTGCTTCTCGTATTCCTATAAAGGAGAATTTCATGGCCAGATGTAGGGGTTTCGAACCTTGGGGTTCTAGTTCCACATTTTTTTTGAGTCTGGGATTGTTCTGAGATAGGCTAGGGTTTAGTCTTGAGTTGATATTGAGTTTGTAAGCTGTAAAGTCTAATTTCCTCTGTAAATGCAATCAGTTTGTACAAGGAACACATGAAGATGCTTGTCTCTCATGCACTGTCATCAGATTGTCTCCACATTTGTAGGCTTTTAATCATTTGAATAAATGCATAAGGTGTTTTTGTTCATCTTCTCATACTTCATGGGACTGTGTTATTTGTTGATAGGTCTGCTTCATGGAAGTAGTTAAATCTTTTGAATAGATAGCAGTGATTACTTGTTTGCAAGTTGGATTTGGTAAGAAGAGTCTGGTTGATACAAGAGCTAGATTGTCAGTGTAAGGCACTAATAGCTGATGTAAGGCATTAGCAAAACAAAATCCACTGATTGATTCCTATTTGCAGATGAATTCCATCTTTTGTGTGTGACTCCATGACCCAATGGATTAGGCACTGATCTGTTTGCAGCCTGGTTCCTCTTAGAAAATAATTTATAAATCATTGAATATCTTTTGTTTGTCTTGTCCTGCCTCCTTGTTGCTTCAAGGTTGAACTATTAAGAATCTAGCCCCATTTGAGGTCCTTAATGCTTGACATCAGGAGTTATCTGCTATAAAAAGCAATGTATGGTATTCTTTAAGGCATTGTGTGGGTATACCCACCCTGGTTCTGTGGAGCCTAAAGAGCAGAAGATCTCAGTCTTTGACTAAATCTTATCAGTTAGTCCAGGTCCTCCGAGCTGCCCTTGATTGGAGTTGGCTACTCCATAGGTAGAATAGGAGACCAACGTAGTTGCTCCATTAAAAACAACCAACAAATTCTTCTAAGACAACTTTAACAATATTTTGTGTCATGTCCAGTTTGTCCATGATAATGGAAATAAGAAGTGGATTTAAAGGTATGAGGTAAAGGCTTGAAGGATCAGGTGTTTTGACGATGGGAAAGGTAATCATTTGTTATTGTAAAAGTTGGGACATAGTGTTATGAAGAGTGTTAGGTAAAGGTGTGAATCATCTTTTCAATTCTCCATAACTAAAGGGCACCGTAGTTTTAACAACAACTACTTGGTTGTTGATAGTTTGAGTAGGTTTTTGAGGGGGGTTAAACTATAAGAACCCTTTTTCTTGCTTTCTAAATTGTTGGGAATTGTTTTGGTTGGAAGGTTTAGATTTTTCAGTTCGGCTAGAAGTGGATCTTGTATCTCGACTACTAACCGAATTGTGATAATCGCAAAGGTTAGTACACAAGTGAATGGAGGGGAATTTCATAATAGTGAGTTTGTCCTGAAGTTTAGCTTGCAAGTTTTTGATAAACATCTTTTGAAGGTGTGGGTCAGGAATCTTGACATCGATTTGGGAATAAAGTGATTGATAGTATGGGATAAAACCAATTATCTGTTCTTCCTCATTTTTCTTGCATCGCATCAAATTTTCCAAGGTCTTCTTGGGAGTCATGTACACTTGGAAATGATTTATATATGCATCAAAAATTTCATTAAATGAACAAATTGAATTGTTCAGTAAAGATGAAAACCATTCCAAGGCAGTATCTTTTAAAGTCCTAGGGAATAGTTTTGCTAACAGTTTATCATCAAGGACAAAATCACTACATAAGGCAGCATTGGCATTAACATGGTTAGAAAAATCTCCCTTCCCTCTATATTTCTCAAATATAGGAATATATACTCCTTGTGGCATCAGTGTTCACAATATTTCCAAATACAATGGGATTCTTTGAACATAATATGTGCGTGGGCCATTCTGATTTTGGTTTACAGTGGTGATTTTTTTTTGCATGGATGAAATAGTTTGGAAAAGTTGTGTTATGAGAGGATCAATAGAAGTGGTATGAGGTAGAAGGGACAGTGGTGATGGGATATATGTACTAGGAAAGAAAGTGAATGAAATTCTTATAGGTGGTAATGTGGAAGAAGATAAAACATGCAATGCCACATAGGAAATAGGGATGCTAGCAAGAATACCCATGGAAGGAATCACATTACTGACTTGTTGCATTATTGTTGTGATTTGGGGAGTGGTAGGTTCTATTAGTTATAAAAAATGTAGGTAAAGATACCTCAAGAGGCTGCCAATCTCTTGATACATTTTAGGGTAACATACAAGGTTGAAAGAATTCAACCTTCTACTCTTCAGCTATTGCTAAACCTAGGTGGGTGTACCTTACTAAATGAAGCAGACTTTATGTATTTATGATTATCTTTCTTGCAGTGATTTATCCACAATGGAAGATAGAAGTGAACAAATGTAATCAAACTTGATAGCAATCTGCTAATCTAAATCCTAAAATGCTCAATAAACAGATATAAAGAAACTGAATGAGTTCAAAATGATGAAGTACAGAGACCAGTGCCTTGTTGGGTATGTAGAGTCAAATGAGATCAAGATGATCAACACTTCTCTAGAGAAACTCAAACTATCTGGCATATATTATGTTTACAACTTGTATAAACATGTAAAATGTGATTACGAAGCTCTACTTGAACAATCTAGATGATTCTCTCTGATTACTGTGATTAACTAAAAGGATTTAATCTTTGCTTGAAAGAACCAATCAATCAATCACACAGATACATCAAATGTGCACTGATGAATTATATATAAACCTGTCATATCAATTCAAACAACTAGAAATCCTCAATCTTGGAGATAGCTTAGTAATACTTTAATTAAATTCAATAAATAATTGACACCAGAGAAATGCAGCAACATCAACTAATTTTCATAAATACCTCCATTCTGAAATCATGCAACAATAGTCTCTGATCTGATAATTTTATTCCACTATATCTACTTGTTATGTATCAAATATCTAATAACTAGTCTTTTCATGATAATTTTACAATTACAAAATGCCTATTTATACACTAGCATCAAGAAAATAAATCATACTGAAGTTCCATGTCGGCCTTCAATAGAATTTGGGTTCCAATCAAGTCGGCCTGCAATGGTAATTTAGCAATTTATATGTCAGCCTCAGTATTTGAATTTATGTTATTCATCAGTGATATAGTCACAAAGAGATATAGTTAGCTATGACGAAGGCAATTCAATCATTAATCGCTCCACTTGGTGTTACTCACCTTCATCGTGACCTGTCTGAGTCAGGGAGAAATCCTGTAGATTCATTTTGTTTCACCGAAATCCATCGCGATCAAACTGTATGTCGCTATAACATATTGCCCTCGGGAAGACCTTTCATAGAGCACACTATGTCACACTGAAAGTCACCGTCCATTTTGAGTCACTGTGACATGGGAAATTATCTTACCGAGATGCACCTTATGTTTTACTCATAGTCATTGTGACCACAAGATATCAAAGAGACCTCACATAGATTAACTTGCTACACCAAAAGTCCCAAAGTCACACCAGTTCGTCAAGACAACACAAATCTTATACTGACATAGACCATATGTATACTATTAGCGAGACATATCAATGTTGGGAAGACCTCTCGTAGAATGCCTTGAGTCATACTGAAAGTCTTCATCCAAACTGAGTCACTGAGACAAAAGCACATTCTCGCCGACAAGGTCCTTCATTGCTTTCCATTGGTGAGACCGAAGGTCACTCGCCGAGACCTCTTATCGAAAACCCCATCTCAGCAATATCGCATCCCTTTATCCTTAGGTTGCCAAGACAAGGACAACATCTCGCTGAAAGCCATATTAAAGAAACCCTTATGCTCTGTCGGTGAGACATGTGCACATCGCTAAGACCCTTCACCAAAGACCCAATGTTTGGCTGAAGTGAAGACGCAAACAAAGTGTTAGCGAGACCGAAGGCAACTTATACCGATATGTACATCCGTCCACCACCGATCGGTGAGACAATGTGAAGTCATTATGACTTCTCATCGAAGACTTTATGTTTGGCCGAAACGAAACCCTTGCATGTTTGGTGAGACCACAAGAGTTCGCTAGGAAATTGTACCGAGGCCATAACTCTTGGCGATGTATCCACATTCAAGTTGGTCACCAAGACATGATGAGTTCGGTAAGAGCTTCCACCAAGGACTAAACTCATGCCAATATGAAACAATAGATGAATTTTGGTCACCCTGATAGTAGAAAGTCTTGCCGATATGCAACTTAGATGTTTACCAATATAAAGCACACAATGGATTGGGGAGACCCTGCTTTCTTCATGACGATATGAACCCAGATGTGGATGCCAATCGCTATGACAATGAAAAAGTTTTGCCGACCACCTGTAGCAAACATATGTTAGCAGAAAAGCATTGTGGGTTGGGGAGACAGCCATGAACCTATGCCGATATGGACCACAATGTGAAAAATGTAGGACTCGATAGATTTATGGGGAAAATATAGGCCAAAATGCAAGAAAAATGTCATGATGGAAAGCCCTTGTGCTTATGATGAGGAGCTATATGGAAGCATAGGAGTATGAAAAACATGTAAAATCATCAAAAATTTATAGTTCCAACAATGGCTCCATCTGGGGATGAATGATAGTGAGATCATTGCAAGGATCCAAAATCTTTGGGTGAGTAGACCAGACATAGAATGATGAACCAGTGAGCAGAATGGAAATGTAGCATGATGGAATGAAAGGAAAGTGAATGCAAAATGGAGATGAACCAGAATCCTAAACTACTATGAATGGAAAATAATTTTAAAGAGGATAAACAAGAGTTGTCCATGCACTGGCAACCCTCAATCCTCTGTGTCACTCAAGAGAAAAAATGCTTCAAAAATTGCCCATGAACAGGAAACTCCTGATCTTCACCAGCCATATTCTGTAGATAGTATGAATCTTCACCTTTCTTTCCAACAACACAAAAGGTCCCAGCCACAAAGCTTCAAATTTACCATGCTTGCCCTTCTCCTGACATCTTGCGTTCCACATCAACACCAAGTCATTTTCTTCAAACTTTCTATCCTTTTCCTTCTTGTCAAACATATACTTTATCTGTGTCTGTAACTTCATGTTTTGGTTTTGGGCAACTCTGCTTATTTCATCAAGTTCAGCTAGTTGCTCCATTCTTTCTTCCATAGGTTCAGGAATACCCAAATCTTCCTGAAGGACAAATTTGTAGACTAGCAACAAATTCTGCAAAGGCATCCTGGCTTGCATTCCATATACCAACTCAATTGGGGATTTTCCAATTACTTTCTTCACAGTAATCCTATCAGCCCATACTGCCAGCCTTAATTTTGAATCCCAAGCCTTCTTGTTTTGTCCTAACATCCTCTTTATAATCTTCAAAAGACTCTTATTGCTAGACTCTACTTCACCATTATCTTGTGGATGGTAAGGAGCTACATAAGAAATAGTAATGCCATATGTGTCACAAAAACTTTTGAACTCATCTGACCTGAAACACATCCCATTATCTGTGATTAACCTCAGTGGTGCACCAGATCTGGTGATAATGTTGTCCATCAAGAAATTTGTCACCACTTTGCTTGTAGCCTGTTTAGTTAGGATTTCCTCCACCCACTTAGTAAAATAATCAGTGGCAACCAATATCCACTTGTATCCTCCACTTGATTTTTCTTGTATCTCTCCAATGAAATCAATTCCCCATTGATGAAAAGGGGCATCAACCTACAAGGGTCGAAGTGGCAAGGCTCCTTGATATTTCAGCTTTCCAGAGAACTTCTGGCAGACCTCACATTTTCTTACATGTGTAAAAGAATCATTAAAAACTCTAGGCCAGTAGTAACCTGCTCTGAGAATTTTGTGTGCAGTTGTTTTTGCTGAATAATTTCCTCCACAAAATCCTTCATGCATTTCACTTAGGACATGTTTGGCATGAGATTCATCAAGACATAACAATAGTATACCATCCCTATTCTTCCAAAATAGATTTCCATCCATGAAAACATATTTAGATGCCTGCAACTTCAAAGTTCCTTTCTGGCTATCACTCAATCCCTCTAGACCCTTCATGTACTTAAGGTAATGAATTATATCAGTATACCAAGGTGTGTGCTCAATGCTTGCAATTGCAGTCCCTTCTTCTACATTACAAACTTGATTTGCTTCAATATTTGATTCTGCCATCAACCTAGCCAATCCTTGACCTCTTACTAATTTGGTAATCTGTATCTCCATGTCAAATTCTTGGATCTTGTTAATCGATTTGCATACTTTTCCTATTACTTCAGACTGTGTCAGAATATCTTTGACAGTAGCATGAGGGACATAAGCAATCACCTTTGCTCCAATAAGATATGGTCTGAATACTTTTGTAGCTTTTACCAATGCAAATGCCTATTTTTCCATTATGTCATATTTTAATTCAGACCCTTGTAATGACTTATTGAAGAAAGAAATAGGTTGTTTATGACCATCTTCATTCTTTTGTAACATAACATCAGCAATAGTATGCATTGAAGCAAATGAAAATATCTGAAAAGGCTTTGTAAAGTCTAGAGATTTAAGGACAAGAGCCTCCTTAATGGCCCTCTTGATAGATTTGAAAGCTTCCAAGGCTTCTACAATCCATTCCATTTTATGTCCTTTCTTCAAAAATTTTGATATGGGCTTAATGATCTCAGCAAAGTTAGAAACAAACCTCCTAATGAAATTAATCTATCCAAAGAATGACTATATAGCCTTAATAGTTTTAGGGACAGGAATTTTATCAATGGCCTCAACCCTCTCAAGATCTATCCTAATTCCTTCTTTTGAAACAATATTTCCTAAAAGCTTACCTTTTGTGACTACAAAATGACACTTCTTTGGATTTAAGCTAATACCATATTCCAGGGCTTTAATAAATACCTTCTCCAAATGTTGTGCATGATCTTCAGCCCTCTTTGAATAAGCAGTCAGATCATCCTAGTACACCACCATGATAGCATTGATCAAATCTGCAAATGCCACGTCCATAGCTCTTTGGAAGGTTGCTCCAGCATTAGTGAGACCAAATGGAATTATTATGTATACATACGTTCCCCAAGGAGTTGTGAATGTTGTCTTATATTGCTCATATTCTCTAACCTTGACCTGGTTGTATCCTGAAAACCCATCCATCATGGACAACAGTTCACAGCCTATCACCTTGTGCAATATAGCCTCTATATTGGGTAGAGGATAATTGTCCTTGAGAGAAGCCATATTCAAATTCCTAAATTCCACACATAATCTGATGTCTCCATTTTTCTTCCTCACAAGGACCAAATTTGAGACCCATGTTGAGTGCTTGATTGGTTTGATAATTCCTCCATCTCTGAGCTTTGTCAATTCTTCTTGCATTTTAGGCTCCAATGTTGGATTTATGGGTCTTTGCTTTTGTCTGAATAGTTTGGTGTCAAGCTTCAATGGTATTTCATGCTGAAATAAATCCTCCCTATATGCTTTTAGATCTTCATAAGACCAAGCAAAGACATGTTTATACCTTCTCAGCAACTCTATCAGCATTCTTCTAATTGTAGGGCTGATTTTCTTTCCTATGTACACCTTTCTTGGTGCTATCTCAATCCCCAAATTAACTTCTTCAATATCTTCTCTTTTGACTGGTGTTTGCTTCATGAGGGACCGATCATTTCCATCATACAGCCTCTCCAATGCCACTAAGCCCTTAGGAAGCTTATTTGTTTTGACCTGCAAGATTTCCTTTCCAAACACTGTTTGCTTCCTATCCACTTCTTCAACAAAAGCATTGAAGTCAATTTCCTAAGCTTCATATTGATCTATACAATTGAGGAATTTCAAAAGGTCAGTATCATCATTGAAGAATTTCCAACTATAAATGTTATCAGGAACAACAAGCTTTTTCTTGAACTCAATCTTTGAAACCCCAGCCAATGTGATATCATCTCTTTTGAGTGCCACATTTGCTAAAAAATCAGCCATTATATTCTTTGACCTATCAATCCACTCAATTTAGAAGGCATCAAATAATTCAATTGTGTCCCATGCAACATTCCTATATTGCTTTAATATTTTGTGCTTTGCTGCATACGTGGATTTAATTTGTAAAACAACCAACTCAGAATCGCCCAAAATAGCCAGCAATTTAATCTTGTGTTTCACAACTATGTTCAAACCTGTCAACAAGGCTTCATAATCTGCCACATTGTTTGTACATTCAAATACTAACAAAAATGAATATTTAAATGTAATACCTTCAAGTGAAACAAAAACAATCCCAGTGCCATTACCTTCTTGGCTGCATGCTCCATCAAAATACATCTTCCACACTTCATTGTAGCTTTGTGCCACATGCTTTTCAATTGGATCACTATTGGTTAATTCTGGCTAGGCTGATTCAATCTTAAAACTTCCAAGACCAACATCACAAAAACAATTGATTTGATCTTGAGGTACACAGTCAACAAGCTGGTTCATTCTTGGCTCTCTATACAATTTGACTTCATGACCATTCAATGGAATTGTAGCATAAGACAGATCAAACTGGACGTTTCCCCCAACTGTTGTTGTCCACTGTCTTGACAAGAGCATACCAAACTACGGAGGAGTATCAATCACTATTATATCTATATTATATGCCACCTATGGATAAGTAGCCAGTTTGACTTCAACACCTCTCATAATGCCTACCACAAGTATAGGTATGTTATCCATTGCATAGCACTTCCCCTCACATGTATCAACCCACATACCAAGCTGCTTCATAACTCCTACTGGCATGATATTTATAGCAGCACCAGAGTCTATCATGCAATTTCTCAGCAGTTTGTTGTTTATAAGCAATGTAGTGAAAAAAGGATCCACTTGAGAGGGAGTTGTTAATACATCACTCAAGCAGACCTCTAGGATATTTACTTTCTCTTGCCTATTGACTACTTTAATAGCTACTATGTTTTCATAATTCATATGTTTTTCCTTTCCACTTGTTATCAATTGAACAGTAGTGTCCCTATATTCTTTTATTTTCATCATTTCAAGTAGTGGGATAGACATTTTTACTTGAGATAACACCTAAGTGAAGTCAAAAGAAGAGCCCTCCACTTTGACAATCTTATTCTACTCCAATGTTTCTCCTTTGTTTTCTTCCTTTTCTTTTTTACTAGGCTGATCAGGCTTCTGTATCTCTTTGTGTACTTCCTTTGCTTCCTCTTTTTGGACAAGCTTCTGTTCACTTTTATCATGCTGCTTATTTTTTGATTTCTTCATAGTTCCTTGTGTCATCTTTAGATCTTTCATAAAGATTCCCCATGGAACGCTATCCTTCTCATTTACTGTTCTATTTCTCAACTAGTATTTACTCCTTGCTTCCTCAACTGCAGCAACAGTTAGTCTCTCTATCTCCTCTTTGGTGAGTCTCCTCATACTGCATTGAGTAGGCACCTCAACCGAATGTGGCTCTATATAATCTTCTCCAGAATCAGAAAGAACCTGCTGTTCAGCCATATGGACATTATATTTCTGATTTGAAACATCATACTCATAACCTTCATCCTCTAAAGATGAGTATCCTTCCTCAACATGGTAAAAAGTATTTGAAGTCAAATAAACCTTGTGATCTTCTCCATTATTTTCCATCAACATTCCCTCTTCTTGCATCCTTTGAGCTACAACATAATAGTCTGGAGAATGTGGTTTATCACAAGCTTCACAGAAGTGATTATTACTCACCATGTAAGTTCCCTTCTTACTCAATGGATCAAGGGTCTCTGTTTCTTGGCCTAGCTATTATAAGTTTTCCATCATTCCAGTCTATATTATATGGCATGTCATGCAACCTTGGCCTTTCATTTCTATATGTGTTCTCCTATTTTTACTGATAATTGTTTCTTTGATGAGGAACCCTAGGGTTATCTCTTTTATTAACTATACCTGCAGCCTTTCTATTGTTTTCAATTGTCAATGCTATCTTCTAAGCTTCAGCTAGATCTCTTGGAGACCTATTTCTCAGTTCATACATTGTCTTAGGATCAAGTGCATTTAAATAAACACTCAATGTTACAGAATGTGGCAACCTTGATCCAGGAGGTACTTTAGTCTGCAACTTGTTGAATCTTCGATTGAAATCATAAATTGAATCATTCTGATTTTTCTGAATTCGCATCAATTCATGAAGAGCTGCATCTGGTGCATTTTGATTCCCATATTGCTCTAGGAATTTGTCCTGGAATATTTGGAGAGAAATAATTGAGAGTGCTGGCAAGCTGTTGAACCAATCCCTAGCATCCTCAAGAAGTGACATCATAAATAGCCTCATATGTAAATCTTCATATGGTACACCTATGTCTTGGATGAACACATTGAAATTCTTTAAATGTTCTTTAGCAGTAATTGCATTACTCCCTGTAAACTTAGGTACCAGACCTCTCCAACTGCCATCCATTGGATAAGGGTATAGATGAAACCCTATCAAATCAAACTGTCTAATCATTGCTACAAACTGGTGAGGGGGAGGGATAGGTGGGTACTGATATTGGTTCATAGGATTATTGTACTATGCATTATGTTGTGGGACAAAAGGCTGACCATGAGGTGGCTACATATTTGTATGCTATGTGGGAACATGAGGTGGATGATTTGGCTGATTAAAATGATTTCCTATTTGATGGTGAGGAGACACAAGTGGATCAGAAGGCCTTGCATTATGATTAGCCTACTTATGAGGTGGTACATACTTTTGGGGGCAATTAGTAGTCTGAAAAGTAATTTGGGCTTTCAATAATGCAACCCTTAGTTCCTCTATCTTCTTCCTCTATGATTCAAACTGTGCTTTTACCTCCTCAGGAAGCTCATGATCACTAGGGTCATTTTGGTTACCTTCCATCTTCTGATCATATTCATGCTGAATTCTGATTCATTCAGCCTTCAATTCAGCTCTAAACTCAGCCTGTTTCTGAGAATCAAGAAAAAAGAAAGGATTTCTTTGATCTTTTGGAGTAAAAGGTTCTACACTCGAATCATTTTTCCATGTATCATAGCGATCATATGTTTCACAATGTGCTCCTGATGCCTTGTCTTTACCTGTTAGGGACATGTCCTCACTTATCCTTTTTCCCTTATCAATCTTGTCATTTTTGTGTGTCCACTTACTGCTGCCAGCAGGAGCTCCAGTATGACCTCCCCTGTATTGAGATCTTCTTCCATTCATAATTGAATAGCTGCAAAAATTTTGTCAGAGTTGCCACTCACTTTTGTCAAAAATGAGAAAAACATGATGTTTCTTTATTCCCAGCAGAGTCTATATAAAGTTCTTGACTCTATGATTAAGGCTTTGATTCTAAATGTATCCCTAGTAGAGTTGCCAATTTGTTAGCTCTCAAAAATGTAGGTAAAGATACCTCAAGAGGCTGACAATCTCTTGATACTTTTTAGGGTAACAGACAAGGTTGAAAGAATTCAACCTTATACTCTTCAGGTGTTGCTAAACCTAGGTGGGTGTACCTTACTAAATGAAGCAGACTTTATGTATTTATGATTATCTTTCTTGCAGTGATTTGTCCACAATGGCAGATAGAAGTGAACAAATGTAATCAAACTTGATAGCAATCTTCTAATATAAATCCTAAAATGATCAATAAACAAATATAAAGAAACTGAATGAGTTCAAAATGATGAAGTGCAGAGACCAATGCCTTGTTGGGTATGCAGAGTCAAATGAGATCAAGATGATCAACACTTCTCTAGAGAAACTCAAACTATCTAGCATATATTATGTTTACAACTTGAATAAACATGCAAAATGTGATTACGAAGCTCTACTTGAACAATCTAGATGATTCTCTCTAATTACTATGATTAACTAAAAGGATTTAATATTTGCTTGAAAGAACCAATCAATAAATCACACAGATACAACAAATGTGCACTGATGAATTATATATAAACTTGTCATATCAATTCAAACAACCAGAAAGCCTCAATCTTGGAGACAACTTAGCAATACTTTAATTAAATTCAACAAATAATTGACACTAGAGAAATGAAGCAACATCAAATAATTTTCATAAATACCTCCATTCTGAAATCATGCAACAATAGTCTCTGATATGATAATTTTATTCCAATATATCTACTTGTTGTGTATCAAATATCTAATAATTGGTCTTTTCATGATAATTTTACAATTACAAAATGCCTATTTATACACCAGCATCAAGAAAATAAATCATACTGAAGTTCCATGTCAGCCTTCCATAGAATTTGGGTTCCAATCAAGTCGGCCTACAATGGTAATTTAGTAATTTATATGTCAGCCTCATTATTTGAATTTTTGTTATTCATCAGTGAAACAGTCGCCAAGAGATATCGTTAGTTATGCCGAAGGAAATTCAATCGTTAATTGCTCCGCTTGGTGTTACTCGCCTTCGCTGTGACCTGTCTGAGTTAGGGAGAAATCCTGTAGATTCATTTTGTTTCACCGAAAGCCATCATGATCAAACTGTATGTTGCTATAACATATTTCCCTTGGGAAGACCTTTCATAGAGCACACTATGTCACACCAAAAGTCACCACCCATTTTGAGTCGCTAAGACATAGGAAATTTTCTTACCGAGATGCACCTTACGTTTTACTCACTGTCGCTGTGACCACAAGATATCAGAGAGACCTCACATAGATTAACTTGCTACACCGAAAGTCCCAAAGTCACACCAGTTCCTCAAGACAACACAAATATTATACCGACATAGACCATATGTATACTATCAGTGAGACATATCAATGTTGGGAAGACCTCTTGTAGAATGCCTTGTGTCATACAGAAAGTCTTCATCCAAACTAAGTCACTGAGATAAAAGCACATTCTCACCAACAAGGTCCTTCATTGCTTTCCATCAGCGAGACCGAAGGTCACTTGCCGAGACCTCTTATCAAAAACCCCATCTCACTGATATCGCATCCCTTTATCCTTAGGTCGCCAAGACAAGGCCAACATCTCACCGAAAGCCATATTAAAGAAACCCTTATGCTCCGTCGATGACACATGTGCACATCGCCAAGACCCTTCATCGAAGACCCAATGTTTGGCCGAAGCGAAGACCCAAACGAAGTGTCAGTGAGACCGAAGGTCACTCACCGAGACCTCACGGTGATAGCCCCAACTTATACCGATATGCACATCCCTCCACCACTGATCAGTGAGACAATGTGAAGTCGTTATGACTTCTCACCGAAGACTTTATGTTTGGCCGAAATGAAACCCCCGCATGTTGTTTGGTGAGAGCACAAGAGTTTTCTAGGACATTGTACCGACGCCACAACTCTTGCCGATGTATCCACATTCAAGCTAGTTACCAAGACATGATGAGTTCAGTAAGAGATTCCACCGAGGACTAAACTCACGCCGATATGAAATAATAGATGAATTATGGTCGCCATGATAGCATAAATGTCTTGCCGATAGGCAACTTAGACGTTTACCAATATAAAGCACACAATGAATTAGGGAGACCCTACTTTCTTCATGCCAATATGAACCTAGATGTGGATGCCGATCGCTGTGACAATGAAATTTTTTTTCCAACCACCTACAACAAACATATGTTAGCAGAAAAGCACTGTGGGTTAGGGAGACATCCATGAACCTATGCCGATATGGACCACAATGTGAAAAATGCAGGACTCAATAAATTTATGGGGCAAATATGGGCAAAAATGCAAGCAAAATGTCATGATGGAAAGCCCTTGTGCTTATGACGAGGAGCTATATGGAAGCATAGAGTATGAAAAACATGTAAAATCATCATAAATTTATAGTTCCAACAGGTTCAAACATATGAGTTGGACGACATGGAAATTTTTGATTCCTTGCTAGTAGCCCTTGGGTCACATCCTATGTAGGTGGATGGGTGGGTTTGGGTAATGCCATATGTTTACTTTTGAATTTTTTGAATTTAGGGAATAGATTTGATGGAGGATTTGATGATGGTGGGTTTAATGAAGAGTTTGATGGATTAGAAGGTGGGGAGGCCAATGGATTAGGACTAGGACATGGTGGCTTAGGGATAGGCATTTGATTGGATGATGGTATGATAGAGTTATAGGGTGCATGAACTAGATTGGTGTTCCCCTCATCAAATCGAGCATGAGAATTGAAAGGCTCTTGATTTTATTGCCAAGATGGACTTAGGCTCCTATGTTCTTGTTGTGTTATGGGTGGATACGTTGATGTGGAATTGACATGATAGGTAGATGGGTTAGGTTGGAATGATCATGAAGGTGACACAAAGGATTGTGGTTGAATGTGTTGAGGTTAGAATGGTGTTTGAACTTGTTGTGGTATGATTTTTTGTTGTGATAATGATGGAGGGGTTGCATAGGATAATGGTTGTTGAAAAGTGGATTGATATGGATAAGGGTTGACATTAGAAGAGGTGTGATAGGCTGGTGAAGGGGTAGCATGATATTTGGATGGATGAGGTTGATATGATGATATAGGTGACACATAGGATTGAGGTGAAATTTTTTGGTTTGGTGATTGGACTTGATGATGTGCTTATTGGATTTGACAAGTGGCTATGAGGTATTGGGATTGTGCTATGAGTTGTTTCATTTGAGGTGATTGGTTTGTTTCAATTTTTTGGATCATTTCATGGATTCCTTGAGTGGTTTGTTGACTTAAAAGTGATTGGCTTGTTTGAGCTTCATGAAGTATGTGAACAAGCTTTTGTGCTATGTCTTCTAATGTTGTCATAGTGTAAAATGTTTTTGATTGGATTAAGGAGATGATGATGATTAGGATATGATGTGGAATGACAAGACTGGATTATTTGGATGATGTGGCAAGTATTTATTGGAAGTTTGACTTGGGAAATATCAAACAAAAGATCTCACATGTAAATGAATGAACACACACACCAAACACAATGATAAATTTTTATTTCAAGATTAAATGTTATGATTAAGAAAACACTTGAATACACAATAACAAACCTAGTGTTAGTCAAGTGGGTATTTCCAATTAGGTCTCAAGCTAGGATGCACAAGGTTAACTAGGGATGATTTGAAAGAAAAATCCTACCACATAGTTGGGAGAAAGGGGTAACCCACCCTTCACCTTCATTTCCCAAGGTATAAAGTTCTTTGGGGCTTAGCCATGAGTTACAATATTTCAACTCCCAAAGAGGCGTGTCTTTGGATTCACATCTGGATTGAGGTCGTCCCTTGGATGGGTGTGTGCTCCAAGTAGGCCTCCTAAGGGTATGACAAAAGTGAACCAAGTGAGGTGTTTTGGAGGATACACACACTTGATTTACACTCGTAGTAGTTAATTTCCCTTTATTAAGTTGAAATGTGTTTAAGCAAGCAAAGGAAGCACTTGTTCTTTTTAACCCAAAGCCAAAATGTGTGATGGAAGACAATGGTTCTTTTTAAGCTCAATTTCAAAGTGTGATAGCAAACAAGATGTTAATTTTAAGCCCCAAATTGAAGTGTGTTGACAAGAAATGATTAGAGATGAAAGATTGAATGTGTGCACCTAGAATTTCTTTAGCTCCAATTTTTTTTTCCACTTGATCCAATTTGTCCCATGAAGTGTTTATTTTTCTGCACATTCACAAAGCCAACAACAAAGCCAAAATGCTAACAAGATAATTGATCATTAATACTAGAGGGTTAGCTAGTCAAGAAAAATCTAATTTTTGGAAAAAAAATTTGCATCAAAAGAAAAAAAACCAAAGAGCAAACCCTTACTGAAATTTCTAGAGTTTTACAAAAATGTAAATAAATCCAAAAAAATTGTTGTTTTGCACCCAAAATTAATTTTTCATAAAAAATCATAAAAATATTATAAAAATTTCAAAACAGATTAAACAATTTTGATGTTTTTACTGAAGGCGCCTGAAGTCATCCCCAATATGTAGAAAAAATTGTGACAATATCTACAACCATTTGTGAGATATGAGAAAATCTTATAAAACCCTAATTTTTAAAGATCTATTTTTTGTATAATTATTTTTCATCCAAATTAAAAACATAAAAAGTAGACCCCTAGTAGAACTCAAAAAGATTTCTAGAAATATTAATATATCCAAAAAATTCTCTAATTTGATCTCAAAATTAATTTTTCATGAAAAAATAAAAAAAATTATAAAAAATGAAAAACAGATCCATAAAATCTGATTTTCTGATTGGAAGCTCTTGATATTGTCCCCAACTTGCAAAAAAAAATTTGTGAGAAAATACAAAGTCGTTTGAAAGATATGGTCAAATCTTTGAAAATTAGGGTTTTGTCCCAAAATGAAGCAAAACCTGCAACCAAAAGCTAACAAAACCTACAAAAAAAAGCATCTAACTCCAAAATTCCTCAAAAATTTTCAAAATATTGAGTTGAAAATTAGTTAGGGGGTTCACGTTAGGTTCACCAAAATGTATATGAAAAATTTGGATAAAATAAAAATGATAAAACAATAACATGCATTACCTAATCTAAATCTTCAATACCTCAAATAGATGCAATGATGGATAACTTGTTCTATTGATTTGATATGTTGGTTGCTCAATTTAGCAACATAACATTGAGATGGAGATGACATATGAATGATGATAGGTAGAAATGGATGAATGATTGAAGAATGATTTTGGCAACATAAGGATACTTTAAATCTAAATGCTTCTGGATTTGATGAAAAAAGACTCCACACAATCAAATCCAGAAGCATTTAGATTTAAATTCATATGGATTGTGGAAATCTAATTACATTGATAAGGATACTTGAAGAATCAACCCCCCAAATGGCTTATGAGAGGATTGATTTATAGGCAAGGTCTGATTTGGATTGATGGTTGAGATTGGATGTCAATAAGATGTTTTAATCAATGGCCAAGATTGAAAGTTGTAGTATGAAATAGGGTTAGGGAAAAATTAAGGCAATGATAAGGATTAATAGCCAAGATTGAATTATAAGATAATTCAATTAATGGTGGAAAATGAATGAGACAAGAGAAGATAAGAATGACACATATAATGAGGTTGGCATAGAAAAAGAGGTTGTTGGAGAAAATTAAATAATTATAAGATTATTTAAATTTCAGAGGGAAGGTGAATAATTAAATAATAAAAGCATTATTTAATTATAAAAGACATGTGACATGTTGACTTTTAAATTAAATAATAATTTAATTCAAAAGAGGATGAAAATGACAAATTAGTACATAATTAATTAAATAAATTTATTTAATTATAGAAGAAAAGGATAAAGAATATTTAAATAATTTAAATAATTATTTAATTATATTATAAAAATGACAATAATTAAATAAATAAGCATTTATTTAATTATAGAAAGGAAGGGAATAATTAGTGATGTAATTAAATAAAAAAATTATTTGATTAATCAAGGGACGGATAAAGGAAAAAATGAATTAATTAAATAATTAAGAATTATTTAATTAATAGAGGAATATGACCTTAAAAGATAAGTAAATAATTAAAATTATTTAATTATGCAAGTAGAAGGAGGAATTAATACGAAAAGGTGGGTTTATAGGCAAAGGAAAAAATTTAGTGTCTATAGTTCTCTCCTAAAACTTCTTCTGCTAGGCAGAATATCATGGTGCAAGCAAACATCAACATTATCATGTGCAAACCAAAAATCAACCTCACTCTAAAGCATCCTGAATTGCTTGATATAGATTTCCCACCATCATGGGAATACTTTGAAAATCATGAAACCGTGAAGAAATTGTTAGGAGCTTATGACAAGTTACCTTCTACTCATTTAAAAAAAAAGGTTACATGTGTTATGATCAGTATCAAGCATAAGGATATGAAAAAAAAAAGAATATCGAAGATGCTACCAAGTTATTGGAAGATGATTTAGAAACCTTTGATTTCATACCTATATCCATGGGAGAATACAAGATCATAACAAAAGAGTCCAAAAAGAGAAAAGTGAAATTGGTAACATTAATACAACATTAAATAGCATTCACTTCACCCACCTTAAAAGCACAACCAATATCCAAGAAAAATTTTGAGGAAATTGAACAATCATCCAATCCAAAACAAGTGACAAAACATTTTGGATGACAACTTGGGAAAGGATGTGATGTTATAGGACAAGGTATCCATGTCCCTATACAACTTAATGATCTTGGTTACTGTCCTTAAAAACAAAAACCTTCAATCAATGTCAATACTATCACAAACAATTCTTCCAAGACAACTTTAACCTTAGTACATCTGAAACTGGTAGATATCTCATTAAATATGTATCAAGTAGAAAATTTATTTACTTATCAACATAAATAAAATTAGTTGATTCTCCTTTCCATGTAATAGTTGTATATTCATAGTATACTCACCATTGCAAGGAGCAACATATCATCATCCATTCTAGGCTCACCTTTGTCTTACACTAAGTGGGGCAAAGGGGTTAGGAAGCCTTATCCCTGTATGTAACTTATCGTTGTCTCTTTTGGCTAGTTTGTTAACCTTTCATAAATATATAGGAGCAAGCTTGGGATGCGGATGCCATGCCTTAAGTTGGCTCGAATGTGACATACTACCTTACTCATGATGTAGCTCAATTAAAAAACATATGACTTGGTATAAGGCTTTCCATGTTGGCTTGCATGCCTTCTTTCTTTGGCTACTTTAAATAAATTTCTCACAATGATGGTGTAGCAACCACTTTAAAGTGGGGGAATACATAGACAACATCTTTTGGAAGATTTCATAGCACAATTTTTCTTTTTTGTGATGTGTCCTCTTCTTGGTGGTGTCATTGGGCTTGATTTCATCCAAGAGTGTATGATCTACTGGCATGGCATGATGCAAATGAGGCATCCCATGGGAAATGATCTAACACTTTGAATTTTCCTCTCTTGGAGACACTAGGCACAATGCTCCCTAAGAAGAATACCTTACATGAACAAAGAAAAATCCCCTTTAACAAAATTTTTACATGACATTCAAAAGCATTTACAAAAGTGTTTTCATTGTGGTTCCTTATTAAAGTTATCAGAAGGTATAACTTTGGTATGGTTGATCGAGAATCCCAATCCGAGGCATAAATTTACCAATAGCCACCTATGTGTGTGAGTACATATTAGCCATGAGTGTATGTTTCTCACCTTTTTAGGACTTCTCACTTGGAAGACAGACAAGAGTTCCATTGCCTCAGAGTGAGTATGATTTTTTGGACAAACAACCTAGATCTAATCCACATCATGTTGGAAAAATGGTCAAAGCTTGATCCACCTCATTCTTATTTCTATTTCTTCTCATTTTCCTTTCTTTTAGTTTTTGGCATTGCATGTTCATGTATCTTGTTTTGTTGCATATTATACACCTTGTGCATGTCCTTTTTGTGCTGTGAAGAGTGGTTTGAGGCTTTGAAATCAATGCAGAACATGCCAAAATAAGAAAGGAGAGCTACAAAGAAATATAGTGTATGCATTCAGGCGGATAGAGAATGCACTAAAGAAAGAGGAACAAAGCTGAAGGAGTGGAGTGTAGAATAGAGAATAGAGTTGTAGGATTCATCACATTGAGTTGAGAAGATATAGAAGTTAGTTGTAACATTGATAAGAGTTCCTTAGGAACAAATTGTAATCATCTCATATTTTGTAAATATGATTAGTTGGTGTCATTAGATAACTGATTTGGTGCTTAGTTTAGGGGATAGGTTCCACCTTAGGGTTGATGCCCTTAAAAATGGTAACAAAGGATTTCATTGTGAGGCTAGATTAGGACAGTAGCTCCTAGCAACATTTTCTCGCCATGGTTTTTCCAATCTTGGGTTTTCCACGTATATTTGTTGTTATGTGTTGATTGTGTTTATGTGCATATGCTTGTCATATCTTTATTTTTAATTTGAACATCTAGCTATTAATTTTTGTAACTACTCTTTGGAAGAAAAGGCTAACATTTTTAGTATCTATTGATTCACCCATCGTAGTAGACTGTTGTGTTTGAACAAAGAGTTAGTTACTCTTTCTACAACTGAGGAAAATTATGTGGCAACAATGTCATGTTGTACTCAAGTTTTGGATGAGGAAAAGACTCAAAGATATCAACGTTGAGTTCAAATCACCTATCTCTATTCTTTGTGACAATTCAAGTGTCATAAACATATGAAGGAAACTAGTGATGCACTCTAGGAAAAAGCATATAGCAATCAAGTATAAATTCTTAAGAGAGGAGGTAGAAGATCAAGAATTCAACATGGAACATGTGCCAACAAGGGAACATGTTGCAAATATATTCCCCAAGCCTCTTACCAAAGATAAATTTGAATAAATACTTGAAGTAGAAATTAGGAGTGGTTGCTCCTACCTCACATCACTAATTCTTACTAATAGGGCAAGAGTCCAGGGGGAGCTTCACAAGAAGATTTATATAGTCATGGAGGAAATGAGAAAATTCAAGTTAGGTATGATTGGTTTTACAAATTTTTAATGACTTGATGGTTGTAGATTCTTGGAAAAACTCCTTTATTTGAGAAAGTAGAAGAAATGTTGGTCCAAAATAAAAATATTTTCAAGGAGTCATTTTTCCATTTATGTCAAAAGGGGAGAGAGTTTCAAAATTCTCTATGTGTTTAGGAAAAAGAGATATGTGCAACTGAGGATAGAAGGTTAAAAAATCATTCCATTGACTAAGGGGAGAAAGGTTCTTGTGAAGATCATTCAAACCAAGAGAATGATCAAAGTCAAGCATGCATTTTCAAGGTAGAGCATTTTGGTTTTACCATTACTAAAAAAGGGGAGATTGTTGCCATTATATTATCACTGATATCAAAAGGGAGATTGTTGGCATCATGCATGCCATTGATGTTAGGGGATTGGTCATATTCAGGAAGAATGGTGAAGTATGATGGAGAGAAGAGCATGTTTTGAAAATTTGATAGATAAGTTGCTCAAAATGTTGTGTTGTTATCATGTAATATTGATATGAAGTTTTAAGAGAAATCAGATGGCAGATCTGATGTGGGTTTTTCATTCCCTTTCTATTGGTTTGATCTATATGGTGAAAGGATGAATATGGAACTCATAATTGAATTATATCTACTCCTAGTCATTACTAGGGTTTAGTAGAGAAACCTTAAAAGATTTAGTCATGAAACCCTCATAGAGTGTCTATTTTGATGTTGATTGGATATCGGATGTAGGAGGTAGCTTAAGTTATGACTTAATCCTTTGAATTCATCAAGTTACTGGCCCCTTGTTCTAAGAGATTATCAACTTGGTGGGGGTATTCAAGACATTATTATTTCCTAAGTCTGCTGCTTAATATTTTCCCTAGCTTGATCAATGACAATGATAAAGCTTGTAATATTGGATGGTTGTTGTTGCATCACAACATCCCTTCACATCACATTTTTGAAGTTACTTTTCAGTGAGTAATTTATGATGTGTGATATGTTGTTTTAGAAGATCAACATTGGATATCTAGTGATTAATGATCAAGTGGCTCCCGCATACTTGTGTTGCTCAAAAGGTGATGTCAATGGTTGTCTATGGAAGAGTGTAAATGTGACAAGTTTCAAAATGGGACCAAGCCTAAGGTTCAAGGCTTGAAGATATCAATAGTCAGTGTTGTATCAAAGAGAGATCAATGACAGTCATAGTATCATAGTTTTGTATAGCTCTAACAAGGGTAAAGATGTGATATGTGAAAAGTTGCAAAGTGGAAGAAGCTTATTACATCACCAAGGTTCTTCACATTAAAAATGCTAATTGATAAGTCCTAAGTAAAATTTTTTAGGATTACTACATGTGATGGACATATAATGGTGGATGATGGAGATTGAATATTGGAAGGTGTCCATGATTTCCCAAAAGATATAGTGGGTTCAAGATTGAGAACTGTGATGGTATGGAATTATGACAAGTATCCAAAGTGATAGATGGTGATCATTTATTGCATCGCAAGGCTCCTTTACATCACACAACTAATTTTTTATCCTAAACCATAATTGTGATAGGTATATGTGAAGAGATAGCATAGGTTTAACTAGAACTTGATTTGATAGCTATATTTAAAATTTTAAAAGGTTGAACAAGGGTTGCTAGATGATGGCATGAAAAAGAAGATCGATGAACTATATTTAAAGGTTTGATTCTCTAATAGTTAGGTGGTGGAACCCATGATAAAAGAGGTAGGAAGGTAGCTTAGTGAATAAAATTTATTGTTATAACCACTCTAGTTAGAATTTTGGTTGGTGGTTGAAATGGGTAGTCAACATCATCAATGCATGAGTGGCTACATTTTTTGGTACCAGATTAATCATGCAATAATATCATTTAATGTGTATTTGAGTTAGGGTTCGACAATTGCTAAGTATAGCAAAACATACATTGAATGTTGTTGGTGGTTCTTGGCTAGGGGAAAGGATTCTTGTTGGTGAAGAAAAGAAGAGATATGTTTATCAAAATATGTGAGTTAGTAGATAAAATGAAGATAAGAAAAGAGTAGAGTAGAGGTATGAGTTGCTAAGTTAGAAACATCAATGGAGAGAAAATGATTTTAGAAAAGAAAAGTAGAGTTTGAGCAGTTGCATAATAGGTCTATGACAAAGAATTGGATTCTTTTAAATCACTTTGTAATCAAGAATTTAACTCCATATCTATATTATAATTTTGATTGCTTGGTTGCATTAGAAAGCTAACCTAGTGCTAAGATGAGGTAGTAGGTGCTTCTTTAGAGTTGGTACTCTTAAATCAGGGCATCGATGTCTCCATAGGGTTGGTTCCCTTAAAAAATTTAACAAGTGAGTTTTTATTGTGAGGCTGGATTAGGACAATAGATCCTAGTAGCTATTCTCACCATGGTTTTTACCTTATTGGGTTTTCCATGTATATCTGGTGTTATGTGCTTGTGTATGTGTATTTATTTCTCTTCATATGCTTTTATATTGGTTTAAAAGTATTGAAGAACTAGTTTTAATTCATCTACTAATTCACCCCCCCTCTTTGTAGATATTTGTGTTCTAACAAAATAAGATACAGCAGTCCACCAATCATTGATCTATACTTTCCCTAATATATCTTAGGAGATTTATTATTTTTTCTCAACTTTCAACCAGTAACCATGGGAGTATACACTAGTTTATAATTATCCATTCCAAACTTCCTCAACATTTCCTTGACATACTTTAACTATGAAACAAGAATATCTTTTTTTGATTGACTAATTTGTAACCCAAGGACTAAATTCATCTCCCTAAAAATTGACATCTCAAAATATTTTTGCATATGCTATGAAAATATCTTACACATACCTTCATTTCCTCCAAATATTATGTCATCAATAGACACTACCATGATCAAGATTTGATCTCCCTCAACCTTGCACACCAAGCTCTAGAAGCTTGTTTGAGTTCATATAATACCTTTTTAAATCTGTAGATCATATCAACATCTTCTGACAATGAAAAACCTTCTAGTTGTTCAATGCAAACCTCTTCTTCCAACTCACCATTCAAGAAGGCATACTTGAAATCCATCTGATACACCTTGAAGTATTTATCTATTGGAAAAGCCAAAAAAATTATAATGGCTTCCATTCTTTCCACCAAAGTAAAAGTATCATTAAAATCTATTCCTTCCACTTGTGAGTAGCCCTTACACACAAGTCTATCCTTGTTTCTAACAACGTTTCCATACTGATTCAATTTTTTCCTAAAACCCCATTTAGTTCCTATCACATTCTTGTTTGCTTGTATTGGGACCAATTCCCAATTCAAATTATTTTCAATCTATCTTAAATATTCTTCCATAGCTTTGATCCAGTTCTCATCCTTGCATGCCTTAGTTACAGTTTTAGGTTCTACTTCTAAAAGTAAACAAAATTTTACCCGTTCCTCTATCATAACATATTTTCTTCTTTTCAACACACATTTTCTCATGTTGTTAAATGATTCTTCTACACATACTTAGGAGTCTTATTGATCCTTTGAAGAGATTCTTCCCCTTCAACTATCACCTATTTTTCTTTCTCTTCATTTTTATCTTCTTCAATGCAAGTGGATTCATTAGATTCATATACTTATATCAACACAAAAATTTGATGTGGTTCTTCATCCCCTTTGACACTCGAACTTTCAACAATATTCTTCAACCTTTTTTTATGGAATCTATATGCCTTGATTTTTTAGAGTATGCAAGGAAGATTCCTTCATCAAATATTGCATAAAACTTTCCCAAGTTTTCTTCATCTCTCCTGATATAGCATTTGCTTCCAAACACTCTGAAATATTTTCGAGTAGGAGGTTTTCCATAACATAAATCATATGTGCAGTCTTTGAACTATTCACTCTTGCTTTTCATTTATTAAGTATGTATATTTTAGTATGAAATCCTTCTATCCAATAGGCATCTGGTAGATTTACTTCATTCATCATGCTTCTTGTTGCTTCCTAAATTATCATGTTCTTTCTCTCCACAAATCCATTCTATTGAGGAGTCCTAGGAGCTGATAATTGTCTCTTTATTCCATGATCTTCATAAAAATTATTAAAGTCATTAGAGGTGAACTCACCACCTCTTTTAGACCTCAAGCACTTGATTTTCAAATTTGTTTCATTTTCAACCATAGATTTAAAGGCTTTAAACATATCTAGAGCTTCTGATTTTTCTTTTGAGAAATGTCACCCAATTAATTCTAGAATAATCATATATTAATAACATGAAATACATGTCACCTTGAGAGATTCTTATTATGGTAGGTCCACATAGGTCTATATTCACCAACTCTAAAGGTCCTACAGTAGAACATTCTTTAGTTATGAAGCTTTTTTTTTTCTTTCTAACGAGGGTCACAATGCCCAAACCCACAAAACAAAACAATAGATACCAACACAAAAGATGTGAGACAAAAAATAAACCACTTTCAATTATTTTCAGAAAATAAAATTATAGATTCAAACTTACATGCTACAGCCTCATGGGCTTTATTCATTACAACAAAATCAACTCTGAAAACAAAATATATTATTTGAAGCCACAATCTACACTAATGGAGCCACCACCTACAACCCCCCCTCATATCCCTTTTTTTTAATTTTACCCAATAACCGCCTTAGAATGTTCTAGAAAATGCAACTTTCCTTTTTGCTTTGGCACCAAAAGTCCCACCATTTGATTTTTGGGCTAGGAATTTTTTTTAATGAAATTCACTTTTTAGAGGGACAACTTTGTGGGGCCATAACTTTTGATCTAGGTTTCCAATTTTCTATTATTGCATATCATTGGAAGGCTCTTGAAGATATCTACAACACATGAACCACCATAGGTTGATTCATCCACTTTTTTGAACTGTTTCGAGGCCTCTAAAGTTTTATATTTGAATTTGAAGGTGCATTGGAGAAATTTCTTGGGATGAAAAATTTAATTACTCCCAAACCGTTCAAGGTATTGAGGTAATTTTTTCGTGACTAGAAATATTTTTCAGCTCTACTCCTTTGAGTAAATTTGCAAGTCCATATGAGCCTGTTTATGCCAATGTACTAAAATAGTAAGTGACCTTTTTTCACTATTTTTGACTTTTGACTATCTTATACCCCTTAAGTTCCATGATGGGACTCAAAAAAACTAAAGAAAATAAGAAAACATTTTTTTTGGGTGATGCAAGATTTATGTACATCGCTAGATGCTCCTGCATTAGACACCCATGGTAATTTGAAAAGTGACCCTGTCACTTCTTAGGAGTTAGAGGAAAACCAAGATAGTTAACCTCAACCATAGACAACCATAATGAATCTCGAATAGGCCTTCCTCTCCATTTCACCTAGTACTTTGCATACTACCTATTTCTTGTGCTTCTACCCACATGACTATCCAAAATTTCTTCTATCTCCTCCTTTTCTAAAGTAGGTTCTAGAATATTCCATTGTGCTTTGATTGTTTCTTCATTAATTTCCCATCCAAGATATTTTGTTAAATATGAAATGTTAAATGTAGGTGAAATATGAATTTCATTAGGAAACTCTACCTCATATGCATTTCTTGAATCATGCTTCTTCAGGATTTGGCATGGTCCAAACTTCTTCACTTTTAACTTGTTTTATGTACCAACTGGAAACCTCTCCTTTTGCAAATGAACGATGACTTCATCTCCTATCTGTAACTCCTTATACCTGCTTTTTTGATCTACCTTAGTCTTATATTGTGAGTTCATTTTATTGATATGTTTCTTTACCTCTTCATGCAAATTATTTAGGTGTTAAGAAAAATCTTCAGCCTCAACAGTACTCTTCTCCCCTTATCAATCTTCCTTAGCTCAAAATTAGTTCTTGGGCTACTCCCATACATAATTTGGAATGGTGATTTACCAGAGCTCTTGTTGAGAAAATTGTTGTAAGAAAATTATTCCTATGGTATAATCAAATCTCATCCCTTGGGATTATCTCCTACTAATCATCTTAGCAGGTTACCCAAACTCCTATTAACCACCTTTGTTTGTCCATCATTCTTTGGATGGTACATAGAACTGAACTTCAAATATGTCTTCAACTTCTTCCATAATGTAGTCCAAAAATTACGAACAAATTTGGTATCTTTGTCTGAAACTATACTCTTCGGTAGACCATGTAGTCTCACCACCTCTCTAAAAAATAATTCTCCAATATGAATAGCATCACTAGTCTTAAGACACATAATTAAATGTGCCATATGGGTATGTGCAGAATCATGATGGGCCAAAATGTGGCAATATGATGGGTATATATAGGGTATGTGGCTGACAACATTTTTTTTACCCAAAATTGATGAAACGAAAAGGGTTTTTAAAGGATATTATTAGCTTTCCACCAATATAAATTATGCTTTATTTTGAATTTAATAAATAAAAATTATTTATTTTCTATTTGAATTACGACTAAATTCCTGATTGATAGGTTGATTGAAAAACATCTATAGCTTCCAAACGGTATCACATTTTTTGAATCCAAAACATGCATCACATTCTATGCTTAACATACTATAGGATTAAAAAAATAAAAATTGAATTTCATGAAGTTTTTACTAAGTTAAGGTGGTCAGACATACTAGTTTTTATATTTTTAAAAATTTGTAATAAAAAATTAATAATTAATTATTTACTTGGAAAAAAATTACAAAAAAATATGCATCACATCGGGACATGAGTCCTCTACCTATATCTAAAATATTATAAAAAAATATTATCATTTTATTGTGGTTAGGGTGGTCAGACAGACACCTACTTCTTATTTTTTCCTTGAAATCTAAGTACTAATGTATTGAAATTTCAAATTTTCACCAAATAGATTTTCTCTTTTTTAAAATAAACCTAGTAGTTTAGAAACTACATTCAATTTTATACAAAATCTATTCTTACACATTTTTAAAATAATATATATAACTTATTCAACTTTTCATGTCAAGTTGCCTAACTCTGATTTTTCTAAATTTTTTGCCACTTAAGGGCCTATTTTTTCCATGATGATCCTGCACATGCCCATTTTGAAAATCTATCCACCACCAAAAATATGGAATCATTCCCTCTTTGTGTCCTTGACAAACTAAGAAAAAGATCCATGCTAATATCCTCCCATGGCCTCTCAGGTACAAGTAATGGCTGATACAATCCTATATTTTGATTTGTTCCTTTTGCCATCTGACATATTTTACAAATTTTAACAAACTTCTTCACATTTTGCTATAACTATGGCCAATAATAATTCTCACTAACAAGAGAAATGGTCTTATCTCAAATGAAATTTCCAACCAATCCTCCACTATGATTCTCCTTGATTAGATTCTCTCTCATAGAAAATATTGGAATGCATAATTGGCTTCCTCTAAACAACATCCCATCTTGGATTAAGAAATCCAACCATCTTGTCCTATCTAATGTAACAGGTTCCAAACAATCCTTCTAAGCTTCTACAAACTCTGGATCTTCTGGATACAAAATCTTAAGTTCATTGGGCCCAACAACCTCTATATTCATCTTTATCAACAAAAATTTCCTTCTACTCAAGGCATCTACAACTCTATTTGACCTTCCACTCCTGTGCTTCAAAACAAAAGTATAACTTTATAAAAAATCAACCCATTTTAAGTATCTTTGATTTAACTTTCCTTGACTATTGAGATACTAAAAAGCCTAGTGTTTAGTATATCAAACAAATTATTTTGGAAACAAATAGTGTCTCCATTTCTTCAAAGTTTGAACTATAGCATAAAAATATTGATCATAGACATAATATTTCTTCTTAGCATCATTCAACTTATCACTAAAATAGGCAACAGTCTTACCTTCTTGACTCAAAACAACTCCTATGGCAATTCCACTAGCATCACAATCTACCTAAATGACCTTATTGAAATATGGAAGTGCTAGAAAAAGTTGCTTTGTAACTTTCTTCTTCAACATATCAAAAGTTTTGGCTTCTCCTATAGTCCACTTAAACTCTTTTATGTCCCCTCTCATTGCTTCAGTTAGAGGTGCACAAATACTACTAAAATTCTTAATAAAATGTCTATAAAAAATTGCTAGACCATGAAATGATCTTACCTATGTAATGCTCCTCAAGGTAGGCCATTCAATCATAGCTCTCACCTTCTGTACGTCTATTATAAGACCCTCTACTGAGACAAAAAATCCTAGATATACCAACTCTCTCTTCACAAAACTATATTTCTTCAAATTAATTAACAACTTCTCCTCCCTTAGCATCTCAAAAACTCTTTAGATATGCATCAAGTGCTCCTCCAATGTCTTACTAAAAATAAAAATATCATTTAGATAAAAAATAACAAATTTTCCTAAAAATTCTTTCAATACCTCATTCATAAGTTGTATAAATATGCTCGGTGCATTTGTTAGCCCAAAAGGCATGACTAACCACTCATATAGACACTCCTTGGTTTTAAAGGATGTCTTCCATTCATCTCCTTCTCTAATCCATATCCTATGATATTCTCTCTTTAAATCTATCTTCGTGAAGTACTTAGCTCCACTCAAACAATCCATAATGTCATCCATTCTCAGCAAGGGAAATCTATATTTGATGGCGATCTTGTTGATGGCTCTAGAATCTATACACATCTACCATTCCCCATCCTTCTTTGGTGCTAGTATTGAAGGTACTGCACATGGACTCAAACTCTCTCTGATCAATCCCTTCTGCAAAAAATCTTGCACTTTTTTGCTCAACTCTTCATTCTCGACTGGAATCATATGATGAGTTGCTTGATTCAGCAAACCGGTTCTAGGAATTGGGTCAATCTAAAGACTAATCTTTCTTACTAGAGACAAACCTTCTTGTACATTATTAGAAATAATAGCTTGGAACTCATTCAACAAATCTAAAACCTCTATAGGTACCACATTTGTTTCTTCTTTATCAACTCTAGGAATCAATACAAAACACATATGCTCATGCCTCATACCTTCCAGGAAATTTCTTCCATCAACAAAACAAATTATTACATTATAGCATACCTTTTCCTCTACCTCTTTCAATGGCTTCAACTTATGATGAATTCCATTAGTGATAAAATAATAGGTGTTGGCATGTCCATCATGTACTGTTCATCGATCAAACTGCCATGGTCTGCCTAACAACATATGGAAAACATCCATAGGCATAATATCACACAATACCGCATTATGGTAATTTCTAATCTTGAACTTTTCCAGACATTATTTATTTACCAAAGCTTTATGGTCCTTCTGCAACCAAGAAATCTAGTATGGATTCAAATGCCTTCTTCTCTCCAATTGAAACTTACCAACCATCTTCTAAAACAAGGTTATCAGTACTACCTCTATCAATAATAACATTGCAAACTTTACCTTCACACTTAAATCTAGAGTGAAACAAATTCTTCCTTTGAGTTGGCTCATTCTCCTCATTTAGCAAGGATCTTCTAGTAACAAGAACCTATCCTCTATTTTCATCCTTAGAATGTGAAGACTTAGAATCTTCATTTGCATCTGCAACTTGTGCACTACCCTCATGTCTTCTATTTTTCCTTCCTTGATGTTGGGGAAACTCATATACCCTATATCCTTCTCCACAATACAAGAAGGTTCCTAGAAATCCTCCTCTCCCTACTCCTCATCTAGATCTTCCTCTTCCTCTTTGATCTCCATTATTCTAATAACGAGGATGATAGGTTTTATCTCCTTTCTAGTTGTAGATGCTAATGCATCCTTTTCCCTTCTTTTGATCTTCATTTTGAGCTCCATATGATCGCCCACTAGTCCTTCTATTGCAACCTCCACCTCTTTGCTTGCTTTCAAACCTTCTATTCAACTTCTCTTCTACCATCAAAGAAAACTGATATGCATCTTCAATGGTAGAAATTATTACCAGACAACTCTTCTTGAATTCTTGGCTTCAAACCATTTATGTAATGGACAAATTTCTCCTTGTTGGCCTCAAAATGAATTTTTTTTATCATGACTTGGTAGAGTTCTTCTATATACTCTTTAATAGATTTTATTTCTTGTTTCAACCCTTACATATTCTTCAACAAACCCAGCTCATACTCCCCAAGAATGAACTGTCTTTTCAGTTTTTCCACCATTGGATCCCATCTTGCTATTTTCTCTTTTCCTCTTCTATTTCTTTCCAACTAGACTTCTTTCCACCATATGTTACAATGGCCTTTCAATTTGGCCTTTGCAAAATTGACCCTATCTAGCTCTTTTATTTCCTCATACTCAAAATAATTTTCCATGTCATTGATCCAATCAATCAACTCCTTTGGATTTAGGTTTCTAGAAAAATTAGAAACTTCTATCTTTGGCCTCTTTCCAATCTTGGAAATCTCCCTAAGAAATTTGACTTCTCCAAGATCCATTACATCATGTGCTTCCGCTTCGAATGGCTCCTCATCTTCAACCTCATCCTCAATTTTATCTCTTCTTCTGACATTAGCTCCTCTACACAACTCCTCTTGTAGTGCTAGAACTTGTCTCTAGAGGGCTTTAAAACCCTCTTTTGTTACCCTAACATTTCTTACACCATGGTTTCTTCGTGGAGGCATCTTTTCTCATAGACCCAGAACCACAAGTCCTAGTGTAAACTACCCCATGTTTGGCAATTGTCTACACATTTAGGAACTCATGCTTTGATACCACTCGATGAGGGCCACACCACCCAAACCTACAAAACACAACAATAGATACCAACAAAAAAGATGTGAGACACAAAATAACCCACTTTCAATTATTTTTAGAAAATGAAATTACAGATTCAAACTTATATGCTACAACCTCATGGGCTTTATTCATTACAATAAAATCAACTCTGAAAACAAAAGATATTATTTAGAGCCACAATCTACACTAATGGAGCCACCACCTACAACCCCCCCTCATATCCCTTTTTTATTTTATCCAATAGCCACCCTAAAATTTTCTAGAAAGTGCAACTTTCCCTTTTGTTTTGGTGCCAAAAGTCCCACAATTTGATTTTTGGACTAGGAAGAAATTTTAATGAAATTCACTTTTTAGAGGGGCAACTTCGAGGGGCCATAACTTTTGATCTAGGTGTCTAATTTTCTATTATTGCATATCATTGGAAAACTCTTGAAGAGATCTACAACATGGAAACCACTATAGGTCAATTTGTCCACTTTTTGAGTTGTTTTGGATCCTCTAAAGTTTTATATTTGAATTTGAAGCTACTTTGGAGAAATTTCTCGAGACAAAAACTTTAATATCTCCCAAACCATTCAGGTATTGAGGTGATACTTTCGTGACTAGAATTTTTTTTAGCTCTGCTCCTTCAAGTAAATTTTTAGGTCCATATGAGCCTATTTAGGCCAACTTACTAAAAATACCAAGTGAATTTTTTTGTTATGTTTGACTTCAGACTATCTTATACCCCTTAAGTGCCATCATGGGACTCAAAAAAAGTAAAGAAAATAAAGAAAACATTTTTTTGGGTGATGCAAGATTTCCCTACATTGCCAGATGCTCCTGCATCACTTTCCAAACTGGGACTCTTTGTAGATTGTATTGATAGGTTTTTGCAATCCTTGGAAAATATGTCACAACATTAGTAGAACTAATATTCATTAATGTATCGAAGTTAACATGACCCATTCTTTTATTCCATATCCAACTTTCATTGATTTGTGATATAAAGCCCTTCACACCACCACCTTTGAGCTAATAAAAATTTCCTTCTATCTATGTTCTTATAACAACCAAATTTTTGGAGCTTCCTTTTCTAATTTCACAACCATCATCCTAAAAATTCATCTACACATTTATCCTACATTGAGAATATTATTTTGGAGACCCTAGAAATAAAGAACGTCATCTATTTTATACTTGCCATTAAAATTAATTGAACCATTTCTATAAATATTAGTAGATATATCATCACCAAACTTAACAAGACCACCATCATACTTCTAAAGTTTTAAAAAAATCATCTTATCACCTATCATATGATTTGAGCATCCACTATCAACTATTCAGTAGTTTCTCTCATTTCTTGCATGACAAACACTCAACATAGTTCCTTCAATATTGTGACCTATTTTGAGAGCACTTTCCCTCACAGATCTTTCATGATTAGTAGAATTAGTTCCAAAATTTAGATCCATGAACAAGAATTCATCAATATTCTCATCACAATAGTCAAATTCCTCATCATTAGATACTCCTTGTCTTTTTCAACACAATAACTCTTCTTGACAAATTTACCTTTATGATCCTTTTTTTGTCATTTGCAACTTTGATTGGACATTTAGAGGCATAATGACCTATATTTCCATAATTGAAACACTTAAAGGTAACTTAAATTTGTATTAACTATTCCCTTTTTCAATCTCCTTACAAAATTTGAATCCACTTCATTAAGATCATCAAGGTCTGATTCATCATCCTTCTCTACCTTGTTGAATTTAAATATAGTTTCTCTATTTCTATCATCTTGACCAAACTCTCTCAGTTTAAGAGAAATTAAAGCACCAAACATTTTATCTCTAGAGTATTGATCTAAATTTTGAGCTTCCTCAATAGTAGAAATTTTAGAATTATAAGATTTAGGAAGAGTTCTTAATACCTTCTTTACAACTTCACTTTCTTCCAACTTATCACCAAGACCACAAATGACATTAACATCATCCACTCTAACCATGTAGGTTGTAAGGTCTTCATCTTCTGACATTCTTAGGTTTTCAAAATTTTCTTTGAAATTTTACATCTTTCCTTTCTTGACCTTATCACATCCTTCATAAATTATCTATAACTTCACCAAAAACTCTATCAAGCATAATTCATTCAATTAAACATAGGATATTTTACAACCTTTCTATGCACTATCCAAATCTACCTCAAGTAGTTAAGCTTCTTCCCAGGACCACAACTTTGATACCAATTGTTAGACACATAGGACAATTGAGAAGGGGATGAATTATTTGTTCATTAAAACCTTATACCCTCATTAACTATTAAACCCTTATTATAATCACCAAAATGTAAACTAATGAAACATAAAAACATTCAACCCCATACACAAGAGGACACCAAATTTATGTGGAAAACCCTAATCAAGGAAAAACCATGATCATGAGAATTATCACACACACACACACACACACACACACACACACACACACACATATATGAATATCAATACCAAATATAATAGGCTCACTACTAGAAGGGATCACTTCCCAAAAGAGAAGAGTGCCTTACTACCAAGGGCTCACTACCCAAAGGACTCATTATCTAGAAGAAAGAATAATAGAGAAATACTATTACAAAGAGATTCACTATCTCAAAGCAATAGGAAAAATAGACCACTGCAACTCTACACCTTTTATAACCTTTGGCTCATTGCATCCAACAACTTCAGGCACATTGAAAATGTAGATACTTTTTTCTCATTGCATATGTTAGGCTTAGGAATTTATTATCACACTCAAATCACCACATTTGATCACATTCACATAATTTTGGGCCACACCACACATCACACACTTCTTCAACAATTAACCTTTCTTAAATATCCTTCACAACCTCAAAAACCTTCTCCATGTTGACCACCATGAAACCTATGGACCTCAAACATGTAGAAACTAAATAGTTCAACACCAAACACCTCTGTGGTGGAAATAAGTGAAGGAATACCACACCAATTATTAAGTAGAACCCAAGTCTACATCAAAAAGCTTCATAATTCTTCCACAAAAAAAAAACAACCTCCATAATTACATTAGCATTCCAAATAGGAAAAACTTGTACTAACACTAACAAGTGACCACATACATGCTTCTCTAGGTCCAGAAATAAAATGTAGAAAACACACCAACAATTTGCAACATCTAGGAATATTCAACTTCATCATAATATGAAACACCACCAATGCAACCACCTGAAACTAAAGAACACATTCATTCTGTGAAATGAAACATACTTCCACATAACACAACCTATGAACCCAAGCTTGCTAAAAAACTAAACACTAGATACTCCAAGGAAAGGTAGATACAAAAAAACTAGGAACATTCCCAAATTTGCAAGACAAGAAACCTCAATGCAAATAAATGTGAAGCAATATCATTTCTCCTAGACAACCTTCTTCAAAGACAACACACTTTCAAACACAACTTCTATTTTTGCATGATCTAGAACTTGAAAATTTGGATATAGCACCTTTGAACACTTCTAATCATCACATCCAAACTACACAAGCATATCTTGAACCATGAAAAAATGTGGAGCACAATACTAAACACACCTTTATCACACTACACACTCTTTATTCAAATTTCCTCAATAGCATTTGGAAACCAAGTGAACTAGCTACATCAACAACACCACAAACATCTACTCAACATATCTACAACATTTGAAATGCTTGCTCATTACCTCAAACACTTCTCAACATGGAAACACTAGAGGTTGACATCAAATCACAACACTAATTCCCACATAGTGCAACAATATCCTTGACCATACTAAAGGTTGACATCAATGAAAATACTAATGAAAACACCAAGAAATCTCCAACAATAGGGCCTTGCATCGGTCAAAAATTGCATTGGTATTTCTACATCCACAATGGAAAACTTCATGATAAAGAGATCTTATCCTTTTAAGGGATAGAAGCTAAATGTTAAATGAATGATGAATCAACAACTTGTTGTAACTCACCACTCAAATCTAATCTATTTGAGGGAATGCAGTCATGTACATTATGTTCAGTGATTGATTTCAATTCATCTTGAATTGATTTGAATACCTACAAGTGTTAGTTCTCACAAATAAAATGACCACAAAACATGAACAAACATAAAAATATGAAGGATTGACATTATGTTTGACTTAAAATAATGTTGCAATAATTCTAATAAATCTTCTCTTGACTATCATTGATTGATTTTATGATCTTATATTTACTCAATAATAAATTAACACCTCCAAACTCCATGACTGAGCTAAATAGGATGCACCCAAAGCCTATTGGTATGATCTAAATAATTGGAAATGTGGATTGCTCTAATAAGATGTTTGCATAATATTTTTATTATAAATGAACTTCATAAAAATGGAGGGTGTGTTGTGCAATTTTCACACACATGCCCCACTAAAGGCAAGGACCCTCATTCCTCCCTTTTCTTTCTTGTGTGTTTATCATAGGGTCCTGAATTTGTCCCCTTAAGGGATAGGTCATTTGGTTTTGGTCTTGTTTTTTTTTTGTGCTTAACATTCAATCTGCATTTATGATGCTCTTTGAAACATTTGAATGATGGCTTTTCTCTTGGGAAATGGATCCATGCTTGAAATTTTGGAATTGAGACAAAATTGACTAAGTACTAGAAAAGTTCAGTAATTCTGAGGTACCTCAGATTAACCAAACCTTGGTCTAGCCGAATAATCTAAGGTCCCTTGGATTACCCGAATCCGGCCACCCATCACATTTCCAAACTTTCATGGGGCATAGGTTTTGGAATTAATTACTCACATTTGTGTGTTTTAGTGACCAATTTGGAAATAAATGCAATTTGAAAGGTCATTTTGTCATTCTACGTTTGTGTGAGTTTCAAATTGGGAAAGTTTCCTTTATCTTGCATTTGGCTTGAGCTCCAATGTTGGATTTTTCATCATAAAACAATCATTCTAGGGTTTGAAGGCATCCATTACTAATCTATCACTATGTTTTCTCTCTTTGTACACATTTCAAAGGTAGGGATTCTTTTCTTTGTTGTCTTTTGTGCTTACTATGTATCAATTTGACTTTCTTTGGGTGAATCTCATAAGGTATATGAATATCAAATACTTTGGGGGTGATTGTTTTGAGTTTTTCATTTGTATTTACTATATTTTCTAACATGCATTGGGGGTTTGGGAATGCTTGGTGTTATTTTGATGGGGTTTTGAAAATGAGTTTTGGATCTCAATTTTTTTATTGTGCTTTGTTTCGCCAGACTAGGGTTTTTGTTCTTGGAGATTCATTTGAAATATGAATGTGGGTGTCAATTTGAAAATTCTGGGTGCTTTGTTTTGTTGAATAAACCTTGAGACCTACCCTATACTCTTTGCAATATTGATATTTTAAAGGTGTCGCCTTTGTTTTTTGAACTCAAATTTGAAACCCTAGTTTTATTGAATATGATTTGGGTAAAAAAATGAATGATGTTTGGGAATTGAGGAACAAGTTGTTTAACACAAATTTTATCATTAGATGTCAACGATTCAATTTTAAAAGGAGGGAAATAAGTTATAATTTATCATTTTAGCATGACAAGGATTTGACACTTAGAAATTTTTAGCGATTAAACGAATTCAAAAAATTCAAGGGAGCTCAGATTTTTTGAGCTCTAATCCACCCAGAAAATCCAAGCCTCCTTAGATTAGCCGAATCCCCCAAACATCTCAAAACCCGAACTCATGAAGGAAAACACTTAACAAATTTTGTTCCCACCACGCATTTCAGTAAATCCAAGCTTACTCAGATTATCTGAGCCCTAATTCGGCTGGGTAATCCAAGGTCTCAAGAAATACCCAAGCCCTGTGAATAATGAATATCGAGTGCATGTAATGACTTGAATCTTAATTAGAAGCAAGTGGTGAAATATTTTCAAGGATATCAATGATCAATATGCTTGGATATGATAATGAATTTCATCTACTAAGGATTGTGGAGAATTTAAGGTCAAAATGTAAATAAAGTATGAACTCTAGAAAATCCGATCTAGCTTAGATTACTCGAGCCCTAGTCTGGCTAGAGAATCCGAGCCTTCTCCCATCCCATGTATTATGATGAATAAGCTTGCATATGATTATTTTTCTATATTCATAGTTGGATACACATTAGTTTGAGCATGGATCATTATGGAATTATCATTTAGAGCTTATGTTGATATTATGACTTGCACTTAATCATGTCATTAAACTTGTGTTAATGAATATTATTGAATGAATGACATGGTGTAATGAATTTTGTTGAATGAAGTGCATGGTATGATGAGTTATTTTCATTAGGGTAATTATGGCTTTTCCTCTAATAGATGCAGGCAGATTTGAGCCCTGATAAGGCTACTAAAATGAAATTTTCTTTGGTGTAAGAAGTTAAAAAGAGAGCTGAAAGGATGAAGTATGACTTCAAAGGTATCTGGCCAGAGTCCAAGATTGCTTCTGCTTGGGCCAAGATTGGAGACACAAATATTGGAAATGTAGACTATGATGATTTTCATTAAAGAATGTATGGAAATGCACCTACTCAGCTAGTTCAAGTCCTTACTATAACTGGTTCGACACAAGCAACAGGATTCCCTCTGACACAACTATGCCTGAAGCTAGTTCTAGAATGTGAAAAACACTATGACTCTAGAACACAAATCATAATAGCACCATGGGGGAGAGTTATGGCCAATATCATAGATTAATCTATTGTAAAAGTTTTCAATATTGCTTCACATCACCACTTGATTAAGGAGATCAATATTGGGGAAGCAATCAAGTTCTATGATGAGGACCCCAACAGATCTTTGGAGATCATGAACAATTCCTAGATACTTAAGCCTAAGCCTCATTATTCTAAATTTCCCAAGCAATTGCATAGAAGTGATTTTAAGATGGAGTACCATGACATTATAACTCTCCTAGGAAGGGTAATGGGAGTAGAAGAAGCTCACATCTTCCATCCTTAGATGTTCTTCCCCATCACACAAAATGTGGCTAACAAGCATTACCACTGGGAAAGAATCATAAGCAACAACTTGGATGCTCAATTAAGAAGTGAATAGGAAATAGATAAGTTCACCATGACCTCATATTTGATATACATGTTGGCAAGCAAAACCAAATACAAATGCCTCAACTACAAGGGAACATTGGGAAAAGATAATTTGGAATGTATATCCCCAATTACAATAGAAGACTACCAACTATAGAAGGTAAAATGATTCTTTCTTCATGTTTATTCCTAGGTTGCTACATAATTCACTCCATGTTAGAGTATCCATTGATACTGTGGATTTAAACAAAAAATATGTACAATGGTTCATCCAATTTCCAAAATTTACATACATCTAGGTGAAAGGATCTCCCACTATCCCACTCAGATTACCTTGGTATCCAACAAACAAACTTCTAATGTTGGAATTGACAAGGAAAATGATGGCCTTTGAGCAAATTCTACAGCTGGATCTAAAGAAGAAGGGATTGGGAGTGTAGTTTCATTTAAGGATTGGGACTTTAGAATCATGCCTTTCCATTCAAAGTGCCCAATATTTTGAGAAAGAAATGGCATAGTTTGAGTTATATTCTCATAAAAAGAGAAAAAAATTTGATCCATATGGTAAGGCCATGAAGCAATCCAATAGGACATTCTAACATGTAGATCATATTGAAGACTATTGGGAAAATTGTAGAGATTACTTTAATGTTCTAAGAAGAAGGTTCTCCCAGATGCCTCTCAAAATGATAAGGTTGTACAGAATAATAGAAGTTTTGGATCAAGTGTAGGATGAGGAGGTGAACCTGGTGAATCAAAAGGACTATGTACCCTACAGGGACAAAACTTTTCCACAAATAAATTGGTCAAAAGGATAAATAATAGATCTTCATCAAATAACTGAGCCAGTCATGAGATACTCAAGGAAATGGGTGAAGTAAAGGGTGCAGAAACTCGAAGCTGATGGCACCAAGTTCATGTATGACTTGATGGAAGACATGGAATCTCATTCTGAAGGAGTGAAAGATGAAAAGGATGGTTTCTCCGAGTCTCATGGTGGTGAAGACCAAGAAAGTGATAAACCAGTATCAATCAAGAGGAGGAATAGGAGCCAAGCACAAGCGCAATGTTGGTTATTTTTAATGGAGCAACCAGGTTGGTCTCCTATTCTACCTATGGAGTAGCCAACTCCAATCAAGGGCAGCTCGGAGGACCTGGACCAACTCACAAGATCAAGAGATCTTCTGCACTTTAGGCTCTGTAGAACTAGGGCAGGTATACCGACACAATGTCTTAAAGAAGACGAGACATTGCTTTTTATAGCAGATAACTCCTGATGTCAAGCATTGAGGACCTCAAATGGGGCTAGATTCTCAGTAGCTCAACCTTGAAGAAACAAGGAGGTAGGACACAAACTAAATAAGGATATTCAATGATTTACAAATTGTTTCTGAGGGGAACAGGCTAAAAGACAGATCAATGCCTAGTTTTGGGCCATGGAGTCGAACACAAAAGGGGAAATCACCTGCAAATAGACCTCAACCAGTGGATTTTGTTTTTTCGATGCCTTAAATCAACTATCAGTGCCTTACACTAACAATCTAGCTCTTGTAGCAACCAAACTCTTCTTACCGAATCCTACCTGCAAACAAGTAATCACTGCTATCTGTTCAAATAATTTAACTGCTTCCTTGAAGCAGACCTATCAACAAACAACATAGTATCATGAAGTATGAGAAGATGAACAAAGACAGCTTATGCATTCATTCAAATTATTAAAAGCACACAAATAAGGAGACAGTCTGATAACATGCATGAGAGACAAGCATCTTCATGTTTTCATTGCTCAAACTGATTGTATTTATAGAAAAATTCAAAATTATAGTTTACAGACTCAACATTGACTAAAGACTAAACACTAGCCTATCCTAGACTGGTCCACAAACTTAGAAAAATGTGGAACAGAACACCAAAGTTTGGAACCCCCACATCTAGCCCTGAATTCTCCCTTTATAGGAATAGGGAGAGCAACAAGCAACCACCCAGATGAGAATACACATCACTAGCTGACTAGGACAAACCCTAGAACAGCTCATAGGCCAAGTCATTATTTTCAACTACTTCACTGGTCTCATAAAAGCCTTAGGTCGGATATCTATCAGGAGGGAAATTCTCACATAGATAGAGATCAATCAACCTGCACCAAATCTACCACCAATTCCACGTGTCCACACTCGAGCCATGCCGTCCTTTTCCCAGAGTCACATCACCATGAATGTTGGTTTAGTGGAACTAGCGACCCTCTCATCTACCACCATGAATGCTCCAAGTCTTCTATTTTTTCACGCGCAAACATCTTTGAAACCTTGACTGCATGCATGTTTGAATCTCCATTGTCGATCACTGAGATCGAACGACTATTGTTTAAATATCATCAGTTGTTGAGGCAGGAAACCACCATCGGCAAGACAAAGCAGTGTCAGGAAGAACACAGGCCGAGAATCTTATGTTACATCAAGCGCTCATCATAGTCGGCAAGAGGCAATCAGGTCGGCAAAACATCCCAGTGAAGATCTATGTGTTTGATCAAGCAGTCAAGTTGGCAAGACTGGGTGCACATTAGCATGAGATTTCAACTTAGAATAATACCCCGTTAGTGAGACAAAGCTCACTTGATAGGAGGTCATGGCGACATCTGAATAGACACACTATCGGCAAGAGAAGATGGACTCGAGAAGACATCATACAGAGTCAAAATGATTCATTGAAATGTATTTCCTTTATGTACTATCCACTCACCAAGACAACATCATATCTCTCACTGAAGCAATCCTTTCACTTTGTTCACAGTCACTATAGTAACCTACCATTGGTGAAACACCATAGAGATTTCACCAAGCTTCATCGAAGACATCATTTCAAGTCACTGTAACTTATAACTTCTCCCACCGATGAATTCACTTTCCAAATGTATGTCGCTGAGACATTTGACGTTCCTTACCAATGCACCCTTGCATTCACATTGTCGCTGTAGCACACAATCCTTGGTGAGAAGTTATGTAGACATTACATTGTTATACCGAGAAGACCTTTAGACACCTGTTCGCCGAGAGAAATTAGGACTCTCACTGAAATAAAAGTTTCACCGAAGCATTAAATCCTCCACCACCGGTCAGCATAACCTAATGACATCGCCGAGACCTTTCAAAAAAAGGTATAATTCACGTCAAAGACTTCCATATGCTCATGTCGGTGAGACCAAGAGGAGTTTACCAAGAGATCACCCTGAATGGACGCCAACATACCAAAGGGAAAAGTCAGTCGGTGAGACATGAAGGGGTCAAGGAGACATCTCGACACAACCAACATCAGCCGAGAAAAGAAGACCTTGGGGAGACAGATAAGAGTCGCCAAGATGTCACCTCGAGAGCCAAAAGTCACACCAAAGGCAAGGCAGAGCCAGTGAAAATAGTAACAAGGGGCCGGTAACAAATTGAAAAAGGTGCTCGGGGGAACCACTTAAGTTAAAATGAACCAGGCGTACAGGTCACCAACAAAAGAACAAGCGGAACGGGAACCAAACAAGGTCGGAGCCGGAACTAGGAAAGAGATGAAGAAGCCACGGGGTCGGGGTCGGAGCAAAACCCAAAACCATAAGCATGAGAAAAGTTCCAAAACTAGCTTCCATTCTGATCCCGCCCCCATGAGAGGAAACAAAAGCTGAAAGGAAAAGCAAAGGCATGGAACCGGAGGAAAAATGAAACCCGAAAGAGGAGCGAAAGGAAAAATCCTGATCCTAATTTCACTCTGATCCCACCTCTGCTAGACAAGGAAAAACACAAGGCAAGGAAGAAAAAGGAAAATCCAGCCAACTAAGACATGAAGACATGGCACACTGAGCTCAACCCTTGTGGGAGCCCACTTAACCCACGTGCCAAAATGAAACACACCCCATAGCTAAAGATTTGCAATGAAAAACAAGGGCACACAACCAGAACCTGAAAGACAACCAAAAAAGGCTCTAACATAGGCTCTAGTTGGGGATGTATGCCCCTCATGGGCATAGCAAGAATTCAGATCACTAGGAGAGCAGACCAGAACAAAAAGCCAAAAATAGACCAAGAGCTAACTGGACAGGGTTAGCAAACATAGCAAAAGGGAAGAGACCAGGAAACCAAATGCTAGAACTATTGTTCATGGAAAAAAGATATACTTCAGGTGAAGTACCCTCATGAATTGTCCATGAACAGGAAATTCACGAATCACTTGATTCATTCCTTTGTTTCACCTGATGACACTAGGCCACCAAATGAAAAATGAGAGCCAACTTTTACCTCTATCAAACACAATTATGCTAAATGAGCTGACATTCCTTAACTTGTGCTTGCCCCTGCCAATCTACAACAATATAAATGAATGCACCTCTACAAACACAAGTATCTGATATCCCTTGTGCAAGTGAAAACTTTCCCTGTGTTTAATTTTGTCGTTAACTGGCAACTAGACCTAATAAAATTTATCATTGCCACACTCTTCATTGTCTGATTTTGTGTCATGTGGCAATACCTATGAATACTGATCAAGACCATATGAAAACATAGTCTGATCACAAATGGCTACCTGATAAAACATGTCAGTACCTCTCAACAGGCTTTCATATTCATCATTATAAACATGTACATAATCCTTATGCATTTGAAAGTCAGGCATACTTTCCAAATGCTGACTGTTATGTGACAACAAGCTGTCATATTCACTATTTACATTACCCTGAAGCTAAAAACAACTAGCTCCAGTGCTCTGCATATTGTAACATTCTGTGAAAACTTCATCAAGTGTATACAAAGGGATACACTCACCATTCAACACATCTTGTAACTGCTCTTTATCATTTTCAGTAGGAGGAGGCACATCATTAGTGCAATGATGGTTTAAACTACTACTCCCACTTCCTCTTTTCACTTGGCTCTGTTCTTCATCATTCTGGCAATGAGAGTCATCAAAGGACTCTGACTCATCCTCATGGGTTGTCCAACTATCATCATCATCCCAATCTTGCTCATCATTGAGCAACTTTGGTTCAGAAGTAAAATCTAATCTCAAACTGAAATTAGTATCATCATGATCTATAAGATCACCATTAGAAGGGGCATCGAAATCACTTGCATCATACCTTACATCCTATAGGTCCTCATCATCAAGACTGATATGTGTTTCCCAAAACAACCTAGAGTTGTTGTGTGCAAACCTTTGATATTCGATATTGCTAAATCGATTGGGGTTTCTTGGCTTGGGAGACTCAACCTTTGATCTTCTGCTTGGGGCATCACTTCTGCAAGTTGTTCAGAAACAACTTCCTCATCAAAGGTATCAAGGAATAAAGACCTAAGCTGATACCATGAACCAATGGAGTGCACTAGTAAGCAAGTAAACCAATCATCGGCCACACCTTCTAAAGATCTGACAAACAACTTCATGACCACATCCTCTTTTTCAACCTGACAGTCTCCAATGAAATTAATAAAAAACTGCATATGTCTTGATGTTGATTCCTCAACACCACTTTTAAACTTGGGTAAATATTTATTGATTCCCCTAGGGGCAGCATGTGGGTAACCCTGTATTTTATCAAAATTCAAAGGGTTGTATCTTTCATTATCATACTCCCTCTTATGAAGACAAGATTGTGCCTTAAGCATGGAATCATAGCTCGTAGAGGGAGAAACATGATAGTAATGCATTTTGCAAATGAAACCTATCCCTCTACAACTTATCTAGTTGCAACATTCAAACCTCCCTTGATGCTAGTGATTGATCTCACCAAATAAAGGGGAATAAAGTTTTTTTAAATGTTCAAAAGCATGAAGAATACCTAAGAACGTTGCAGCCATGGAACTATTCTTCAAATATTCAGTAGGTTCACCTTGACAGAGTCGCCACCTCTTTGCAGAGGACTGAGCTTCAAATGGTATGATGCTCACTTACATATAAATATTTCTCTGAGTTCCATCCAACATAGCACCATAGATCTTGTAGCTTTCAAGTTCACTACAATGAAACTTTCTCCAAGCCAACGATCCTTCAAACTTTGAACAGCACCAACATGGCAAACAAATATGACTCTTTGAAATGGCACTTATAACCAAATTTCTGAGTAAGTACCCAGTGGAGTTGCCATCTTGTTGGTGACTCAGATGAGAAAATGAGGAATGCCACTCTGAATATCTAATTAAGAATTTTCTTTGTTATATCCCCAGTAGAGTCGCCATCTTGTTGGTGACACAGATGGGCAAATGAGGAATGCCACTATGAATATATGATTAAGAATTTTCTTTGTTATATCCCCAGCGGAGTCACCATCTTGTTGGTTGTTTTTAATGGAGCAACCAGGTTGGTCTCCTATTATACTTATGGAGTATCCAACTCCAATCAAGGGCAGCTCAGAGGACCTGGACCAACTGACAAGATCAAGAGATCTTCTACACTTTAGGCTCTGCAGAACTAGGGTAGGTATACCCACACAATGTCTTAAAGAAGACCAAACATTGCTTTTTATAGCAGATAACTCCTAATGTCAAGCGTTAAGGACCTCAAATGGGGCTATATTCTCTATAGATCAACCTTGAAGCAACAAGGAGGTAGGACACAAACTAAATAAGGATATTCAATGATTTACAAATTGTTTATGAGGGGAACAGGCTGCAGGACAGATCAGTGCCTAGTTTTGGGCCATGGAGTCAAACACAAAAGGGGAAATCACCTACAAATAGACCTCAACTAGTGGATATTGTTTTGTTGATGCCTTACATCAACTATCAGTGCCTTACACTGACAATCCAACTCTTGTAGCAACCAGACTCTTCTTATCGAATCCTACCTAGAAATAAGTAATCACTGCTATCTGTTCAAAGAATTTAACTGCTTCCTTGAAGCAGACCTATCAACAAACAACATAGTATCATGAAGTATGAGAAGATGAACAAAGGAACCTTATGCATTCATTCAAATGATTAAAAGAACACAAATAAGGAGACAGTCTGATAACATGCATGAGAGACAAGCGTCTTCATGTTTTCATTGCTCAAACTGATTGTATTTATAGACAAATTCAAAATTACAGTTTACAGACTCAACATTGACTCAAGAATAAATGCTAGCCTATCCTAGACTGGTCCACAAACTTAGAAAAATGTGGAATAGAACACCAAAGTTCGGAACCCCCACATCTAGCCCTAAATTCTCCCTTTATAGGAATAGGGAAAGCAACAAGCAATCAGCCAGATGAGAATACACATCACCAGCTAACTAGAACAAACCCTAGAACAGCTCGCAAGCCAAGTCATTATTTTCAACTGCTTCACTAGTTTGATAAAAGCCTCAGGTCAGATCTCTGTCAGGAGGAACATTCTTGCACTAATAGAGATCAATCAACCTGCACCAAATCTACCGCCAAATCCGTGCATCCACACTCGAGCCATGTCTTCCTTGTCCCAGAGTCACATCGCCATGAATGCTAGTTCAGTGGAACTAGCAACCCTCTCATTTTCCACCATGACTGCTCCAAGTCTTCTATTTTTTTGCGCATAAACATCTTTGAAACCCTGACTGCGCGCATGTTTGAATCTTAGCCGTTGATCACTAAGATCAGACGGCTATCATTTAAATATCATCAGTCGTTGAGGTAGGCAACCACCATCAGCAAGACAAAGCGGTGTCGGGAAGACCACAGGCCGAGAATCTTATGTTACATCGAGTGCTCATCATAGTTGGCAAGAGGCAACTGGGTCGGTGAAACATCCTAGCAAAGATCTATGTGTTTGATTGAATAGTCAAGTCGGCGAGAGCGGGCACACATCGGCGTGAGATTTCAACTTAGAATAACGCTCAGTCGGTGAGAGAAAGCTCACTCGATAGGAGGTCATGGCGACATCTGAATAGACACACTATTGGCAAGAGAAGATGGACTTGGGAAGACATCATACAGAGTGAAAATGCTTCATCGAAATGTATTTCCTTTATGTACTATCCATTCGCCAAGACAAGGGCATATCCCTCACTAAAGCAATCCTTTCACTTTGTTCACAGTCGCTATAGTCACCTACCATTGGCGAAACACCATAGAGATTTCACCAAGCTTCATCAAAGACATCATTTCAAGTCGCTGTAACTTATAACTTCTCCCGTCGACGAATTCACTTGCCAAATGTATGTCGCTGAGACATTTGACATTCCTTACCGATGCACCATTGCATTCACTTTGTCACTATAGCACGCAATCCTCAGTGAGAAGTTATGTAGAAATTACATTGTTATACTAAGAAGACCTTTAGACATCTGTTTGCCGAGAGAAATTAGGACTCTCAGCGAAATAAAAGTTTCACCGAAGCAATAAATCCTCCACCACTAGTCAGCGTAACCTAATGACATCACCGAGACCTTTCAATGAAAGGTATAATTCATGTCGAAGACTTCCATATGCTCATGTCGGTGAGACCAAGAGGAGTTCACCGAGAGATCACCCCGAATGGATGCCAACATATCGAAGGGAAAATTTAGTCTATGAGACACAAAGGGGTCAGGGAGACATCTCCTCGATGCAACCAACACCAGTTGAGAACAAAAGACCTCGGGGAGATAGATAAGAGTTGCCGAGATGTCACCTCGAGAGCCAAAAGTCATGCCGAAGGCAAGGTGGAGCCGGTGAAAACGATAACAAGGGGCCGGTAACGAATGGAAAAAGGGGCTCGAGGGAACCACTTAAGTTAAAATGAACCAGGCGGACAGGTCACCAACAAAAGGACAAGCAGAACGGGAACCAAACAATGTCAAAGTTAGAACTAGGAAAGAGACGGAGAAGCCGCTGGGCTGGGGTCTGAGCAAAACCCAAAACCATAAGCATGAGAAAGGTTACAAAACTGGCTTCCATTCTGATCCCTCCCCCTTGAGAGGAAACAAAAGTTGAAAGGAAAAGCAAAGGCATGGAACTAGAGGAAGAATGAAACCCGAAAGAGGAGTGAAAGGAAAAATCTTGATCCTGATTTGACTCTGATCCCGCCTCCGCCAGACAAGGAAAAACACAAGGCAAGGAAGAAAAAGGAAAATCCGGCCAACTGAGACATGAAGACATGGCACGCTGAGCTCAACCCTTGTGGGAGCCCACTTAACCCACATGCCGAAATGAAACACACCCCATAGCTAAAGATTTATGATGAAAAACAAGGGCACACAACCAGAACTTGAAAGACAACCAAAAAGGCTCTAACATGAAACAAGGAGAGAAACCATCTTATAAAACTAAGAGGGATCCTCAAGTTAACAGTACTATTGTGGAAGGTGAAAAAATCCCTACCAATGAGGAAAAGGAAATTCGTTAGAGAAAGATAGAAGGAAGCAAAAGCCAAAAGAGGAAATGCAAATACTGGTACTCCTTCCTCAGCTAAGGTTGTGGAGATAGAAAGTTCTGGGGAAGAGCCCCAAGTATATGTAAAAATTTGATAACAAAGCTGTCCATATAGCAGTGCCTATAGCCGATAAGTTCAAAGATGAGGTTAGGCCATCTTATCATAAGGTGAAAACTATAAATTTAGGACCAACCACTAGAGAACAAGAAAAGAAAGAGTTTCAAGAGTCTTCTCAGAAAATTTTGAGAAGATTGGATAGAGAAATAGGGGAAAAAGAGAAATTGAAGAGGTAGCTAAATGATGTCTACAGGTATGTTCAACATTTCATGAAGCCATTGCAGATTATTGGAAGTGAAAGTATGATTCCAGAGGGATTGTTGCCTAAGGAGGCAGTTTCTGAAATTGAGATACTTAAATACTCTATTCATAATACTCAAGGGTGGCTTCAGGATGTAAGTAAAAGAAGAGATGAAGCAATTGAAAAAATTCTCAAAATTCACACCAACGCTACTGATTTTCTTGAGCATACTTCACCATTTGTTGCAGACTACAAGAAGGTTGATGAATCTATTGCTGAAGAACTGAGGAAAATTCTACAAATACCTAAGGAACAATTGGCCAAGTTAAATTTCTTCTCTCCAAATGAAATTGGATAGGTGAAGGAGTGGATTGAAGTCTGGAATTATAGAAAAGAGCTCCTCACTAAAGTTTTGAAGAAGATAATGAAATTACAAGGAAAGATGAAAGAGATATACATTAGTTGTGTTATTTTTTTGGAGATAATGACTAGGAGAAGGAAATTTCTATAGAATAACATGAACATTGATAGATTACAAGCTTGGTGGCATGAAATGTATGCCCCTTCTAATAGTGCTCCAATAGCAAAATACCACTTAGAAGATGCAACCATTTATATTTCCAAGCTGGATAAATATCATGAATTGCAAATTGAATGGAATAAGGTGATGCCATAATATTTGGAAGAATTTAAAGGTCATAAAATAAAAATTAAGTTTATTCCACTCCCAGACCCAACATATGTAAAGGAAATATTGGAAAAAGTTAAAGAATTAACCAATAAATCAGAAGCTCACAAGGAAGGAGAAGATAGCCAGGTCGTTTCCACCTAAGATTCATGTTATTCATGTAGGAAGTGGTGAATTTCAGTTACAAACTAAGAATGGAGCATGTTAGAGGGTCTTAAAGTCGCCTGGGGGCCCCACTGATGAGTTTTGGGATGTAAATTTGTCTTTATTCTAAACACTCTTTAAGTCAGATTTGCATGAATGACTAAACATGGTGAAATTTGAATGCATGGCTGACTTTGCTTTGTGGGCCTTAATTTTGGGTCACCTTTGGAAAAATTTCCTATAAATTGAGGCTCTAGCTTCATTCTAAGGGGTTCAACATTGTTGCAATAGCTGTAGTTGAGATATAAGTTAGCATTTTCTGAGAGCAAGTGCTGAAACATTCAAAATACTAAATTGTTGCAGATTTGGGTGATTCAATATAAGTAAAGACATTGTTCTTTGGTGTTCTTTCTTGTGTTGTATCACTTTGCATGGTTCTGGTTATTCTATATCTTTAAAATTTCTTTGAAGTTATCAGTTGTATGTTATCTTTTAGAGTTAGATATGATGCAATGGTGTTTATAATTTAATATTTGAAGTGTTTGAGTGATCTTTGGTCCATACTTTTAATAGCTTGCTGATTGTAAGTTGTGTAAAGTTAGCCTGGGCCTTGATTATATGTGCTAAGTTTGGTTGTGGGTGTTTATTGATTTCAATAATTGGATAAGGTTGAGTTTTATGAATGCTTATGATTTGAAAATATTTTCATTTCTTAGAAGATTGCACTACTTCTATGATACTACAGGTTTAATATGGGTTTAGCAGAATTTAGTTTTGAAGGATTGGTCCACTTCAAGTGTTGAGTCATCTGCATTGTTGGTCTTAGGTTTATTTTACTTTCTAGAAAAATATCTCTAAACCCTTTTATGTTTTGTTATTTTTTTCAAAATTTGGGTTAGTTTTAGGATTAAAAGCATCAAAATATTGCAAAATTTGAAGAGTTTGGAACTTCCAATAGTTGTTTTGTAAGGCCCTTTGTGATTACCAGCATATTCACATTTATCACTGAGTTGTTTTTGCATTGTCAAGACCTGACATTAGAGACCTTGGAGTTATCTCTTCAGGCTTTCCAATAGAGATTTTCCTTTCAAGAGAGATAGGATTTCAATATTTTGTCTGAGTTGTTGCTATGTAGTAAACACCATGAACATATTGGCGCTAGAAGGAGGGCCTGAATAAGCAAGTTGGAGCATTTCTTATCTAAAATTTATCCTGAAAGATTTCAAAGAACCAGATCAACACTAGGGGAGGAATATTTTTAGGAGTTACAAGCCCCTACGAGGTTGAGAAGGACCAAAAATAGGGAAGAATCCTCATCCACTCAACCCTTTACATCTTCTCCACTATTCTCACCTACATCCATCCATTTATCATTTAATTTAGAAGTGGTTCCTATCCAGTAGCTTCAACCAATCATCAACCAACCAATACCATCTCCACCATAACAATTGATGGCTTTCTTGGAAAATAGCACCTCACCTTTGACCTTTAAAAATTATCACGTTATGCCCAAGAATCCTAAGAAATTTTTCTCTAAATTTCATGCCAATGATCTGAATAGAACAACTAAAGAACATGTCAGAATTTTCTAGAATTATCTTAGGGATAGGGGAATTGAGAATGAGGATGTTGCTTGTAGGCTTTTCCCATATTCAATGGGAGATGATACCTTTTATTAGTATAATAATTTTCTCATAGGATCCATTCACAATTGGGCTGAGCTAGAGAATGCCTTCCTGCAGAAGTTCAAGATTCCCATCAGTTCCAATGAGTTGTATTTACAATTTACTAAGGTGAAAAGAGAAATCAACAAGCCCATTAGGTCCTTCAACAATAGGTTTCATCATGCATACACTAGGTTACAACCACCATATGTTCTTGATAATGCTACTGCCCTTAAAGTTTATTGTTAAGCCCTTGACAACCTTACCACCACCTTCCTCAAATGGAGACCAAACTCTCCCAATACCTTGCTTGCAGCATATAACAAGGCAGTAAAAGTGAGTATTGATCTAATACAACACCTATTAGGACCTTTTCCATCATTAGGACTAGCTACTCACCTAGGGAAAGTTCAAGCACTTAATCAAGCCTTAACTAGTCATACGCCTATCATGAATCTGGTATCACAATTTCCCTTGGTCCCACACTCATGTCCACTAAATCAAGCTCCGCCAATGACTAATTACTCACAGAGTGCTAATCAGACAGTCTATCCACCACAACACGCTAATTATCCAACCTATTTATAGAATTTTGAGGTACTAAACCAGTCTCTTAGCTCAGGAGCATCATCAGGATACTCTTAGAACAATGTTGGGTCTGCACCTTGCAATAATCCTGATAAGGAGAGGTTGGATGAGCTAACTGAAAAAGTGAAGAAATTGAATCTGGAAGTGACCTATCTAAGGAATCAAAATAGTCAACTTTAAGCTACTTAGAAGAATATGCAATCTAATTACAATAGGGAAAATAGAGACTCTACGCAAGGATAAAGACATAATTTTGATAGGGGGTAGCAATTTGGACAACATTTTGACAAAGGATAGTCAACTGGACAAGTATTTGATAGGAGAAAACCTCCAAGGTAGAACAAAACTTGGAATACTAGACCAAATAATGGGGGTGTTCCTACCCCATTGGACTAGCCTGCTAATTAGGATAAACCCTTGAGTAGCGTGTATCTGGATGAGACAAATTTGTCAAGATGGTGTAGAATCCACAGGACCAATCAACACTCTGGACTTGTTTGCCCTGAATTTAAAATTACGACATCTATTTTTCAATACAAAGTGGAAAATAGCTCTAACAACCAAGAATTGGTGCCATCAAGACCGTATGATACCTCAGTTCTAGTATTAAATCATGCTCCATTCCCACAAAGCAAGGAAAATGTACCTGAACCAGAGGCAAGTGAATCAGATAGAGAACCATAATAAGTGTGCAGTGGGGATGAAATATCATAATTATTTCAAGATGGCACTAAAAATGACAACCCTTTGGACGAAGAAGAATTAGGTGTTGAAGAAGTTCAAAATGTTCCAACAACCTACAAGAAAGTATGATATGAGGAATAGACCAAATAGAAGTCCATAAGCTGGAGGCATGTTCACTACTTCAATCACTCAGAATAATTTTACTATGCCCCCTGATCCAAATGCAAGTAATAATCCATGCTATCCTCATGTACCAACACAGTATTTCTCAAAGGGAGGACAATCCGACCCATCCAAGGGAAGTAATGTTGATGCAAGTAAAGAAAAGTTGGTGGATCAATCCAAGGATTCCCTTCTTGATATGAGCACTAAACAATTGGGTGAATATGTAGCTGAAGAACTCAAGAAACTAAAGGTAAGTATTTCTGATTTCGAATTGTTGAGGGTTCCTACCATTAGGAGTGTTGTCCTTGGATCTTTTACTGCTAAAGTAGTCCCTTAGAATAAGGCTATTAGTGAAACAAATGAGAAAAATTCTAGTTCACAACCACCAAAGGACCAAGGTCAAGTACAGTCCAAAGGCATAGGGAAAGAAAAGGATAAAATACAAGTATCCCAAGCTGATAATTCCATTAGCTTATTCTAAGGAAAGACCGAGACCCCTCATTTTCTAATCTCAGCTCACATCTTTGGGAAAAACTTACATAATTTCCTTTTAGATTCAGGTGCCTCCATAAGTGTTATGCCTTACGCTGTTTGTAGATCCTTATAAATTACTCCTATAGCTTTTCAACAAAAGGTTACTCAATTGGATAAGACAAAGGTAAATGTGGTACGAGAATTGAACATGATCCCTATGAAAATTGCATCAGACCCTAGGGTACAATAGATTATCAATATTCAGGTGGCAGATATCCCTGATACCTATGGTCTAATTCTAGGTAGGGATTTCACTTAAATCATTGAATGGGTATGTATCAACTGACCAATCTCATATGTGGCTTCCCTGGAAAGGAGTTCCTAACCAGATTAGGATTGATAGAGAACCAAGGATAAAGTATGTAATCACTGAGTATCAAAATACCACAAATGAAGTGTTAATATCTGAAGCAAGTCTGGGAAACTATGTATTGGTAGCCTCTCCTTAGGAAACATATTCAAATGAAATCCTTATGGTATAGTGTGTATCCTAGGAGCTTACCCAAGAATCTAGTAGTATGGAGGCACTAATAGAATCAATTGAAGAAAGTGATGAGCACGAAGAGGGTCAACTTAGTTTGCTAGAAAACTTCTAGGAGTTCATTAAGATGTGTATGGAGGATCAAATCCAACTAGGTAGAAATATGAATTTTGAGGAATTGCTCCTTCCAAGCTGGTGTAGAGTTCACAATACCTCCCATTCTGAATTGGAATGTTGTTTATGTCAAATAGCTATGGAACAGATAAAGAATTGTATGAATCCACATCCAACTATTGAGACAAATGCGTAGATTACTCCAGACCATCCTGATAGTAAAAAAACAATGCAGGAGAAATCTCCTAGTTGTAAAAGAAATAGAAAAGACAAATCAAGTGGGCCAGATACTGCTAGTTGCTAGACACTTAGATTTGATGGATCAAAGTATAAACAAGGAGCTAGAGTTGGGTTCAAACTGATCAGTCCTAAAAGTAAAACTCTCTTTGCTACGCATAGGATTTAGTTTCATTGTACCATTAACATAGTTGAGTACGAAGCCTTGATTCATGGATTGTTGATGGATTTGAGAAATAATGCTAAAATTTTACCAGTCTTTGGAGATTCTGAACTAGTAATAAAGTAGGTTAGAAAGCAATACTCATGCCATGACAAAAGAATGACCAACTATAGAAATAGAGTATGGGATTTGATTGAAGGCTTTGATGCTTTTAATAGTCAACTAATACCTCATAACAAGAATCAAACTATAGATGCCCTAGCACAAGCAGCAAGTACACTGCAACCCTTGTCTCTTTTAGGACTAAAAAAGTGCACCGTGGAGCTTACCCCAATACCCTCAACACCTGATAACATGACTAATTTGTAGGTATTTGAGGATGATAATCATATTCTAGATTTTATTACTAGATCAAATGTTTTTGCTACACAAATAATTGATGAAGTAGAGCCCCAAGAAGTGGAAATGGATCTTGAAGTAGTTATTAATCTGAAGAAAAATACAATTGCAAGGGGAATGGTCTAGCTAGAAAGGATTTTTAATCTGGATAGAATAAGGGATCCAAAGCAACAAAACATGAAGGATTCAATCAAGAATTAGTGTGACATGCATAACATGGGGACTTCATATAATGTAAAGAATGTTTTAATTGGAAAAGTGTGTACTCTGGAAGAAAGAAAGGGAATAATAGATGCACTTCATCTTACCAAGATGTTATATCTTGGAGTTATGAGGACTTGAAGACATGATACATCAATTATCAGGCACACTATTCCCCTAAAACCTAGAGCTAAACCTTTTAGATAGAGACAAAGATCGATCAATGCTTTGTTGGAACAAATTATACAGAAGGAGGTACATAAGTTATTATCTACTCACATTATATTTCTAGTTAGACACTCTACTTGGGTTTCTAATTTGGTTCCAGTGAGAAAGAAAAATGGAGTGATTAGGCTTTGTGTTGGTTTCAGAAATCTCAATCATGCCTCGAAAGAGGACAATTATCTCGTCCCATCATTGGATGAAGTATTGAAAATTGTTAATGGATCTCAAATGATGTCTTTTTTGGATGGGTATTCTAGGTACAATCAAGTCATGGTGCAATATGAGGACAGACATAAGACCACTTTCACCATAAAGTGGGGCACTTTTTCTTACAAAAGGATGCATTTAAGATTGATTAATGTTGGAGCAACCTTCCAAAGGGCCATGTACATTTCCTTTAAGAACATCATTGGTAAGTGCATCATTATCTACATGGATGGTTTGAATTTTTTTTTAAGAAACAGGGTGATCATATTGTGGACTTATGTAGAGTATTCCAAAGATGTAGAGAATTTGGTATCTCACTTAACCCTAAGAAGTGTATCTTTGGAGTAATCGAGGGAAAATTTCTTGGTCATGTTATTTCAGATAGAGTTATATCTATTGATCTATAGCGAATATAATCTATACTAAAGATTCAACCTCCAGCCAATAAGAAAGAGATGAAATCCTTCTTTAGGAAGATTAATTTTGTTAGAAAGTTCATTACTGGCTTCGTAGAAATAATAAAACCATTGAATGCCATGTTGAAGCAAGATGCAAAATTTGAATGGAGTGCTAAAGCAAAGGAGGATTTTGTATAAATTAAGAGGGCAATAGCTGAAGCCCCGGTATTGGTGAGTCATGATTATTCCAAGCCTTTCTACATATATTCATTCACATTGGATCATTCTTGTATAGGAATTTTGACTCAAAAAATCTGACAAAGGGAGTGAGCACCCCATAGCTTTCATGAGTGCTCTATTAAAAGATGCAGAATTAAAATATCCTAGTGTAGAAAAGAAGCTTATTATTTGGTTAGATGTGTGAAGAAGTTTAGATATTACATCATGAGGAATAAAGTTTATGACATAGTACCTAACCCTATAGTCAAGCTCCTACTGATGCAAAATGAACTGGGAGAATGAAGAGAAAAATGGGTTACAATGTTGCAAGAGTATGACATCAAGATACAACCCATGAAATTGGTGAGAGGGCAACGATTGACAAAGACTATGGCTAAAATTGGGCCTTACATCACATCTTAGCAATACCACCTATAGGACATTTCTCCATATGAATGGTATGATGACATTATTTATTATTTTCTAAATTAAAAGTTTCCTAACTATTGTGCAGTTTTGCACACTTGCCCCACTTGGAGTAGGGACCCTCTTTTCATGATGTCTTTTGACCTTTGGTTTTTATGAGATTTGTCTTTTTTTAAGGTCTTGAGATGTTAGTCTTTCTAGTTTTGGTCTTGCCTTGAGGCCTAAATTGGTTGAACCTAGGTTTCAGTCAAAATACAGGTTTTGACCTAAGTTCAAGATTTTCCAGCTCTGGCAGATTCTCCCGGGCCCTGGTTTGTTGTTCGTTTATTACTTAATTTTCCGAATTCGGGTTTCTGCTTGACTCCGAGATTTTCCGGTTCTAGCGGATTTTCCCGGACTTCGTTAAAATCCTAATTTTTGCCATATCCATGGGATTTTTGTTTATTCGGATTTTTCGTGTGTCTTGGTTTTTTCTGAAATTTCATCCTGAGCTCGGGTTTCCAGATTTTTTCTGGCATGTCTTGTCACTCATTAATGCTCAAAGTACCTTTGCTCAGATGTGATTATGGAGGGATTTAAGATTTTTTGGGGCATAATTTTGATCTCATTATTTACTCACTGCTTGCTCTAGAGTTCGAGATTCTTCATTTGAGGTTTTGATTGTTGAAGTTGAGTTGCTTGTGGGTGATTTGCTTGAGCGCTAGTTGGTTTTTTGTTTGTCGCTAGGGCACACAGTTTTGCAGTCAGTCCTTCGAGTTTGAGCTTCATCCAGACCCATCCATGGTAAGTTGGTGCTGGCCCTTTCTTTTTGTTTGCACTTAGATCCAATCTTTTGAGTTGATTGATAGTCATTCTGGGTCAGCTTTTGCTTGTTTTGTCATTCTGTATTTATCAAGCTAGCGTTCGACTTACTTCTCCACCGGATTTATCACCCACACTATGCATGTTTTTGTTTATCAATTGAGTGTCAGGTGTATCCTTGTAGATACATTTGGGTAGGGTTTTTTCCTTCTGGGTGTGCAAATTTGCTACATTTTGTGAAGATTAGGGTTTCGGTTCGTTTTCCCGAATTTACCAGGTTTGATGGGGTTATCATGATTTTCATGTTTTATGTTTAGCCCAACCTGCTCATACCCTAAGAAATCCCTGTGCACGATGATTGATCACCTTAATGATAGTTTTTCATGAAATTCTAAGCTTACCCGGGCTTTCATGGCAGAGGTCTAGTTATCGTATTTAGGGCATTGTTGTTTCGATCTGAGGGTTAATCATTTGGAAGTCTTTTGAAAGATTCATGTGTATTCTGAGTTTGCTTATTAGGATTGATTTTAGGACCATTGGAATCCAAATAGTAGGGTTTTACATGATCACACAGTCGATGGTTCGCGTGTTAACATTCGTCGGGTTTCTGAGGTGTCCGCATAATTTTCATATGCCCGGATTTTCTTGATATCTGTCGAGTCTACAGAGTATGGTGAATTCTGGAGTATTTGAATCGTCTGCGAAAATCCGTCCTACCCAGATTTTTCTGGTTTCCCTGCCTGATTTCATTCTTTTCGATTCTCGAGGCTAGGGCTAATGGGGTAAAGTGCTAGATGATGATTTCTTGTTGATAATGGATGGATTTCATGATAATTACATAGTTTTTGTTTGTACTAACGATCAATTTGGTGAATGATGTCTTGGCAACAAGAATCTGTCTGGGTCGAATTTCTCTGAAATTTCACCCTGACTAGATTTTCCCGGTTTACCTCATTTTCTCGGATTGCTTCTTTTTTTTGGATTTTCAAGGATTGATGATTTGTGATGGATCTTGATTGCTTTATGCAGTTTTATGCTAACCCTTTGATTGGAATATGTATGATAATTGGATGCTTATGAGGGTTCTTTTGTGAACGCAGGCTGAATCAAACAAAGTTGCTATAGGAAAGTCTAAGGGTGATACAGAGGGACCTTCCATTTCAGAGGCAGAAAAATTGAGATTGGATACCAAGAGTCAACTGCCTAATAGAAAAGTATCTTCTGTGTGGTCTGAGGTCTCTGACACCAATGTTGGAGCATGGAGATATGAAGAATTTAAAGAAAGAATGGCTCACAAGGATGATTGGAATAAAACTGTTAAACAGTCAAAAGAGGAGATTGGCTCCATCGAATGTCAGCTTAAGATCTTGCCCTTTCCACCTATCACCGAGCTGGATAATGTATTTTTAAGAGTTCATGGATCATTGGCTTAGAGTAAGGATAAGGGAGGCGGTAGTTAATGCCCATTTTGAAGATTTGTGCTTCCCTATTATTATAGGGCATGTGTTGATTCGGGCTACATTGGGGAGTGTGTCTAGGCCGACCTTGATGATGTATCGACATTCAATGTGTGCCTTATTTTGAAATTCCTGAGGCCGACTTGTTTTGGCTATTATTTTTTGTAAATGTTTGGCTAGGCCGACATGTTTTAAGAATTTTCTATAAAGGGCATTCTTTCCTCATTATAAGGGGGAGCTAGAAAGATAATAGAGACAAGTTAGATCAGAAAAGAGCTAGAGCATTTTGTAGTAGAAGTAGTAGTCAATTTCTTGAAGCAAATATTGTAACAGAACAGTGGAATTGTTGCAGCATTTTGGTAATCTAATGCAATAGAAGGCATTGTGGTTTTCCTGGTGAAATCTTTTGTGTTAGTTCTCTTGCATGGTTCCTGTAGTTTCATCTTTCAAATTGCTTAAATATTTATGATTTAGTGTTTTAGATTTGGATTAGTTTGGTGTGTGATGTACATGATTTCATATTTGGAATGTTTGTAGCAATCTCTGGTCTATACTCCCAGTAACTATCTGATTGTAGTAGGCCGGTGAAGTCAACCTGGACCATATATCTATTTTGTGCTTAGTTCGATTGTGGATAAATATCTATGATTTGAAAATCCATATACCTTAGAAGATTGCACCGTTCTTGTGATATTGCATTATGGGTTGATCAAGAATTGGTTATTTGAGATTGGTCCATTCCAGATATCTGTCATTTGCATTGTTCATTCTAGGAATAGTTTAGGTCTTATCATATCTCTACACCCTTCTCTTTTGCTGTTTCTTTATCATCTGGTTAGATTTAGGACTTGATATCATCATATTATAAGATCTGATAAATTGGAAAGATACAGTTTGTTTGTAGTAAGGTTCGATTGTGATTACCAGCATTTTCACATATTATCTGAGTTGTTTATGCATTGTCATGACCTGACATCCAAGAGACCTTGGGGTGATTTTCAGCAATTTATTGTTGAAGATTATCTTTCAAGAGAGATAGAATATCATTTTCTGTCTGAGTTGTTGCTGTGCAGAAAACACCATCAACACTAACCATCTCAACATGGCGCAGAGGAGAGTCTTGCATTTAAAGGATGGTAGATTCATGCTGAAAGGGGCTATCCTATATAAGAAAAATTATGAAGGAATTTATCTTTGTTTCCTTGGAAAGGAGGAGGTTGTTCGAGTAATGATAGAATTCCATGATAAATATGGCATGGGCCATGGTTCTGGACCAACTACTACACATAATATCCTGACTAGTAGGCTACTACTAGCCAACTTTGTTTAAGGACATGAACAACCATGTAAGAACTTGCCATGTATGTCAAACTACAAGAAAGGAGAAGCATGCAACAATCCTGCTTCAGTTGGTAATTGAGGTAAAACCATTCGCGCAGTGGGGATTGGATTTTATTGGTCCAATTAACCCACCTTCCTCAGCGATCCATAGGTACATCCTTACTATAATAGATTATTTTACTAGGTGGATTGAAGCCCTTTCTTGTAAGCAATGCACTTATGAAATGGTAATTGATTTTCTTGAATCAGGTATTATTAATCACTTTATCTATCTTGTTGCTTTAGTTTGTGATAATGGTCTTGCATTTGCTTCGTTAAAGTTTTATGGGTGGGCTTTTGATCACAAAACCATCACTAAGTTTGCTTCCAACTACTATCCACAAAGAAGAACCTTTTGATAGTCATCTACAAACCATTAGAGAGGAATCCCAAATATTAGCACACCCAACTCAAATTTTCTCTCTGGGTAGATCGTACTAGACACAAGGCTTCCATAGGAACCTCTCCTTATCACCTTGTGTATGGTTTTGAACCTGTATTTCCCATTTAGCTAAAAATTCCCACTTTGCAGTTTATTAATGATTACTATGATGAAGTGGATAAGCATGAGGCTCGTCTAGCTGAGCTTCTACACCTGGAAGAAAACAAAGATGAAGTGTTAGAGAAATTTTCCAAACACTAGGGTGTTGTTAAGAGATGGTTTGATCAAAAATCCAAAGTTAAAGATTTTAGAATCTCTGATCTGGTCCTGTACTAGGACAAGGCACATGATAAAAAGGAAGAATATGGAAAAATCGATAAACTTTTGCTTGGACCTTTTCAAATTTTGGAGATGTTGGGAGACAATGCTTTCCATTTGAAGACTCTCACTAGAGAGGATGTCCCATTGCCTATCAATGGGAAATATTTGAAGCATTACTTCCTTTCTTGAGCTGCTTGCAGCTCTTCCCCTGTAAATAGTTAGTTTAGGTGTTGGCTTCCTTTGTTTTTCTTTGTTTGTTTCTATTTTTGGTTTTCGTGGAAGTTTGCTTCGGTTTTGGTTTTGGTTTGTTTTGCTTTTGCTTTTGGGGTTTCCATGTTATCTTCTGGGCATGTTTTACTTGCACAACAGTCATTATATTATTTGGGATTTTTTAAGTATTTCTTTTGCAAACTCTAATCATCTTTCCAGGACAGTTTGGTAGAAATCCTTTATTCAATGTCATATGTGTTGAATGCTAAAGTGAATGAGCCCTTGGATTAAGTAGTTTTGGTATGTGCTTAGATTTGACATCTATACATGCACCTTAAGAGTACTAAAGTTGTTGTGGGGTCCTTGCAAGGCCTGGTTAAGTGAAAAATATTATTTCTGCTTTAGTAGCACTATGGTTCTCAGCCCTAAGTGTGAACTTCATTGTTCACGGGTTAAAGTAAAAGAGAAAAGAAAAGAATATCAAAAAAGAAAAGAAAAGAAATAGAAAAATGTTGAATATCAAAAGAATCAAATTCAACCTATCAGAAGTATTTGAATATCTCTATTAGAGCTATGGACACCTAGCTAGCAACAGAGCTATGTTCAAGAGAATCAAAGTGATGACCTCATCAGGGCTATGGATGCCTGACTGGCAGTGAGGCTCCATCCAGGTTTCTTTTGAAGTTAGAATATTTATGTAGCTTATCCTTGCTAACCTTGGTTCCTTGCAGTAGCTAAGGGAGGGGAATGAATACATATGCACACACTAGGATTCCAACACAAGAAGGGTTTTCTTGTCTGTTGGCTTAGAAGCTTTGTCTATTAAATGACTTGATGTGAGGACCAAAACCAAAGTTCTAGGTTCTTGATTCCAGTTTGTCATTGAAATGCTCTAGAGAATTTCCACAACAGGAGTTGCCATTTTTTGTGCAATTTTCATACACACGCCCTACTGAAGGAAGGAAACCTCTTTCCTTGCTTTTCTTTCTTGTGTGTTTGTCATAGTGTCCTGAATTTATCCCCTTAAGGGATAAGTCTTTTGGTTTTGGTTTCATTTTTCCCTTTTTCTTAACATTCAATTTGCATTTATGATGCTCTTTGCAACATTTGAATGATGGCTTTGCTCTTGGGAAATGGATCCATGCTTGAAATTTTTGAATTGAGGAAAAATTGACTAAGTATTGGAAAAGTTCAGTACTTTTGAGGTACCTCGGATTAACTAAACCTTGGTCTAGTCGGATAATCTAAGGTCACTTGGATTACCCAAATCTGGCCAGCCATCACATTTCTAAACTTTCACGGGGCATACATTTCAACATTAATTGCTCACACTTGTGTGATTCAGTGACCAATTTGGAAATAAATGTGATTTGAAAGTTCAGTTTGTCATTTTGCGTTTATGTGAGTTTCAAATTGGGAAATTTTCCTTTATCTTACATTTGGATTGAGCTCCAACATTGGATTTGTCATCATCAAACAATCATTCTAGGGTTTGAAGGCATCCATTACTGGTCTATCAATGTGTTTTCTCTCGTTGTCCTTTCAAAGGTAGGGATTCTTTTCTTTGTTGTCATTTGAGCTTACTCTCTATCAATTTGACTTGCTTTTGGTGAATTTCATAAGGTATATGAATATTGAATGCTTTGGGGGTGATTTTTTGAGTGCATCATTTGTATTTACTATATTTTATGATGCGCATTAGGGGTTTGGTAATGCTTGGTGTTATTTTGATGGGGGTTTGACAATGAGTTTTGGATCTAAATTTTTGTATTGTGCTTTGTTTCACCAGACTATGGTTTTTGTTCTTGGAGATTCATTTGAAATATGAATGTGGGTGTCGATTTGAAAAGTTGGGGTGCTTTGCTTTGTTGAATAAACCTTGAGACCTTCCCTATACTCTTTGTGATATTGAGATTTTGAATGTGTTTCCATTGTTATTTGAACTCAAATTCGAAGCCCTAGTTTTGTTGAATGCGATTTTGGTGAAAAAATGAATGATGTTTGGGAATTGAGGAACAAGTTGTTTAACATGGATTTTATCATGAGATGTTAACGACTCAATCTTAAAATGAGGGAAATGAGTTATCATTTATCATTTTAGCATGAAAAGGATTCGACACTTAGAAATTTTCAACGATTGAGCGAATTCAGAAATTTCAAGGGAGCTCAAATTTTTCAAGCTCTAATCCACCCAAAAAATTTGAGCCTCCTTAGATTAGTTGAATCCCCAAAACATCTCAAAACTGGAACTTATGAAGGAAAACACTTAATAAATTTTGATCCCACCATGCATTTCATTAAATCCAAGCTCACTCAGATTATTCGAGCCCTAATTCAACTGGGGAATCTGAGGTCTCAAGAAATACTCAAGCCTTGTGAATAACGAACATCAAGTGCATGTAATGAATTGAATCTTGATTGGAAGAAAGTGGTGAAATATTTTCAAGGATATCAATGATCAATGTTCTTGGATATGATAATTAATTTCATCCACTAAGGATTATGGATAATTTCAGGGAAAAATGTAAACAAAGTATAAACTTCATGAAATATGAGCTAGCTTGGATTACCTGAGCCCTAGTCTAGCCAGAGAATCTGAGCCAACTCGGATTATCTGAGCCTTCTCCCATCCCATGGATTATGATGAATAAGCTTGCATATGATGATTGTTTGACATTCATAGTTGGATATGCATTAGTTTGAGCATGGATCGTTATGGAATTATCATTTAGATCTTATGTTGATATTATGACTTGCACTTAATCATGTTATTAAACTTGTGCTAATGAATCTTATTGAATGGATGACATGGTGTAATGAATCTTGTTGAATGAAGTGCATGGTATGATGAGTTATTTGTATTTGGGTAATCATGACTTTTCCTCTAATAGGTTCAGGGAGAGTTGATCCCTGATAAGGCTACTAAAATGAAAGTTTATTTCGTGCAAAAAGAAGTTAAAAAGAGAGTTGAAAGGATGATGTATGACTTCAAAGGTATCTAGTCAAAGTCCAAGATTTCTTTTGCTTGGGCCAAGATTAGAGACAAGAATATGTGAGATGTAGAATATGATGATTTTCATCAAATAATGTATGGAAATGCACCTACTCGGCTAGCTCAAATCCTCACTCACACTAGTTTGGCACAAGTAGCAGGATTCCCTCTGACACAACTATGCCCAAAGTTGGTTCTAGAATTTACAAAACACTGACTTGAGAACAAGGATCATAATAGGGCCACATGGGATAGTTATGGCCAATCTCACTGAAGAATCTATTGCATAAGTTTTCAATATTACTTCATATCACCATCTAATTCAGGAGATAAATATTGGGGAAGAAATAAAGTTCTATGATGAGGACCCCAACAAAGCTTTGGAGATCATGAACAATTCCTGGATACTTAAGCTTAAGCCTCATTATTCTAAATTTCCCAAGCAATTGCATAGAAGTGATTTTAATATGTAGTACCATGCCATTATTACTCTCTTGGGTAGGGTAATGGGAGTAGAAGAAGCTCATATCTTGCATCCTTGGATGTTCTTCCCCATCACACAAATTGTGGCTAACAAGCATTACCACTGCATAAGAATCATAAGCAACAACCTAGATGCTCAATTAAGAAGTGTACAAGAAACATATAAGTTCACCATGACATCATATTTGGTATACATGTTGGCAAGCAAAACCAAATACAAAGGCCTCCATTGCAAGGGAACATTGGGAAAAGACATAATTTGGAATGTATATCCCCAATTACAATATAAGACTACCAACTGTAGAAGGGAAAATGATGCTTTCTTCATGTTTATTCCCAAGTTACTTCAAAATTACCTCCATGTCAAAGTATCTGTTGATGCCATACATTTAATCAAACAATATGGGAAATGGTTAATCCAATTTTTGAAATTTACATACATCTAGGTGCAAGGATCTCCCGTTGTCCCACTCAGATTACCACAATATCCAACAAACAAACTTCTAATGCTAGAGTTAACAAGGAAAATGATTTCCTTCAAGCAGATTCTACAACTGGATCTGAAGAAGAAGGGATTGGGAGTGGAGTTTCCATTAAGGATTTGGTCTTTTGAATCATGCCTTTCCATTCAAAGTGCCCAATATTCTAAGAAATAAATGACACAATTTGAGTTATATTCTCAAACAAAAAAAAAAGAGTTTGATCCATATGGTAAGGACATGAAGCAAACCAATAGGACATTCTGACATGTAGATCATATTGAAGAATATTGGGAAAACTATAGAGATGACTTTGATGTTCTTAGAATAAGGTTGTACAGAATAATAGAAGTTTTGAATCAAGTGCAGGATGAGGAGGTGAACCTGGTGCAACAACAGGACTATGAGAATTATAGGTACAAAAATTTTCCACAAATAAACTGGTCAGAAGGAGAAGTAATAGATCTTGATCAGATAATTGAGCCAGTCTTGAGATAGTCAAGGCAATGGGTGAAGCAAAGGATGCAGGAACTAGAAGCTGATGGCACCAAGTTCACATATGACTTGATGGGAGAAATGGAATCCCATTTTGAAGGAGTAGAAGATGAAAAGGATGGTGTCTTTTAGTCTCATGGTGGTGAAGAGCAGGAAAGTGATAAATCAGTATTAATCAAGAGGAGGACTAGGAGCCAAGCGCAAGTGAAACAAGGAGAGAAACCATCTCCTAAAACTAAGAGGGCTCCTCAAGTTAACACTACTATTGCAGAAGGTGAAAACATCCCTACCAATGAATAAAAGGAAATTATTCATAGAAAGACAGAAGGAAGTAAAAGCCAAAAGAGGAAATTCAGATACTAATACTCCTTCCTCAGCTAAGGTTGTGGAGATAGAAATTTATGGTGAAGAGCCCCAAGTATATGTATGGAAAAGTCCTCCCAAGCATAAGGAATCTCTGAAAAAGGAAGTAAAAGAAGTAGAAGAGAAGGTACAAGATGAGGAAGTACCTACCATTGAAAATCAAGAAGTGAATATAGGGATTGACTATCCTCCTCAAAATGTACAAACATCAGAAGAGGCTATCTAGGGAGAGGGTAATATATCCAATGACCCTGAGTAGCATGAATCAAAGGATGATAAATTTTTTACTCCTACAAATGAAGAATGGAAGCATATGATGCAAGAATTGGGACAACCTTACCTTGGTGCACATGGCAAAAATATAGAATCAAAGGTCATTCGAGAGAATAAAACTAAATCCCTAGAGAAAGAAGTGATTATTTAGCAAGAAGATCAGCCTAAAATAGAGAAGAATGTGGAAGAGATAGTTGATAGTCCTTGACAAGATAGGGGTGAACAAAAGGCTCCTTCTTTGGAGGTGAATGCAAAACAAACTGATGTTTCAGAATGGCTTGAGAAAAGGATAAGTAAGAAACCAATAATTTTGCAAGAAGAGACCCCAAGTTTGGATAAATTGTTGGAACAATGGGGGAAACCTAGGCAAAGGAAAAGATCATGAATGGTTTCAAAGATTGCACAAGATGAATTTGATAACAGAATTGTCCATATAGCAGTGTTTGCAGCTGATAAGTTCAAAGATGAGGTTAGGCCATCTAATTACAAGTTGAAAACTATAAATTTAGGGCTGACCACTAGAGAACAAGAAAAGGAAGAGTTTCAAGAGTCTTCTTAGGAAATTTTGAGAAGATTGGATAGCGAAACAGATGGAAAAGAGAAGTTGAAGAGGCAGCTAAATGATTTCTACATGTATGTTCAACATTTGATGAAGCCATTATAGACTATTGGAAGTGAAAGTATAATTCCAGAGGGATTGTTGCCTAAGGAGGTGGTTTCTGAAATTGAGAGACTGAAATACTATGTTCATAATACTCAAGGGTGGCTTTGGGATGCAAGTAAAAGAGGAGATGAAGTAATTGAACAAATTTTCAAAATTCACAACAATGCTTCCAATTTTCTTGAGCATACTTCACAATTTGCTATAGACTGCAAGAAGGATGATGAATCTAATACTAAAGAATTAAGGAAAATTCTACAATACCTAAGGACCCATTGGACAAGTTAAATTTATTTTCTACAAATGAAATTGGAAAGGTGAAGGAGTGGATTGAAGTTTGGAATTACAGAAGGAGCTCCTCACTAAAGTTTTGAAGAAGATAATGAAATTACAGGGGAAGATGAAAGAGATATAAATAGTTGTGTTAGTTTTCTAGAGATAATGACTGGGAGAAGAAAATTTCTCCAGAAGAACATGAACATTGATAGATTACATGCTTGGTGGCATGAAATTTATGCCCCTTCTGATAGTGCTCCAATAGAAAAAACCACCTGGAAGATGCAACCATTTATATTTCCAATTTGGATAAATATCATGAATTGAAAATTGAATGGATTAAGGTGATTCCACATTATTTAGAAGAATTTAAAGGTCATAAAATAAAAATTAAATTTATTCTGTTGCCAGACCCAGTAGATGTAAAGGAAATATTGGAAAAAGTTAAATAATTAAGCAATAAATCAGAAGTTGGCAAGGTAGGAGAAGATAACCAAGTTGTTGCCACCTAAGATTCATGTCAGTCATGTAGGAAGTGGCGAATTTTAGTTACAAAGTAAGAATGAAGCATGTCAAAGGGTCTTAAAGTTGCCTGAGGGCCCCACTGATGATGGGATGTAAATTTTTCTTTTAATAGATATATTAAACATTTCTATAATAATAAATAATTCATTCAAAATTATGCTAATTAATTAATATTTATAAAGCATAAAAACCTAAATGTTTATAAAAAACAATTATTGCATATATTTTTTATTAGAGGTAAAATAGGTTTTGAAGGGACCCCAAAACCCTTTACAAAAAAGATCAACTGAAGCAAAAGATAGCTACATAAAGAAAATAGTATCCAAAACACAACATACCATCAACACAACAACAACCAAAAAGGAGGGATAAAGGCAACAACAATACATATTCTTTAGGATATCAACAACCTCCATGTTGCTCGCCATAGTCTTCTGATAGTCACCCATGACTTCAGAAAAATCCTTAGTAGGAGCCCTAGCCTACACCTTGTTCTTATTATGAATTTTTACACCGGGCCCACCCACATTCACCTCAATAATCAAAATAGTCTAAACCCCACCAACCTTGTTAACAAACACCTCTTCCTCCACAAGCCTACCACCAGCACCAGCTTCCTCACCAGGAGAAATCTCCTTGGATTTCTTGGCTATTTCAATAGGATTAGAAATTCCAACAAACTCATACTTCACAGTAGATTTAGTCCCCTCCCCACCCTTCTCCACATTAGCACAAATCCTTTCCATTTGGTCCTCAAGGGTCGGGATTCTTTGCTCTAACATCTACTTCATATTCAATGTTTAATTAGCAACAATCTTCAATGAGTCAAACATCCTTCCCAACATCCACCTTCAAGGGAGAAGCAGCTTGCATCTCCACCAACTGGCTAGTGGGCCTAGTAGCCATTTTCTTGTTACTACCCACCTTCAGATTCTTCTTTCTCTTTGTCCCTAAAATAGGGGATGTTAGAGACACATCTTCAATCCTTTCCTTTAGAATAGTAGAAGAGGCAACAAGCTTAATTTTACTCATCTTTTCAGTAGTCTTTTCCTCACTACAGGTCTCATAACCCTTCTAGTTAGGACCCAACTCCCCTTTAATAGACTTTATCACATTAGGAGGTTGTGAGACCACTTCCATGGAGGCTTGAGAAACTGGGACATAATATGTGTCCTTCATATCAGACTCATCCTCAAGAATAATTTTCCTCTTTTTCCCTTTCTTGCTAACTAGCTCCTCTTCTGAGGTAGTTTCATATTCCACAGTTGGATTCTATTGCTTACCCTTGGGAGTATCAAGTGGTTTAGAAACTTGAAAAGCTTTAGCATAATAAAAAATTAAGACAATAAGACTGACATGTAGCAATGGATTCTTAGGGTTCCTTTTGTGATCCTTCTGACCATATTCAAAAGATTTCAAAAGATAAAAAGGAAAGAAATTTTTCTTTTTGTGGAGAAAATGATTCAGGAGGACAAAATGATAAGCATTTATTACAAAAAAATGACCTTCGAGGGTAATATTTCTCATAAGTTATTCAACAATATTCCCCCAAAGTGCTTTGAGTAAGTTGCACTAGTTCTCACCACTCTTGGCCATCTTAAGGTCTTGTTCGTCGGTCCTTTTGAAAGTAATATACATAGACACCTTAGATTCCTTCTTGTCTCTGTAAACCTTCTTTCCTTCTATTGAGAGCCCAATTATATTAGCAATAAAATCCTCATTTGCATCAAATTTTATACCACCTAGTTTCAAAACCCTATTATTCCAAGCTTTAGCAAACAAAGTCATAGGCTGTGGGTTATTTCCATGCAGCCTTTCTAGATAAGGTGTGAGCCCACCTTTTTCTAATATATGTCACACCTCCTCCTTTTTCTTAACAGTATCACAAGAGAAAGGCTCCACATGATTTCTGTCACCTCCCATGGCCCCAAAATTTGTAGAACTAAGAAGCTTGAGAACCTTGCAGAAGATGAGGAGAAAACTCAAGAAGGTGAGCCAAGAAATGCCCACAATCCATGTGGCAACATAATTATGGCAGAGAAAAATCATGATCCTAGAACGTCGCCCCATACGGAGAACAAACAAGGTACCATCAGCTCGATCATGATCTAGCTCACCGTCACTCCAAATAATTACCTACCACGTGATAATAGTCATGCGAACCCAAAGCATTAAAAGTTCATCAACCAGGTTAGCAATTTTGAAAATCATGATTCATACAAGCAATAGCCTCAATGGGGAGGGGGTCATTCACATCCCACTCCATAGAACCCCTAACACCAAGATTAGCAAAAACATCAGCTAATTCATTCCCTTCTCTAAAAATATGAGATTACATATTTGTTAAAATGCATTATGGTCCATAATTATAATGTTTTCATATCTATTCAATACCATCTATTTTAAGAAAGGAAGAATTTTTTTTTAAAAAATAATTTTTTATTGTATATATAATGTTATTTTGATGTCTATTATAGGCCTTCATCAAGTTTGTATGCTTGTTCTATAACAAGCCAATATGAATAAATCTTTGTATGGGCATATTTTACTATTTTATTCATAAATGAAATATTATTTAGTACTCTTACTTGTATTTTGTTTTATATTCTATTTTTTTAAAAAATTAAGTGAATTACTTGGAACAAAAAAAAATAGTTTAGATAATGAATCTAATTGATTCACGACTAGGAACTAATGCCTTTTTATCTGCTCCATTTTATAGTTACTTTTAGTTTTTTTGTCAATAAATATATTGTTATAATATATTATATAAGTTGATTTTAATTTTAAATTTATCATTTTAAATAATTTTATTTATATTAGAAAATGAGATTAATTGAATTTGGATGGTATTTTTGTTTCTTAGGTATAAATCAATTTTTTCAATTAATTTATGTCATATTGTTTTTTTTTTTTAAATTCAAATTGTAGATTTATCATTATAAAGGTTGATAATATTAGAAATCAACAATAATGCCTCAAGCTTATGTTTAATACACTAATAGTCAAAAATGAGATGGAGAATTTTATATAGTACAAAAGAGGCATCAAGAAAGCCACACTACAACCTTTTGTGGCTAAGGTCTCACAAGAACATGTGATGATACATTTGGAATGCACAACAATGCACAATTCAAGGTGGCACAAGCAGATTACTTAAAAAGATCTTAGGACAAAACATCATGATTAACATTAAAAATGAGATAAAAATGTAATTCAATTTTTATAAACCCACTTATGAACCACTAAAACTTGCTTATCAAAACACACCCCTAACATCTAAGCACACAAGAAACATATAACCAAAATTACCAAAAGTTGACACTTCAAAGATAATTTTGCATAGGCTCAAACTTCCCACTCCACATTACAACTCACCCTAGACACTTACCTATGTAGTTGACCCTAAAAACATGATCTTTAGCCATTTGGATACACATTACACTTCCAAAAATGCCTCATACTTTCAAATCACATTTACACTTTATATTTTGTAATACCTCTATGTTTGGGCTCCAACCAAAAATGAACACAAACTAAACACCTCCTAGACCTCAAGGTTCAAATTGTAGGATGCAACTTGTAACAACATAGATTTTGAGTTTCAGGTTTGAATTTATAATCATGGATTGCTTCCCTAACACTACACCTAAATATTTAGTACCCTATTCTTTAGAATTTGATCCATAGATTAATGAATTCCCTCACTACTATAACTTTTAACTCTATGTAGTTTATACTTCAAGACCTAATGTGTACCAAGCACTTCAAACATTTGGCCATGTCTTATAATTTACAACAAGAAAACTATTGAGTCTACTCCAAACTCCAACACCACTTGTGTAATTTTTTGTCTATAATATAAAATCATTCATTTCAACCTATGGATTTTGATTTGTATTACCATATTGTAGAAAAAGAACAAGTTAGAAAACTAGAGTAAGACTAGTTTTCACAATCAACAAGGTATAACTTCCTCAATTTTTGTGTTGAACAAAAATGACTCATGTGCAATTATAGGCTCTAGACTAGTGGAACGAGAACCCCATAAAAATGGCATGATTCACTAAAAACAATGTATAACCAATATAGGTGCCTCTTAATAAAATATTATAATGAATAACATGATAACATAAAAAATTAAATATTAAAAATAAAATAATCCACATAGTATATTAGGATGGCATAATCAAATGACTCCATCAATATGCATTACTAAAATATAGACTAAAATGATTTTTTTTTAATCAATACAAATTAAACCACTATCCTTAAATTAGGTAATTAACCATAGTTTACAAGTTTTTAAATATGACTCCAAAATAATTGGGCCAATTAATGATAAGGTCATTAATATATATTTTTTAAATAAATGATACAAGAACATCTACCAAGTCACTATCATAATAGAACTCAACATGTCTCAAATAATAACCACAAGTACACACATACCAAGAATATACACATTACAAATCAAGCACATAATGTAAAGAAAAGGGTTATGGAAACCAACTAAAAAATAGAAGAAGATGTTGAAACAACCACCACAATAAAACAATAAGTTGGAACATCACACTCAAGAAATGAAATCACAAGGACTTGTTGGATACCAATGACCCTGAACCATTGATTTTTGGGTTCCTATGGAATTCTCTAGCTCTTCTAGGGTTTTTCACCTAAAAGGAGAGAGATAGGGCCAAAAATGCTAAGGGTTCATTCAAATTATGTAATGTATGATGTTGTCTAAGATAAATGAAATAAACTAAATGCAAATTAAGTGATTTATATGAATGATTATGAATGCAAAACTAAGATTTAAACTATGCTGGAAAACACATTGTGATATGCAAACAATGAACTAAAAGATGAAATAATGCATAACAAAAAGAAATGAGATGAAATAGAGTGCACCTGAGCAAGATTTGATGAATCTAGAATGTTGTGGATGCTGTCTGAAATTATTGAAAATTCACAGTGGGACTCATTTGCCTAGGGAGGAAAATTAGTCATGTTATTGGTGAAAAAGTGTTAGGAACTATTTTCTAACTGTCAGGATCCAACATATGACAAAATTCAAATTTTTAGTCTTAAGGTGGGACTCATTCACCACTGGTAGTGAATCAGTCCTCTCCCAAAATTCTAAGAAATCAGGAGACAACTCTACAACACTAGATCTAGAAATGTCTGCTTGTCGGGTTGCTGAAGTCAATTATATGGGAAACAGACAAAAAACCTTCTCCAAGCTTGAAATGTGATTGATTTGACTTGAAGCACCTAATTGACTTATTGACCAATCTTCAACACCAAAATTCTTGTTAAATCTACACACAAAGGTCTACAAACACACATGTGAAAGGGGAAAAATGGTTGAGGGTTAGCAAATAGGGGTTACCTTGGTCAAACACCACTTTTGGTAATCAAACCCTTAATGAAACAATGAAATGCAAGAGAATGATAAACTAACAACATGCAATTGCTATCAACTTACCAAACCCTTGATGATGTAAATCTAAAGTAATGTCAATGGATGTTCCAAAATGCTTGAATAATGCTTGAAAAGATGTTGTAAGATGCTTGAATTCTTGAGATGATGTGTGAATGAATGCTTGAATGAATGGTTGAATGAATACTTGAATGAATGGGGGTTGAAGTGGATGTAGAAACACTTATTTATACAATTGTGTGCCTTAGTTACCCGTTCATACCTCATCACAAGCCGACATCAAGTGATTTTGAATAAAAACCTAAAAGGAAATTTAAATTATTTTGAATTTGGGGCCAAGGGGGACTCATTTGCCACCCATGGCGAATGGGTTCCACCTAGGACCTGAAAATGGGTGTCAGGAATTATCTTGTATTTAATGTTGTTTGTCAGTTTAACATTAAAAAATTCACTAAATTAAGCATATGAGGGCATAAAGGGACCAAATAAAGCATAAAAAAGGAATAAATAGTGAATTTATGCCTAGAAAAGCATAAAATCTTGTTACAAGACTTTACAACACTTTAAAATAGGACTTGATTAGTGATGAAAAGGTGATTTTTAGGTAAATTGTAATGAATAGAGTCTACAAGAGTGTAGAAATGTCTTACAACACTTCACAACACCTTCACAAGATGTCATTATTTGAATTTCAGTACCTAAATATACATGTTCAAGCCATGTTACAACATAAAATCAGAGCAAAATAGATCAAACATTATGAAACAAGACCTAAAAGGCCATGAAAATGACAAGGGGCCATTTTTCTATGGCACAAACCCAAAAAAAAAAAGGAATAGAAACTATTAAGTATTAGAAATTGATATTCAAAATTGTCTTACATGATTCCCAAAAAGACTTAATGCACAAGTACACCATAAATAGAATATTATATGATTCAATAAAGTCCTTCATACAAAAGTATGTTGTAAGTATTGTCTTGTGTAATTCCCTAAAGGCCTTCATGCACAAGTAGATAATGATACTAGTCTTGAATGATCCCCTTAGGTTTTTTGATGTTAGCGATACTCATAGTTATTTCTTACATGATTACCTTAAAGCAATCATGCACAAGCATTACTATTACTATCTTATGTTATTACCTCAAGGCCTTCATGTGCAATCAATGATTAAATTTATTTAGTGTAATTCATTTCAAAACCTTAAAAATATAGTATATTCTAATTTTATTATATAATATATACAATACTTTAGGACATCCCCAATTTGGCAAGCATGGCATGGTTCCCAAAAATAATAGTCATAGAAAATGAGGTCAAAATGCTCCATCTTCATCCCATATATTTATAGAAAAAAAAATATGAGACTCTTCATCACACAACAAAAACCATGCAAACATGGTTTAAAACTCATTTTTCATTTTCTAAGAAGTAGGAAAAATAAAAAAAATCTCAAATCCACCAATGATGAAATCATCATGAATCACCAATTTTTTTAAAAAAAATTAACAAAAAAATTTAAATAGAAATATATATTTGTGATCCTAACATTGAAACTATCTATTTTCAACAAAAAAATCATTCTTTCCTACTCATATAAATTTATAAGATATTTTTAAACTCTTCCTCTCTTTTCACTTTTTTGTTTTTTCAATCCAATTTTAAAATATGTATTGCATTAAAATAAACATAAAAACAAATCCATATATGTCCACCTATTATTCCACATGTGACCTATTAAAAATATTCAATTTATTTACATAATTTAAATGGGAGAAAAACCTTCCAAATAAAATTTAAAATATTAGATAAAATCTATTTGTAACACACCCACATAAGAAACCATTTTTCTAGTTGTAGGAAACTAGATTCCAATAAAATTCACTACGAAGTGAATTTCAATTGTAAAAAATCCATTTTCAAAAAGAGAATTGTATGAAATAACCTTTTCTTCTTCCTTGTATCCCACCATTTCCTATTCACTTTTTTTCTATTTCACCATTCTCAATATTTTAGGAACAAATATTTTTGTAATAATAAATATTTCTCATACAATATACTTTATAATAAATTTGTTTACTATAAATTACTTAAAAATAATTTCTCACTATCCTTTGCAAATCAAATTGAATTCCAAGAAAATGTAGTTAAAATATTAATACACAATACATAACAATTGACTAAGAGATAAAGCCCAATTTTTTTTTTAAATTCATGATGTATTTTCAAAATTTCATAGCATTGAAAATCATATGACCATTGCACAATGCTAAGTGGCTATTCAAATTTTATATTTAACATATTGAAAATTTGTAAATGTTCCTCAATAAGTAAATGCAAAAGCTAATAAAAATATAAATGGAAATAAAATAATAAAATAAAGAGACATAATAAGAACACACGCACTATACTCACCTAGTTGGAATAGATGGATCTAGATTTAGTGTCAATTCAACTCTTGGTTTCATAGAAACATAATATACATCCCATAAATCAATTAAGTGAGAAGGGTATATATACATGTATTTCCCAAACTAAGCGATCTCTAATAACAACCATTGAAGATAAAACCTATATTTTCACACTAAATAAAATATTAATTTAAATACCCACTCCAAACAAGATACTTAAATCACAATATAAACACCCCACATGATATGCCATAGATGAAATAATAACAATAAACTAAATCAATTGATAATTATTCTAAACAACACTATTTAGATAATAAATGGGATTGATAATCATTTAAAATAATTTTGAACTATATAACCAAAATTAAGTCACCTATAATAGATATACTAAAAGAAATGATGGTGGAATACTAAAATAGTCAAACATAAACAAATACACATACATGAATCCAAGCATATAATGCCATGAGATATGCATCCCATAATATATAGTTAAAAAATAGATGCCAATATGAAACTTCATCAATAATGTAAATCAATGTTGATGCAGGAGCATCCTTCGGCTATGGCAATCTTGCATCACCCAAAAATATTTTCATTCCAGTTTGTCTTTGTTTTAGATTCTATCCAGTTCAAGTTGGTAGATCCGGTAGTTCTTCATGTTTTCTCACCAGACCTTGCATATCTATGTTTACATCGTGGACATGTTAACTTTCCTTATTCCAAATTTTGAGCGTGATTGGTTTATTTTCCAGCAAGTTATCGCTTCCAGATTTTGTGGTTCTTCTTGAACCAGCACCGAAATAATGTTCTCATCTAACGGCTAGTTTGATCACTTGTGGATGAATTCCCATATCTTGTGATCTTAATGATGTGATTCAAAATGTTCTATGGGGTGTCCCTAACCTTGATTTAGGTCCACACTTCATCTCATGCATTCACTGAGGATTAATTCAAATTTGAGGCTGACGTATGCATGCACACATTACATTTTCTTAATTAGAGATTGTAATGATATTTTGGGCTGACGTGGATGTTTCTAGATCTGCAAATATATATAAAGCATTGTAATTGATCATTAGAAGGTAGGGGTAGTGGTAGCAAGTAATGAAGTTTAGAGTTAGAGACTAGAGAAAGAAAGATTTTCTCTAGGGTTTTCGCTCACATTGAGGAGCATGTAAGAAGAGGGTAATTTGAGCATGTTGTAATAAGTCTTGAGAGCTGAATCTGCAAGCCTAGATGTTTCTGGCCATTTGTTATTGAATTTTCTAATAATCAGAATGTTTAAATTGGCATTTTCTTCCATTTTCTATGTTGCTTCCATTGTGTGACTCTTGTTGCATGGTCTGGACTGTTCTCTTTGAGGACCCTCTGACAGGGGCTCCATCAGATGGTATTAGAGCAGAAGGTTGTGAACCTATGAATCTTGAGATGAAAGCTGGTTGTGAACCTTGAGTGGGTTGCGGTCCTTGTGGTATTCTTGGGGTGAACAAATTACAGATTTGAGGCAGGTTGTAAGTGTGTTCAATAGATCATCGAGTGAGAGGCAATCGAAACCTTGTAGTTAGATTGTTGAGTTGAGGTAGTTACACCAAGAAAGGGGAGAGATGCCGCTAAGAAGGATGAACCCTAGAAGAATGGAGTAGATGATGGAGGATTTTAGAAATGAGATGAGGAATGAGATCTAGAACCTCTTGGGTGATTTTGATGCAGGAGCATCTAGTGGTGTAAGGGCAATCTTGCATCAGCAAAAAATAGTTAAATTTCAATTTTCTCGGTTTTTAGATGTTTTTACATTTTTGGATACCCTTTTCATCATAATGTAATTCCCAAGTTACAGTTTTCACTTTCTATTCCTGGGTTGAAAGATATTGCAGTTTTAGTTTCCCAGATTTGCACCTGAAAACCTTCTGAGTTAGATTTGAGGCACTTAGAGTTCCCGGATCAGCCCCAAAACTTGCCAAAATTGGCATAAAAAATTTTAAGCATGTTCTTGACTTCAAAACCTTTCCAACGGTTCAAATGGTTCGCGAATCGGAGCCCTGGATCAAAAGTTATGCCCCGGAAAGTTGGCGCACTTTCTAGAAGATACAATTGCAAATGTTCTTTTGAAATTTGAACTTCAAGTTGTAATTTTTTTCAGTGCCAAACCGCCTAAACTCAAAATTGAATGATGTTTTAGCTCCAAACTAAAGAGGAGCTCTATTTATGGGTGGGTTTCTAATTTTTGGGTAACTTTTTGGGGACAAGCTTGCACATTGCGAAAGGGTGATTCTGTAGCTTTCTATAACTTGCATGTGTTGTAGAACTTGGGAATTTGAGATCCTCTGCATGTAAGAAGCTCCATTTTTCTAAATAATAAAATTATTCTCTTGTTTTTGGGTTATTTTCTAAGTCTCGGGTTTCGCCTTCATCAAGTGGTATCAGAGCAAGGTTTTCTTGAGCGTGTGGACAGATCGCCGATCGTGAGGCAGTTCACACCAAGACCATGGTTGTGGGTCAAGGTAAAAAAAGATGCCTCCAAAAGTGATGCCTGGTAGGTGTGGTTGTTCCAGAGGTGGTCAAGGCAGCAAAAATGTTGGTGGAAGAGATGCACTGGTAGCCCTCCAGAGACAGATTGATGCGTTACAAGAGCAGTTGAGAAGAGGGTTAAACCTGAGGGAGGAAAGCGAGGATGAAGGAGAGGAAGAAGGTTTGAATGTAGAAGAGGAAGAAGAAGTAATTGATCAAGACCAAATGCGGCTAATAAGGGCCATTTTGAAGATCGGGAAAAGACCTAGAGCAGAAATCCCCAGTTATTCCGGAAGTTTGAACCCAGAAGAGTTGATCGACTGGATCAATGAGTTAGAAGAATATTTTGAGTATGAGGAAATAAAGGACCCAGATCGGGTTAAGTTTGCGAAAATGAAGCTGAAGGGCCATGCTAGTATTTGGTGGAAAAGAGATCGGTTGGAAAGAAATCGAAGAGGAAAAGAAATATCACGGATGGGATGCATGGTAAGCAGAAAGTGGATTCATACCAGTGGACTATGAGTTAGATTTGTTGAAGAAATTGCAAGGGTTGAAGCAAGGAAGCAGATCGTGAAAGAATATAATAAAGAATTTCACAAGATAATCATCAAAATGGGCCACACAGGAGGCCAATAAGGAGAAGGTAGCCCGATACCTTAATGGGTTACGACCGAGCATTCAAGAGGAGTTAAGCCTAGTCAAATGACCACCATTGAGGATGTGTATCAGTTTGCTCTAAAGGTGGAAGAGAAGGCTGAACAAAAGATTTGATGGCAAGCAAAAAGGATGAGGAGGTCAAAGTGGAAGGGGCAGTGGAAGACCTTCAGGAAGCTGAAATGATGATGAAAAGAAAAGTGAAGATGTGGGTACCAGCCAAAGCCAAAGGAATGACAACTTCTACTGCCCTCATGATCAAAATAGTGGTGATCAAAGAGGTAGAGCACGAGGGAGATATGGACAAGGATCTGGAAGAGGTGGTTTCAAAGGAATGTGTTTCCAGTGTGGTGAAGAAGGGCATTGAGCCTATGAATGTCCACAACACCAAGGAAGGGTAGAAAAAAGGCCAGAAGGTCATGGAAGGGTTGCACATGCAGATGAAGAGGCCCAATCTAAACATTCAGATGATGTTGAAAGGGGAGAGGCCCTAGTGATTAGGAGAGCCTTGGTGACTAAGGAAAAGGAACCAAAATAGAGGAAGAATCTATTTCGCACAAGGTGCAAGTGTGAAGGAAAATGTTGTGATGTCATTATTGATGGTGGGAGTAATGATAATCTGGTGTCAGAAGAGATGGTCACAAAGTTGAAGCTAAAGAGGGAAAGGCACCCGCATCCGTATTAGATTGCCTAGTTGCAAAAAGACCACAAAGTTTTGGTCAATAAACAGTGTCTCGTAAAGTTCAAGATCAGGGGCTACCATGACAAGGTACTCTATGATATCATCCCCATGGATGCATGTCACATGTTGTTGGGGAGGCCGTTGAAATTTGATAGGTGAGCTATACATGATGGCCATGCAAACACTTATTCCTTGACAAAGGATGGGGTTGTCACAAGTTGAAACCCCTAAAGGAGACCGAAGAAAATGTATGCAGTAGTGGTAGAATTTGTTATGTAGATGGAAGAAAATTTTTAGAAGGTATGAAGCATGAGCATGTGTGTTATGCATTGATTCCTAGAGTGAGTAAGGAGGATAGTGAGAAGGTTTCAGAAGAAGTTTTGGGATGTTGGATGAGTTTGGGATATTGTTTTACGATAATGTACACGAGGTTTACCACCAATAAAGAAGATCAGTCATCAGTTGACTTGATTCACAGGCAGGTTGCCAAATAAGGCAGCTCATAGAATGACTCGCAAAAAATGAGGAGTTGAATAGACAAGTTCAAGAGTTGTTGAGAAAGGGTTTGATACGGGAGAGTTTGAGTCCATGTGCAGTACCTGCAGTACTAGCACCAAAGAAGGATGGGGAGTGGAGGATGTGTATAGATTCTCGAGCCATAAACAAGATAACGATCAAGTACAATTTCCCCTACCAAGGATGGATGACCTGATGGACTTTGAGTGGAGCTCAGTACTTCACAAAGATTGATCTGAAGAGTGGATATCACCAAATCCGGATTTGAGAGGGAGATGAATGGAAGACTGCCTTCAAGACCAAAGAGGGCCTGTACGAGTGGTTAGTCATGCCTTTTGGGCTAACCAATGCACCGAGCACATTCATGCGGCTCATGAACGAGGTACTAAAATAATTTCTAGGAAGTTTTGTTATTGTGTATTTAGATGATATTTTGATTTTCATTTAGACGTTGGATGAGCATCTGATGCATATTCGAAGAGCCTTTGAGAAGTTAAGAGAAAGCTGTTGATTAATCGAAGAAGTGCAATTTTGTGAAGAGGGAGTTAGTGTACTTGGGGTTTGTTGTCTCAGTGAAGGTCTCAAGATGGACCTAGAGAAGGTGAAGGCTATTCTAGAATGGCCTACCCCAAGAACTGCTACCAAGGTGAGATCTTTCCATGGTTTAACTAGTTTTTATAGAAAGTTCATTAGAAACTTGTAGTATTTGTGGACCCCTAACTGAAACAATGAGAGGGGATAGAAAAGAATTCAAGTGGAGCAGTGGAGCAGCAAAAAGTTTTGAACTGTTGAAGCAGAAGGTGATAGAACAACCTATTCTAGCCCTCCTAGATTTCAACAAGGTGTTTTAGGTGGATTGTGATGCCAATGGTTGTGCCATTGGAGCAGTGTTGAGCCAAGAAGGTAAGCCCATTGCCTATTTCAGTGAAAAGTTAAATGATGCCAAGAGAAAGTATTATGTATATGATAAAGAATTTTATGCAATAGTTCAAGCATTAAAGAAATGGAGACATTATTTGTTGCTGAAAGAATTTTTTCTATATACTGATCATCAGGCCTTGCAGTACCTAAATAGTCAAGGAAAATTAAATCAAAGGCATATGAAATGGGTAGAGTTTTTGCAGAGTTATACCTTTGTTTTGAAACATAGGAATGGGAAGTCAAATAGGGTTGCAGATGCCTTAAGTAGGAGGTATACATTGATGACAAAGATGCAGATTGAGGTGGTTGGGTTCAATGAACTTAAAACACTGTACACAAAAGATCCTGATTTTGCAGAGGCTTGGAAAGCTTGCAAGGAACCTGTTACAGCGGATAGGATAAGGTGGTTGGATTTCATAATCTAGGATGGCATGTTATTTAAGGGAAGTCAATTATGTATCCCAAGGAGTTCCATGAGAGAAAACCTGATAAAGGAGAAGAATAGTGGAGGAATGGCAAGACATTTTGGTTGGGATAAGACCATTGCCATTATCAGGGAGCATTATTATTGGCCTCAGTTGTCACAGGATGTGAAGAAGTTTGTACAAAGTTGTAGAGTATGTTAGATGGCTAAAGGAGTGAGTCAGAATACAGGCTTATATTAGCCCTTACCTATACCAGAGAGGCCGTGGGAGGATATAAGTATAGACTTTGTTATTGGTTTGCCAAGGACACAACGAGGGAATGATTCAGTCTTTGTGGTGGTTGATAGATTTTTGAAGATGGCACATTTCATTCCATGTCAAAAGACCCATGATGTAGTCCAAATTGCTGACTTGTTCTTCAAAGAGGTGGTGAGGCTACATGGTCTGCCAAAGAGTATTGTTTCAGATCGTGACACCAAATTTGTGGGGTACTTTTGGAGGACTTTGTGAAAGAAGCTAAAAATAGAGTTGAAGTTCAGTTCTGCACACCATCCACAAACAGATGGGTAGATGGAGGTTGTTAACAGGAGTCTGGGTAACCTACTGAGATGCTTAGTAGGAGATAAACCTAAGGGATGGGACTTGATCTTACCCCAGGCAGAATTTTCTTACAACAATTATGTCAATAGAAGCACTGGTAGATCACCATTCTAGATTGTGTATGGAGGTAGCCCTAGAACAGCTCCAGAATTGAGGAAGATGGACCAAGAGAAGAAAATAAGTGTTGAATTCAAAGATTTTGTAGAACACATCAAGGATATACATGAGAAGGTAAGAGAACATATTAACAAGATGAATATGCAGTATAAGGCTAAGGCATATCAGAAGAGGAGGTATAAGGAGTTTCAGATTGGTGATGAAGTGATGGTCCACTTGAGGAAAGAAAGGTTTCTAGTGGGAACATATAACAAATTGAAGATAAAGAAGTTTGGTACCTGTAAAATTTTGAAGAGGCATGATTCAAGGAATGCATATGAGGTAGAGTTGTCAGATGGATTCAACATTTCCCCTGTATTCAACATTTCAGATTTGACAAAGTATCATGAAGGTGGCGTAGAGGAAGTACCAATGATGGAACAGTGTGGGATTCTAGAACCTACTTCAGAAAAGGAGGAGATTGAAGAAATCCTAGATAGTCATGTGGGAAGGAGTACCAGGAACAGGTAGTATGAAGAATATCTGGTGAAATGGAAAGGAAGGCCTATTGAAGATTCATCCTAGTTGTCTAAGGCAGAGGTTGACCATTTTGGTTTTCCTCAACCATCTGATACGTGATGGGGTCACTTCTCAAATTATCCTGGGTGTCTGATGCAGGAGCATCTAGTGGTGTAAGGGCAATCTTGCATCACCCAAAAATAGTTAAATTTCAAGTTTCTACAGATACCCTTTTCATCATAATGAAATTCCCAAGTTACGGTTTTCATTTTCTATTCTTGGGTTGAAAGATATTGAAGTTTTAGTTTCCCATATTTGCACCTAAAAACCTTCCAAGTTAGATTTGAGGCACACTTAGATTTCCCGGATCGGCCTTGAAACTTGCTGAAATAGGCATAGCACGTTTTGAGTGCATTCTTGACTTCAAGACCTTTCCAACTGTTCAAACGGTTTACGAATTGGAGCCCTGGATCAAAAGTTATGGCCCCAGGAAGTTGGCGCACTTTCTAGAATATACAATTGCAAATGTTCTTTTGAAATTTGAACTTCAAGTTGTAATTTTTTTGGGCGCCAAACCACCTAAACTCAAAATTGAATGATGTTTTAGCTCCAAACTAAAGAGGAGCTCTATTTATGGGCGGGTTTCTAATTTTTGGGTAACTTTTTGGGGACAAGCTCGCACATTGCGAAAGGGTGATTCTGTAGCTTTCTATAACTTGCATGTGTTGTAGAACTTGGGGATTTGAGATCCTCTGCATGTAATAAGCTCCATTTTTCTGAATAATAAAATTATTCTCTTGTTTGTCAGTTATTTTCTAAGTCTCGGGTTTCACCTTCATCAGATTTTGTGGGGAAACCCTAAACCAAAGAATGAATATGAGGAAGCTGTATTAGAACTTGAGACTGAATAGGCTGAAGGGCTGACAGATGAGAGAGAAGAGAGATTGTTGATAGTAGTGGCACAAGTAAGTAAAATTCATAGGGTGTAAGTTTCTAACTTCTCTAGTACATTGAATCCAGAAGACTTGATAAACTAGATAGGAGAGTTGGAAGACTATTTTGAGCTTGATGATATTAGAGAATCGTTGAGGGTTAGGTTGGTACAAACTAAGTTGAAAGGACATGCTGCTTTATGATGGAAAGAGTTGCAAGAGGATAGAGTGGGGAATGGTGAAACAAGAATTACTCAGTGGAGGTAGATGCTTGTAAGGCTGGGGAAAAATTTATTCTAAAAGAATGAGTTGGAATTGTTCAAAAATTTGCAGAACCTGAAGCAAAAGGATATGAGTGTGAAAGAATACACTGAGAAATTTTACAAGATGACAATTACATCTGGGCACCAAGCGATGACTAGGGAGAAGACAACGAGGTATGTAAATGGACTTAGATTTAACATCCAGGATGAGATGAGTATGTTGAGGATTTCTATAGTTGAAGATGCCTACCAATATGCTTTGAAGGCAGAAGACAAAGTGAAGAAAAGATAGCAAAATAATCCCAAAGGGAGAGAAAAGTAGATAAACAGTAGCAGGGAGAAGCGGACATGTGAAGAAGAATCAAGTTATAAGTGGAGTATAGAATCAGAACAGAGGATACAAAGGCAAGGAAATGGTAATAAAGAGTTCTTGGGTAAATGTTTCAAGTGTGGAGAAAATGGACATCAATCTTTTGAGTGTCCTGAGGGATCAAGTAAAGGAACTGGTAAAAAGAATTGCATGGAACATGAAGAGCAGGTAGTTGAAGAAGTGATAGAACTAGAGTAGGGAGAATCTCTTATGCTTAGGAGAATCTTGATGAGGCAGAGTAGGGAAGAGGTTGACACTTCACAAAGGAAGAATATTTTTTGGACTATGTGCAAATCAGGAGGTAAGTGTTGTAAGGTTATTGTGGACACTGGAAGTATTGATAACTTGGTATCTAAGGAGATGGTGGAGAAACTTGGTTTGAAGAGGCTTCCGCATCCTTGTCCTTATAGGATAAGTTGGATACAAGATGATCATGTAAGGGAGGTGAAAGAGCAGTGATGGGTGAAGTTTAATATTGGTCCCTTTAGAGATGAAGTTTTGTGTGATGTTTTGTCTATGAGTTCTTGTCATGTTTTGTTGGGTAGACCTTGGTAGTTTGATAGAGGATCTATATATGATTGTAGAAGAAATCTGATTACTGTAGAGAAGGATGGACATAATTTTACTTTGTCTTCCTTGAAGAATAAGGAGGAAGTGAGGAACTTGAGTCTTGTGAAGAATTGCAAAGTTGAGAAGCAAGAGATGGAACCAGAAGAATGTAAAGGTAGAGTTGTGTAGCAGAAGACTTGGGTTACAAATAAAATAGCCGATCAAATGAAGTCTTGTAGGAGAGGTGGATTAGATGGGTGGAAGAAGGTGAATGGTGGTAAGTGTCCCTTACTACCTTGTGTAGGTATGAGGTAGGAAAAGGAAGATAAAGAGAAGAAGAAGTTATAGGATTTGACAAAAGAAAGAAGGGAGGATAGGAGGAAGAGAAGTACAGACAAAGAAGACATTTGGATCAAGAATGAGCACGGGATCTATATCCTGAACCCAGTTCGATGTTCATGAGTTCCTCTCATGGAACATCTTTTCTCACTAGGGGTGTCTGATGCAGGAGCATCCTTGGGTTGTGGCAATCTTGCATCACCCAAAAATATTTTCATTCTAGTTTGTCTTTGTTTCAATTTCTGTTTAGTTCAAGTTGGTAGATCTGGTAGTTCTTCATGTTTGCTCGCCAGACATTGTGGATCTATGTTTACATCGTGGACATGTTAATTTTCCTTATTCCAAATTTTGAGTGTGATTGGTTCATTTTTTGACAAGTTATCACTTCCATATTTTGTGGTTGTTCTTGAACTGACACCAGATTAATGTTCTTATCTAATGGCTAGTTTGATCACTTGTGGATTGTTCCCATATCTTGCGGATCTTAATGGTGTGATTTGAAATGTTCTATGGGGTGTCCTCGACTTTCTTTAGGTCCACACTTTATCTCATGCATTCATCGAGGAGTAATTCAAATTTGAGGCTGACATACGCACACACACATTACATTTTCTTAATTAGAGATTGTAATGATGTTTTGGGCCAACACTAATGTTTTTGGATCTGTGAATGTATATAAAGCATTGTAATTGATCATTCGAAGGTAGGGGTAGTGGTGGCAAGTAGTGAATTTTAGAGTTAGAGACTAGAGAAAGAAAGACTTTCTCTAGGGTTTTCGCTCACATTGAGGAGCATGTAAGAAGAGGGTAATTTGAGCATGTTGTAATTAGGCTTGTGAGCTGAATATGTAAGCTCAGATGTTGCCAACTATTTTTAATTGAATTTTCTAATAATCAGAATGTTTAAATTGGTATTTGCTTCCATTTCCTGTGTTGCTTCTATTGTGTGACTCTTGTTGCATGGTTTGGACTATTGTCTTTGAGGACCCTCTGACTGTGGATGCATCAGATGTAAAAAAAAATCATCATATAAAGTGATAAAACACATCAAATCATATCATAATTACCCAAGGTACATAATCAAATCATGTTAATGAAAATATAAGTTTTCATGAAAAATTTTGGTACAAAAGGATCAAAGAATGCACTAGAAGGGTTTACATTATCTATGAATTAATAAATAAAAGCACCTTAAGTAAAAAATCTTGGGATCTTGTATTGAAATATGGTCCCAAATAATTCATTGATGATTAGAAAAATCAATAATTTCACATAAAATTCAATCCTAAACCATTCTTTGCATTATATGAATAGGTATATCATCACATTAACATCTTAGAAACTTGCATATTTTCTTTGTATGTCTCCAATTAGTGTGCTTTAGAAAATTATTCTCACTTGTCACTAAGGAAATTTTAAATAATCCATTTTAATAGAATGAATAAGGTTTTCTCAAAGGCCATCCTATTTTCAAACACAAGCATTATAAAAGCTAAATAGGTACTAAAGGTCAAAATTTGAAATTGGCATATCCACCCAAACATAATGTCTAAGGACCAAACCACAAGTGAGCCCCATTTTAAAGTAGTTTAGGACTATTATAGTTTAAATTTATAAAAATATAATTTTAAAATCTAAATTTTTGATATTAAAATATAATTTAAATATTTTATTAAATTCCTTAAATTAGTCACAAGGAATGCTTTATTTCTTTATTTTTCAACCTTCAGTGAATAATCCTAGAAAAAGCTTTGAAAGGTGGAAAATTGTTTTCTTTTTCTAGGGTTTAGGACCTAGAATGACAATCTTCACTAACTTTCACTCAAGAAAAAAACCCTTGGGATCTCAATGCAAAGGAGAAAGAGATCTTGCAATAGGGTTGTTCTAGGGCCTAAATAGAAACTAATAAGGGGTTCACCACCAAGTTTAGTCTTGGAAAAGACAATGAAATGCAACATGAAATGCAAAACCCTAATATAATGTAAACTTGAACTAAATGACTTAAAAATACATATAAAATAGAATAAAAATATGTGAAATGAAATGTGTGCACCTGGGAATTTGATGATGATTAGAAGGATCTCTAAATTTCTAGAAATCTTGAATTTTTGACCTAGTGGGACTCATTCACCATTCTGGGTGAATCAGTCTCAATTCTAGATTTCTGCAAAGGAATAGGTTTTGGGAAAAAGGGTATCTAAATTTGCAAAAAATCTTAAAAACACCTACAGTGGGACTCATTCGCCACTTGTGGTGAATGAGTCCAGTTTGGATTTTTTGGAACTTCAAAGTTCTTATCTACACCTCTCTGTATGCTTAATATGTATCTCGAGGTTTCTAGATTTGAAGCTTTGATTTCGAGGCTATAAATGAACATTTAATGAAGATTATGACCCTACAAATGGGGATACAACTCCAACAAGATTGAAACCTAATCCTATTGTTGAAAGGTGCAAGACAACTCTGAGGGGGGGGTGAATCAGTTGTCACCAAATTCAATCACAAATCGCAAACACTTATCAAATTCAAATCCAATTAATTTTGTTATTAGGTATGAACATGAAATGCAAATAAAGGAAAGCAATAACAACATAGAAAACACCAAATTTATGTGGAAAACCAAATAAGGGAAACATCATGATGAGGATTAGCTCATAATATAAAGTAATTCCAAACTTGATTACAAAGAGGCTCACTGCCAGATGGCTCACTGTCTGGATACAAGGCTCACTTCCTACAGATAGGACTCACTTTCTAGAAGGAGGCTCACTACCTACAGATACCAAAGATAATAGAAAGGATCCACCACACCAAGTTACACACATCTATAGCCTAATTAGAAGAATTATAGACACTATTAGCTCACTACTTTCAAGAATCTAACACATTAAATTATTGCTGCCTGAATTCACTTTTGCACACTTTGCTTCTTAAAATCATGGCATGTCTTATCGATTAATACAAAACAACTCAACTTGTCATATATTTGTACCATATTCAACCATAGAAACTTTCTCCAAGATTCACTACACACACTTCATATTACAAATTCAAATTAGGTCGACAACTCAACATTCCCACGGTGGAAAGGAATGAGAGCAGAAAAATCCAACACTTAACCAAGACCCAAAACAATGTCTCAGATCAATCACACACTTCCTTAATTAACACTTATCCTTCGTATGAAGCATAAACACCAAGTCATCTAAACCTAATGAAAATACAAATGAACTTTGAAGTACATGCTTCCACAACAAGAAGATAATATTCAGAAAACACAACACACTTCACCATATATGGAACACATCTTAGATACCTTTAGATTCATCTGCAACAAGTGAAACAACCTTGAAACATAGAACACCTTCCATCAGTCCATCTAGACTACACAGACACACACATAAACTCTAAAAATTGTCTTTCAAAGCACCAAACCATGAACTCCTTCGCTAGAACATAGAAAACATCATTACAAGCCTTCTACCAGATTTGCAAGACCTGAAACAAACCAACAAATGACTACAGAGTAGAAAAATTTCTCCTAGTCACAAAAAAACAACTCTACCAAACCAGTTCACACACCGGTGAAGATAACTTCCACTCTCCATTAAACCAAAAACCACAAATTAGGATATACCACCAACAGATTCCCATAAACAACACTTCAAATATGCATATGTATAGGATCAAAATAGAAGAAATGCGGAGCACAAAACGGATCACATTCTTGTTAAAAAGCATAAGAAAACTGAAAGGGGGTGTGAATTAGTTGTGGCCAAATTCAAAATAGAAACTCAAAACACTTATCAGCTTCATAATCACATGATTTTGTTATTAAGTATGAACATGCAATGTAGATAATAGAAAAGAAAATCAACAAAATGAACACCAGATTTTAAATGGAAAACCTAATGAGGAAAAAACCACGGTGAGGATTAACACACAATATAAAATAACAACAAATCAAATACAAGAGGCTCACTGCCTAGAAACAAAGGCTCACTGCCTACAAAAAGGACTCACTATCCAAAAAGGAGGATCACTACCTACAAATACAAAACATTACAGTAAAGATCCACCATAACAGATTACACACATCCACAACCTTCATCAGAATAATTGTAGACACTATCAGCTCACTGCATTCAAGAATCTAACACATTAAAGTACTACTGCCTCAATTCACTTTCGCAAAAATCTACTCTTCGAACTCATGGCTTACTTGATTGATTCATTTACAACATCTTGACTTGTTTTTTTTGCAAATATGAGAAAGTTTTGATGGTGTTGTCATTGATGTCAACATAGTTCAGTATGTTGCAGACTATACATGTAGAACAGTGAGATGCTATTGAGATGTTGTGAATACATGGAGCTATCTTTATGATGTTGCAAATGTGTTGGTTTGATGAGTTTCCAAGTTCTTTTGAGAAAATTAATAAAGAAGAGAAGTCAAAGTGATGAAAGTGTTTAGAATGTGATCTGGTATGTGCTCCACATTTCTCCTATGTTGATCTTATGCTTGTGCAGATCTAAATATTTTATGATGATGATCTAGTGGTGATATATCCTAAGTTTTAGCTTATGGTTTGATGGTACATGAAAGTTACGTTCACCGGTGTGTGAATTGTTCTAATAGAGTTGGTCTTCTATGGACCGAGAAATGTTTTTGCTCCATAGTCCTCCACTATTTCATTTAAGATCTTATGAATCTAGGATATGTCTTGAGATGGGGTTCTTTGGGTTTTGGAAAAGAAGGTTGAAGTTTGATGATATGGAAGTCATGTTTCAGTGTTTCAGTATGAGTTTGTATAGTTCGGATGGACTGATGAAAGGTGTTTAGTGTTTGAAGTTTGTTGTTGTTGCATATGTATTTGGAGGAATCTAAGATGTATTCTCGTGCATAAGGAAGCATGTTGTGGAGTCTGTGTGTCATCTTCTTATTGGGAAGCATGTACATCAATGTTCATTTTTGTTTTCATTAGGTTTGGCGAACCTGGTGTTTACACTTCATTTGAAAAATTAAATTAAATTGAGGAAGTGTGTGGTTGATCCGAGACATTATTTTTTGGTCTTGGTTAAATTTTTTATTGTTCCACTCTTATTCCTTTCCATTGCGGGAATGTTGATTTTCTAACCTAATTTGAATTTATGAAATGAGGTATTTGTGGCCGACCTTGGAGAAAGTTTCTAAGGTTAAGGATAGTATAAAATCAAGTCAAATTGTGAAGAGTTGTATGATAGTGTGATGCAAAGTGACAAAACTGAGCCATAAATCATAAGAGTAGAAGTGTGTGTGTGAGTGAGTGGAGACATCAGTACTTCATTATGTTGCATTCTTGAAGGTAGTGAGCTAAAGGTTTCTGAAATCCTTATTCAAAGCTGCGGATGTGTGTTAATTGTTGTGGTGGATCTTTTGTTCTCTTTTGTGTTGCAGGTATGAGTAAGTTTTGGTGGTGTTGTCATTAATGTTGTCATTGATGTCAACACAGTTCAATATGTTGCAGATTGTACATGTATAGCTAATATGTTGAGATGTTGCGAGTACATGGAGCTATCTTTATGGTGTAGTAGAAGTGTTGGTTTGACAAGTTTCCAAGTGCTTTTAGGAAAATTAATGAAGAGAATTCAGAGTGATGAAAGTTTTCAAAATGTGCTATGGTGTTTCCTCTTCATTTCTCCTCTATTGATCCTATGCTTGTGCGGATTTGAAGGTTTGATAAAGGTGAATTATTAGTGATACCTATTGAGTTCTAGTCTCTCGTTTGATGGTACATGAAAGTTGCGTTCATTAGTATGTGAATTGTTTTGGTAGAGTTGGTCTTCTGTGGACTGGGAGAAATATTGTGTCTTTGCAGTCCTCCTCTATTTTTTTATAGATCTTGCAGATTTGGAATATGTCTTGTGAAGGTATTTTCTATGCTCTGGAAAAGAGGTTTGAAGATTAGTGAACCGGAAGTCATGTTTTAGTATTTCAATCTGAGTTTATATACTCTCGATGGATTGGTGAAAGGTGTTCAATGATTGAAGTTTCTTGTTTTGCTGCAGATGTATCTAGAAGATTTTGAGATATATTCTCATGCATAAGGAAGTGTTCACGGTGTTTTCATGTCATCTTCTTCTTGGGAAGTGTGTACATCAATGTTCTTTTGTGTTTTCATTAGGTTTGGACGACTTGGTGTTTACACTTCATTCAAAGAATAAAATTTAATTTAGGAAGCATGTGGTTGATTTGGGATATTATTTTTGTTCTTGAAAAATGTTTTCTATTGGTCCACTCTCATTCCTTTCCACCATGGGAATGTTGAGTCACCGACCTATTTTAAATTTATGAAATGAGAAAATTGTGGTTGACCTTGGAGAAAGTTTCTAAGGAAGAGGATGGTATAAAAGAAAGTCAAATTGTGAAGAGTTGTATGATAGTGTGATGAAAAGTGACGAAAGTGAGCCACAAATCATAAGAGAAGAATTGTGTGTGTGAGTGATTTGTGACAACAGTTCTTCATTGTGTTAAGGATAGTGAGCTAAAGGTTTCTGCAATCCTATGAATGTGTGTTAATTAATGTGGTGGATCTTTTGTTCTCTTTTGTATCTTTAGGTAGTGAGCCTCCCTATTGGATAATGAGTCATTTCTATAGGCAGTGAGACTTTGTACTTGGATAGTGAGTCCTATTTTGGGGAGTGAGCCCTTGGTAGTGAGCCTTTGTATTCATGTTATAATCTTTTATATTGTGAGTTAACCATCACCGTGGTTTTTCCCTCATTGGGTTTTCCATGTAAAAATTTTGTGTTCATTGTGTTGATCTACTTTCTATTATTTTTGTTTCATTCTCTTACTTAATAACATAATAGTGTGGTTGTGGAACTAATAAATATTGGATTTTTAAGTTTGAATTATGTGACAACTAATTCACCCCCCCTCTCAGTTGTCCTGTTCCTTTTTAACATTTTGTATTTGTAGGTAGTGAGCATCCATGTTGGATAGTGAGTCCCTTTTGTAGGTAGTGAGCCTTTTTACTTGGAGAGTGAGTCCTCTTCTAGGTAGTGAGCCTTTGTATTCATTTTTTTTATCTTTTATATTATGAGTTAACCCTCACCGTGGTTTTTCCCTTATTGGGTTTTCCACGTAAAAATATAGTGTTCATTGTGTTGATTTACTTTTTGTTATTTATGTTTCATGCTCTTACTTAATAACATAATAGTGTGGTTGTGGAATTAATAAGTTTTGAAGTTTTATGTTTGAATTTTGTGGCAACTAATTCACCCCCCTCTTAGTTTTTATGCATCTATTTAACAATTGGTATCAAAGCTTTGGTTCCTTTGTGTAGAGCTTAACTGCTTAAGGAATATTTGATGGCACATAAGTTGGTGATCCCTATGTTCGATGGAACTGACTACAATGATTGGAAGGGACATATGAAAGGATATATTATCTCTCTTGGTTTCAAGACCTGGCAGGTTGTTGAGACAAAGTATACACCTTCATCTAGTGGTCTTACTAGTGCAAATGAGATTTCTACTGATGAAGAAAATGAGAAGGAAAATTATGCTATTTGTAGTGGCTTATCTAAAAATGAGTGAGCTAAGGTTCTTTCTTTGGATACTGCACATGGAGTATGGAAGTTGGAATAAATGTATGAAGGAAATGAAAGAGTGAAATTGACAAAGAAGCTAGCGGCAAAGTGTAGATTTGTAAATCTGAAAATGAAAGAAGGTGAGGAATTTACAAGCTTCTTTCAGAGGGTTGAACTAACTAAAAATGAAGTTAGAAATCAAGGAGGAAAAATATCAGATGAATATATAATTGAGAAGATCCTAATCACCCTACTAGATTGCTACAGTGATAAGATCTCAGTTATTGAAGAAGTGTATGATCCTAATAAGTACACTTTAGAATAGTTGTTTGGCACATTACAAGCATTTGAGATGAGAAAGTTCTGGAAAGAAGACAAGATAGAAGAAAAGACATAAATGACATTTAAGGCAATGAAGATTGAAGACGAACCGGATAGTGATGGTTTTGATGAGTTGGAAGTAAACTTCAATGGGAAGTTGAAGAAAGGAAGCAAAAAGTATAAAGGTATGTTTCCCTTTAAATGTTTCTATTGTGGTAATATTGGTCATTATGCTGTAGATGTCTTAAAAGAGTTGTACATCAGAAGAACAAGGATAAAAAGGATAAGGATAGAAAGGATAAGAAATATAAGAATTTGTACTATGTTAAAGAAGAACCAGGAATTTTGGATGATGAGTCTGAGAATGAGGTTGATGATAGTGAATGATTATTCTTAGCTTTGGAAAGTAAATCTATATCCACTAACCCTAGAAACTGTGTAAGCAAGAAGGCTCCATAGAATAAGAGGAATAGGATGGAAGGTACTTTGCTTACCACTTTTCATGCAATACAGGATGAAGAATATTGGGTAATTGACAGTGGATGTTCTAATCACATGATCAGAGATAAGAGTAAGTTCACTAAACTTGAGAAATATTATGGTGGTTTAGTTATGTTTGGTGATGATTCAGGAGCTAAGATTTTTGGGAAGGGTTCAATTAGTTTTGATGGAGTGCACAATACTGATGATGTATATTATGTGAAGGGTTTGAGGCATAACCTTCTAAGTGTTGGTCAAATGTGTAGCAATAGTTTTAAAATTGTGTTTAAGAATAATACCTGTGAAATCAGAAAAGGATCCAAAAATGGAGATATGATTGCTACCAGAAGAACTCATGGAAACATCTATCAGCTAAAGGGAGTTGATGGTCATTGCCTTGTATCTCAAATAAGTGAAAGTTGGTTATAACACTAGAGAATGGGATATGAAAATTTTGATAACCTAGTCAAAAGTAGTACAAAGGAGATTGTTTGAGGGCTACCTAGAATCACAAGACTTGCTAATGCTATTTGTAGAAGTTTTCAATTGGGGAAACATACAAGATGCAACTTTAAGGGAAAAGAGCACTCTACTATTAGAATGTTGGAGTTAGTTCATACTGATCTCGGTGGTCTAACTAGGACTGGAATCCTAAATGGTGATAGGTATTTCATGCTACTTATTGATGATTATACTCGAATGACATGGGTTAATTTTCTTAAAGAAAACACTCAGGATTTGGATAGGTTTAAGATATTCAGAGAAAAAGTGGAAAATGAAGTAAATTTGAAAATCAATTGTTTGAGATCTAATGGGGGTGGAGAATTCACTTTTGGTGAATTTAATGCATTGTGTGAACATCATGGCATAGAAAGATAGTGTTCTACTTCAAGAACCCCTCAGTATAATGGAGTAGTTGAAAGGAAAAATAGGACAATATAGGAAGCTGCTAGAACCTTGATGAAAGAATCAAATATATTGGATGTGTATTGGAGAGAGGAGATACACACTACTATTTATGTTCTTAATAGAGTTCAAATCAGATACAATAGAACAAATACTTCTTTTGAGTTATGGATTGGTAAGACTCCTATTGTGAAGTATTTCAAGGTATTTGGAAGCAGATGTTATATTAAAAGAGATGATGAAAATATTGCAAATTTTGATGCTAGATGTGATGAAGGAATCTTTATTGGATACTCTACTACTAACAAAGCATACATATTCTTTAATAAAAAATTGAGAAATATTGTTGAAAGTGCTGATGTGAAAGTTGATGAAGGCATACACATACCTATTGAGATAAGTGAAGTTGAACTTGATAATCATATTTGTGGACATGTACCTAAATAAAATAAGGAGAAGGAAGAAGAAGAGAAAGAAGAACAAGTAGAAAAGGAAGAAGAAGAAGATAATGAGCTAGAACCTACTTTTAAGACTCCTAAGTATGTACAGAAGAATCATCTGGAGGAACAAATAATTAGAGATAAAAGTGAAGGTGTGAAGACAAGAAAAAGAGTTGTCAGTGAGGTAAATTTGTGTCTACTTTCTAAAATTGAACCCAAATCTTTAAGTGAAGCATGTGAAGATGAGAGTTGGATGAGAGCTATGAAAGAAGAGTTGTAGCAGATAGAAAAGAATCAGACATGTGAACTAGTCCCTAGGACTGTGAATAAAAATGTGATTGGCTCAAAATGGGTGTTCCAGAATAAACTAAATGAAAGTGGAGAAGTTGTAAGTAACAAGGAAATACTTGTATGCAAGGGATATTCACAAGTTGAGGCTATTGATTTTAAAGAGACATTTGCCCCTATGGCTAGAATGGAAGCTATTAGGATATTTATGGCATTTTATTCCCACAAGGACTTCAAAGTGTATCAAATGGATGTTAAGTCAACATTTTTGAATGGTGAATTGGAGGAAGAACTGTACATGGAACAACCTGAAGGGTTTCAGTTATCTAACAAACTAGACATGGTTTGTAAGTTGAAGAATATATTTTATGGACTAAAGAAAGCTCCCAAAGCTTGGTATGCATGATTGGATAGATACCTGAAAAAGCAAGGATTCAGTAAAGGTTCTACTAACAACAATATTTACTTCAAAGTGCAAGGTAACAAAATGTTGATAGTAGTTGTACATGTTGATGATATCATTTTTGGCAGAAATGAAGGCATGTGTAAAAAGTTTGATGAAGAGATGTAGAAAGTGTTGGATGTTGTGGTTGAGTTGTTGATATGTGGTTGTCATTGATGTCAACACTATTGGAATTAATGTCTTAGAAGTTGTATATGTCGAGGACATTGAGAAAATTGTAATGAAGTAAGTTGCAAGTTGTCAATGGTGAAGTAAAGTGAAGTTTGTTGGTGAGTTCAGTACATTGATGATCAGAGATTGTGGACTAAAGGGTTTCTTTCTAAGTATATCTAGTTTATCCATGTTAAGTTTCAGAGATTTACGTGAAGATTTGATTGAGTTATGAGCATTTCTATTTTGACAGTTTTTCTATTGCTTCAGTTGGTGTTCTTGATTAAAGATGATGTGATTCTAGTATCTTTAGTTGATAGAAATGCTTCTTTGGTGATTCATGATGTTTTTGGATGTTTGTAGATCACTCTCTATCTATGTTTCACATCCGCATTGATCGTTGTGCTCAAGATTAGAGATTTTCTCTTGCGTGATCATGTTTTACACATTCTTGGTCGACAGGGTGTTGTAGCATGTTGTGGATCTTCGAGGATTAATTTTTGAAGGTGGTTAAAGTTTGATAATTTTATTTTGGGTATTCACTATGTTGTGGCCAACATTGGTTGATTTTCATTACTAATCTTTATTGTTTTGGTGGGCCGACAGTTTGTATTCATTTTATTATTTTGTTGAGACCAACATGTAGCAATGTAATTTCTTGTTGCAGATATATATGAGTATTTTTTATTTCATTTGAAGGCATGAGGATGTGAAGTGTGTGAGTCCTATGTTTGAATAATTTTCAGATCTTTTAAAGGAAGAAGTAGAGTGTGAAGAAGTGTTCATGTGCTTAATCAGAATTGTAATTAGGAATTAGCAAATGCTATTTTCTCAGTTCAAATTCCTGTGGATGTAATCTTAATCTTTGTAAGATAGTGATTCTTCCTTTTTTGTAATTGAGAAGTGAGTTCTAGGCAATGCGCTTGAATGGATGTGCATTCCCCATTCAAATTTCTTTATACTTTTAATAGGGTATAATCTTGTGGACTGACCTACACCATGGTTTTTCCCCTAATAGGGTTTCCATGTAAAAAATATTGGTGTTATGTGTGTTTCTAATGTATTGTACATTTATGCTTTCATGGTTATGGATTAGATTTGAGAATAAGGTTAATAAGTTGAATAAGTTTGAAATTTTGTCTTCCCTTGCATTGCCAACAATTGGTATCAGAGTAGGTTCCTTGGAAGAAGTTTGATAGCATGAGGTGATCTGGGATGGCGACATACAATAAGGATAGTTTGAGATTTGATGGAACAAATTATTCTCTTTGGAAGACTCGAATGGAGTGCCATATGAGATGCATTGGTGAAACCTATTGGTGCATTACAAGAAATAGGTATGTTATTCCTCAGAATGTTCCTACTACTACTACTGAGATTAGGGATGTTGAGTACAATATCAGGGCTAAGGAAGCATTGTTGAGTGCTTTGACTGATTCTGAGATGATAAATGTTATGGATCTGAAGACTACTTATGAGATCTGGAAGAAGTTGGAAACTTTGTATGAAGGTGATGCTAATGTGAAGATTTCTAAGTTACAAAGTTTGAAAGGGAAATATGAAATGTTGAGAATGGTTGATGATGGGAACATTCCTACTTTCATGCAAAGAGTGAATGAACTTATTGTTGGATATTATGAATATATTTTTGATATGTTGTTTTCATTGATGTCAACACTATTAGCATTTGGTGTATTGAAGGTTTTGTATGTCGAGGATATTGAGAAAATTGTTAAAAGAAGTGTTCCAGGTTCCTTGTGGAACTATGAAGGTCATGAAGGTTTCTTGTTCTGTGTGTGGAAGATCAATTATTGTGGATTAAATGGTTTTCTTTCGAGTGTATCTAGTTCATCCACCAGAAGTTTTAGAGGTCTGCGTGAAGATTTGTTAGTGTTGTGAACTATTATGTTCTAACAGTATTTTTGTTGGTTATATTAGTGTTCCAGAATGAAATCTATGTGTTTCTGTTGCTGTGGATGCTTCTATGTTGTTTCTAGGTGCTCGTGGATGCTTCTAGATTGTGCTCTATCTTTGTGGTACATGCACATTGATCGATGTGCTCATGGTTGAATATTTTTCTCTGTATGTTTGATTTTTCATGTTCTTGGCCGACATGATGGTGGTAGCATGTTGTGCATCTTCGAGGTGAAATTATTTGAAGTCTTTTTGTGTTGGAGTTGTTAATTTGGGTCTCCACTATGTTCTGGCGAACCTTGGTGGTTTCGCATTGAAAATTTATTTGTAAATTTGGGCCGACATTGAAAATGTGTTTTATATTTCTGGTTGACTAATTTGTTGATGTAATCTCATGTTGTGAATATATAAGAGTGATTGTTTCATCAGTGTAGTGTGTTCTCAGTATGATTAGAGTGATCGATGTATTCCTATGTGTGTATGTTTGAATATCATTTGATTACAAAGCAGAGTGTGAGGGAAATTGAGCGAAGTGTGAAGAAGTTTGAGCGAAGAGTGAAGAAGGTTTTCTGTGCTTAACTGGGACTATAATCAGGCTTGTGTAGAAGCTATTTTCTCAGTTACAATTTGGATGTTCTTAATCCAAACCTTTCTTTGGACAGTGATTCATCTTTTGTATTTGAGCAGTGAGCTCTAGGAAATATGCTTGAATGCATGTGCATTCCCATTATTCATATACTTTTAACAGGGTATAATATTGTGGACTAACATCCACTGTGTTTTTTCCCCTAACAGGGTTTCCAAATAAAAATCCTGGTGTTCTCTATGTTTTTGATGTGTTGATTGTCTATGGTTTATTATTCATTCATCAAATCTCAGATTGAGTTAGGTAAAGATTGAAAACTTTAAAATATTTTGTGACAACTAATTCACCCCCCTTCTCAGTTGTCTGTCCTTGTGTTTCCAACACTTATGTGTGGCATTATGGTGGATAGTTGGAAGAATTAGAGATTTTCACTAAAGTGCTTAGATCCTTGCCTTCTGCATACAAATTCAAAGATACTACTATTGAGGAGCTCCAGACTGTAACAAATGTAACCAAAGACATGTTGAGTGGTAAGCTTACTGCTTTTGAGTTAAGTGAGTTTGGTGATGCTCTTCCTAAGATAGAATCTGCATTCAAGGCTAATACTTCTAGAAGAGATAAGCAATGATATGATTCAGGTGAAAGTTCTTCTAGAAAGGTATTCAAGTATAAGGAGGAAATGAGAGAGATTGAAGAAGAGGAGAGAAAACTAGAGGAGGTTGAAGCACTTATTGTCAAAAGGGAAGCCAAAGAAGAAGGTAAGTATAAAGGAAAATTTCCTATTAAATGTTTTTCTTGCAATAAGATAGGTCATTTTGCATCAAGGTGTCTGGAAAGAGTCCCTAAGCCAAGACCTAACAAGCCTATATTTTAAAGAAAGTGTTATTATGTTGTTGATGAAGGTGTGACAAATGATGAATATGATAAAGGGAATGAAAGTGAAGATGAATGGGTATTTATTTCTATCAAGGAAAATGATCCTACCCCTACTAAATCTACTAGTTGTAAAAATGTGGAGAAAGCTCTAGCGGCCAGAGTTGAAGAGAAATATGAATGGGTGATTGACAGTGGATGCTCTCATCACATGATAGGTGATAAAAGTAAGTTTTTGAACTTGGAAAAGTATGATGGTTGTGTTGTAAGATTCAGTTATGACAAAGCTGGTGTAATCCATGGCAAAGGATGTATTTCTCTTGATGGTAAGAATAATACTGATGATGTTCTTTATGTGGAAGGTTTGAAGGATAATCTCTTAAGTGTCCGACAGATGGTTAACAATGGATAAAATCTTCAATTCAAGAATGGAAAGTTTAGAATATTGGGAAGTTCTAGAAATGTGATTTCTTTAGGTACAAAAACAAAAGGTAACATATTTCACCTAAATGTTGCTAGTAAAAGTTGTTTTATTGCTCAAGTTGATGAAAGTTGGTTGTGGCATAGGAGAATGTTTCATGTAAGCTTTGAAAATATTATCAAGATAAGTTCTAATCAGGTAGTGAGAGATCTTCCTAAGTTTGTAAAGCCTACTAATACTATATGTAATGAATGTCAGTTAGGGAAGCAAACTAGAATTTAATTTTGGAGCAAACAACATTGCTCAAAAGAAGTGTTGGAGCTTGTTCATAATGATTTGTGCAGTCCTTCTAGAGTCATAAGTTTACAAGGAGATAAGTACTTCATGTTACTTATTGATGATTACTCTAGATTGATGTGGGTTACTTTCTTAAGGGAGAAATCTGAAGCTCTAGAGAAATTCAAGATTTTTAAGGCTATGGTTGAGATAGAGATGGGTATGAAGATTAAATGTTTAAGATCAAATAGAGGTGGTGAATTCACTTCCCATGAGTTTAATTCTTTTTGTGAAATGCATGGGATAAAGAGACAATTATCTGCCCTGCGGACCCCTCAACAAAATGGAGTTGTGGAAAGGAAGAATAGGAAAATTCAAGATGTTGCTAGGATTATGATGTTGGAAGGAAATGTTCCTCATATCTAGTAGAGAGAAGTTTTGAGTATTGTTCTTTACATCCTCAATTGGGTGTGATTCAAAGGTAATAATGGTAAGACCATTTTTGAGATATGGTTTGGTCATAAGCCTACTATTAGATATTTTAAAATCTTTGGGAGTAAATGCTATATTAGAAGAGATGAAGATATAGGAAAGTTTGATGCTAGGAGTGATGAAGGAATCTTTCTTGGTTATTCTACTAAGAGTAAGGCCTACTGGTGCTACAACAAGAGATTGAGGAAAGTAGTTGAAAGTGAAAATGTCAAGGTTGATGAAGACATAGCTAGACCATCCAGAACTAGTAAATATGATTCAGATGATTAGAATAATAGTTTAGTCACAAGAAAGAAAATTCAAACTCAAAATCAAGTTCAAATCATTCTGGTGAATCAAGAAAATCAAGAGGAAGGAACTAGTGAAAGTGCACAAGAGAGATCACAAGAGATAGAAGTTCAAGAACATCCTAAGAATCCAAGGTATGTAAGACTAAATCATTCAGAAGATCATATTATAGGTGATAAGAACAAAGGTGTTCAGACGAGGAGAAAAATTGCAGAAGAATATTGTCTGATTTCAAAGACTAGGCCTAATAGTGTGAATGAAGCATGCAAAGATGAACATTGGGTGGAAGCAATGAAAAAATAACTAAAACAAATTGAGAATAATAATAAATGGATTCTTGTTCCTAGACCTAAGGATAAAAATGTAATTGGAACTAAATGGGTCTTTAGAAACAAGTTGAATGAGAAAGGTGAAGTTGTTAGAAACAAAGCAAGACTTGCATGTAAAGGATATTCTCAGATGGAAGGAATTGGATTTGAAGAAGCCTTTGCCCCTATTGGTAGGATTGAAGCTATGATACTATTTCTTGATTATGTTGCTTACAAAAACTACAAGGTTTATCAGATGGATGTAAAGTCAACATTTCTAGATGGAGAATTGGAAGAAGAAGTATATGTTGAGCAACTTGATGGATTTCAATGATTGATCAGGGAGATATGGTTTTTTAGTTGAAGAAAGCATTGTATGGACTTAAGCAAGCCCCAAGAGCACAGTATGTCAGATTGGACAAGTATTTGTTGAAGCTTGGATTTAATAAAGGTCCTGCTGATAGTAATTTGTATTTGAAGATTGATCATGATAAAGATTTGATTGTTGAAGTCTCTGTTGATGATATCATTTTTGGAGGAGATGATAGTTTTTGCATGAAGTTTGCAGATGAGATGCAGAATGAGTTTGAGATGTCTATGATTGGTGAGATGAAATTATTTTTGTGATTGAAAATTATTCAATTAGATAAAGGGATCTTCATATCTTAGTCCAAGTATGTGAAATAATTGCTAAAGAAGTTTGGTATGGAAGATTCAAAGCCAGTTGGTATACCTATGGTGACTAGATGCAAGTTACCACAAGATGATGATTCTTTGAAATCAAATCAAACTAGATATAGATCAATGATTTGTGGATTGCTTTATTTGACTCAAACTAGACTAGATATCATGAATGTTGTATGCATTGTTGCAAGATTTCAAGCTGATCCTAAGGAATCTCATGTAACTGTTGTGAAGAGGATTTTCAGATACTTGAAGGGGACAGTTGATTTTGTCCTTTGGTATCCTAAAGATGATGATATTACTTTGAGTTATTTTACTAATGCAGATTAGGTAGGTGATGTGGATGATAGAAAGAGTACTAGTGGTGGTGCATTTTTTCTTGGGTAAGAAGCTGAATGCCATTTCTTGATGTATAGTGGAGGTAGAATACACTACTGCTACTAACAATTATACTCAAGTATTGTGGATGAATCAAATGTTGAAAGCTATCAGAGTTTTGTATGTTGAACCTATTGTTGTATTCTATGATAACTCAAGTGCAATTAACATTTTTAAGAATCTGGTGTTGCATTCAAAAACCAAACATATATCTATCAAGTTTCACTTTTTGAGAGAGAAGGTGAGTGAAAAGGAATTTATATTGGAGTATGTTCCTACTAAGGAATAGATTGTAGATATCTTTACAAAGTTGTTGCCTAAGGATAATTTTGAGTATCTCAGAGGGAAGCTAGGGATGATTACCACTCCTAATCATAACTAAGATGCATTTACTTGCATCAATCCATGCATTTCATAGTCATATCTTGATCCAAATTGATGTTGTGGTGGATGCTACTCAAGGGGAGTATTTAGATGTTCAGATATGTGGTTTAGAGCATGCGTGGAAAAAAGAAATCTTTGTCATTGATGTCAAAGGGGGAGAAGAGTCATGTGAAAAAATGTGAATTATTTGGAGAGAAGAGTCATGTGGGGAGAAGATTCATGTAAAAGAATTGAGGAGAAAAGAGTTAGAACCTAAGGGGGAGTAAGTGTTTAAGATAGTTGGGTTGATGGTTTTTTTCATATCATGTGTTTCCATCAATGCCAAAAGAGGAGATTGTTGGATGTTGTGTTTGTCATTGATTTCAACACTATTGGCATTAATGTCTTAGAAGTTGTATATGTCGAGGACATTGAGAAAATTGTAATGAAATAAGTTGCAGGTTGTCAGTGGTGAAGTGAAATTTAGTTTGTTGGTGAGTTTAGTACATTCATGATAAGAGGTTGTAGACTAAAGGGTTTCTTGTTGAGTATATATAGTTTATCCACATTAATTTTCATAGATCCGCGTGAAGATTTGATTGAGTTATGAGCATTTTATTCTAACAGTTTTTTTGTTGCTTCAGTTGGTGTTCTTGAATGAAGATGTGATTCTAGTAAGTTCAATTGCTACAGGTGCTTCTATAGTGATTCATGATGTTTGAGGAAGTTTCCATATCATGCTCTATCTATGTTGCACATCCGCATTGATCGTTGTGCTCATGATTAGATATTTTCTCTTGTGTGATCATGTTTTTCATATTTTTGGTTGACAGGGTATTGTACCATGTTGTGGATCTTCGAGGAATAATTTTTGTAGATGGTTCATGTTTGAGAATTTTATTTTTGGTCTTCACTATGTTGGGGCTGATATTGGTTGATTCATATTAATAATCTTTATTGTTTTGGGCTGACAGTTTGTATTCATTTTATTATTTTGTTGAGACCAACATGTAGCGATGTAATTTCTTGTTGCAGATATATATGAGCGATTGTTTATTTCATTTGAAGGCATGAGTATGTGTGAATAATGTTTAGATCTTTCGAAGGTAGAAGTAGAGTGTGAAGAAGAATTAGCCGAGTGTGAAGAAGTGTTCATGTGCTTAACCAGAACTATAATCAGGCATTAGTAGATGCTATTTTCTTAGTTCAAATTCTTGTGGATGTAATCAAAATATTTGTAAGACAGCGAGTCTTCATTTTTGTAATTGAGCAGTGAGCTCTAGGAAGTGCGCCTAAATGCATGTGCATTCCCCATTCAAATTTATTTATACTTTTAATAGGGTATAATCTTGTGGACTGACCTCCACTGTGGTTTTTCCCCTAACAGGGTTTCCATGTAAAAAATATTGGTTTTATGTGTGTTTCTAATGTGTTGTTCATTTATGCTTTCATGGTTATTGATCATATTTGAGAATAAGGTTAATAAATTGAATAAGTTTGAAATTTTGTGACAACTGATTCACCCCCCTCTCAGTTGTATGCCCTTGTGTTGCCAAGAGAAAGAGAAAGAATTTGAGATGTCTATGATTGGTGAATTGAATTTCTTCCTTGGTCTACAAGTGAATCAAACTGATAAAGGGGTATTCATTTCACAATCTAAGTATGTAAAAGAGTTGTTGAAGTTTGGGATGGATGATTCCAAACTAGTTTGTACTCCTATTGCAATTGGATGTAAACTAAGAAAAGATGATGAATTTGCTAAGACTGATAAGGGAAAATATAGATCTATGATTGGTGGACTATTGTATCTTACTACTACTAGATCATATATTATGCATGTAGTATGTTTAGTTGCCATATTTCAAGAAAATATTAAAGAAGCACATGTTACAGTTGTAAAGAGGATATTTAGATATCTTAAAGGTACATGAGATTATGGATTATGGTATCCTAAGAGTGGTGATTTCACCTTGAGTGTTTATACTAATGTTGATTGGGATGGATGTGTAGATGAATGGAAGAGTACCAGTGGTGGTGCTTTCTTTCTTGGTGGAAGATTGGTTTCATGGTTGAGTAAAAAGAAAGACTAAATTTCTTTATCCACTACAGAGGAAGAATATATTGCTACAACATCCTACTACACACAGGTTTTGTGGATGAAGCAAACTCTAAAAGACACTGGAGTGATATGTAATGAGCCTATTTCAGTTTTATGTGACAACACAAGTGTAATAAACACTTTAAAGAAACTAGTTATGCATTCAAGAACAAAACACATATCTATCAAATATCATTTCCTGAGAGAAAAAGTGATGGAGAATGAAGTTAGATTGGAGTATGTGGCCAAAAAGGAACAAATTGCAGACATATTTACCAAGGATCTTCCGAAGGATACTTTTGAGCATCTTAGGGAGATGTTGGGGGTCATTGGCCCTCTGAATTAAGTTCACATGAAGGTACATTAGTCCAATGAATTCACAATTTTTTTATTTATCTAGATTGGTAAATGGGTCTACTCTATAGGGGGAGTAGAAAAGGTTTTCATTGTTGCAATATGAGTGTGCTCCTAAGCGGGAGTGACCGGCGTTGTTGGTATTTTCCATTGATGTCAAAGGGGGAGAGAAAATCATGTGAAAATAGCTACAGAGGAAGAGAAGGTGTTCTCCCAAGATATTGTGAAGGATGTTCTCTTTGATAGTTTTTCACATCATGTGTTGCCATCAATGACAAAGGGGGAGATTTTTGCAAGTATGAGCAAGTTTTGATGGTGTTGTCATTAATGTTGTCATTGATGTCAACACAGTTTAGTATGTTGTAGACTGTACATGTATAGCATTGATATGTTGCTGAGATGTTGTGAGTAGATGGAGCTATCTTTATGATGACACATATGTGTTGGTTTGATGAGTTTCCAAGTGCTTTTGAGAAAATTAATAAAGAAGAGAATTCATAGTAATGAAAGTGTTCAGAATGTGCTCTGGTATGTGCTCCACATTTCTCCTTTGTTGATCCTATGCTTGTGCGGATCTGAAAATTTGATAATGGTGATCTAGTGGTGATATATCCTAAGTTTTAGCTTCTCATTTGATGGTATGTGAAATTTATGTTCATCGATGTGTGAATTATTCTGACAGAGTTGGTCTTCTATGGATTGAGAAATGTTTCTGCTCCACAGTCCTCTACTATTTTGTTTCAAATATTATGGATCTTGGATATGTCTTGAGATCGTGTTCTCTGGGTTTTGGCAAACAAGGTTGAAGTTTGATGATTTGAAAGTCATGTTTCAATGTTTGAGTATGATTTTGTACAGTCTGGATGGACTAATGAAAGGTGTTCGGTGTTTGAAGTTTTTTTTGTTGCAGATGTATCTAGAGGAATTTGAGATGCATTCTGATGCATAAGGAAGCATCTTGTTGGGAAGCATGTACATCAATGTTCATTTGTGTTTTCATTAGGTTTGGCCACCCTGGTGTTTACACTTCATTCAATAAATAAAATTAAATTGAGGAAGCATTTGGTTGATCTAAGACATTATTTTTTGGTCTTGGTTAAATGTTTTATTGGTCCACTCTTATTCCTTTCCATCACAGGAATGTTGAGTTGCTCACCTAGTTTGAATTTATGAAATGAGGTATTTGTGGTTGAAATTGGAGAGAGTTTCTAAGGTTAAGGATGGTATAAAAGAAAGTAAAATTGTGAAGAGTTGTATGGAAGTGTGATGCAAAGTGATGAAAGTGAGCCACAAATCATAAGAGAAGAAGTGTGTGTGTGAGTGAGTCGAGACAACATTACTTCATTTTTTTGGATTCCTAAAGGTAGTGAGCTAAAGGTTTCTGCAATCCTTATTCAAAGGTGTGGATGTGTTAATTGTTGTACTGGATCTTTTGTTCTCTTTTGTATCTATAGGTAGTAAGCCTCCCTGTTGGATAGTGAGTCCTTTCTGTAGGCAGTGAGCCTTTGTACTTGGACAGTGAGTCCTCTTCTAGGTAGTGAGCCCTTGGCAGTAAACCTCTGTATTTAGTTTTATCATCTTTTATATTGTGAGTTAACCCTCACCATGTTTTTTCCCTTATTGGGTTTTCCACATAAAAAATTTGGTGTTCATTGTGTTGATTTACTTTCTACTATTTTTGTTTCATGCTCTTACTTAATAACAAAATAGTGTGGTTGTGGAATTAATAAGTGTTGAAGTCTTAGGTTTGAATTTGTGACAACTTATTCAGCCCCCCCTCTCAGTTGTCCTATGCCTATTTAACATCATTTATACCCTCTTCAACATTAGGAACTTTCTCCGAGGTTGGCTACATATGCTTCATTTCATAAATTCAAATTAGGTTACAACTCAACATTCCCATGGTGTAAAGGAATGGGAGTGGACCACACCAATACTTAACTACGACCAAAAACAATGTCTTGGATCAAACACACACTTCCTTAATTAAATTTTTAATCGTTCATATGAAGTGTAAACACCAGGTCAACCAAACCTAATGAAAACACAAATGAACATTGAAGTACATGCTTTCCAATAAGAAGATAACATGTGAATGATGTAGCATGGTACATTATGCATGAGAACACATCTCAGATACCTTCAGATACATCCACAATAAGTGCAACAATCTTCAAGCATAGAACACCTTCCAATAGTCCATCTAGACGGTGCAAACACACATAGCCACTTTAAAACTCAACTTCCTAAGGACCAAACCACAAACCTTTCTGCCAAAACCCAGAGAACACCATTACATGACATATTATAGATCCACAAGACCTAAAACAAATCAATGGAGAACTGCAGAGAAAAATCATTTCTCTCAGTCCATAGACAAACAACTCTGTAAAACTAGTTCACACACTGGTGAACAAAACTTTCATACTCCATCAAACTAGAAGCTAAAAACTAGATGTCACCAAAAAATACCCAAAAATAACCCTTCAGATCCACACAAGCATAGGGTCAAAATAGAAGAAACACAGAGCACATACTAGATCACATTCTAAACACATACATAACTCTAACTTCACTCTCTATTAATTTTCTCAAAATCACTTGGTAACCCATCGTTTTAGCACATTAGCAACATCATAAGGATAGCTCCATGTACTCACAACATATCAATAGTGTTGGAAACACAAGGGAAGACAACTGAGAGAGGGGGGTGAATCAGTTGTCAAGGAAATTTAAACTTATTAAACTTATTCAATTTATTCTTATATTTGATTAATAACCATGAAAGCATAAATCATCAACACATCAAAAACACACATAACACCAAGATTTTTTATGTGGAAAACTTGTTAGGGGAAAAACCACAGTGGAGGTTAGTCCACAAGATTATACCCTGCTAAAAGTATAAAGAAGAATAAATGGCGAATGCACATGTGAATTCAGGCACACTACCTAGAGATCACTACTCAATTACAACAAGGTTTACTACCCAAAGGAAGACACACTGTCTTATAGAAACATTCGGATTACATCCACAGGATTTTGAACTGAGAAAATAGCATCTGCTAATGCCTAATTACAATTCCAGTTAAGTACATAAACACTTGTTCACACTCTACTCACTCTTCTTCACACTCTACTTTTGTCTTAAAATTATTAGGACATTATTTTCACATCTCATACACACGCATTCCTTCAAATGAAAGAATAAATCACTTATATATATTCGCAACAAGAGATTACATCATTGCATGTCGGCTTCAACAAAATAATAAAACAAATGTAAACTGCTAGCCCAAAACAATAAATAATTTTCAATGTGAATCAACTAATGCCAGCCAGCCACAACGTAGTGAAGACCCAAAACAAAATCCTCAAAAATGAAACACCTTCAAAAATTATTCCTCAAAGATCCACAACATGCTACAATCACCCTATCATCCATGAACATGAAAAACATGAACACGCAAGAGAAAATCACCAATCGCAAGCACAACGATCAATGTAGACATGCAACACAGATAGAGCATGATCTAGAAACATCAAAAAACAACGTGAATTACCAGAGAAACATCTACAACAACTGAACTTATTAGAATCACATCATCTTCATTCAAGAACACCAACTAAAGAAATAGAAAAATTGTCAGAACATAGATACTCATAACTCAATCAAATCTTCATGTGGATCTTTGAAACTTAACATGGATAAACTAGATATACTCGACATCAAACCCTTTAATCCAAAACCTCTGATCATCAACATACTAAGCTAACTAGCATAATGAACTTCACTGCATCACTGACAACTTGCAACTCATTTTATTACAATTTTCTCAATATCCTCGACATATACAACTTTTAAGACATTAATGCCAATAGTGTTGACATCAATGATAACCACATATATGCAACATCCAACAATATCCCCCTTTGGCATTGATGGCAACACATGATGTGAAAAACACCATCAATACAACTTTCTCTTAGCACTTTCTCCACCTTAGATTTTGAATCTTTTCTCCTCAACTCTTTCACATGACTCTTCTCTTCACAAAGTTTTTCACATGAATCTTCTCCCCCTTTGAAATCAATGACAAAGATACACACAATCTCTAAACCACATATCTGAACATCTGACTACTCCCCCTGAGTAGCAACCACCACAACATCAATCTAGATCAATATATGACTGTGAAATGCATGGATTGATGCAAGTCAATGCATCTTAGTTATGATTAGGAGGGGTAATCACCTCTAACTTCCCTCTGAGATACTGAAAAGTATCCTTAGGAAAAGGCTTAGTAAAGATATTTGCAATTTGTTCCTTAGTAGGCACATACTCTAATATGACTTCCTTTTGACTCACTTTCTCTCTCAAAAAGTGAAACTTGATAGATATATGCTTGGTCTTTGAATGCAGCACCAGATTCTTAGAAATGTTAATTGCACTTGAATTATCACAAAATATAGCAATAGGTTCATCATACACAACTTTGATATCTTTCAACATCTGCTTCATCCACAATACTTGAGTACAATTGTTAGCAACAACAATGTATTCTGCCTCTACAATAGATAAATAAATGGCATTCTACTTCTTACTTAACCATGAAATCAAATTCTTTCCCAAGAAAAATGCACCACCATTAGTACTCTTTTTGTCATTTACATCTCTTTCCCAATCAACATTAGTAAAGGCACTCAAAGTAAGGTCATCATCTCTAGAATACCATAGGCCAAAATCAACTGTCCCCTTCAAGTATCTAAAAATCCTATTCACAATAGTCACATGAGATTCCTTAGGATCAGCTTGAAATCTTGCAACAATGCATACAACATTCATGATATTAGGTCTAGTTTGAGTCTAATAGAGAAATCCATCAATCATTGATCTTTATCTAGTATGAATTTTTTTTGGGGAATCATCATCTTGTGTCAACTTACATCTAGTCACCATAGGTTTACAAACTGGCTCTGAATCTTCCATAACAAACTTCTTTAGCAATTCTTTTACATATTTGGACTGAGATATAAAGATACCTTTATCTACTTGAGTAATTTGCAATCCCAAAAAAAAATCATCTATCCAATCATAGACATCTCAAACTCACTCTGTATCTCATCAACAAACTTCATACATAAACCATCATCTCCTCCAAAGATGATATCATCAACAAAGAATTCAACAATCAAATCTTTATCATGATCAATCTTGAAATACAAATTACTATCAACAATACCTTTATTAAATTCAAGCTTCAACAAATACTTGTCTAATCTGGCATACCATGCTCTTGGGGCTTGCTTGAGTCCATATAGTGCTTTTTTCAACCGACAAGCCATATCTCCCTAATCAATCAATTGAAATCCATCAGGTTGCTCAACATACACTTCTTCCAATTCACCACTTAGAAATGTTGACTTCACATCCATCTGAAAAACCTTGAAGTTTTTGTAAGTAGCATAAGCAAGAAATAGTCTCATAGATTCAATCCTAGCAATAGGGGCAAAATTTTCTTCAAATTCAATTCCTTCCATCTGAGAATATCCTTTACACACCCGTCTTGTTTTTTTCTAACAAATTCACCTTGCTCATTCAGTTTGTTTCTAAAGACCCATTTAGTTCCAATTACATTTTTTTCCTTAGGTCTAGGAACAAGAATCCATGTATCATTCTTCTCAATCTATTGTAGTTCTTCTTTCATTGCTTCCACCCAATGTTCATCTTTGCATGCTTCTTTGACATTAGTAGGCTGAAACTTTGAAATCAAATAATATTCTTCTACAATTTTTCTCCTAGTTTGAATACCTATGTTCTTATCGCCTATGATCTAATATTTTGAATGATTTAGTCTTACATACCTTGGAGTCTTAGTATTTTCTTGAACTTCTGGCTCTTGTGATCTCTCTTCTGCACTTTCACTAGTTCCTTCCTCTTGATTTTCTTGATTCACCAGAATGATTTGAACTTGATTTGAAGTCTGAACTTTTTTTCCTTTATCTGAACTGTCATTTTGATCATCTAAATCATATCCACAAGTTATGGATGGTCTAGCTATGTCTTCATCAATCTTGACATTTTCACTTTCAACTACTTTCCTCAATCTCTTATTGTAGCACCGGTAGGTCTTTCTTTTAGTAGAATAACCATGAAAGATTCCTTCATCACTCCTAGCATCAAACTTTCTTATATCTTTATCTCTTTTGATATAGCATTTACTCCCAAAGATTTTGAAGTATCTAACAGTAGGTTTATGACCATACCATAGCTCATAAGGCATCTTACTAGTATCACCTTTGACTTGTACCCAGTTGAGAGTGTAAACAACAACACTCACAGCTTCTCTTCAGTAGATATGAGGAACATTTCCTTCCAACATCATAGTTCTAGAAACTTCTTCAATTGTCCTATTCTTTCTTTCCACAACTCCATTTTTCTAAGGGGTCTGTGGGGCAGATAATTGTATCTTTATTCCATGTTCTTCACAAAAATAATTAAACTCACCGGAAGGGAATTCACTACCTATATCTGATCTCAGACATTCGATCTTCAAACCTATCTTTGTCTCAACCACAACCTTAAAAATCTTGAACTTCCCCAGAGCTTCGGATTTCTCCCTTAAGAAAGTAACCCACATCATTCTGGAATAATCATCAATAAGTAACATGAAATATCTGTATCCTTGTGAACTTCTGACTCTAGAAGGACCACACAAGTTAGTATGCACAAGCTCCAACACTTCATTTGAATAATGCAATTTTCTCTAAAATGAGACTCTAGTTTCCTTCCCTAACTAACATTCCTTGCATATGGTATTAGTAAGTTTTACCAACTTAGGAAGATCTCTCATAGCCTAAGTATAACTTATCTTGATAATATTTTCAAAGTTAACATGACACATTCTCCTATGCCACAACAAACTTTCATCAACTTGAGCAATCAAACAACTTTTACTAGTAGTACTCAGTTGAAAGATATTACCTTTTGTTTTTATACTTGATGCAATCACATTTTGGGAACTTCCCAATATTCTTCACTTTCCATCCTTGAATTGAAGATTGTATCCCTTATCTACCATCTATCCAACACTTAAAATATTATGCTTTAGACCTTCCACATATAGGACATCATCAGTATTATGCTTACCATGAAGAGAAATGCATCCTCTTCCATGGATTACACCTTCTTTGTCATCACCAAATCTTACAACACCACCATCATACTTTTCCAACCTCACAAAATTAATTTTATCACATTTCATGTGATGAGAGCATCCACTGTCAATCACCCATTCATATTTCTCTTCAACTCTTGTAGCTAGGGCTTTCTCCACATTTGTACAACTAGCAGATTCAATAGACACATGAATATTTTCCTTGATAGCAATAAATACCCATTCTTCCTCACTTACATTCCCTTTATTAGATTCATCATCTATCATAGCTTCATCAATAGCATAATCACACTTCCTTTGAAATCTAGGTTTGTTAGGTCTTGACTTAGGAACTCTTTCTGGACACCTTGATGCAAAATAACCTATCTTATTGCAAGAAAAACATTTAATGGGAAACTTCCCTTTATACTTACCTTCTCCTCTGTCTTCTTTCTTGATAATAAGTGTTTCAAGCTCATCCAGTTTTCTCTCTTCTTCTTCAATCTCTCCCATTTCCTCCTCATACTTGAATACCTTTCTAGAATAATTTTCTCTCAGATCATATCTCTATTTATCCCTTCTAGAAATAGTAGCTTTGAATGCAGATTTTGTCTTAGGAAGAGTATCGCCAAATTCACTCAGCTCAAAAGCAGTAATCTTACCAATCAACATATCTCTAGTTACATTTGTCACAGTCCAAATTTTCTTAATAGTAGTAGCTTTGAATTTGTATGTAGTAAGAAAGGATTTGAGAAATTTAGCAACAATCTCTGATTCTTCCAATTGTCCACCAGCACATCTGATATCGCACACAAGTTCATTCACTCTTTGCATGAAAGAAGTAATGTTCTCATCATCACCCATTCTCAACATTTCATATTTCCCTTTTAGACTTTGCAACTTAGCAATATTCACATTAGCATCACCTTCATACAAAGTTTCCAATTTTTTCCAGATCTCATAAGTAGTCTTCAGATCCATAACATTTTTCATCTCAAAATCAGTCAGAGCACTCAACAATGCTTCCTTAGCCCTGATATTGTACTCAACATCCTTAATCTCAACAATAGTAGAAGGACCATTCTGTGGGATAACATACCTATTCCTTGTAATGTTCTTGTAGGGTTCACCAATGCATCTCAAATGACACTCCATTTGAGTCTTCCATAGAGAATAATTTGTTCCATCAAATCTCAAACTATCCTTTCTATATGTCGCCATCCCAAATCACCTCAAGCTAGTAAAATTCTTCCAAGGAACCTGCTCCGATACCAATTGTTGACAACACAAGGGCAGACAAATGAGAGGGCGTTGAATCATTTGTCACAAAAATTTAAACTTATTCAACTTATTCTCAAATCTAATGAATAACCATGAAAGCATAAATCATCAACACATTATAAACACACATAAAACCTTGTTTTTTTATGTGGAAACCCTATTAGGGAAAAAACCATGGTGGAGGTTAGTCCACAATATTATACCCTATTAAAAGTATAAAGAAGAATAAATGGGGAATGCACATGCATTAAGGCACACTTCCTAGAGCTCATTGTTCAATTACAACAAGGTTTACTACCCAAAGGAAGACACATTGTCTTATAAAAACATTCAAATTACATCCACATTATTTTGAACTGAGAAAATAGCATCTGCTAATGCCTGATTATAGTTCCAATTAAGTACATGAACACTTCTTCACACTCTACTTCTTCCTTTGAATGATTAGGAAATTATTCACACATCTCATAAACACGCATGCCTTCAAATGAAATAAACAATTGCTTATATATATATGCAACAAGAGATTACATCATTACATGTTGGCTTCAACAAAATAATAAAAATATGCCAACTATCGGCCGAAAACAATAAATAATTTTCAATGTGAATCAACCAATGTCAGCCACAACATATTGAATACCCAAAAAAAAATCCTTGAACATGAAACACCTTCAAAAATTATTCCTCAAAGATCCACAACATGCTATAATTACCCTGTTGGCCATGAACATGAAAAACATGAACGTGCAAGAGAAAATCACCAATTGAGAGAACAACGATCAATGCATATGTGCAACACAGATAGAGCATGATCTAGAAATATCCACAAACATCATGAATCACCAGAGAAACATCCACAACAACTGAACTTACTATAATCACATCATCTTCATTCAGGAACACCAACTAAAGCAACAAAAAAACTATCAGAACACAGATACCCATAAATCGATCAAATCTTCATGTGGATCTCTAAAAAATAACGTGGATAAACTAGATATACTAAAAAACAAACCCTTTAATCCACAACCTCTAATCATCAACATATTGAGCTAACCAATAGATTGAACTTCACTGCATCACTAACAACCTACAACTCATTTTATTACAATTTTCTCAATATCCTCGACATATACATCCTTTAAAACATTAATTCCAATAGTGTTGACATCAACGACAACCACATATCAGCATCCAACAAATAGAATCTCAACTATACATGCACTATCTGCAACATCCTATATTGTGTTGAAACCAATGACAACATTAATGACAACACCACCAAACTTTCTCATACTTGCAACAATCTCCCCCTTTGTCATTGATGGTTGTATGTGCATAAAATTGGTCATATTTAATTAATCCTGACATTTAATTAAATATTTATTATTTAATTAATTTATTTAAAGTCTTCTACATGTAATTAAATTTAATTAATTTAATTATATTGTTCATGCATTATTCTCCCACCATAATTAAATAAATTCATTTTATTTTATTATTTCATATATCTACTTGATTAAATTAAATAAATACATTTTATTTATTTAAGTTAATTATCATCTCTTAAATTTAATTAAATCTTTTTAATTAAATATCTCTTTTTCTATTTTAAACTTTCCTCTAATTAATTAAATACTTTTATTTAATTAATCTCGTAACACATGTCATTCCTTCAAATTTAATTAAATATTTTATTTAATTAAAGATCTTTTGCTTTCTTCAAATCATAATTAGATATTTCATTTAATTATGAAATCTTCTGATTTCCTCAAAATCTTAATTAAATATTTATTTAGTTAAGAAAAATCAACATGCACTCATAAATAAATAATTGAATTAGATAATTCATTATTTATCTTATCGGAGAATCTTTCCATTTTTCTTTTAAAAAAAGATGATTTTTAAATCATCTCATCTTATCTCTTCCATGAAAATGGAAAAATCTTGCTTTACTCATTTTCTTCTATTTTTCTCTTCAGTCTCATCCATCTTTGACCATTCGATCTGTTAGGAATTATCATAGCTGTTGGTCAATTTAGCCAATCATAATCCTTGAAAAATTCTATGAATACAGGTGCAAATCCAATCATTGGTAACATGTTACACACGACAAACACACGAACATATACACAATCACGCTTGCATTCTTGCACTTTAGCATTTCATTAATATTCGTATCTTAGCATAATCTTGCATGTAGCATAGTATGCATTTCATTTATATCTCATTCTTCAGTTGTCCATTTTGTTGAGCTTGATCTGCTGAGTCTGAGAGCAACTGGAAACAACAAAACATTGGAGATAGAGAGAAATAAGACGACTTCGAGGAAGCTGCCATTTACAGTTTATTTATTCTGTTTTTCTTTTAGTTTCTTCGATCTAATGTTTTATTGATGTGTTTGAATTCATTTATAATTGATCATATTTTTATACACACATAAAATGGCGCCCACCGTGGGACGTATGCCCCGATTTTAACATTTTCTTGTAGAGTATATTGACAGGTTTACGCATTCTAGAGTTCGGCTTTCGAAAAAATTCCGCGTTTTAGTGCATCTGACACCTTTCTGTAGCACATCTGGGAAGTTAATATTTCTATTTTGTAGGAAATTTCAGCACATCTGAGGATTGTTTCAGTGCTTCTGAGTGTTAATTTAGCGCATTTAAGGACTATTTTAGCGCATCTATTCTCATATCATTTAGAGTTAAATCGGCACTTAATTTATGATAGCACATTTAAGGACTGTTTTAGCACATATAGGGTCTGTTTCTATGCATTTAAGGTATATTATAGAGCATCCATGCTGCATATTTACACAGTTAAATTTGCATTTATTTAAAGTTGTGCATTTAAGGACTATTTTAGCGCGTCTAAGGTATGTTTCTATGCATCTGAGGTCTGTTTCGGTGCATTTGAGGTCTGTCCCTACACATCTATTAACTGTTTTAGCACATATACTGTCTGTTTCAGTGCATCTGGGTTGTAACACAAAAATAGGATTCTGAGTTTGACGCATTCCATAGAAAAAATATTTTTTGGTTTAAAATGAATCAATCTAGGATAGTCACCACACTTTGATCATGCAGTTAAAAAAGAACCCCATGCCTGTTGTGAAGAAATATCTTCACTTAGCGTAAATCATCGTGATTTGGTGCATTAAAATGAATCTGTTTACTCTACTTGATTATTCTTGAAAGTGGTAGGTGACTATACTCTCACCCTGTGCAAACTAGGTGATCAAAAATCCATACCCACTTTATCCCTGTGTAACCTCACGATTTGGTATATCGGAGTATCCTCTCCCCTTGCGCATTCGTGTGATCTGGGGTGTAAGAGAAATGGTTACTAACTCTAGAAATTAGGCCTTCTTGGGAATTTCATCACCCCAACATGACTCAAACCAGTAATGGAGCTAAGGCCAAGCTACCCCTGACTAGTATACAAATGTGAATCTTAAGGGAAAACCTAAGATTACGAGTGCGGATGTGTCATACGAACAAAGCTGTACTCCCATAAACCCTATTGAGCTTAACCTCTTCAAGCTGGAGTGCCACCTAAATTGGTGATTAATCTCTTACCCCATGTATGGCCACTCGAATGGGGGTCCCGAATTTAACACCATTATTTTAGTAAACCAAAAACCTTTTATTTTCTAGCGCAGTACTGGTCGGTGTGAAGGCATCCACACTTTCGCAGTATGTAGTAGAGGTGATCAATCTGCCATGGGAGTTTCATGGGGGTTGGAAGCTTGGTTGGCATGAGAAGATAGTTCACTATAAGGGGGATCCCGTGCAGCCAAGCTTCTAAATTCACATGCTACGGATATGCGGTTGGGGAAACCTGCGTGGAATCTAGCAAATATTATCTTGGCTTTACTATAGGATGTGCTTGCTTTATCTATGCTTGGTTACATTCCATTTAATTCAGAGTGTTTGTTGTGTTTTCATTTACATTAATTCAGATAAAAGATCATCCGAAATGAACATGAAAAATAGTAACTGAAATCATTCACACACTTGACTTTTTAATAACATTTTGATATTTTCTCCCATGATTAGAAAGTGGAAATCAACAAAATTCATCAAGAAATCAGTTTCCACTAGGATCAAGAAACCCAAGAAACAATTAGGGTACAAGAAAACATTGCAAAAAAGAAAAAAATTGTACAAAAGTTGACACATCTTGCTTCATTACCGAGGATTTCTTCATAGATACCAAGACTTTGTTAGGGGTTTCACTGATGATTATGTTGTAGATCCTTTGGATTCTCGAGCTTATTATCAAAGATTAGCTCTATCTCAACAACATAATCTTAACCAACCTCTTGAGTTTGATAATATACCACAACCTTCTATTGAATATCCTTCACATCCCAGTCAAATCCTTCAGTGATCTTGAAATATTTCTTCGAAAAACGAGGATCAAATCTTTAAGAGTGCATTTTTTGAACAAATTTCTAATTATTGATTCAGCTTCCCCAACAGGATTCTAACATCCTTCATCATTGAAATCCATAATCAAAAATTAGGAAACATCATTGATCATATCATAAGATTCCCATCTTATCAGATCAAGATATCCTCATTATCACACTCATTGAAACTGTGATCTAAGTTTAGAAGATTTCTTCAAAAATCAAATGCCTATCTTCACAAGATCTCAATACATCAAATTGAGGGAGGAAATCCAAAAAGAAGGTCATACTCAAAACACTCAAGAAGAAGGTGAAACCAATAATCCCCTCTATAGTATAACTCGTAATCCACTTTTCAACAACGACATGGATAATAGAGAAGAAAATCCCTTCCACAAGTACAAAGCCATAAACAATACTCCTATACATAGTGATGATGAACATGACGATGAACACCACCTTAGAGAAGCTGAGCAAGATCCCAAATTTTACAAAGCCATAGAAAATATCTTGCAATGTGATAAAGAAAAATAGTTCCTCTATCTAGCTGACCAAGGAGCTAAATTGCCACATGACTTTGATACTGAGATTTTGAAGAACAAACCTGAAGAAACACCCCCATTTGATCTTAGTGCTTTGACTCAACAAATTAAGGCACTTCAAGGAAAAGTTAAAGAGTTACAAGGGGGAACTACCACAAAGAAATATACTCTTGAGGAAATTTTTCCTTATCCTTTCGATTGAAGTCTCAACATGATTCCATTTCCCAAACATTGTGAAATTCCAAAATTTGATTGCTATAATGGGAAATCAAATCCAATCGATCATGTTAGAGACTTTTGAAACATGACATTAGAATTCGCTCATGAGGACACTTACTTAATGCGGTTGTTTCCTAGGAGTCTTGGAGCTCATTCTATGGAATGGCTATCAAATATTACACCTCCTGTCAAGAAATTTGAGGGATTAATCAATCTGTTTATATCACAATATGCATACAACATCCAACACCAAATCACTATGATAGATCTCTGCAAAGTAACACAAAAACCTGGTGAACCTTTGATCACTTTTCTTCAGAGATGGAGAAGAATGTTTGCTAGATATCTGCGTCTTGTTCCTGAAAAGGAAAAGATGGTTACCGTCATTAACAACTTGAATTCAGAAATGAGCTCTCATTTGAACTTACATTGTCCTCCTTCTTTTGAGAAATTGATTGAAGATTCCATAACCATTGAAGGTGCTTTGGTCAAAAGAGGAGTAATCAAACATGACAAAGACAATCCTAGCTCATCTAATCATCACAACAATCAGGAAAAGTCTAAATTTTGGACTCACAACAAGAACATGGTGAATGATGGTGTTGTTGATGCAAATCATGTCTCGACCAATCCCTTTGTTCTTAGTACTCCAAGCACTCGTAACAACAATGTCAACTCGATTACAAATCAAGGGAACAACCCTCCTCCTCCGGGGAACAATGTAAATCACTATTCTACTCCCAATCAAGGGATTTCCCACAATCAAGGTTACCGAGGAACCAATAACAATCAAAACTCCTTAGGGAATACCTCAAACACAAATATGCAATGCTTTTCATTCTTCTCTCATAGAAGAACTTATAATTCAATAGGTCAATCTTTGGAATCTACACTCAAAGAATTGACGGCCAAAAATGTCATTACCTTGCCACCTCTGCAAAACTATGAACCTAGTGTAAAGCCTCCATCATGGAATGAGGCATACTATTGTGACTACCATCAGTGCAAAGGTCATCGCACAAATAACTGTCAAGCCTTGAAGAATACTATTCAAGTCTTAATCGACAATGACATCATCACAATAGAAGGACATGAAAAATCAAATGAAGACCACCAAGCTTTTTGCAATCCTTTACCTAACTATCAAAAAGGTGAGTCTTCTGAAAAAAATGTGAATCATTTTGAGGATCTGATAATTAATCATATCTACACTAACAACGAGCGGATCAATGTTATAAAAGTCAAGGAAAAGATGGAATATCTAGAGGTCAATGCAACAAGGGCACAAGATAAAGTTGTCTTAAAGGGTGCCTCCTCAAAATCCACTGAACCTACACCTCAACATCAATATGATTTAGTCATGCCAACTTTGAAAAACTCCTGCTTAGATTTCTATTTTAGAACTCTCGAAGATTTCCCCAGCACATAAAGAAATTCTCAAAAAATCCCTCTTTGAAATGACTGTATCCACTAATTTGGATGTGGACCAATTTCAAGCTATGGTAGGACACTTTTCCTCACCCACATGCCTTTCATTCTTTGAAAAAGATGACGTTTCCATAAATCAACCTCATAATTCATCATTATATTTAGAGGTCATGGTTCACAAGTTTCATGTCAGACGAGTTCTAATAGATGGAGGCGCTAGTTTAAACATATGTACTATGAAGTTGGTCAAGGATTTGGGATTTTATGAGGACTCCATTGATTTCAGAAGAAAGATTACCATAAAAGCCTACGATGATGAAGAAAGAGCATCCAAGGGTCTAATAATGCTGCCAATCAGAGTAGGACCTATAATAAAAAATACTTTATGTCAAGTATTAGATCATGATCTTGCATACAACATCTTGTTAGGTCATCCTTGGATCCACGAAATGTAAGTTGTCCCATCTACATATCATCAATGTCTTAAATTTCCTTATGATGGATAGGAAATCACGATATCAGTTGACAATTCAAATATTCAGACTTGTGCTAATATCAAAACTAGTCAAGATACTTTGGTTCCTAACAATCGAGAAGCTCATGCTAGTACTTGTCTAAAGATTGACACACAAATCAGTCAGTTAGCCAATAGTTTTGACAAGAAATTGAAATTCAAATACCATGGAGTCAGAGAATACTCTCTCTATCTCGCTAATTTATCCACATCTCCTCGGTCACATGGATAACCTTCCATTGCACAACATCAAATATCAGCAGCATCGATGTCAACACAACCACCAATAAAGCCAATTACAAAGTTTAATGGACAATTCATTAAAGAAAAATTCCCCATGGAAGATCCTAAGTATAGGGAAATTCTAAAATGGCTCTATAAAGATGAAGATGAAGCAGTTTTTAATGTCAAATCACCAACAGAGAAATATGGAAAAGGGTATTCTATCATGCAGAAGATGGGCTATGATAAGGTTCCCATTGGGAAAAGAAAAGGAGTAGTTGAACCTATTAATCCTCTGAGACTTGCTACAAAAGAGAAAACCGGATTAGGTTATGATACTACCTCAAAAGAAGGAACATCCAAACAACTGCATGGAACTTTTTTCACATTGTAAGAATGTTCAGATTCATGAGAAGCATGTTTAGCAACAATTCAAAACTTCATGGATAATAACTCTGACACAAACTCTGCTGAATATGAATGGGATACCATTTACAATAATGAGTTCTGGAGGGATAAAAATATTGATGTGATACACAAGTATACCCCTACTCTAATCGAAGGTGAAGGGTCAGGATCCCAACCACAAGAATCTGAACTACAAAGTAACTATGATTCTAGTGATGTTGAGTCAGATTTAAATGAACAAGACTATCGTGAGAATGGTATCATCATTGATCCACCTAATACCTTGGATCCTACGATCAACTCCGTTATGACCATAACCATAGCCAATTTCACACAACCCGATGACCCGATACCTTTGATTTATCCTAATCTCATTTATTGGGATTCATCTGAACCTATCAATATACCTATGTTTCCAACTAATGAAGCTATTGTCAACTTCCTTTCCGTAGAAGACGTAAATGATTGTTCCACTAGCGATTTTTGGCATAAGGTCTTTGATCAAGAGAGTGTCAATTCTCCCAGCTGCAAAAGCAAAAATAAAAAAGAAAGATCTAATGGTGAAAAGAAGAATTTGGCAGTATTAGATCAAAAAAAAGATAAAATAAAGAGCACATTAGATGGTGAAAACCTTTTTAAGGCACCAGATGATGGGAATCTTGACACTCTCCCAGAGCACTACCATGAGCGATTGCCTATTTTGATTGAGCCTATAAATGCGGTCAACCTTGAAACTTTAGACAAACCAAGGATTTTACAGTTAGCTACATCAATGACAGAGAAAGAAGTACCAGAGTTCATGGAATTTCTAAGGGAAAATCAAGTCAACTTTGCTTGGTCTTATGCAGACATGCCAGGTCTTGATCCTGATCTTATCATGCATCACTTGTCTATCAAACCAGGGGTTAAGCCTATGAAACAAAAACTCAGAAAAATGCACCCCATGTTGCATTGTTGGTTAAAGAAGAACTGAGAAAACTCCTTGATGTGGGCTTCATAAGATCAATCGACTACGCAGAATGGATCTCTAACATTGTTCCTGTATCCAAACCAGATAAAAGTGTAACAATATGCACAAATTTTAGAGATCTTAATAAAGCATATCCTAAGGATAACTTCCCACTTCAAAACATCGACACTATAGTTGATCTGACAACTGGTCATGCCATGTATTCATTAATGGATGGTTTTTCTAGTTACAACCAAATCAAGATTGCACCCGAAGACCAGGAGAAAACAACTTTTACATGCCCATGGGGAACTTACTGTTGGAATGTCATGCCTTTTGGTCTAAAGAATGCTGGGGCTACTTATCAAAGAGCCATGACTACAATATTTCATGACATGATGCACACATTCATGGAAGATTATGTAGATGACATATTGGTGAAATCATACACGAGAGAAGGACATCTAGAAATATTGTTTAAAATATTTACAAGATTGGAGAAATTCAAAGTTCACCTCAATCCCAAGAAATGTGTTTTTGGGGTCAAATTTGGAAAACTCTTGGGGTACATTGTTTCAGAAAAAGGAATTGAAGTAGATCTTGCTAAAATACAGGTGATTATGGAAATGCCTCCACCAAGGAACATCAGTCAATTGAGATCATTGCAGGGATGACTTCAATCTATACGAAGGTTCATTGCACAACTGGCTGACAAAAGTCTACCTTTCACACATCTATTGCATAAAAATGTTCCTTTCAAATGGGATGACAAGTGTGAACTAGATTTTCAACAAATCAAATAGTACTTAATGACTCCACCAGTCCTAGCACCACCAAATCTAGACAAGCCATTGATTTTGTATATAGCCACAACAGAAACATCCTTGGGTGCATTGCTAGCACAAGAAGACCATACAGGGAAGGAATGCGCAATTTATTATATCAGTAGAACACTAACAAGCCATGAACTCAACTACACTTCCATTGAGAAGGCTTGTCTAGTGATAGTCTTTGCTTCACAGAAATTTCGGCATTACATGTTAACACATACAATCAATCTTGTTTCAAAGATTGATCCACTAAAGTATCTATTAAGCAAAGCATCATTGACGGGGAGACTAGAAAAATGGGTAATGATTTTGAGTGAGTTTGACATCCATTATGTTGATCGCAAGGCAATTAAAGGACAAGTTATCACAGATCAACTAGTTGAAACACCCCTACAAGCAGACCACCCTCTACACATAGAATTTCCAGATGCTGATGTCTTTACTGTAGAGTCTAAACAAACATGGTCCTTATATTTCGATGGCTCTTTTACTCAACATGGATCAAGGGTGGGCATACTTTTTGTCACCCCTCAAGGACACACCATTCCTCAATCATATACGCTAATTTTTCCATGCACCAACAACATAGCCGAATATGAAGAATTAATCACTAGACTTAAAATAGCACTGGAATGGAGGATTATATAACTACAAGTGTATGGTGACTCGCAGTTAGTCATTAATCAGATCAATGATGACTATCAGACCAAGGATGATAAACTGTTGCCATATAAAAATATGGTGGATGACTTCAAAAAGTATTTTGTGAACATCCAATTCACACAAATTCCAAGGCTTGATAACAAAGCAGCTGATGCCATGGCTATGATCACGTCATTGTTACAACTCCCAGAAAATTAGATTCGCTATGAATTTCTGGTGGAACAATCATTTACACCTACCTATGACACGCCTGAAAGCCAAATCATTTGCCACTTGGTGGGATCCGATTCACCTTGGTACAAAAAAATCTATGCTTACTTAAAAGACAATATCTTACCACCTGATCTATCTCATAACCAAAAATAAAATTTTATTCTTCAAACCTCTCACTATACCCTTATCGCCGACACCCTTTATCATCATGGTCTTGATGGTACATTACTTCGATGTCTTGAACGTGAGGAATTTGACAAAGCTTTACAAGAAGTTTATGGTGGCATCTGTGGTACTCATTCGAGTGGACTGACCTTATCCAGAAAATTGATTAGAATGGGTTACTACTAGCCTATAATGGAGAGGGAATCATTCACTTTTGTGAAAACATGCTCAAAATGTCAGATTCATGGGAATCTCATTCATGCTCCGACACAGGAACTTCAACCATTTATGCCAACATGGCCATTCTCTTAATGGGTGTTAGATCTAGTGGGCAAGATTCATCCTTCCTCATCAAATGGGCATAAGTTCATCATCACAGCCATAGAGTATTTCACCAAGTGGATTGAGGTAGTACCTCTTAATAAAGTTACCAGCAAACAAATATCATCGTTCATACTCAACTATATTATTTTTTGGTATGGCATTCCCAACTCCATTATCATAGATAATGGATGACCTTTCAAGAATCAAGATGTTGATGAACTTTGTGAGAGATTTCACATTTAACACAGATATTCTACACCCTACTATCCACAAGGGAATGGCCAAGCAGAGGCCTCAAATAAAACAATATTGAAATTTTTGAAGAAAACTGTGAATGATTTAGGGAAAGATTGGCATGTTCAACTCAATCCCACCTTATGGGCTTACAAAACCAGTGTCCACACGCCAACAAGGGCTACACCATTTGCTCTTTTCTATGGAGCAGAATCCATCCTACCTCTAGAAGTGGAAATCCCATCACTCAGAGTATGGCTGAAAGGCCTCACAACAGATGATGAATACAGAGTTTCCCAACTACAAGAGCTCAAACTCCTAGATGAAAAGAGACAAAGAGTAGCTAATCATTTGAAAGCATATCAACAGATGATGTCTCGTAGCTATAATCACAGAGTCAAGATGCATACTTTTCAAGTTGGTGATTTGTTTCTGAAAGAAAATCCACAAAACTAGCAAGACAGAGAAAAGAAAGGCAAGTTTGAACCAAATTGGCTAGGTCCTTATGTGGTTATCGCAGTCTACGGTTCAGGAGCATACAAGTAGTCAATACCAGAAGGGGATTTGTTTGATGATCCCATCAACAACATGCACTTGAAGAAGTATTACGTTTGAAACAGTTAGCATCATCCATAAAAGGTCCCAAAAAAATTCAAAAAACAATAGAAAAAGGTCCTAAAAAAATCCAAAAACATCAGAAAAGGTCCTAAAAAAATCCAAAAATAGCAAAAAAGGTCATAAAAAAATCCAAAACCAGTAGAAAAGGTCCTGAAAAAATCCAAAAATAGTAGAAAAGGTCCTGAAAAATCCAAAAACAGTAGAAAATGTCCTCAAAAAATGGTTACCCTGGTGAAAACCTGGTAAACAGGCATCTCGGTAGCAAAAAAAAGAAATTGTCATAGGGTGAAAACCTAGCAACAGGCAGTCTATTGACAAGAAAAATGCAATAAAAACTAAATAGTGAAAATTTGGCAAAACAGATGCTATTTGTAGCTCTCCATCTATTAGTTCATGTTCTACACTTGGTTTATCAGCCTTCTTTTTCATGCACCTTTCCATCATCTTAGGATCATACTAGCATCATGATATCATCATTTTCCTAGAGCGATAACATCCTACCATGGCTTGACTATTGTAAATATTCATTTTAGTAAGTGGTGTCAATACTAGGGGCAAACGTTGACATACTAGGGACAACCAACTTTCAAATTTTCCTGAAATAGCTAGACAATGACATCGAATCCAATCTTGCGAATAGGCAACCAAATCAAAACTTATGAACAACTATGCACATCATTGATCCCAAACACAACAGTTTTTAGCTAAGTACCATATCATGACTCATATCTGGATAATCTAAAATCTGAATAATGATTGGCATAATAGTACTAAATTTTGAATAATGGTTGTTTAATTTTTGATATCTCTCTGGAGCACACTCGATGATGTACTGAACTAGAGTAGCGAGGAAGGAGAATGATTTTTCTTTGTCTGTTGTCTTGAGGTTAACTATCCATCTGTTGCCAATATGTCGCAACACGTGATTTCCAAATCTTATCATTGATGGCAATTCCACATTGGCATTAGAAAGTGGTTGGTCTTTATCTGTTTATGCAAGAAATGCTTAGGTCATCCTGGTCCAATTATACCTCGATGCTTGTGTTTACTTGCTATATCAAAAATCATGAAAATTATACTCAGGTCATCATTGGTGCTAATTTACCCTCTGATGCTTGTACATATTTCCAACATTTTAAAATGCTCTATGATGATTCAAGAACAATGGAAAAAATCTCAACAAATGGTTCGTTTCATTTAATGGCATTTCATTTTAGGACATTGTACATATCTGCATACTGGATTTGCATCAGAGTTTTTGAAAGGCTAACAAAAACATCAACGGTTGTCGTGTCTCTTTGAACTATTTGTGGAGGATGTTCGGATATTTGTTTCATCATCACCTTTCATCTTCATTATCACTTCATCTAGATCCTACCATCTATCATTTTCCATTCATTTGCATATCACTTAGGCTCTGTTATCATTTCATTTATTATTTCATATCATTTTCCATTATCATTTCATCTCATTTATCATTTACTATTTCATTTCATATCATTTTCCATTATCATTTCATCTCATTTACCATTATCATTTCATTATCATTTCATATCATTTTCCATTATCATTTCATCTCATTTATCATTTATTATTTCATTTCATATCATTCTCCATCATCATTTCATCTCATTTACCATTATCATTTCATTATCATTTTCCATTATCATTTCATCTCATTTATCATTTATTATTTCATTATCATTTCATATCATTTTCCATTATCATTTCATATCATTCTCCATTATCATTTCATCTCATTTACCATTATCATTTCATTATCATTTCATATCATTTTCCATTATCATTTCATCTCATTTATCATTTATTATTCCATTATCATTCCATATCATTTTCCATTCTCATTCCATTATCATTTCATTATCATTATCATTTTGTTATCATTTCATTACCATTATCATTTCATCTCATTTACCATTTATTATTTCATTATCATTATCATTTAATTTTCCATTATCATTTCATCTCATTTACCATTTATCATTTTGTTATCATTTCACTTTCCATTATCATTTCATTATCATTTTATATCATTTTCCATTATCATATCATTTATCATTTCATTATCCTTTCATGTCATATACCATTATTATTTCGTATCATCATTTATCATTTCATATCATTTCATTTCATATCATTTATCACATTATATTCATCTCATCTCGTTAATCATCCTATCATCCTCATATCCATTCAAATTCATAATGCATATCATAAACACAACATTCATTTTCCATCATATTATCATTATTTACTTGCATTTGAAAATCCAAAAACAAACATTCCATAGATACATTTTCATATCATTTTCCAAACAACATTTTTTCATAAAACATATCAAATATCCCATGGAATATTTTCATAATCACATCATAAGTCATCCACCTACATGACATCATTAGTACGCATCATCAACCATTTTTCATCATCATCATAAACACATCATATCAAATCATCTTGCATATCATGTTAGTTATCAAATCATTCAAATACATACCAAAATCCATAACATATAGAAATAAATACATATCACATAATCATCTCATAAATGCACATCATATCATCAAAACAATCATTGCCGCTGCATATCATCACTCATCAAAAATGATACAAATGTCCAAATGTCCAATGAAACTGCAAAGTTTAAAGAGAGATACATAGGATATGATCAAACAGTGGCATCTCCATGCTCCAAAACTGATATATATCACAGGACTAGCTGGTTGATGCCCCTGATGGAGCTAGTTCGGAAGGAGGTGGCCTGCCACTGGTACCTACGTCTAGATCTTGCTGAGGCCCAATAACTCCCATGCTCTACGTACATGTCCATGATCTACTCCTAGTCCTGTTGTGGGACCGTGGGAATGGCTCTCTGTGCCGAGAGGACACAACTCCTCATATCTGACATGATAGTACTCTTCCTCCCTCACCATCTCCATACCTTCTGCAATCACCTCCTACAAGGATGCACTCTCTACAGTGCCCATGAGCCTCTGAGTGATTCCCTTAGCCTCCACTACCGTCTGTCTCAAAGCATCTCTCTTTGTGATTAGCTGGGCTATCTGTGGGTCTAGGGCAGGTTGAGATACCTGTGTCGGAGCTGGAGCCTGAGCCTAAGCTTGAGCCTGTGTTAGTTGTACCTATAATTGAGCTATCATACTCTATGCCTGACCTAGCTGACCTTGAATAGTCCGCACCTAGGCCTGCAAAGTGGCTATCTATGCCTGTTGTGAAGAAGAGGACACCCTGATAACAGTCTGTGGTGTACCACCAAATTTGGGCCGCCGTACAATCTGAGCACCAGCTAGACTATCGAACCACTGCCTCACTGCTCTCTCGGCCTCCCCTCCATCATCTCCCCCATCATCCCCACCATCTGAGCTATCATCATCTCTACCACCCTCCTCATCCTTGCCACTCTCCTCCTCATCTCCACTCTCCTCCTCCTCCACTCCTCCTCCTACCACCTACTCTCCACCTGCCACTTGCCCCTGTCTCTCCTCCCCTAGCTGTTGTACTACCGCAATAGGCCTTGGCTGATTGGGGCATGTGAACCGTGGAAATTGATGTGTGAAAGTACACCAAGTACTCATTCGACATCCCAGTGTCTACCACCTCTTGCCTATATGCCTATTCCTCGGACTGTAAGCCAAAATACTCTGTATAGGCCACCTAGTAGGTAATACATCGTCCCCATCTAGGATCATCCTTGCGCCGCCCATAATGAGAAATTCCCTGTGGCATCCCCTATGTATACCTATACTACCTCTGAACTCACAATGCCAAAAATCTCTCAATGATAAATGGGGTCCGCCCTATCAGATATCAGGGCATGTAGACAAACAAAATCTCTAGGAGATCGGTATCCCATGGCTCACAATCTGTATATGGCCTCCATATCACTGAATCCACATCATCTAGCACACGCCCCCAGTACTCCAAATTTCCCAGCTTGGGCTGGACAAGTGCACCTAAATACGCATATGCATATGGCCTACCTGGTGGCCTAGCTCTAGCACACTCTGGCCTTGTAATCACAATATGCTCCTAGGCCCAGATCTGAAGCAACGTCACACCACTAGCCAAACTCATCGACCCTCAATACACCACCTGATGTAGATCATGATACAAGTGGGCCAAGATACAACTCCCCCAATCATACCTCTATGGCTGTGTCACCATCCACTCTAGCATCCTCCCCAACAAACTGAGAATCCCTTCGACTGATGATCCGGTCCAAGGAAGCCTCCAATGAATGCCACCAACACAGCAACTACAGCTGGATATCTACTAAAATCCACCCATAGCACCTAGTATCTGGCCATCACCATAGTACCATAGATCCTCCTCAGTTCCCCCGTCCCCCCTATCTCCTTGTGGTCATAAACCACAAGGGCACCTACCACAAGGATCCCTAGAATCCTGTACACATCCTCTGGTGTCATGGTCATCTCACCAGTTGGAAAATGAAAGGTGTTATGATCCAAATGCCACCTCTCTGCCAAGGCAGTCAACAGTCCCCTATTGACTCAAATCCCTCGCAGGATGGTCAACAAGGATCCCAACCCATAGTCACCTATCCACTGTACCTCTGCTGGAGTCAACTCTCCTATCCAGTCCCAACAGGACATGAACCGCTCTCTAATCTGGAGGTTATCAAAAACCTCCTATTTTTTTTTTTGGTCATCACAAGGACAATTAATCAAACTCATACCAATGACTCATAGTATGTGCTTTATCTATCAAGTGACCCATATCAAGTAACCCATATCAGTGACGCATATCAAGTGACCCATATCAGTGACCCATATCATACAATCAATCAAAAAATGCAATTCATTACTACATCTATCTATCTGCATATCAAATCAAGCTACTCTATCATCATTTACTATTTGATTTCTATCACAGAAAACAAATTTATTAGCCATCATATCAAGCATATACTCTTTGTTTTTCATTCATATGAAGCAAAGTTATTAGACAATTAGTCCATCCATCTACTCTTTGTTTTTCATTTTTTGGGACACAAAGTTATCAGTTATCTACTCTTTGTTTTCTATTTGGAAAAGCAAAGTTATCAGTTAATCATCAGATGTTCTATCATTTCTATCCATATCAACATGATGGCACAACTAATTTCTCTTTCTATTGACCAAGGAAGTAATGTCAACCATCATTTTTCATCACAATGCCATTCTGTCAGTCATTTCCCATATGCGCTAATCTGCGCCTCAGATGCGCTAAAATGCATAAGCGCTATAGTTTACTTCAAAAGCACTAAAACCCCGTATGCGTAGTCTTGCACTCTAAAAGTGCTAAAATTTCCCCTATAAGCGCTAGAACCCTATATGAACGACAATACCCAATAGATGCGAAACTTCATACCCTATATGCACAAATCCCTAAATGCGTGACTCTATGCCCTGGATGCGCTAAAGTTTTCTAGCCGAGTTCTTGACCTAAAAGTGCTAATCTACACTTCGTATCCTCTAGAAAATAGGAAATTTCCCTACCCCTATATGCGCTAAAGAAAACCCTATATGCGCTATAGAAAATTTGACAAAAGCGCTAAAACAGACTATTGTATGCACTAAAACGACATTTTTAAAACCTAAAACTGCGCGAAAAATGTAAAAAATTTGATCAAAATCACAAAATTTCAAAGCATAAAGAATTTAATCGACTCACCGGTGGTCCATACGTGGTTGGTCTCTGAAATCGATGGGCCCACTCAAATCTGTGTGTGAAATGGGATCGACATCTTGCTATGTCACTATTAGAGCATCCAAATCACTGTAGCAAAAGAGTGAAAATGACTTCCACTTTCACCCCTTTTACCTTATATAGGTTATTTAAGGTGGGTTTTTGGTGGCATTTTATTCTTTTCACTTTATATTTTTCACTTGGGGCATCTTTTACATCACTTATCAGGAGCTAAATCACTAACTCCCCAGCAGAACACCATCCTTTGTGATTTACCTCCTGAGGGGGCATCATCAGCATCAACATCAAAAACATATCAGGGGAAAAAAATTTATTTTCTTCGAAGCAATACGTTTCACACATCACTTCAAAGAGGGGCAAAATGTATGTGAATAAAATTGGTCATATTTAATTAATCCTGACATTTAATTAAATATTTATTATTTAATTAATTTCTCTAAAGTCTTCTACATGTAATTAAATTTAATTAATTTAATTATATTGTTCATTCATTATTCTCCCACCATAATTAAATAAATTCATTTTATTTGATTATTTCACATATCTACTTGATTAAATTAAATAAATACATTTTATTTATTTAAGTTAATTATCATCTCTTAAATTTAATTAAATCTTTTTAATTAAATATCTCTTTTTCTATTTTAAACTTTCCTCTAATTAATTAAATACTTTTATTTAATTAATCTCGTAACACATGTCATTCCTTCAAATTTAATTAAATATTTTATTTAATTAAAGATCTTCTGCTTTCTTCAAATCATAATTAGATATTTCATTTAATTATGAAATCTTCTGATTTCCTCAAAATCTTAATTAAATATTTATTTAGTTAAGAAAAATCAACATGCACTCATAAATAAATAATTGAATTAGATAATTCATTATTTATCTTATCGGAGAATCTTTCCATTTTTCTTCTAAAAAAAGATAATTTTTAAATCATCTCATCTTATCTCTTCCATGAAAATAGAAAAATCTTGCTTTACTCGTTTTCTTCTATTTTTCTCTTTAGTCTCATCCATCTTTGATCATTCGATCTGTCAGGAATTATCATAGCTGTTGGTCAATTTATCCAATCATAATCCTTGAAAAACTCTATAAATATAGGTGCAAATCCAAGCATTGATAACAACACACGACGAACACATGAACATATACGCAATCATGCTTGCATTCTTGCACTTTAGCATTTCATTAATATTTGTATCTTAGCATAATCTTGCATGTAGCATAGTATGCATTTCATTTATATCTCATTCTTCAGTTGTCCATTTTGTTGAGCTTGATCTGCTAAGTCTGAGAGCAACTAGAAAAAACAAAACGCTAGAGACAGAGAGAAATAAGACGACTTCGAGGAAGCTACCATTTACAATTTATTTATTTTCTTTTTCTTTCAGTTTCTTCGATCTAATGTTTTATTGATATGTGTTTGAATTCACTTATAATTGATCATATTTTCATACACACAATGGCAACACATTATGTGAAAAACCATCAAAGACAACACTCTCCATTATTTTTAGATTAGACAATCTACACAACATTCTTACATTCCAGGAAAAGACCTCTTTCTTTTATTATTTTTCACATGACTCTCTTTGCCCCTTTGACATCAATGGAAAATATTAAAATCTTTGATCACTCCCTCTTAGGAGTGCACCCATACAACTCATACTACAACAATGAAAACTTTCTACTCCCCTTGCGGAGTAGACCCATTCATTAGTCCAAATAAATGAAGAATTTGTAGATCCACTGGATTGATGTACCTCCATGTGCACCTAGTTTAGAGGGCCAATGACCGCACAACTTCTCTATAGTGCCCCTCCATGATTCACCCTGTCAGGTTTTCAGTTGGTCTTGCTTTCGACCATGCATCATGATCAGGTGTGGTTTGGTGTTTGGATTATTTGATTGATAAATGTTGTTTTGGTTATTTGTTCCATTGAAATAAAATTATTAAATTAATAAGGTAATCATGATAAGTAAATATAAATAGGTAATCAATGTTTATGATAAAATAAATTATTGAAAATAATAAATAAGAGAGAAGTTATTTTGTGAATATAAATAAATATATATATATGTATAGGAGTGAATTTACACCCCATGCATAAATCCCCCTTTTCCCCCTCTCCACTTTAGAAAACTAAGTTTGAAGGATTAATTCCACTTAAGCCCACTGCTTCTATCCCACTTGGTGCCTATTTTGAGTGTCGGTGGAGGTGTTTCTATCCCAGACACCCACGTAGTGCACAGACATCCGTGTGACACACTTACATCCCTCGTAGATTCCTATGGTTGAACCTGCAAAGGCATTACACTTCTCATTGGGAGTCAAGTTGTAACACCCCATTTGAATGACCAACCCGAATATGGTTGTTTTCTTTAATTCCTTCTTCAAATTCATCCCTTCAACATGCATTATGACTTCTTCTAATCTTCTACAATCACTCCACAAGCTTCAACACACTCTTATGTGTTCATTTCAAGCTTTCTAGTAGCATTCTCACACCTCATTGTAGCAAACACAACACTTCATCACTTTGGTAGAACAAGTTGGGAACAAAAAACCATTACAGTAGAGACTTGAGTACTCTCATTTTCTCCCCCAAGAAACCTTGAGTGCTCTTGGTGGAGGTGGTAAGCTTCCCTTCCTTTCCTTCTATCACTTGGTTAAGTTAGTACATTATTGTTTTGTAGTGCTTTTGTGCTCTTTACTACATTATTTCTTTATCTCGTTGCCTTCGTTGTCTGTGGAGGTGGAAACACCTAAACAAGGGTTTGATTGAGGTAAGCCCCTATACAGCCACCCAACATTTTCCTCTCTCTCTTGTGTGTAGGTGGACATGCTTTCAAGGAGCTAGCTGGCAAACAAGTTCCTTTCTGAGATTCTTCTTGCCACCCTTACTCTTGTATTTTTGCTTTATCATATTAGAGAATATTTCATTTACTTAATCACATTATTTTTGGCCCTTCAATAGTAGTTAGTTGGGTTCTAAGTCTATTTTAATAGGTTTTACCTTGTCTCTTTTGTTTTCTAGTCATAAAAACGCTAGCACACTTTAAAGACGTCAGCGTGCTGCACTGTTGTCCAATGATCATGCTTCCATCCTCGGGTAGAGAGCTCCATAAGGTGTAGTGTTAAACCTAAAAACCAGCTCATCTAGCACCTCTTTGAAGCTCGAGATTGAAAAGTGGTTGCAAGACTTTATAGTCCTCATCATTCTCATCCTCATACCCTAAACATGGAATCTAGTTGAGGTAAGTTAGGGAAGCTTTTTGCATCTTGTCCCTCTATGACCTGGGGCCTTGCACATGGAGGTCCCCCTACCTTACATTTTGGTGAAACCGATGTGAACCAATTTATGTTCATCCATCAGTGTTGGGGCTTCCCTCGAGTGCTTTATGACTATTGTGTTCTTGAGTGTTGTGAAGATTTATGAGCATCACAACCCAATCTACAACTTCTAGGTACATCGTTAGGAGAAGTGTGTGACACCTTCTGATGGAAAGGATGAAGGTCTCTATTGGGTTATCTATAGGCCTTTTCTCTGGTCCCACCGTTGGTCTAGCTACATAGGATTAGTTATCAAGGAACAAGATGGGATTCATTGATGAGACTGATCACATTCCCACTCCACCTGTGTCTCCTCTGCCATCGTCGGTAGATGAGCATGAGGTCATTGAAATCCCTATAGAATATGTCTCTACCCTTTCTAGAGGACTGGGTGACTTAGAAAACCACTTGAAAAGGAATCCAAAGATGGCTAGGGCCGCTCAGATTGTTATTGAGTTGAAACACATGATGGATAAAGACTAAACATGCATAGAACTTCTGACTAGCCTCCTCAGTCTCACCGAAGTATGTGATCCTTCGAGAAATCCTAGTTTTACACAAGGAGTCACTTTCAAAGAACGTGAAGGAAAATTACTAGTATCAATGACTCCCACTTCTATTTATATGGCCAATGCGGTTCCTTCTATCAGTATCCCTTCTATTTCTGAACAACCCAAAACTATCAAAGTGAATAAGATCCCCTTTGGCTTTAGCTTCACACCTCCTATCACCTCTAGTGGTGGAGGCTTTGGTGAGATTAGTGGTGGGTGCTTTTTTAGTGGTGGTGGATTTGGCAGCAGAGGTGGTGCCAGTAGAGGCAGCTCTGATGGAGGTCATGGCAGTGGTTTCAGCGGAGGCCCTACTGGCGGTGGTGGCTTTGGTAGTGGCTCTGTCGGAAGTCACACCGGTGGTGGTTCTGGTGGTGGCCTTGGTTGTTGTTCTAGGGGAGGTTCCTCTGATCCTCTATCTTCTAATGACCCTATTCTAAATAGTCTTCTTCAGAATATGGGTAAGATACAAAGCCAGCTAACAAGTCTTTCCCAAGCCTCTACCCAACCTATCTTCTAGCCCTTTTTCTGGCATAGCCCATTGTTAGTCACAATCTTGAACACTCCTTTCCCCCAGGGAATGGAAATACCTAAATTTGAAAAGTATGGTGGTAAAGGGGATCCATAGACACATGTGTCTACCTTTAACACCGTGTGCATAAACATTTTCCATCAAGATGCATTGATGAACAAATTGTTTCCTTGATCTCTCAAGGACACAATGCTTGAGTGGTACTACTCCTTGCCTGAAAATTCCATTTTCTTGTTTGACCAACTTGTTAATCAATTTCTTAGACAATTTCAAGAAAAAATTGGGCCGAAGATGACCTTTTCGAATCTCATCTGATGTAAACAAGGAGATAATGAAAAAATTACTAATTTCATAGTGCACTACCAAGCGCTCCTCTCACAAATCTCGTATTAGCTACTCGATTCTGACATGCAAAAGGTATTCATAGGGAACTTACAAAGGCCTTGGCAAGAGAAGTTTACCCTTATGAAATAACTTTCTTTCACGCACTTGTGTGTAAGTTTATGAGAATACCAGCAAATGGTCATTTAGTTCGGGGGTTCTTCCTCGCACTCCCATTCTGAGGGAAAATCCATCATATCAATCTCTAGGAAAGGAAAGATGGTAATGAGTGTAGTTTCTATTGCTAAAAAAAATGACCTCAAGAATAATTGAAAGTTCACAAATTTATCAGAATATTATACTTCTATCCTGCAGAAGTTGTTGAAGGATAAGATGATAACTTTGTCGAATCCTAAGCCTGTTAAGGAAACTTACCCTAGTTGGTATGATGGAAGTGCTTATTGTCAATACCATTGAGTTAATGGACATGATACTGAACAATGTATGTGGCTCCATCATGAGATAAAGGACCATATCAAGGACAGTAGTATTCGCCTCGACGGGAATAAAGAAAATGCTAAAAAATCAATGGAAAAAGCTAATAGTGAATTGTAAATATACACGGATTTATTTTTGTTGCATTCTATTAACATGATTGTAGATCCCACTAATTTTTTCACTCAACCCAAGGCCTATGTCAACATGGTCATGGTGACTTCCACTTCCTTTGACTTCCACTTCCTTTACCTACACCCAATTCACTAGACATTACGTTCACATCACAAGATTTGCGCTTGAACAACAAACCCTCAACTCTCTACATTCCTGCTTGTGTCAATGGTAACATTGTGACAAGAGTCTTGGTAGACCCCACGAGCCATGTGAATGTTATCATAGAAGAAAAATTAGTATTAAATTCATTACAAAATGAAAATTATGAAGAAACAAAATCTACCATCCGTACACATGATGGTATAAGTCTTAAACCTTACAGCTCGATAAGCTTGTCTGTCCTAGTTTGACCTAAAACTATTGACATAGTTTTCGATGTTATCCCAGAGTCAAACCTATTTAGGGTGAAGCTAGGCATTCCTTGGCTAGCTTCCATTAATAGAATTGCCTATGTTTTTCACAAATTTTTAAGGTTTTCCCATGAAGGTGTTGTGCATGTACTACATGACACTGGATATCAACCCTTGGTGTCCCATGGTGGATACTTGTTGGATCATTTTTGGCCCTCCCCAGTTGGTCTACTTCCTCCAAGAACATACCTACTTTACAAGAATTATGTAAATTATAAAACTAGGGGTAGGGAATAGTTGAAACTGGCCCTTCCTATAGTGCAGTATTTAGTCGCCTCCTCCTCCCTAAGGGAGAAGGAGAAGGCTGCATCAACCACTCCCCCTTCTCTAAAGAAAGATGAGAAGATTGTGTCAGCTCCCTCTCCTTCTCGTAAAGGCAAAGAGAAGGTGAATTTTCCTTGGGCTATCTTTTCCTCTCCCCTTTCTTGGGAAGAGTACTTGATGAATAGGCTTGGTAGCTATCTGCTAAGTCTGAGGATTCCTCCTTGGCGTAGGCCCAAGCTCAGGATCATAGATCTTCCTAATGAATACCCCAAACTGTGGTACTATTTATATGGTAGAAAGAAAGGCTCCTGAAGTGAATTCATTCCATGGCCTCCTACTGCTCCTGCTCCAAAAGCAATGAGTGGGAAGAGGCCCACTATTGAGGCTCTTGAGTTAAATCCTACTATTTCTCAACCTATTCCTCCTGCTCCCATTCAAGAATCTGTTCCTTCGTTAGAAATAGTCATAGTGGACATTCCTATGGTTGAGCAAGAGCCCTCTACTCCTTCGTAGCCTCTAGCCTCCAGCTCCAAGAGCCAAAGAAACTTCCTTGCACAAGAGTGCAAGTTCCAGCTAAAGGCTCTCTTAGTTGACTAGACTGCATCACAAAGAAAGAAGGAAGAGATGACTTCCCTTACTTTAGGGCCTCTTGCAATGTAACCCTCTTCCCTCCCTCCTGCCTTTCTTCAGCCTGGTCCTGCACTATTTCCAGCTTCCCTTGAGTTCATCACCGCTCACATGTCACTCGATGAGCCTAACAGTGAATCTCACGCTCAACCTACCTCATCTATTGAAGTTAGAAATGGTGCTCATGTGGGGTGCATGTTTGAATCTTTAACTAAAGTTCTGACCTTTTTAGTGACATTAGCAAAATTGTTGACTTAAATCATTGACCCTAGCTCCACAAGAGCTCGATGGAGAGGACCTCAAGGGGCCCTCTTAATTATCCCTTTTTGTGGGAGGGTCAGATGCCCCTCCATTGCAGGCTTGTCCTCCTTCCCCCTATGATGATCTAGAGTTGGAAGTGGATGAACTCTTGATTGATGAATGTTAGGAGGAGGCATCTTCTTGATCTTGTGTGTGTCTGTGTGTGTTTTTTGATTTGTTCCCCTATGATTGTTCTATGTGTTCCTAGATGACCCTCATCACCACTGTTGGTTTTTGGAGATAGGCATTGTTTTTATGTCATGAACCTTCTTCTATTTTTACCATCATTCTTCCATGTTTGTGCTTGATTTTCGATAAATTGTGGATGATGCAAAGCATTGGGGGAATTTAGGCTTCCCTTCCATGTTGACCCAATTTTTTATTTTTACTTTGTCTTCTCGTGCATTCCTCACATGGTCTGATATAGTAGGGGGTTGATGACAGTTCATTTATATACTATTACTATACATATCTATATATATTCATGAGTAGTTCTGACCCCAAAATATTATACTATCCCTATGCACTTTATTTTTATCTTTCTCTCTTTTTTTCTTGAGTTTTCCCTCTTATGTGTGACAATTTTCTTTCTTTAATATTTCAATTTTCATAAAAAAAATTCATTGCCAACAAATCTTTTCTCAAAATCTTGGCAAACCCTTCTTTAGAATCGCATTCTCAACTTGGAACCCTAACGAAACGTGTTTCCTTCATCATGGGTTCGTCAAGAAAGGACTAAAACCTTCATTTAAAGTGGGAACAACTTTGACCTCCCCCTTACATGGGTGCATATTCTTCCTTTTGAATTCCTTGATGAAGTGTGCATATTTCAAAAGGATTCCTTGATGAAGGATCGATTCAAGAAGAACATCTACTTTTGAAATGTGCATCCCTTGAGTGGACCCTCTCTTCATGAAAGGTTCCCTAGGGACCCCTTCAAATGTTTTCAATACTATCAATAGTCTGTGGCTACTTCCTAACTCTACAAAGTCTGCTTTCTTAGGTTTCCTCCATGTGAAAGATCTTGGGGGATACCTCCTTGCAAGACTAGGATCCTATGGGGTGCTTCCTTTGAGCTTCCTCCATGTGAGAGATCTTGGGGGTGGCTCCCTTGTAGGACTGAGAGCATGTAGGGTGCTTTGTTGGGTTTCCTCCATGGGAGAGATCTTGGGGGTTACCTTCCCTATAGGACTGAGAGCCTATGGGGCACTTCGTTGAGTGTTCTTTAGGCTTGATTTCATGGAGAATACCTTCCCTATAGGACTGAGACCCTGTAGGGTGCTTCCTTGGGTGTTCTTGATGCTTAAGTTCATGCAGAATATCTCCCCTATAGGATTGAGAGCCTGTAGGGTGCTTAGTTTGGTGTTCTTCATGCTTGAATTCATAGAGAATACCTTCCCTATGGGACTAAGAGCCTGTAGGGAACTTAATTTGGGTATCCTCCATGCTAGAGTCTTTGGGGGACACCTTCCTTATAGGACCGAGAACTTGTAAGGCACTTTCTCTTTTCAACTTCATAGTTCCGAGCAGCTATGGAGTCCCTTGCTTCTCATGCACCTTAAGGTACACCAGACTAAGTTATTCTTCCTTGATAGTTCAGGTAAACACTTCTAAACTTACACTCTTCTTAATCTACTTTACCGAGCACTCATCAATATGTGTGCTCGCTAAAGTGGGGGAAAAATGTATAGGAGTAAATTTACACCTCATGTGTAAATCCCCCCTTTTTCCCTCTCCACTTTAGAAAACCAAGTTCGAAGTCTTAATTCCACCTAAGTCTGCTACTTGTATCCCACTTGGCATATATTTTGAGTGTCAATGGAGGTGTTTATGTTGGGGACACTCATGCAGTGTGTAGACGTCTGTGTGACGTGCTTACATCCCTAGAATATTCCTACAACTGAACTTGCAGAGGCGTTACACTTCTCATTGAGAGTCAAGTTGTAACACCCCCTTCGGCCGACCGACCTGAATATGACCATTTCTTTCATTCCTTCTTTAAATTCATCCCTTCAACATGCATTCTAACTTCTTCTGATCTTCTACAATCACTCCACAAGCTTCAACACACTCATCTGCATTCACTTCAAGCTTTCTAGCATCATTCTAGCACCTCATTGCAGCAAACACAACACTCCATCACTTTGGTAGAACAAGTTGGGAATGAAACACAATTGTAGTAGATGCTCGAGTACTCTCATTTTCTCCCCCAAGCAGCCTTGAGTGCTCTTGGTGGAGGTGGTAAGCTTCCCTTCTTTTCCTTCTATCACTTGGTTGAGTTAGCACTTTATTGTTTTGTAGTGCTTTTGTGATCTTTACTACATTATTTCTTTATATTATTTCCTTGGTTTTCCATGGAGGTGAAAACACCTAAATGGGGGTCTGACTAAAGAAGGCCCCTATACAACCACCTAACATTTTCCTCTCTCTCTTGTTTGTAGGTGGACGTGCTTTCGAGGAGCTAGCCGACAAACAAGTTCCTTTGTGAGATTCTTCTTGCCACCCTTACTCTTGTATTTTTGCTTTATCATATTAGAGAATATTTCATTTACTTAATCACATTATTTTTGCCCTTTAATAGTCGTTAGCTAGGCCATTATAAAATTTTAATAGGTTTGACCTTGTCTCTTCTATTGTCTATCCATATGGATGCCAACACACTTTAGAGATGCTAGTGCACCGTGCTGTCATCCAAGGACCATGCTTCCATCCTCAGACGGAGAGCTCCTTGAGGCATAATGTTAAACCTAAAAACTGGCTCACCTAGCCCCTCTTTGAAACTTGGGATTGTAGAGTGGTTGCAAGACTTTATAGTCCTCATCATTCTCATCCTCATACCCTAAACATGACATTTAGCTGAGGTAAGTTAGGGCAGCTTTCCGCATCTTGTCCCTCTATGACTTGGGGCCTTGCACATGGAGGTCCTCCTACCTTACAATATATAAATTACATTATAAATATATATAAATAATTGAGATGACATTTAATAAACCTCCTTGTTTAAAACATTTTTGTAAACTACTAAGTTTTAAGCAAACTAGATTCTTGCATCATGCCTTTCAAAATTGTATTAAGGGAGTTAATGCAAGAAACTGTTGCATGGAAAAGAATAATGATCTAGAAGGAAATTTTCAAAGAGGGTGCAGGGAGTTCCCATGGGAAATTAATTTCATTACTTTACATGAGAAAACCATAATGGCTACAAGCGGTAATAAAAGGATTCTTGTAACTACTTTGCATGGAGACAATTGCTGCTTTTTGGGGGTGAATTTATTTTTCGGTTGCAACATGCAAAGAAAACTCACTAGATTAGAATGGAGGGTCGAATCTCTCTCTAGACATCTCTCAAGGAGAAAAGAAAAGAAAACTAAAAGATCTCATGCAAGGGGAGGGCATGATCAGTAGTATAGAAAATTGCCCTCTCATAACATGTTAGTGATATTTGAAGGTTTTGGAAAGAGACAATGCAAAAAAAATTTGGTGTTGTCATTGATGATAACCCTAGTTGGTGATTGGGTCCGCATATCATCATTTTTTCCTACCGGAAAATCGATTGAGGATAGTCTAGGAAGAATAAAACATCTGACAGTTTTGTGTTCATTGATTCACATACAAATTTTATGTCGCTATTTTGAGTTGTGGATCTTATGGGAGGTTAATCAATGTATGTCTTGTGTTGTCCAAACATATTAGTGCCTTGTATCAAGTTGTGTGTAAGTCTTGAGATCTGATTGTATATCTTTCTATTCATCTATGTTTGGTGGCCGACCTAGTTGATATAACATGTTGCAGATATTTGAGGAGTGTCTACTCAAATGTTTTTGTGTTCGAGCTATATCAATGGGTAAATTTCTAAGGTTTGAGGTTAGCAATGTTTAGATCAATAATAAAACTGAAAGAATTTATGAAGCAAAAAGAAAGAAAATAACAAGAACAATTATACTAGATATTCATTGAAGCTTCCATGATTCACCTCCATAGCACCTCCTAGCTTGCAGCGTATGATTGATGCCCTCAGATCGAGTGTGTGAGCAATTTGACTATGACAATATCCTATGCAAGTTTTGAAGGATTTAAGTAAAATTATGTCTATGCCAATGATAAATGACTATAACAATTGATAAATGACTATACTACCTATAATCATGAAGTGGTCTTAATATGCCATAATAATAAAATCTAACTATCTAATCTCAAAATGAGAGAAAAATAGAATTTTATAGAAAATGTGATTTTGAATGGATGGACAGGATCGAACCTTGATAGAAACCTAAAATCAGAGGACAGGATTTAATTTGATTGTTGGAATAGGTGCTTCAATTCTTACTGGCATGAAACTCCTGAAGGGAAAAGTCGCTATGACATTATTGATGTCTGGCCGACTAGCTGTTCTGAATCCTTTTGAAATGCTCAAGTCATTGAGACAATGCTTCAGTCTTTCCAAATGGACCTATCGCTATGACATGGAGACTCGGTAAGATCTCTTGTTGATAGTTGGTTCTCTTACTGATGGTTATACACTCGTCGTTATCGGGAAGACTTGGCTGAAGGGTTTATTGTCGGTATGTAGTCTGACTGATATGGAATGTCTCGCCAACAGAGATACAAGTGTTTGTTATCGGGTGCCTAGCAGATTTTGGCGAGACCTACAGTGAAGAAAGTCATCGATGTAACCATTTTGTTTTGGTATGAAGTCCCAGTGATTGATGGTCTCACCGACAGGGATACTTGGAGTCTTTGCGGTGACAAAAAGACTTTGGTATGAAGTCTTGGTGACTTGGAGAGTCTCACCGATAGTAAAATGTCTTTCAGATAACCTATGGTGGCTTAGTAAGAAGTCTTACCAATGTGTAATGTCTCACCGACAAAGGTTGCTATCGGGAATCTAGCCGATACCAACGGGAGTCATCGGTGTAACAAAAAGAGTTCAGTATGAAGTCTTGGCGACTTGGAAAGTCTCGCCAATAGTAAAAGGTTTTTGGGATGACATGTTGAACTCGGGGTGATGTCTTGGCGAAAGACGAATGTCTTGCAAACTATCAGATGCTTCGGTGTAACTAAGAAGTCTCTGTGTAACCTCATGGTGAAAGCGATAAGTCTTGCCGACTGGCGAACACTTTGGAGTAACATGAAGGCTTGGTGGGATGTCTTGGCAAGAGTGGTAAATCTCTCTGACGAGTGTTCCTTTTGGCATGACTTGAAGACTTCAGTATGAAGTCTTGGCGAATTGCGGTAGTCTTGCCGATGGCAAGGTAGAGGTCGTTGTGACTCGTGAGCATCGGTATGAGTCTTGCCGATGAGAAAACTCTTGTCAATAGGAATGAAATGGATATCGGTGGATTTAGTATGACTCATGGTGTTTTCTATATCATCTTTCTGACTATTGGAACTTACGTCGATATCGATATGAAGCCTTTGAGCATCAGGGAGACACTTCTTGTGTCTCACCAACATGCAAACTCAATTGAATGTTTCTTTGACCGTTTGACTATCCTATGTGGAATCTCATGGACCAATCAAAGGAAGCAAAATTCAAATGGTTGGTGGTTTGATTTTTGCAATAGCTGTGATGCTAGAGTTGAACTGTATGAAAGGAAAAATCTACAATGGAATGGAAACATTCTATGATGGGTAATGGCAGATAAGGATGAATAGAAGATAAAAATTAGAATGTGATAAGATTTAAGGGTTTGATTCTGAGTTTGAAATAATCGGATTGTTGAGAGCATTTTTGTAAGAGATTGAATAGTGAATGAAGCTACTGTGAACTGATACGAGAGAGTTGTATCTCTACATTGTATGTAATTTTTTGTTACTGTAATACAAAGAGATTCAGCTTGGTGTGGTAGGTTTTTTTCCGAAAGGGTTTTCCCATGTAAATCTGTTGTTCATTGTCTTTGTGTATTATTTATGTTTCTATAAATCTTTCATGTGTGTCTTAATTGGATTGTGATTGAAAAATTAAAAGTATTGTCTACATTCTTCCTTGTGGTTTTGACATTAGGAAAGTTGCTTCCACACCTCTGCTTTCCTTACAAGTGGTATCAGAGCCTAGCCAGTTGTGTTATCCTTGTGAGTGGGTTGGTTTTTTTGTGTCAATTATTTTTTAGTGGAAGTTTGGTAGAGGTCTGATAATTTAGTTATAGATTAAGATGGCGAGCACATCCAAAAAGATGGAAATAGAGAAATTCAATGGTAGCAATTTTGAGTTGTGGAAACTCAAAATGGAAGATCTGTTAGTGGATCGTGATCTGTGGCTTGATGTGTTTGGAACGATGCCTCAAGGCATGAAGCAAGAGGATTGGGATCTTGTAGATAGAAAGTATAAGGGGCTAATAAGGCTCTATTTAGCAGACTCTGTTCTTTTGAACGTTCATGAAGAAAATACATCTTCCTTATGGAAAATACTGGCATCTATTTATCAGGGCAAGTCCTTGGTAAACAAATTGTTTTTGAGGAAGAAGTTGTACTATTTGAGAATGTAGGAGGGAGGATCTATTGCTGATCACTTGAATGCTTTCAACATGTTGATTGCATAGTTAACATCTTTTGGTGTGAAGATTGAAGATGAAGATCGTTGTATGCTCTTATTTTGTTCTTTGCTAGATTCTTGGGATCACCTGGTGATGGCTATTGGGAGTACGACATCCACTTTCAAGATGGAAGATGTTGTTGCTTCTTTTTTGTCAAAAGAAATGAGAAGGAAATATTCTGAGATGGCAAAGGAGGCTCTGGATGTTAGAGGTAGATCGAAAGGAAAAGGAAAGAAGAAGGACAAGAAATCCATATCAAAATCAAAAGGAAGATCAAAGTCTCCTAGCAAGAAGTCCAAGGTGAAGTGCTAGAATTTTGGGCAACCTAGTCATGTCTAAAAGGATTGCAAGGAGGAGAAAAAGAAGAAGAATAAGACCTCTTCTAAAAATGATTCTTCTCAAAGTGATGCAGATGCCTTCATTGCAGCCTTGGCTACGCATGCATCTGATGATGTCTGGTTGATTGATTCTAGAGCATCTTTCCACATGACATCTCATTGAGATTGGTTCACAAAGTATGAAAACTATGATGGTGGAAAGGTGTATTTGGCAAGTGATTCATCTTTGGAAATTGTTGGCAGTGGAAGAGTCAAAATTCAATTCCTTGATGGAAGAGTGAAGGGAATCAATGATGTGATGCATATACCAGGTCTGGCTCATAATTTACTTTTTGTAAGTAAGCTAAATGATATTGGAGTACATGTCACGTTCTTTGGAAATGGCTGCAAGATGACTAGAGGCTCTATGGTGCTAGCAAGGGGTGCTTGTATTGGTACCTTGTATAAGTTGGATGCACAAGCTATTCAATGCAATAGTGTCTCTACGAAGTCACAAAAAGCTACTCATGGAGGAAAAGAGGGAAACATTCCTGATGGTTTAAACTCCATGGAGGTCAAACTTCCAGCAGAAAAGACTATGCTTTGGCATCATAGGCTAGGCCACATTGGTCAGAAAGGTTTAAAAACCTTAAAGAATAAAAACCTGGTTGAGGGGCTTGAAGATTGTAAGTTGAGTTTTGTGAACATTGTATATATGGTAAACAACACCATGTTTCATTTTAATCTAGTCCTCACAAATCTTTTGGTTTGCTTGATTATATACATTCTGATGTGTTTGGTCCAGTGAATGTTTCTTCTTTATCTAAATCAAGATACTATGTGTCATTTATTGATGATTATTCAAGAAGAGCATATGTATATTTTATAAGAAGTAAATCAGAAGTATTCAGTTGGTTTTAGGAATTTAAAAACCTTGTTGAAAATTATACTAGTAGGAAAATAAAATATTTAAGGACTGACAATGGCGGTGAGTTTTGTTCAGATGAATTTGAAAGGTACTATACAAATCATGGGATTAAAATACATAAAACTACACCTTACACTCCACGGAAAAATGGAGTTGCTAAAAAGTTCAATAGGATAGTAATGGAAAGAGCATGAAGTATGTTGAAGCAGTCTCTGCAGCATGTTACTTGGTAAATCGTTCTCCTAGCTCTGCTCTTGTTGAGAAGATTCTTTTGGAAGCATGGTCTGGAAAGAAGCCCTCTCTGAGAAATATTTGTGTCTTTGGATGTGAGGCATATGCATATGTGCTATTTGAAAAAAGATCTAAGTTGGAAAACAAAGCTGTAAAGTGTATTTTTATTGGCTATAGTGCTGGCATAAAAGGATACAAACTTTGGAATCCTGAGACTAAGAAGGTTTTGTACAACAGAAGTGTTATCTTTCATGAGCTGAAGCCTTCTACACTAGACCGGCAGTTAGAGAAGAAATCAGAAACAAAAAGGATGTAGCAGATATTCCTCTGACACCAGATAAAGAGGAATTGAAAAATAAAAATGTACCTGATACTAAGGAAAGCTCAAGTAGCTCTGAAAGTTTTGAAGAAGATGAAGAATCACTTCAGCCTCAGCCTATGAGGAGGTCAACTCATGAAAGAAAGCAACCTGATAGGTATGGGTTTTCTTTGATAGAGTCTACTTGTGCCTATGCTTTAATTTCTAGCAGTGATGAACCTAGGACTGTGAAAGAGGAATTTAAAATGTTTAATTCAAACTCTTGGTTGGAAGCCATGAATGAAGAAATGACATCATTAGAAAAGAATGATACCTGGAGTTTTGTGCCATTTCCTAAAGGCAGAAAAGTTGTGGGCTGCAAATGGGTATTTAAAAAAAAATTGGTTTGGAAGGCAGTGTAGAAAAATATAAAGTGAGGCTGGTTGCAAAAGGTTATTCTCAAGTAGAGGGAATTGATTATGGAGAAATATTTTCTCTTGTAACTAAGCTGACATCTATTAGATTTCTTTTATCACTTGCAGTAGCATATGATTTAGAGATTAAACAGATGGATGTGAAGACAAAATTTCTTCATGGTGGTCTTGAAGAAGAAATTTATATCTCCCAGCTAGAGCACTTTGTGGAAAAAGGTAAAGAAAGACTGGTTTGCAAGTTGAAGAAATCTATGTATGGGTTAAAACAGTCTCCTAGAATGTGGTACCAAAATTTTGACACTTTTGTTTTGTCATTAGGATTTGTAAGATCAAAATCTAATCACTGTGTGTATTACAAAGTTGAAAGTGATCAAGTTCTTATTATTGCTCTCTATGTTGATGATATGATGTTCATAGGCAATAGTAAGCTAATGATTTCTGATGTTAAGTATCAGTTGTCTGCAAAGTTTGAAATGAAAGATCTTGGTACAGAAAGATATATTATGGGAATGGAAACAACCAGGGACAGGAAAAATAAAAAACTTTGGCTCAGTCAGAGTAAGTACATCATGACTGTTCTAGAGAGATTTTGTATGATTGATTGCAAGTAGCTAGTTGTTCCAGTTTCGCAAGGAACGAAGCTATCTGTTGAAGACTATCCAAAATATCCTACTGAGATGGAGGACATGACTAGTGTGTCGTATGCTAGTGCGGTTGGTAGCCTTATGTATGCAATGGTATGTACAAGGCCAGACATTGCCCAAATAGTGGGAGTACTTAGTCGGTTTATGGCTAATCATGGAAGGACACATTGGGATGCTGTGAAGAGAGTGGTTAGATATCTTAAGGGCACTTTAGACTATGCTTTGTGTTACCATGGGAACTTGGTTGAATCACAGAGGACTCTCAGTATTTGAGGTTATGTGGATTATGATTGGGCAGGGGATATTGATAGCAGGAGATCCACTAGTGGATATATTTTCATGATGAATGGTGGTGTAGTGAGTTGGATGAGCAAGTGGCAGGCTGTAGTCGCTTTGTCCACTATAGAGGTAGAATACATGGAAGCTACACATGCCTGTAAAGAAGTAATCTGGTTAAAACATTTGTGTTCTAACATTGGTTTTGATGCACAAAAAATTACAATTTACTGTGACAGTCAGAGTGCTATATGTTTGGCAAAAAATCCTACTTTCCATGCCAGGATGAGACATATAGATGTACAGTATCACTTTGTATGAGATATGGTGGAGGATGGGAAGGTCTCTTTGGAGAAAGTTGATACTCTAGAGAATGTTTCATATGCATTGACGAAGCCTGTGAGCACAGACAAGTACAAGTGGTGTGCCAGTTCGATGGGCCTCAAGGCCCATGCATTTCAATAGTTTTATTATGCCCTAGAGGTGTCAGTAAGATCTTCATCAAGTGGGAGATTGTTGGAATAGGTGCCTCAATTATTACTGGCATGAAACTCCTAAAGGGCAAATTCATTGTGACATTATTGATGTCTAGCTGACTAGCTATTCTAAATCCTTTTGAAATGCTCAAGTCGCTGAGACAATACTTCAATCTTCCTAAATGGACCTATTGCTATGACATGGAGACTCAGTAAGATCTCTGGCCGACAGTTGGTTCTCTTACCAATGGTTATACACTTGTCATTATCGGGGAGACTTGGACGAAGGGTCTATTGTCAGTATGTAGTCTCACCGATATGGAATGTCTCACTGACAGAGATACAAGTGTTTGTTATCAGGTGCCTAGTGGATGTCGGTGAGACCTACAGTGATGAAAGTCATTGGTGTAACCCTTTTTTTTTGGTATGAAGTCCCAGCGATTGATGAAGGTCTCGTTGATGGGATACTTGGAGTCTTTACGGTGACAAAAAGACTTCGGTATGAAGTCTTGGCAACTTCGAGAGTCTCACCAATAGTAAAAGGTATTCTGGATAACCTATGGTGGCTCGGTAAGAATTCTTACTGATGTGTAATGTCTCGCTGACAAAGCTTGCTATCGGGCATATAGCAGATACCGACGGGAGTCATCGGTGTAACAAAAAGACTTCGATAATGTAGACACCGAAATCTGGTTTAAGCCTGTGACATCAATATTCTTCATAATTCGTATTCTTCATGGTCATGATTAAATAATGTCAATTATTTAATTATTCACTTTAACTTTAATTCTTCTATCAATTAAATAATCTTAATTATTTAATTAATTCATCCTCTATTATTTCTTCTATTAATTAAATAATATTAATTATTTAATTAATTCACATTTTCTTTATTCTATCTGATTAATTAAACAAACACTTTTTATTTAATTATGTTACTAATTAACCTTATCCTTCTTGTCAAATTAAATAAATTCTTATTTAATTTACTCTTTCTCATACTTCAACTATAATTAAATAAATTCTTTATTTATTTAATTATTCATTTAAATCCCTTCATCACTTAATTAAATAAATCTTATTTATTTAATTATTCTTCAAATATCAAATCGTGAATTAAATGAATTATTTAATTCATGAAGTCTATTTTAATGCATTCCTCTATATTTAGATAATTGTGTGAGTTATCTAAGTATTCACTTTGACTCGACTCGACATCTATTTTAATCACTTAGTTAATTCTTGATTTAATGTCTGAGTGGCGTTCTCGAGTAATCTCTTTGTCAAATCATTCAATCGCCCAGTGCTAACTCAATTGCGTGTACATGCATATTAATTAAATATTATATTTAATTAATTAAACCTTGTGCATGCATTTGAACAAGAGTTGCTTTAATCCATCTTCATCTTTGTCATGCAAAGATAATTCTTCTGTTTTTGAATACCAAACTGGAAGATTAAATCATTTATTTAATCTTTAATTCTATTTCTAATTTGTATCACTCATGTCATTACTAACTATTATTAGAATGCATGACTAATCAGTCAATCTCAACTGTCCGTTGATCTTTCAATCTTGACCTGTCATTCAAATAATCAATTTTCTATAAATTGATCTGTCATTCTTCATTCCAATCTCTCTTGAAAACTCACGAAATCTTATGACTTTTGAGAGCACTTATCTTGAATCTTTGATGTTTTACTAAATCACTATCTTAGGCTATACTTGCATGAACTTACAAAAAATGTGAAGGCAATTATACTACAATAGCAAAATGGAGAAGGGAAATCGAGATGAATCATGGAAATACGTACAAAATTTTGTGAGATTGTTCAAGTTTTATTTACGTTTTGACTTCCTTTGTTCTTTGTTGGTTAGCTTTAGATTGCATTTAGATTTAGATTGCATTGTTTGCTCTTAAATCTTGTCTTGTGCATTTTCTAGATGTTACATTTGGTGAACCCAACGTGAAGACACCATCTTCGTGTGTCTGTAGACTTTTATTTTGATTTTTGCAGTTTTTTCGTATGGAACGACGCATTAACTTGACGAAACGCCACAGTTGAAATTCATAGATGCATCAGTTTGACGAAGTGACGCAATTGATTTCTTGAGCTGCATTTGACAAACTGAATGATGCATCTAAAAACTACGACGCATCTAAAAATTCTTGAACTGCAATTGACTGGTAAATACCGAGAACACAATTGTAGAGGAAATCAATGCATCTGACTGGTAAAAAAGTGATGCAATTAACTGGTAAACCTTTGTTTTTGTTTTCAGAAATCTAAAATTTTCAATTGATTTATGTGGTACTAATATCAAATTTCCAGCGTGTGGGATTTTTTTTTTGGAGTTAACAAGTTTGTTCAGGATGATTGATGAAGACAATACTAAAAACTACTAACGAATCTTTCTGCAGAACACATGTCAAAGACCTTAGTTAATTTTTCTTGAAACAGATTGTTTGGTAGTGTAGCAAATCTTTCGTTTGGTTTAAAATTAACAAGTGTTTACTGTGTTTGGTGTGAAAGCACATCTATGTATTACCCTCACAATTTGGTACATTGAAGTATCCTCTCCCCTTGCGCATCCATGTGATCCTAGGTGTAAGAGAAATGGTTACCAACTCTAGAACTTGGGCCTGTTCTGGTGGGAAAAAGTACTCACCCTAGGACGACTCAGACCGGTAGCACCGTGAACCCAAGGGACTTCTAGCCAGTATATAAAAGTGGATTCTTGGGGAAAACCCAAGAATCACGAGTATGGTTCTGACGAGATGGATCCAAAAGGGGACTCTTGCCCCATGGATCATGCCCCACAAACGGAATGCCCATATTAAAAACCTTTTGTTTTAGTGTCCAACCATTCTATTGGCCGTTGCTTGGTATAGTGTAGGGTACAGTATCATGCCCGAAGACACTCACTACTAATCCCCTTGAGTAGAGATAGTAGTTCTTGGGAGGTCATTGAAATAACCCAAACCAATTTTTTCAAATTTTGCCAAGTACACAATAATGCAAAAAGCACCTATTAGGGTTAGTTCAATCAAACCAACAGTTACAATTAACTCGTTGCCAAGAATGCGCACTCAATCTCAACAAGAAAGAGGCTATCATATGGCTAGAGGATAGCAGTACATTAATTCAAACTGCAACTGGAAAGTAACTCTAACCAAGAATGTGCCCAATATGGATGAACATATGGTCAGAGGATCACTACCAACTACAATTGCTGAAAGTAAACTTGACGCCAAGCATGTGCTTTCAAACCCAGAATGGGAATGGAGCTACCATATGGCAGAGATGCTAAGTATTACAATGCAACTCAAATTTAAATAGGCGGCAAGCCAGCCTCCTCCACTTATTCAGTGGGTATTACAAAGCATGGAGAGCAAGATTAGAAGAAATGCTGACAATACTACTGTTCAGCTTACAATACAATGAAGAATGCCTGCCAAGAGCATAAGATTAGAACTAAACAGTGTTGCAACAAAATAGAAGACTTTCCCTTACTCATCAATAGTACCAAGACCAATAACTCCACTGAAAGACCAATCTCAAAGTTCTGATTTGTGACAGACCTGCTCTTTGAATACTAAATCAGCAACATAGGAAGCCATTAAAATGCTCACTACTTCCCCAATTCTCACCCAAAATGCAAAGTGCTCCTATTATGAAGGTGCCTAAGAATGCATCACAAAACTGTCCCTAATAGCTGATATTTATTTAATGCACAAACTCCAATGAGACCCAGATGGTACGAACCTTAGTGAGGGGCAATTTCCTCAAATAAAATTCAATTCTTCATTAAAAAATCTGTAACTTATCAGATATGGGCACCCTTGCCAAGGAAACACAATGAAACAACACCCACAACAAGAATATTTTTATTTTCAGCTATATGAATGAAACTACAAATCAGCCATGATATCAGCATCTCCAGATTTTAGATATAATATGCAAGAAACATAACTATAATGCAAGCAAACCTCACTACAAAAAACTCTCAACAATAAGCAAACTTCTCCACTAGGTGCTATCTCTCAAGCATGAAGTCGAGCCAAGGCTAGGAGACATTCATTCCTCAAAGCAGTCCAACAACCATTTTGACAGCATAACAATACTCAAGATATCAAATAACCAAAAGAAGACCCAAGACCTCCTTTTATAATTTTGAGAAGACACCTCTAGAATCTTCTAGAAGGTACGCCCCACTCCCCAAGATGCATTTAGGGTTTTGACTTGACCAAGTCTCCCTTCAAGTTGGCGTCCTTTTTCATAAAGGAAATTTTCTTTTAATTTAAAATTATCTTCTCTCCAAAATTTTGTGTCCCACCTCCAAGAGCACTATTTGACTTTAGAAATATTAAAACTTTCCCTAATGATGCGTCCACCCATGTGGTCCCCCTTTTCAGAACAACTTAAAGTCATGAAGCTAGGCCAAGGGGTTATAACATTATAATATAACATTATTTTAATTAAAATACTTATCTCTCCAGAAAATGCATCAAAAGGCCAAAACAATATTACCAACTGAACTACCAGAAGAGGAAAGCCTACTGAGCTGATGCTGACTAGACCACTACTAAAAATATAATTTACTAAAAATAGTAAATTCAAGAAGTTTCTCAGAATGCAATGCATGCAACACCATTGCAAAGCTTTCTGAAAACCCAGAAAGAATCCGCAATCCAAAATCCCAAACTCCAGGATGTAGCCGTCATAACTTACTAAAAATAGTAAGTTCGAAAAGGTTGTCTGACGCAGATGCAAGTCATACCTCTGCAAAGCTCTCTAAAAACTCAAAAGGAAACTAGAATCCAAACACCCAAACTCCAACAAGAAAAACCCTGAATCTTCAAGAGAACCCATCAAACAGCCGAAAACCCTAATTCTGCCACTGACTAGCTGATAACACACTAGGAATAGGCTACCAATCCCAGGAAAGTGAAGTGCTAAAAACGGGGACATTACAGTCATTTCCCAAAGAATTTGAAATTGGTGTGCTCAAAAGACATTAATGAGCCGTGGAGGGGAGCCAATGCCACCAAATTTCTAAGTTGTCCGCTCTCGAGAAGGAAATGTGTTTATCACCAATCCGGGGTATTTTGGTGGGCTATACCAAGTATATAGACCCTAGGCCTTTTGGCCTATTAGGATGTGCTTGTTGGTTGTCAACTTAAACGTTCTTTGAGTCCAGAATCAAACTGAAAAAACTTTGTCTTATGATTGTTCTTGTTTGCCAGAATTTGATCAGAGAAAATAGAGTCAGTTTTAAATCTTACGTCACTAAAAATTCACAGAGAGTCACAACTGTTCACCAAAAAGTCATAATTGATTTTTAGAGTCACATCTATTTAATTTTGAATCGTATCTATTATTACGAGTCACATCTGTTTAACTTCAAGTCGCTTCTGTCAGTTAGGGTCGCATCTATTTAGCTTTGAGTCGCATCTGTCAGTGTCAGTCGCATCTATCTAGCGTAGAGTCACATCTATCAGATTAGCCCACTCTTGATTATTGAAGACCACATGCATTATATTCCAAGTCACAATTGTCATTATGAGTCACATCTGTTAGAGAGTTAACCGCATCTATCAGAGTCACACATTAAACTTTACTAGAGAAACGCAACTATCAAATTTAACTACAACTGGTAAACTTAACCACATATGTGAAATCCTATGACGCATTTGCCTGATTAGCAAAAAGTTAGAATTTACGGTCACTGTCTAGTCAACACAATTATATCAGTTTTAGTTGTCTTTCCACAAACAGTCCTTGAATAGAAACCTGCAACGATTTGCTCAATTTTTCATCCTTTAGGTTCATTCAGTCGTTACCATAGTTTTCCAAATTCAGAGTTGGGTCTCATATTAGAATATTTTTTTTTCCTTTAGAGTAAACTTCTAGGAAGGTCATTTTTACAAACTTTAGGATAAGTCCATCATCTACACTCTAGAAAAATCATAGCGTCAACAAACTTTGTCATTGAACCTAATCTTATCATTTTATCCTTTGTCCTATAGAGAGTCCTCCTAGCTCATTAGTCTAGTTAGCTAACTCAACTTTTCTTTGATCCTCGTCCTACATTGGCTCCTTGACTTAATGAAATTGACGCTTTGGTTAGACTTTAGGTAGTTGGTCCCCCTGTCTCGGGTTTACAAATTTGATTACCTTAGAATTTTTGCTTGGACTTTACATCTTTAGATATTTTCATTTTAGACTAGTGTCATCTTAGAACATTCCTTATTTTGCATTCAGAAAATCCCAAAAACATAGACTAGAGTCATATTGTCCATAGACGTCGCTTTGCATTCCTTGCATATTGAGCTAATCTTACATGGTCAAAACTAGGTCTAAGAGAAAAGAGAGATAAAATATGTCGAACCCAAATGAATTCATCAATCCATTTTCTTCAAGACCTTACAAGACTCTATTAGACAAATTCACCACTAGAAACACTCAAGGTCACATTACAATAGAAAACATAGAGGTTGCTACATAGGACCCTAAGTTTGCCTCTTTCATAGATGAGTACCTAGCAAATGATCGACAATGATACTTAGCCAAATTGCTAGCTGAAGGCGCTACCTTACCTATAGGATTTTATATCAGCACCTTATAAACTCAACCTACACAAGGGACAAATACCACGACTGCTAGTACTACTATACCTCAGGTCAACACAACTATGCCATCTGGCACACCTACATAGAGTACAACAGTCCATACATCTCCATTTGGTACAACCGGCATGACATCGAGATTTAATTTCACTATAGGCGGATCATCATCCACTCCCTTCGGTCCTCTTGTTGGAGAAAAAGACCTAAAACATCAGCTTCTACACCATATGTCGGTGTCACAAGTACAATATCTCAGCCAATGGCCCTACCTAATGCCAGTGCCACAAGCACCATACCACAATCGATGGCCATACCTAGTGCTCAAGTCACTAGTACTATACCATGAATTACACAAATAGGAGGCATTCCCTCATTCTAGTATGGCAATCAGAATCCATTCTCCCAGACTGGCAAGCATACTATATTCACTCAGATTCTGAATTAGAATCCTTTTGTCCAGACTAGCAATTAGAATCCATTTACGAGGATTCTGAATCAGAATCCTTTTTCACATATTGGTAGTCAGAATTTGTTAACATAGATCCTAGGTCAATACCAATTTATGTAGATTCTAGATCATAACACATTTACCAACATTCTGAATCCAAACCCACCTCAAATACCAATGTTCAATTGAAACCCATCGTGAGAATTTGGATTTTAGAATACATACATGGATCTGCATAATCCCCCTAGCACATCTTTGACCCAAGTTGATGTCTTACAAACACAAATGCAGGCACTACAAACACAAATGGATAACATGTCAGTATCAACAAAGAAATCATTTTCAACAAATGACATATGCCCATTTCCCTTTGATAGATCATTGTATATGACCCCTTTCCCTCACGAATATGTCATACCGAATCTCCCTAAGTATAATGGAAAATGAAATCCAATAGAACATATAAGGGAATTTTCTACCATATGCATAGATGTCACTTATGACCCCACATATCTTATGAGACTATTTCCAAGAAGTCTTGTAGGAATTGCACTGGAGTGGTTTTTGGGTCTAGACTCTGGTATCAGATCTTGGGGTGAACTGGTTGAGAAATTTGTGGATCAATTCTCCTTCAACATAGACCATGAGATAAATATAGCAACCTTGTGTCACACAACGCAAGACGAAGGTGAAACATTCATAGCTTTCTTCCAAAGATGGAGGAATATAGCTAGTAGGTGTCCTGTCGAGATACCCGAAAAACAAAAATTTACTATGTTCCAAGAAAACCTTCGTGCAAAACTCAGGAGTAACTTGAGGGTACATTGTTGTACATCTTTTTTAGAACTAGTGGAAAAAGGGGTTATAATAGAGAAGGATCTCATTGAAAAGGGCGAACTTAAGACATCAACATCCAATAGAAACCCGATCGTACAAAACATCCCCCTGACAGAAACAATTTTGATCTTGCAATAAAAATGTCACCAATGATAGGGTAGTTGATGCTAAAATGCTACAAGCAGGACCACTCATCACATTACAAGGACCTCATACTTTTTCCAACAAGCTTAATGCTATCAATCAACCTCCTAACATGGTCCAAAATACTCAATGTCCACAACAACAAAGGAGATTTCAAAAATGTGAGTTCACTCCCTTAGGGGAACCCATTGAGTCTGTATTCAAACAACTGATACAACATAATCTTATACAACTGCAGGAATCAAGACAATACGATCTAGGTCAATTTAAACCAACTTGGTGGGATGATAATGCCTTTTGCAATTATCGTAGAACTAAGGGACATAACCTACAAAACTATCAACAACTGAAGAATATCATACAAGATCTTGTCAAAAGGAGAATTATAGAAGTTGGTCGATAGAAACCGAAGTCATCAAACACTGATCATCAAGTCTTTTCTGATCCACTACATGACCATGGAAAAGGAACTGTTCCCAGTTTGAGTACTAAGACCAATATGTCAGCCAACTATGCAAGTATCAAGCATGATTATAGTGGTGGCAAAATCATTCATCATCTTCATGCTACTAATGAGAATATTAATGCCATTACTATCAATACAAATCCCGAATGCACGATCAATACTTGTCGTACTAAGATCACTATCCAAGGCCCTCCATCGCAGCAAACACCATAGTCTTGCAAGTTACAATATAACCTCCTTGACTAGTTGGGGAAGACTCCAGCCCAAATCTCAATCTTGGAATTGTTGCGTATTTCCCCTGAGCATCGATCTATTCTTGATAAGGCTTTATAGAACACCACGGTCCCTAATGATATTTATGTCAATTTTTTCTAGGAAATGGTGGGCTACTTGACCAACAATCATCATGCCACATTTTCTAAACAAGACTATGCAACTAAAAAGATGAAACATAACGATCCTTTACATCTAGAAGTCCTTGTTGATGATACCAAGGTTAGACAAGTTTTGGTAGACGGAAGAGTAGGGTTAAATCTATGCACTTTAAAACTAATTAAGGCATTAGGTATCTCAGAAGCATGCATAGACACGACCAAAAGTATTGTCATTAAAGCTTATTATGATGAGGAACGAAAATCAAAGGGGGTGGTAACACTTCCTATCAAAATTGGTCCTGCAGTAATGGAGACAAAGTTCCAGGTCTTGGATCTCACCCTCCCTTATAACCTTCTGCTAGGTAGACCATGGATTCATGCCATGAAGGTGGTCCCTTCCACATATCATTAGTGTCTTAAATTCCCTTACAATGGCACATAAATAACTATAGATGGTGATCTTGATCCATTTCAATATTGCACCAATCTAAAAGAGATCCCCCAACGTCAAGTACCAGTGAACCAAGAGGCTTCATCATCCAATCCATCTTCCTATGTTGATCCATCCACACTCACTCGAACATCTATTTCACTCTCAATACCTACCACTCCTAGGGTTGAGATCCAAGAAAAGGGTTGTGGAGAGTATTACATGATGACATCTTATTGTGTTAGCCATTTGATTCCTCCTAAGTCATATGGTTTACCTACAACAGGTAGGGGACAGTCTATGGTCACTATACATGTTCCTCCCATAACAAATTTCATTAAATGGGGAGAATTAAGCAAAGAGGCCGTAAATACAAAAGATTTCACTTCCTGGTTGTATCAGGAAGATGATGAAGAACCTCTCTCACTTGCTCACATTCCTACAGATCTATATGGAAAGGGTTTCACAATCATGCAGAGCAAGGGATATGATGGAAAAAGTGGTTTAGGCTTAAACCAAGATGGGAGGATTGAACCAATATTTGTTTCTTAGTGGCCAAAAGGCGTGGGTCTAGGGTTTCAACCAATTCAGATTGGTGCTCCTAATACCACATCACCCTTAATTGAGGAAGTAAGTGCTTCAGAAGATATTAACACATCTCATGAACCAGTGGACCAATATCATTGTGACTCCCCTAACTCTAATGATTATTAGTGGGATTCCCTATCCTCTACTTCTTCCATGGACCTTGAAAAGTTATTTGGAGAACTTGACTTGATGTTAACTTCCTCACCAAATCCATTGAATTCTTGTCCACCAAAGAAAATGAAAAAAGAGGAATGGTTTAAACATTACTATTGGGAATCACTTGATCCTACCTCTTGGCAACCTAAGCCATCTGTTTCAGATAGTCAAACCTTGGCATTAGGCCCACCTATCACTCCACCTAGATCCAAACCTAAGAGAAAAAAGGACCTAGTACAAGACTTTTGTGACCACATGAATAATTCAATCTTTACCTTGACCCCATTAAACTTTGATCTAATGATGACATGCCCTTAGTTTATCCCCAGCTCATTTATTGGGACCAACAAGACACACCCATCTTAGACAATTTTGAGAACGATGAAGCAATTGTTGAGTTCCTGGGATTACGAGAAGGCATACCTAACAATGATCATAAGGCTAGTTGTACCATTGAATTGGACAACAAAGCATACTTTTGGGAATCTATTCAACCCTCCAATCACAAAAATGAGAAAAAGAATAAACAAGACAAAAAGGATGAGTCTCTAGGTGAAAACTGAAAGTCACCTTTAGACAATGAAAAAGTAAAAAGAAAGGACACATCTAAAGTTGAAAACCTCTCTGAGGCACCTAAGGATGGAGGTTTGAACATTCTCCCCATTGCATAGGAAAAGTCACCCATGCTCATGGAAGAATCAGTAGAAGTCAACATAGGCACAAAAGAGAATCCTCGACTGGTTTATTTTGTAGCGTCATTGACAATAGAAGAGTAGCTAGAGTTCCACAACTTCTTTGCACAGAGACAGATAAAATTTTCCTGGTCATATGCAGACATGCCAGGGTTGGATCTTGAACTTGTTCTACATCATTTTCCCTTACATCCAGGTGCCAAACTAGTGAATCATAAATTGAGAAAAATGCACCTACAGATTGCTTTATTAGTCAAGGCAGAACTCAAGAAACTCTTAGATGTTGGTTTCATAAGATCAATCGACTATGCCGATTGGATCTCCAATCTTGTACCAGTCACTAAACCAAATGGGGGCATCCACATCTGCACTAATTTTAGAGATATCAACAAGGCTTGCCTGAAGGATGACTTCCCTTTGCCTAACATAGACATGATAGTTGACATGATAGGGAGATATGAGATGTTGTCCCTTATGGATGGATTTTCAGGATATAACCAGATCAGAATTGCAACTGAAGACCAACGTAAGATGACTTTCACTTGTCCTTGGGGAATTTATTGCTGGAATTTTATGCCCTTCGGACTCAAGAATTCTGGAGCAACCTATCAATGCGCCATGACCACCATCTTTCATGATCTAGTACAAACTCTTATGGAAGATTATGTTGATGATCTTATTGTAAAATCCAAGACAAGGGTAGAACACTTATAGGTTTTAGACAAGATATTTCAAAGGCTGGAGAAGTATAAAGTGAGACCCAATCCAAAGAAATGTGTGTTTGGAGTCAAGTCAAGAAAGTTTCTAGGCTATATCATTTCTAGATGAGGCATTGAAGTGGATCCGGCTAAGGTGAAAGAAATCATAGAATTGCCTCCACCCACTAATCTCAATCAACTAAGGACACTACAAGGATGACTGCAATCCATCAAAAGATTTATAGTGCAGTTAGCAGATAAGACACATCCTTTTCAACATCTACTTAAGAAAGGAGTACCCTTTGCATGGACAACTAGGTGTGGAGAGGCTTTTCAACTGATTAAAGAATATTTACTCACACCACTAGTCTTAATGCCAACTATTGAAGGAAGACCATTGATTATTTATATTACAACAAACCATTCATCAATTGGAGCATTGCTTGCATAGAATGATGATGAAGGTCATGAAAGGGCAGTCTATTATATCAGTCAGACTTTGGTAGGTTATGAGATCAACTATAGTACTATTAAACGTGCCTGTCTTACCATAGTGTTTGGTACCCAAAAACTAAGGCATTATATGCTAAACCAGCAAACAATGTTGGTTGCCAAAATAGATCCTCTAAAATATCTTCTTAGCAAGGCAACATTAATAGGGCGACTGGCCAAATGGGTTATGATACTTAGTGAGTATGATATCTAGTATGTAGAAAGAAAGGCTATCAAAGGATAGGTCATTACTGATCAGTTAGTTGACGCACCCATATAGGAAGATCACCCATTAGTTGTGGATTTTCCAGATGAGTTCATATTCACAATTGACACAAACATAACATGCAAACTATACTTTGATGGCTCACATACAAATCATGGCTCAGGGGTTGGTATACTATTTATCACACCACAAGGTGATTACATCCCTAAGTCATTCAGGATTGCATTTCCATGCACTAACAACATTGCAGAGTATGAAGCTCTAGTGACAGGGTTACACATGGCAGTCAAGTGGAAAATTAAGAACCTAAAGGTATATGGCGATTCCCAACTAGTAATCAAATAGGTAAATGATGATTATGAGACTAAGGATGAGCAGCTTGCTCCCTACAAAAGCATGGCTGATAACTTTAAAGAGAACTTTGACAAAGTTGAATTTCATCAGATACCTTGTGTTTTAAACAGGGCAGCAAACACTATGGCTGCAATTGCATCACTTCTCGACATTCCTAACAACATGCCTAAGTTTGAGTTCTTGGTAGAATAGCTTTTGGTCCCAGCCTACGATATCCTAGATTCTGAAATGGTGTGTGACATTGTTGGTCCCGATTCCCCATGGTACAAAGAAATCTATGACTACCTTCATGCCAAAGTCATACCCATTGGCCTATCAAACAACCAACGTAGGACGTTCCTTTGCAAGTCAGCCAAATACACCATCATTGGAGACACCCTATATAGACGTGCCTTAGATAATACCCTACTGAGATGTCTTGATTCTACTGAAACACAAGCAACCTTGTGTGGGGTGCATGAGGGTATATGTGGTTCCCATTCTATCAGTCCTACTTTAGCCAAAAAGATTATGAGATTGGGTTATTACTAGCCTACTATGGAAAAAGACTCATATGTCTTTGTAATAAAATGCTACCAATGCCAAGTTCATGGAGACTTGATACATGCACCAACATAGGAGCTTTGTCCTACAACGTCACCATGACCCTTTGCCCAATGGGGACTCGACCTCATAGGTAAGATCCACCCCACATCATCTAATGGACACAAATTCATTATCACTGCCACTGAGTATTTTACGAAGTGGATTGAAGCCATTCCTATGACATACATTACTAGCACACAGATTTCTAAATTTATCCTAAACTATATCATATGTCGGTATGGTGTCCCTCAGTCCATAATCACCTATAATGGCTGCCCATTTAAGAACCAAGAAGTCTGCCACCTTTGTGATGAATTTCATATTCAACATCACTTTTCTACTCCATACTACCCACAAGGTAACAGCCAAGTGGAGGCATCTAACAAGACCATCATTAGAATCCTCAAGAAGACTATCAATGATGCTGGTCATGACTGGCATTTACAACTTAATCCTACCTTATGGGCTTATCGTACAAGTATCTGTACTCCCACTAGTGCCGCTCATTATTCACTAGTCTTTGGTTCTGAAGCTATTCTTCCTATTGAGGTTGAGATTTCATCCCTACGGGTATCCTTGAAAGGCCACATTGATAATGAAGAGTACCGAGTCTCGAGACTCCATGAGTTAGAATTCCTGGATGAACGAAGACAAAAGGCACTAGACCACCTCCAAGAATATCAGAATCACCTTCGTCATAGCTATAACATGAAGGTCTTGAACAAAACCTTTGACATTGGTGACCTCGTTTTAATGGAGAACCTGAAGAATCAAGCAGAAAGGGAAAAACTAGGAGAAACTGTCTACTTTGAAGGGGAACCACAATCAATAGTCTGCATTTGAAGAAGTTCTACGCATAGCTTCTGGGAGCTTTGTCTTAATTAGCAAAAAATAAAAAAAAACATAAAATCAAAAAATCATTACCAAGGTGAAAACCTGGCAAACATGCATCTTTGTAACACCAAAAAAATTAGATAATCTAGAAAATAGTAAAGACAAATAATTCGTCCAATAGTGAAAACCACTTCGTGGCGCTTTGGATAGGTACCATGGTGAAAACCTAGAAAACAGGCGCCATGTGTACTTCACTCTGCCCCTTTGTCTACTATTATTCTAATCTACCCATCCCTGTACATAGTCCACTTCCCTGTACATAGTCCACTACCTTGTACATAGTCCTTATCCATGTACATAGTCCTTATCCCTATACATAGTCCTTATCCCTATACATAGTCCACTACCCTGTACATAGTCCTTATCCCTGTACATAATACCTATCTCTGTACATATCCCTTATCTTTCATATCCATCACTTGTATATACCATTCATAATAAGTGGTAGTCTTTCTCATAACCTGGAACAATTGACATCGAGTGCATTTCATATCCCCCATTTTATCCTATTCATAATCAATTGGTCTTATACTTGACTGGGGGCAAACACTTGACGTGTGTCATATCGATTCTTCCATTGGCTGTGTTGATGAAGTAAAACCATAGAAAAATCCACAAACATCACAAAATGACCTAAGAAAACACAAAAACATTAGAAAACTTCAAAAAGACAAAAAAATTAAAACATTTCAAAAATCCAAAAATAGAGTCAGAGTCAGTCGCACTTGTCAGTCTTTGTCATTTTTTGAACTACATTGCCTCTGTGACTAGACGTAGGCAAGGCCATTTGCCGATGTGCCCCTAAGGCCACACTAGGTTAGTCCATTAGGGTTTGTCACATTCACTTTCACACACGTCTTCTATTTGTAGTCAGTCTTGTCAGTTAAAGTCAAGTCAAACTATGAGGTCTCTGCGTGTATAACATAGGCAAGGCCATCAATCAATGAGCCCCCGAGGTCGCACTAGGTTAGTCTATTAGGGTTTTTCACATTCACTTTCACACACGTCTTCTATTTGTAGTCAGTCTTGTTAGTCAAATTCAAGTCAAACTACGAGGTCTCTGCATGTATAACGCAGGCAAGGCCATCAATCGATGAGCCCCCAAGGCCGCACTAGGTCAGTCCTTTAGGGTTTGTCATCATACACAGTCAATTTTCAACATGTCCTATCAAGTCATGCATTAATCTGGTGAACAAGTCAGCAATGTCTCTAAGTCAAATCAAACAACTTTCCAAATAAAACAATCAAAACAGATCAACAAATGTCTGCTATAGGATGTGTCCTTCATGGAAATAGACATCATCATCATGGAAATCAACCTATATCTTGTTCAGGATGAGTCCTTCCTAAATACTGATATCAGCAAAACAATCTATGTCTTATACAGGATGAGTCCTTCCTGCATAATCGACATTGTCAAACAATCAAACATAGCCTTACACAGGTTATCACATCAATGACATCTGACTCAACATCTTATATGATACATGTATTTTTGAAACTAGGCTTTGTCATGCCTTATACAGATAGTCATAACATTGAAACCAGACTCAAAGTCTTATCCGGTATGTGTATCTCTTGAAATCAGGCTCTATCAATCAATCCTTTTATCAATCAAAACAAATCAAGCAAACAGATCAAGTTTTGGAAAATCTTTTACTGGATTTTTGACATTTTGACTTATTTATCTTATCTTTTCACTCGGCTTTATGATGGGAATTATGTTACTAGCTTTCTCAAGGATGTCCCATGAAGGATTTAGAGAAGCAACGATGTATCAGAATTCTATTTTCTTTGACTGCTGTCTATCAATTGTCTTTTAAATTTGATTTTGAGTCATGTTACTAGTTTCCTCAAGGATGTCCCATGAAGGATTTAGAGGAGCGATGATGTCTCATGACCCATCTTTTCTTTTGTTTGTTGTCTGTGGTTTGTCTTGATAAAAAGACCGAGGCAACTTGTGCCCTTAGTATGAGTTAACAACACTCCTTGTCTGCGACTGTCTGTTGTTAGCAAGTGGCTGACCTTGCACACCATGATCTATGTCATATGATGGTATTTATCTCCACTTGTATTAGTCCCACCCAATGATGATAAAGTGCAATACCATTTGTGATACAACGAAACATCGAAGAATCTTAATACTAACATCTATCGCATCTCTTTCATTATTCTCAATCTTTCTTTCTACACTAATAGTTCTTCTTTCTTGCATTATGATGGAGTCCTATGACACACAATAATACAAGTAATCCTGCATACACATACATGTTAGAAAAATGCATACATCTAGGCATTTATCATATTTAGGAAATCATGACGTAATGGACATTCATCATCATACAATACATATCATAAGAATTCCATGTACAAAACAAATGTAAATACATGCATCACATTACATTTGTATAGCATCACATGTAGCATGCATTAAACATATAACATCATATAGCATCTCATAATTATAAATTGCATACATCATATAGCATCAACATTATATTATTAGCTACATAAACATCATAAAATAAATATGATCATCCATCACATAGGCATATCATATAAACATCACATGTATAAATAAAGACTGCATAATCACTACATAGAAATGCATATCATGAGAATCACCACCAAAATTATATATATATATATATATATATATATATATATATATATATATATATATCTTGCTCAACAGTGTCAAATCACAATGTTGTAATGTATCAATAATACATGGAAGCCCGCAAGCTATAGAATCATAATACAATGTCTCGAGGCATATCAAGAAATATCCCTATCCTGAACTACTACTGCTATCGTCACTGGAGTGCGTGGATGAGTGATGTCGGGAACCCGATGATCTGTGAGCTGAGGGAGGCCTGTCATATAGACTTGCTCTGCATGGCTGCTTCACACCCTCTGTGCTAACTATCTTGGTGTGGGTCCTGCTCTATGACCTGCTGCTACGTGCCTATGAGAAGTTGGGAGCCTGTCTCTTTGGAGGAATCTCTACCTCATATAAATCATGATAATACCTCTCTCTCCCCAGCTCTAACTAACTCTCTAGCAAAGGCAACTGATGGTCCGGTACATAAGGCTCTGAGCTCTATGAATCTCTACTCAATCTCCTATCTTTGAGCTATGGCCTGATCCCTATATGTCACCACTTTGTCCCTCTCCATCCAATATGCATCCCTCTCAGACATCAGGACTCTCATCTGCTCCTCCAATGATGCAACCTGAGTATGCAATGTATCTGTGTCTGGATCCACTACCCTTGTGTCCTCCTGCCTGGCCCTTGCTACCCCATCCTCCTCCTCATCCAACTCCTCTAAAATCTAATCATGAATCTCTCTCTCATGATCATCATCCTCCTTGTCATCCTCCTGGTAGGCACCCAACAAGCTCAAGGCATCAATCTCTACCTCCTCTCTGACTGCCTCCTCTCTACTTGCCTCCTCTCTACCTGTCTCCTCCTCTCTAGGATGCTCCTCCTCTCTGTATATCACCACATCTACCTCCTCCCCTCCTCTCCCAATGTCTCGCATGGCCACATCCTCATCTCCTCATCCCTCCTCAAGCATTGGGGACAATGGTGGCCCTCGTCCCCTCCATCCACATCTCCCTCTCCTGCCCCCTCCTCGTCCACCTCGGCCATCATCTCCTCCATCACCACGGCCTCCTCCATCTCTCTGACCTCTACCTTTGCCATGCCTACCTCATGGACCTGTCCCTCGCTGCTCTACTGGCACTGGCTGCTCTGTATCTATCAATGGAATCGGTCTGTATACTACCCACCACTGATCAAACTCCTCTATGGTCTCTGGGTCTGCTGGACCATCGCTCCATCCCCATGGAACTGCTTGAAATACATTGATGTCTTCCTCGACTGTGGCCATTGGAATCTTGGAGCCCAATAGGGGGACCTCTCATGATGATCTCGCGAACTCTACCTGTCCTCTAGGCACATCCTGCACCTCTCCAAACTACCACAAGACACGATCTGGCAACTGACATTCTATAATGTGGACATATGACACTGTCTGCCCAATCAAGAAGTGTACCTGTCAGCAAAATGGCAAATGCTCATCCTCGTCTAACCAATCGACACAGCCCAAGTATGGTCTCCATGTAAACTGCACCATTGTGTCTATGGAATGCCTGAAATAACTTGTATCTCCTATGTGGTGCTGAGTATTAGCCCCTGCATAGCAGAAGGCATAAGGAGCTCCATGTGGAAGGTCAACTATCACTGGTGGCTAGAAAATAGCGATGTGTTCCCATGCCCATACCATCAGGAGCATGGTACCACAACTCATAGACTGTTACTCTTGGTAGGAAATATCATGCAAATGAAAGTATAACATCCTGAGCAGACATGAACCCCAAGCATACACCACTCGATGCTCCAGCATGCCTACTAGCATCTCCCCCCACCCCACGGGAAAACCATGACCTTGATGGTCAGGAAGCACTGTCACCTATCAATGTACACAATAGATAGTCTAGCTGCCTACACCTCTAAGCCAACACACGCAACCTAATCTCATAGTGGTCGAACCCTAACTGCCTAATGTCTGCATATGGGTAGTATCTACACATCTCAGCTGCACCCCTCTAGGTATCATACGTCACCCACGTGCCTCTAATAGGAAGTTTGAGGATCTTGTAGACATCCTCCAAAGTAATAGTGGCCTCTCTAGTTGGTAGGTGAAAAGACGATGTCTTTGAGTGCCACCGCTCGCATAGTGCTATTAATAAATCCCGATTCGCCCAAATCTGGGGCATGTCTATAACGTGAAGAAGACCAAGGTGCCATAGGAAATGTTGCTATGCACTCTGCAAGCTGTCCCTGAATTGAAAGTTCGTTAGTCTCGACTCTCATGTATATACTATATCCAACACGACCTACAATGGCATTATACATGCCTCATGTCAGCCTCAAACATCTATTCTAATGCAAACTGACTATAATTAACTACTATTCAAATGCGTCATTGTTTTTTTTTTTCACATGCGTTGTTATTTCACATATGTGGTGCATAAAATTCAGATGCATCATTTCATTAAACACATGTGTCGTTCTTTTTCACATGTGGCTAACTATATCACATATGTGTTGCACTATAACATATGCATTGAAATAAATATAATTGCATCGAGGGAAATTCAAATGTGTTGCATAATAAACAAATGCAACTAACTATATCACATATGCGTTGCACTATAACATATGCGTTGAAATAAATATAACTGCATCGAGGGAAATTCAAATGCGTTGCATAATAAACAAATGCGGCTATTCTAAATACAAATGTGATGCAGACTATCAAATGTGGTTCATTAATCTACAAATGCGTCGAACTGCAACAAACCTAAATTAAACATTGCACATAAAAAATCAAATGCGGTCTTTCGCATGCAGATGCGTCTTTCACGCAAACACATGCGGCATTTTATTAAAATGATGCATACATAAATTTTGAATTAAATGCATAAAATTATGCGCAAATGAAAAATTTCAAAAGTCAAGTTTTAGGTACATACCGGGGGGTCCGCATCGGCTGGCCTCTAGAAGGTCCGGATCCTAAAAGCTCGATAATGGGTGTTCAGAACAGGGGACATCATCGCTTTAAGTGCATAGAAAATTCTTAGTTTTCAAAGCTAGGAGGGTGAAAATGAATTGATTTTTACCCCAATTTCTATATATACCTAGGGTTTTCTTCCTACTGGCCGTGTCAGCTTCCAATTTCTATCAACCTGTACCCGTCCCTAACATTTCCAAACTCAATTCTGTCAACTCCACTATGTTTTTGGCTATCCAATGGACTAATTGGGATCATTTCCAAATTTTTTTGAACTTTTTTGACAATTTGTCAATTTTTCCGAGGGGGCATACCTACACTTGTTTTACACTGGGGCATTACTGGGGCATATTTCTTATCGATTTTCTTTGACACAACTCTGAAATGACATTGTATCAAAGAGGGGAAAATGTAGACACCGAAATCTAGTTTAAGCCTGTGACATCAATATTCTTCATAATTCGTATTCTTCATGGTCATGATTAAATAATGTCAATTATTTAATTATTCACTTTAACTTTAATTCTTCTATTAATTAAATAATCTTAATTATTTAATTAATTCATCCTCTGTTATTTCTTCTATTAATTAAATAATATTAATTATTTAATTAATTCACATTTTCTTTATTCTATCTAATTAATTAAATAAATGCTTTTTATTTAATTATGTTACTAATTAACCTTATCCTTCTTGTCAAATTAAATAAATTCTTATTTAATTTACTCTTTATCATACTTCAACTATAATTAAATAAATTCTTTATTTATTTAATTATTCATTTAAATCCCTTCATCACTTAATTAAATAAATCTTATTTATTTAATCCATCTTCATCTTTGTCCTGCAAAGATAATTCTTCTATTTTCGAAAAAGCAAACTGGAAGATTAAATCATTTATTTAATCTTTAATTCTATTTCTAATTTGTATCACTCATGTCATTACTAACTGTTATTAGAATGCATGAATAATTAGTCAATATCAACCATCTGTTGATCTTTCAATCCTGACCTGTCATTCGAATAATCAATTTTCTATAAATTGATCTGTCATTCTTCATTCCAATCTCTCTCGAAAACTCGCGAAATCTTATGAATTTTGAGATAACTTATCTTGAATCTTCGATGTTTTGCTAAATCACTATCTTAGGCTATACTTGCATGAACTTACGAAAAATCTGAGGGCAATTATACTACAATAGCAAAATGGAGAAGGGCAATCGAGATGAATCATGGAAATATGTACAAATTTCATGAGATTGTTCAAGTTTTATTTATGTTTTGACTTCCTTTGTTCTTTGTTACTTAGGTTTAGATTCCATTTAGATTTAGATTGCATTGTTTTCTCTTAAATCTTGTCTTGTGCATTTTCTAGATGTTACAGGTATGAAGTCTTGGCGACTTGGAAAGTCTCGCCAATAGTAAAAGGTTTTCGAGATGACATGTTGAACTCAGAGTGATGTCTTGGCGAAAGATGAATGTCTTGCCGACTGTTGGATGCTTTGGTGTAACTAAGAAGTCTCGGTGTAACCTCCTAGAGAAAGCGATAAGTCTCGCCGACTGGTGAACACTTCGAAGTAACATGAAGGCTCGGTGGGATGTCTTGGCGAGAGTGGTAAGTCTTGCCGACGAGTGTTCCTTTCGATATGACTTGAAGACTTCGGTATGAAGTCTTGGCGAACTGCGATAGTCTTGTCAATGGAAAGGTAGAGGTCGTTGTGACTTGTGAGCATCAATATGAGTCTTTCCGATGAGGAAACTCATGCTGATAGGAATGAAATGGATATCGATGGATTTGATATGACTCATGGCATTTGCTATATCATCTTGCTGACTATTGGAACTTACGCCGATATCGATATGAAGCCTTTGAGCATCAGGGAGACACTTCTTGTGTCTCACCGACATGTGAACTCAGTTGAATGTTTCTTTGACCATTTGACTATCCTATGTGGAATCTCATGGACCAATCAGAGGAAGCAAAATTCAAATGGTTGGTGGTTTGATTTTTGCAACAGTTGTGACGCTGGAGCTGAACTGTATGCAAGGAAAAATCTACAATGGAATGGAAACATTCTACGATGGGTAATGGTGGATAAGGATGAACAGAAGATAAAAATTAGAATGTGATAAGATTTAAGGGATTGATTCTGAGTTTGAAATAATCAAATTGTTGAGAGCATTTCTGTAAGAGATTAAACAGTGAATGAAGCTACTATGAACTGATACTAGAGAGTTGTATCTCTGCATTGTATGTAATTGTTTGTTACTGTAATACAAAGAGATTCAACTTGGTGTGGTGGGTTTTTTCCTGAAAGGGTTTTCCCATGTAAATCTATTGTTCATTGTCTTTGTGTATTATTTATGTTTTTGTAAATCTTTCATGTGTGTCTTAATTGGATTGTGATTGAAAAATTAAAAGTATTGTCTACATTCTTCCCTATGGTTTTGACATTAGGAAAGTCGCTTCCAAACCTCTGCTTTCCTTACATTGATAATCCCTAATCAAGGTTAGGGAAAAATCCTTAGACGAGTGGTCAAGATGTCATCTGAGAGAATCAAATCAGCGGTGGAGAAAAGATGAGATAATTAATTAGAAAAATAAAGATTTTCAAAAATCAAGAAGATAAAGACTGCCTGATTTATGAGATTTGAAAAATCAAGAAGATAAGAGATGGACTGAAAAACAAATTTGAAAAATCAAGAATCTGCTCACTTTATTTGATTTTTGGAAGAAATCTTACCTTTTTGAATTAAATCAACTCAAAATATGGATTTTGTGAGATAATAAATAATCTTTTTCAGATTATTTACTAAAATCAACTGATAGTTAATAAAACGAAATCATTTTAAATAATAAATTGATTTAAAATGATGGAAATGTTAAATTGAGTAATTAAATAATTAAAGATAATTATTTAATTTTAGAGGATTATAACTGATAATTAAATAAATTCATAAATTCATTTAATTATGGAAATTAGTGACATATTGAATAAATAAATAAAATTTATTTATTTAATAGTCAAGAAGAATAAATGAATAAAGGTAATTAAACAAATTGACAAATTTATTTAATTAAAGGAAGACTTTAGACAATTAAAGACATATTGAATAAATAAATAACATTTATTTATTTAATAATCATGAAGAATAAAAGGACATGATTTAATTAAACAATTATAAATTATTTAATTAATAGTCGAATGTGGACCAAGGACATAATTAAATGTCATAATTATGCTAGGACGAAAGTGGTAAAAATAGAGCTTGCAGGCCTAGGTCATTTTTAAGTGTCTACATTTTTCCTCTTTGTCATAATGTAGCATGTCGCATTGTGACAAAGAAAATAAGTCAAAAATATGCCCTAGTGCAAAATAGGATGAGAAAGAATGAGGAGGGAGGTAGCGGTATGCCCCCTCGAGAGGATAGACAGGTTCTAAGAGTTCATGGGTGTGCTCTCGAAATTGATGAGAAGACTAGAATATGAAGAGACAAAGAAATGTTAGTGCAAAAGATATTGATGATGATATGGATGCAATGCCTATATGAAATGGGTGAGAGAAGATGACAAGACTAAAGAAGATGCATGTTAGTTCCTAGACCAAATCCTTCAAAACATTACCATAGGACTTTCTATATTTATTCCTCTTAATCATCACTGGGCAGATTGTTGTGATGGCCAACAAACACCGTGATATGACATAAATCAAGGTGTCTAAGGTCATACCATCACACAAGACAAGCAGTCACAGACAAGGATGATCATGACTCATACTAACAGTGTTATTGCCCCAGTCTTTTTGTCATAACCAACTGCCAACAAAAAAGACAAAAAGGACAAATCATGAAACATAATTGCTTCTCTAAATCCTATTTCAAGGACATCCTTGGGAAACTAGCAACATGATTGTCAAAATACAACAATAAAACCATTATCATGATACATTGGTGTTTTTCTAAATCCTGAAATCAGGAAATCACTGAGAAACTAGTAACATTCATGTTAAGAGACAAGACAAATGTCATGATACATCGCTGCTTCTCTAAATCATGTTGTTGGGATCTCGCTAAAAAACTAGTAACATGATAAAAATAAATTAAAAACCAAAGAAAAGATAAGACAATCATGATACATCATTGCTTTTGTAAATCATGTTGTCAAGATCTCGCTAAAAAACTAGTAACATGATGAAAGCCAAAAGACAAGATAAAACAATCATAATACAACATTGCTTTTCTAAATCATGTTGTCAAGATCTCACTGAAAAAATAGTAACATGATGAAATCCAAAAGACAAGATAAGACAATCATGATACGTCACTGCTTTTCTAAATCCTATTGTTAGGATCTCACTGAAAAACTAGTAACATGATGAAAGCCAAAAGACAAGTTCCAAGTGTTTGCCAAGTGTGTCTGGATTCTGAGTGTTTTCATGTTAAGATGTCAGGTTTGATGATGTCATATGCTAAGGTGCCATGTTTTGATGATGCCAAGATGAAGAAATGCCAAAGATTGTCAGATTCAAGAAGGACACATCCTGAATAATGTTGATATTGAGAGGATTAATCCCTAAATGTCAAAAGGATCCCTCAAAAATGTCGGATGATAATGACGATGCCTAGGAAGGACACATCCTAAGGCATAAATGACTGAGGCTATTCTTCAGAAGGACTTATCTGAAAGAATAACCAAGAGTTGATAGTTTGATAGAGTTTGACTGAAATTTGATCTAATTTGACTTGTGTTGTCCATATGATTTAGAAAACAACGACATATCATGATTGTCTTATCTTGTCTTTTGGCTTTCATCATGTTACTAGTTTTTCAGCAAGATCTTGACAATAGGATTTAGAAAAGTAAAGGTATCATGATTGTCTTATCTTGTCTTTTGGCTTTCATCATGTTACTAGATTTTTAGTGAGATCCTAACAACAAGATTTAGAAAAGAAATGATGTATCATGATTGTCTTATCTTGTATTTGGATTTTTTTATTTATTTTTACTTTTTATGATTTTTTTGTCTTTTTTCAGGACTTTTAGAAATTTCTGAAACCATGCATGACATCCACTACAGTTACATGATAATTTGTTTCCCCCAGTCAGGTCCAAGACTTAACCAATTTTAAAGGACATGAAAGGGGTGTTCCTGTGGTACTACATAGACATTAAAGAGGACTTGATGTCAATCATTTATCAACCATGAGAGGAAGGGTATGATGTCATGGTGATTGGGATGATAATGGTGGGAAATGTATTTCATCCTAGGCCAAGGTAGACAAAGTAACAGTAGATGGCAGAGCGATGATTGATTACGCATGGCGCCTATTTGCCAAGCTTTCACCATGGTACTTATCCAAAGCGCCTATTTGCCAGGTTTTCACTATTGGACGAATTATTTTTCTTTACTATTTTTGCCATTTTTCTTATTTTTTTAGTGCTACCAAGATGCTTGTTTGCCAGGTTTTCATCAAGGCAACAATTTTTTTACCATTTTTTGATTGTTTTTGTATTTTACAGTTTTTAGCTCGATCTCTTGATGCTATGTGTAGAACCTTGAGATGTAAAATATTGATAGGCTCTGTTAGTTGTTCTCCATCGGGAGTTTCTAGTTGATAGGATCCAGAACCAAAAGAAGATACGATGATGTAGGGACCCAACTAGCTTTGTTCAAACTTTCTTAGCTTTTCTCTGTCAGCCTGATTCTTAGGGTTCTACATGAGAACTAGGTCACCAATGTCAAACTTCCTGACCATAACCTTCTTAGTGTAGCTATGATAAAGACGGTTCTGATACGCTTATAGATGGTTCAGGGAATTTTTCCTTCTTTCCTCTAGCATCTCAAGCTCATGCAGGCGCGATTGTCTATACTCCTTGTCATTAGTTAAACCCTTCAGGGAGACTTGTAACAAAGGAATTTCAACCTCAATGGGAAAGATGGCCTCAACTCCAAAGACCAGGGAAAATGGAGTGGCTCCTATAGGTGTACGAATGCTAGTGCGGTAAGCCCACAGAGCATGGTTGAGTTGTATGTGCCAGTCACGACTAGCATCATTGACAGTCTTTTTGAGGATTTTAACAATGGTTTTATTTGACGCCTCAGCTTGACCATTTCCTTGTGGGTAATACAGAGATGAAAAATGATGTTGGATATGGAATTGCTCACATAACTCATGAACGTCTTAGTTTTTAAATGGACGTCCATTGTCAGTGATGATGGATTGTGGAAGGCCATACCGACAAATGATGTAGTTAAGAATGAACTTGGATATTTGCTTGTCAGTTATGTATGTTAGAGGGATGGCTTCAATCCACTTCATAAAATACTCAGTGGCAGTGATGATGAATTTGTGGCCATTGGACGAGGTTGGATGGATCTTACCCACGAGGTCGATTCCCCATTGAGTGAAGGGCCAAGGAGAGGTGATCGACCAAAGTTCCTGTGCTGGAGCATGATCAAATCACTATGAATTTGACATTTACAACAAGCCCTGACATATTCTATTGCATCATTTTCAATGGTCGGCCAATAGTACCCAAGTCTTGTTACTTTCTTGGCTAGAGTAGGACCACTCGAATGAGACCTGCATATACCATCATGTAATTCGCGTAAGGTTGTACGTGCTTTGTTGGTGTCGAGACATCTAAGGAGGGTGTCATCAAAGCTATGACGGTAAAGGGTGTCACTGATGATGGCATACCGTAGACATCAAAAATATACAGATTGATATCACACTCTAATCTACTAACATCGTTTCTTCCTAAATCATCCCTCGGTCTAACTGTTTAATCAAATTCCCTTATCTGATTAAATTCATCAATATTCATCTCTTAATTAAATAAATTATTTTGTCTAATTAAGTCACTTTCCCTTGTTAATTAAATCAATTCATCCGATCTAATTATCCCTATTTAATTAAATAATCAATTTATTTGATTAAATCTCTAAAGTCTATCTATTAAATTAAATAAATTAAAACCTTATTTGATTTAATTTAACACCATCCCTTTTAATTAAATAAATCAAAATCTTTATTTAATTAGCCTCTTATCATATTCCTCTCTTTTTTATTTAAATTAATCCAAAAATTTAAATCAAATTGTCAAATCAGCTAAATATCCCCTTAAATTAATCAATTCTTGATTAATTTAATCCTAATCACTCAAATCCTCTAGATTTTGCAACTTGCACAATTAAATCATTTATTTGATTTAATAATTCCCTATTTTCATTCAAAAAAAGGCATCTTTGAAGGAATATTCCCAAATTTGAATTCAAAAATGTGAGTTGACATGTCCTTCCAACAAGGCAATAACTCCATCTTACATGTCCTTTGTCTTGAGCCAAGTGGAATTTATTGCATTTTCCCTTCCCCCTCACAAGTCATTTCAACAAATTTGAATTTCAAATTCATGCATTTATTGGCACATTCCCCAAATCTTGCACATCCTCCACCCATTCATAGCTTGACAAGTGGCATCATGCCATTGGATGAATGTTAGTCCCACATTGCTCTATTTTGGACATTCATCCATCTTAGCATTCTATAAATAAAGAGCTCATATCCTTATTTCATCATCCACATTCCAAGCAAAGTTACCATGCTAAAATACATAGCAATTCTCATCCATCATTTGAGTTCTTAGTTAGGCTTTTTTCCATATTTGGCTTGGAGCTCTCACATTCATCATCAAAGTGGATCAACATTCCTCAACAATCATCAACTTGCATCTTAGGAATTGGGAAAGGGCCAATTTTCACATCAAATTGGCACAAATTCCCCCATGGGATTAAAAGTTTGCTTGCTTAATTAGGATTCAATCTTGTTTTTGTGATTTCATTGTATTTTTCATCATTTCCTTCCTAATTTGAGCTATGTTAATGAATCTCATGGGGAATCCACGTTTAGGCTTGCATTTCCTTGTTTAACTTGTTTAGTCATGTTGTTTTGTAGGTACCTAGATTGAGGGTTCACACATACCTTGTGGATTTTTAGATGAAGGACTTCCTTTGGTTATTGGATAGGTTAGGTGGAATGGATTGAGACTTAAGGTAGTCATAAATATCCTGGTACTAGGGAGAATTGGGACCAACAAGTTTGCAAACCATCTCTGACTCTAGAATGTCATAGGCAGGGACTAGCAATTGCTCTATTAGGAATTCCAGTTGAGGCAGATTGCTTGGTATGTCAAGGAGAGAGCCTATTGTAGCCATGGCATCCGCCGCTTTGTTCTACGCTCTCAGAACTTGTTCAAAAGTTACCATATGAAAGTACATTTGGAAACTGTCAACCATCCATTTATAGGGAATCAACTTCTCATCTTTTGTGTCATAGTCATCATTAACCTGGTTGATGACGAGCTGAGAATCCCCATAAACATGTAGCACTCTGATTTTCCATTTTATTACCATTCTTAGTCCTGTAACTAGTGCCTCGTATTCTACCACATTGTTTGTGCATGGGAAGGAAATGCAGAAATACTTAGGAATGGATTCTCCTTGAGGGGTGATGAACATGATTCCTACCCTCGAGCCATGATTTGTGTGTGATCCGTCAAAGTAGAGTCACCAAGGTGCCTTAGGTTCCGTATGGAATATCGACTCATCTGGAAAATCTGCCACTAACGGGTGATCACTTTGTAAAGGTGCATCCGCTAGCTGGTCCGTTATGACTTGTCCTTTCATTTCTTTCTTTCTACATATTGAATGTCATATTCACTCAGAATCATGACTCATTTTGCCAGACGTCTTGTTAACGTTTCCCAGCTTAACAAATATTTGAGGGGGTCAATTTTTTATACTAGTTGCATTTGATGGCTTAACATATAATGTCTTAGCTTCTGTGCTACAAAGACCATGGCTAGAAAAGCTCATTCTATTGGTGTGTAGTTTAGTTCATACCTGACCAATGTCTGAATGATGTAATATATAGCTCTTTCTTTTTCTTCTTGGTCATTATGTGCTAGTAATGCCCCCAGTGTTGAACTAGTTGCTGAGATGTATAGGATCAATGGCTTTCCGTGAATGGGAGGCATGAGGAATGGTGTTGACAGTAGGTAATATTTGATTTGCTGAAAGGCTTCTTGAAATTTATCTATCCACACAAAGGGGATACCCTTTTGCAACAAATATTGGAATGGGTGACACTTGTCATCCAATTGGGCTATGAGGCACCAAATAGATTGTACCCTGCCTTGTAGAGTTCTCAGTTCATTGATTCCTTTGGGTGGAGGCATGTCTATGATGGCTTTGACTTTTGCTGGATCAACCTCAATGCCTCTTTGAGAAACTATGTATCCCAAGAGTTTTCCTGATGTGACACCGAAGACACATTTCTTAGGATTTAGTCAGACCTTGTATTCTTCCAGACTCTTGAAAATTGTGTCAAAAACCCTAAGATGATCTTTCCTGGTTACTAATTTGGCCAATAGGTCATCTACATAATCTTCCATTATTTTATGCATCATGTCATGGAAGATTGTGGTCATAGCCCTTTGATATGTGGTGCCTGCATTTTTGAGACCAAATGGAATGACATTCCAATAGTATGTACCCCATGGGCAAGTAAATGTCATTGTGTACTGGTCTTCGGGGGCAATGTGAATATGATTATAGCTGGAGAAACCATCCATGAGGGACAACATCTAATATCCTGCTGTGAGGTCAACTATAATATCAATATTCGGTAAAGGAAATTCATCCTTTGGGAATGCCTTATTTAGGTCTCTAAAATCTGTACAGACATAGATCAGCCCATTTGGCTTTGTTACTGGCACCAAGTTAGATATCCATTCAACATAGTCAATAGACTGTATGAATCTGGCATCTAGAAGTTTCTTCAACTCAGCCTTGACCAATAGAGTGATGACTTGAGGGTGCATTTTGCGTAACTTCTGCTTGACTAGTTTGGCATTAGGCAATAGTGGAAAATGGTACAAAACTAGTTCTGGGTCTAATCCTGGCATGTCAGCATAGGACCATGCGAAGTTGATTTTACGTTCTACAAAGAATTTATGAAATTTCAGCCTCTCTTCTTCAGTCAATGATGCAACAAAGAGGACCATTTTGGGATCTTCTGCAGTTGATATGTTATCCTCTATGGTATCTTCTATAAGCATAGCTGATTTCTCTTGTTGTACGGGAAGAAAGTCTAGTCCTCCATCTTTGGGTTCCTCAGAGAGGTTTTCACCTATAGATATGTCCTTTGTTTTTATTGCTTTGTCGTCAAAATGTGCCTTTCAGTTTTCACCTAGAGACGTTTCATTTTTTATTTTATTTTTATTTTTAATTTTGCGACTGGAGGACGGAGTAGTCTCGCCAAAGTATGTTGTGCAATATAAATCAATGGTGAATCTTGACTTATGATCACCACTGGGTATGCCCTCATGTAATCCCATAAATTCTGCAATTTCCTCATCATTCTGAAATGTATCCAGGACTGGTGGGCCTTGTTGGTCCCAATCGACTAACTGAGGATAAACTAAGGAAATGCCATTGTCAGTGTTGGTGAATTGAGGGGAGGATGCATAAATCATGCATACGGATTCAGTGATGTTGTAGATGAGATTATCATCATCCAAATTCACATCAGACTCTATCCAATATTCCCCTTCACTAGTCTCATATTCATTGGAAAAATAAGGGTTGAAGGACTTAGAGTCCTGGTTGTCAGTGTCATATGGTACTTCAGATGGATTGGACTGAAGGGATTCAGATGGTGGGTCTTGTATGTCATGGGGAGTGGTGATGGAACTTTGACTATTTGGTGCCTGTTCAATTTTAAATGTTTGCCAAAATCTTTGTTCAGAGGTCAGTTCCCCTACTTCGATAAACAAATCATCAAGGCAATAGTCACTTAAGGATCGTTCTAAGCCAAATTCCCACTCTTGGGAGTCAGTTTCGGGAGGGTTTCCTTAGTGGTCTCGACACTTTTCAAAGCATGTACTCACTCACTCGAAAGTCCAATGGTACGTCGATCATCATTGTCAAGTGATCCAAACCCTAATACAAGATACTTTGGAATTTGGAATGGTTCTATGGGCTCTCTTTGTCCAGTTTTATTTCTGCCTAGGCCACTAGTACCATCGTAGCCCTTAGCCTTCATTATGTCATAACCCTTGTCATATTTTTGAACTGGAAATGGGGGTAGTGAGACAGTATCCTTGTAGATCCATCCTGTGATGTCAGCAAGGTCCTCCTTACTCATGTCTCCCCATTTGATGAAAACTATTTTTGGTGGAACTTTAAAAATTACTTTGGGTTCCATTCTGAAACATGGCCGACCATAGACCTTTGGAGACTTGGGTATTCTTGTGATGTTGTACACTGTGTGTAGTTTGAATTCTCCACAACCGAGGTCTTGGAGCTTGATAGTGGATTCAACCTTAGGGTTTTGGAAAGGTGGTGGTGTGGTGGAAGACGTGGATGGAGTGGATGTGGAAGATGATGTGAGCATGGATGGATCAATGTATTTAGAAGATGAGGAGCCAAGTGCTTCTTGGTTAATAGGAACTCAATTTTCAGAAACACCCCTTAGGTTGGTACAATATTGGAAAGGATCAGGGTCTCCATATATGGTTATTTTTGTGCCGTCAAATGGAAACTTTAGGCATTGGTGATATGTGGACGAGACGGCTTTTAAGGCATGAATCCATGGACCGCCTAGGACCTGGCAAGTTGTGTCCACAATAACTGGTCCCACTCTGATAGGGAGAGAGATAATGCCACATGAAGAGCGTTCTTCATCATCATATGCTTTGATCACTATACTCTTTGTCGGGTCTATGCATGCATCAGAGAATCCTAGAGCCTTAACCAGTTTGAGGGAGCATATGTTCAATCCTGCTCCGCCATCTACTAAAACCTGTCTAACTTTGTGCTTATGGACAAAAGTTTCTATGTGCAATGCATCATTATGGTTGGTCTTAGGTGATGAGTAGTCTTGATCTGAGAAGGTGACATGGTGAGGCATAGTGAGGTATCCCACCATGGTCTCAAACTGATTGAAATCAATGTCCTCAGGGAAGGACGACTCTTGCAGGGTTTTATCTAGTATATCCTTGTGCATGGGAGAGATACGAAGTAGCTCAAGTATAGAGATTTGCTCGGGAGTCTTTCCTAGCTGGTTGATAAGGTTGAACTGACTTTTGGGTTGCCACTGCTTTGGGGTGGGGACAGGTTTTGACTATTTGGCGAATGGGGCATATGGTGATTTTGGGTTTTCTAGTGGGAGGTGGACCAGCTATGGTGACCTTGCCACTACGAGTAGTAGCATTACATTGGGGTGCTCTCTTGACTGTAATGGTATTGATGTAGTCATCGTCAGTTTAGACATTATTTATAATTGGTCCACCAGAATAGTCGTACTTGGCTCGGGTGAAGTTAGCTTGATTATTGTTCATCTGTGGACCTGAAGTGGAAGTATTATGAGAACCATGGTCCTACAGTGGATTCTTATGGATAGTATGATCTGAATTGGAGGAAAATTGTGATCCCCCTACCTCAATGATGTGACTTTCAATAAGCTATTGTACTAGGTTTTTCAGTTGTCGACAGTTAGAGGTTTTGTGTCCTTTTGCCCGATGATAATCACAAAATGCATCATCATTCCACCATGTGGGTTTGAATTATCCTGGGTCATATGGTTTGGGTTCTTCAAGTGTGATGACCCCATTCTAGAGGCATTTCTTGAGGACTTCTTCAATGGGTTCACCCAAGGAAGTGTATGTGCGACCTCTAGGAAATTGTCTCATTTGACGGTATTATCCTTGATTATTTTGACTATTCTGGTTGTTTGAAAGGACATTGGTAGGGGGTGTCAATGTTGTTGTTGGTTTTTTTGTTGTTGCACCCCTTTTAGGGCCAGTACAGGACCCACAATGTTTGTAGTCTTGGTGTCAACAACACCATCATTTGTAACATGTTTATTTTTGACCCAATATTTATTTTTGTCGGTGGGTGGATTAGCATTTTTGTTTTTGGGACCGTACCTTAGTTCTCCCTTTGCGATAAGGGATTTCTCAATCTGGACCCCTTTTTTGACTAAGTCCATGAAGTTTGTGCAATAATGTACTTGCAAGGCATATTTTAGGGGCCCCAGAAGTGTTTGCATGAACATGTCGACCTTTTCCCTTTCGGGTATGTCAATGTGAGACCGACTAGCTAGACTTCTCCATTTTTGAAAGAATGGGATGAATGTCTCACCAACATCCTCTTGTGTGAGATTGCACAAGCTAGTGATAGAGGTGTCCATGTCAATGTTGTACGCATAATTTTTTATGAATTTTTGTTTAAGCTCATCCCATGTTTGGATATCCTTTTGAGTGGAAAACCATTCAAGGGTAGGGCCTACTAGACTTTTAGAAAAAAGTCTCATCAAGTATGTTTGTTCATAGGCGGCATCCATACAATTGGTTGCAAATTCGTGAACATTTTCAGTGGGGTTTGTCTTGCCTCTATATTTTGTGAAATTGGGTGACACATATCTCGGAGGAAATGGAGGAATGTATAAGCTCATGTCGAATGGGTATATGTTTAGATCATATGATATTTCTGATTTCGTGCTTGAAATGTGTATGTTTTTGATAGTTTTCTCTAAATCCATCAATCTTGTTTGGAAGGCATCCATAACAGGGTCATTTGTGGTCCTGTACGTTGGATTGCTTGGTACACCATAGGTTCCTGTTTGTTGTGTGTGAATATTGGTGTATTGTGGCGGTATGGATTGTTGTGACATATATGATGTGTTTGGATTGGTGTGTTGTTGGTATTGAAAGTTAGGGTTGGGTGTATGCTGGTGCATATGAATGTGGGATGAGTAGGTTGGGATATGTCTCCCAGCTATTTGTGTCATTACTTGGGGAATATGGTGACCATGAACATTGTGATGTGTTGATGATGCCATGGGTTGTGTTATTTGGCTACCTTTTCCAAATTGTTGGGTTTGCACAAGGGGAATGGTCAAATTTTGTCCTTGGGATTTGATGGTATTTGACAATGTTGACGTGTTCACATTTTTTTGTTGTCCTTGAATAAATATATGTCGTTTACCCCCACCCAAAGGATTTTGTGAGATACCAATGAGAGGGTATGTTGAAGGTGTACTCATGGTATTTGATGTAGCTGTTAAGGGGGGATTTTTGTGACTTGATGATGCCCCCATCGCATTTACTGTCATGGTATAGAGAAGGTTTGAATAACTTGCCCATGTTGCTGAGGAGCCATAGGTAGTTCCAACCGATTGTGACAGTATCGTGGATGTTGTGGGCATTGTGGCTGATTGTGATCCTCCAATGGATGTTGCATTTATTGAGTTGGAGGTGTTTGGGATGTTGGAGGTAGCATGCACAGTCATTGTAGTGTCAAAGAAAGTATTGCTCGTAGTGTTGGAAAGTTGACCACTATTTGACAGGTTATGCGTGTTGTTGACATTAGGGTCTGGAAATGTTGATCTCAATGTGTTGATGTCAAATCCGTGTGGTAACTTAGCTCCTTGAATTAAGAGTATGGCTAAGTATCTGTCTCTATCATATAGGACCATTTGTTCGATGAATTGAGAGGCCTCTGGATCTTGTGTTGCTACCTCTAGGTTTTCCTCAAGTATTTGACCGTACTCAGCTTTACACAAGAATGGTTCAAATGGAATGTTTGATGAGGAAGGTATTGTTGTGAGAGGTTGATTGTTTGTATTCCCAAATGGATCATCAAAAGTCCAGTTTGGGTCATATGTGGGATTATTGATAGTGGAAGTGGGATCTTGTCGAAAGTTTTCCATTTGTCGTTGTTGTTTTTGGAGTCTAGTTTCCACCATAAAATGAGATTGCTAAAATGAAAATGACAACTAGATGCAAGGATGACACTATGCAAAGTCTAAGTTCAAAATAATGACTACGATGAATAATATTTTTGCATCTTTTTTGGGAATAAAATATGCGATGTCTAAACTTATGATGCAATTCAAGACAAGGGTACCTAAGCACTTCTAAGCTCAACCTTTGTTTTCAATTTTGGTTACTAAAGGAATTTGTTGAAAAGAACAAGATGACAAGGTCTAAATGACTAGTGAGTTTTCCTAACTAGACTGTTGAGTTGAAAAATCCCACAAAAGGGACAATGACTGAAAAATGGATTAATAATTTAGTCCAAGAGAACCTAGTTTCGAAAGCAATGATGTTGCAAATTATGCTAAGATTTTCCTAATCCGAAGCATGCAAGAATTAAAACCTAGGGACAAGCTAATGTTTAATGTATGCAACTAAAATTTGAAAGATGAAGCCTATGGTCAAACTAATGATTGAAAAATTTGAGCAATTTCAAAATTGGTTTATGATAGAATCCCCTTGGAAATAGTGTTTGACAAATGATTGACAAGGTGTAGACTTCATATTTGACTTTGTATGAAGTTTTACTTGTGACAGGTGAATGCATCGTTTGAGGCTGCAAATGCATCACAATTTTGTGAATGCATTTTAGTTTGAGCAAATGCGGCTCGGGGACTAACAAATGCAACTCAGTTTGGCATATGCGGCTATGTAAGTTTCATATGCATCACAACGCAGACGGATGTGGTGTTTTAGATGTCAAATGCAATTTAACAGAACATCTTTGTTTCAAAAAGTCGATTGCAGTTCAACAGATGCGACAAGTTTGTTAGAAATTGAGTTTCTTAACATTTTTAGGGAAAATTTGATCTGTCTAATGTTGAATGTTTTGTTCAGAAATGTAAATGTGGTGAATCTAGAAAGCACTTGACAAGCACAATGTTTTGAATGTAAGCAAGTGCACATAAGACAAGTACAATCCTAAAAGTCTAATAGGCCAAGGGTTTGTATACTTGATACAACCCACCCTTATACCCTGGATTGGTGATAAACATCTTTCCTTCTCAAGAGTGGAAAGCTTAGAATTTTGGTGGCATTAGATCCCCTCCACGGCTCATTAATTTCATTTGAGCACACCAAATTCAGATTCTTTGGGTAATGACTTCCCAATAATTTCTATCTCTAGTCAAGGGGATCAATAGTGAGTGTCTTCGGGCATGATACTGTACCCTGCACTATATCAAGTAACGACCAAAGAATGGTTTGACACAAAGACAAAAGTTTTTTAATATAGGAATTCCATTCATAGGGCATGATCCATGTAGTGAGAGTCCCCTTTCAGATCCATCTTGTCGGAACCACATGCGTGATTCTTGGGTTTTCCCCAAGAATCCACTTTTATATACCGGCTGGAAGTCCCTCGGTGTTAGGGTGCTACCGGTCTGAGTCATCCTGGGGTGAGTACTTTTTCCCACTAGAACAGGCCCAAGTTTTAGAGTTAGTAACCATTTATCTTACACCTAGGATTTCCTGAAAGCGCAAGGGGAGAGGATACTTTGATTACTAAATCATGAGGGTGTATAACAGATAGAATGGGTCTGGTTTTCTGATCACCAAGTTTTCACAAGGTGAGAGCATAATCACCTACCATTTGCAAACACAATCAGACAAAATAGTAAAACATGTTCATTTTATGTGTACCAAAATAAATGTGTACTAATCTAAAAAGGACAAGCACAATGTATAGTATTCAGTCTTCAACACTCGAACCTACAAACCACAAGTTAGGAGTTTCTTTGATTTTTAGTCTTTGACAAACGTATGTTTATGCAAACCCAAAAGTTTTTGCTTTCCAATCTGTTATATATGACTGATATTGCTGCTACTATAGCTCCTTATGATCACCTACAAGATCAAAAAATAATATTATAATGTAGCCAAAGAAAAAAACAAGCTCATCAGAAAATTGCAATTTCAGATACATGTTTTTGTCATAGCCGAAATAGATTTTATTATTTGACAATTTTATTGATCTAAAAAATAAAAACTCAAAGAAGAGATCCCTACTAATTTTCTGAGAGCTTTTCAGAAATGTAAAGAAGTCAAAAAAAATTAATGTTTTGCACCTAGAAACGCGGATTTGTGAAAACCATACAAAAAATGAAGATCAGATTTTTTCGTATTGTATTTGACCTCCAAATTAAATCTGTAAAACATAGACCCCCATTAGAATTTAAAGAGCTTAACAAAAATATAAAAATTTCTGAAAAATTTGTCGATTTGAGTCCAAGAAATCAATTTTATGAAAAAAATAAAATCACAATAACTCCTACAAAAATGATGATAAACCCTCAATTTGTTTACTGTAGCATCTTGAGATGATGCATAAGATTCTATAAAAATCTTGTAGAAAAATTCACAGTTGTGTAGAATATATGAAGAAATTGGTAAAACCTGGGGTTTTGTCCAAAAATTAACAGATCTGTAACAAAAAGTCAATAAAACCTGCAAAAGGAAAGCTAGATCAAAGGATTCATGTCGGGTTTACCAAAGGTATCAATGGGTAAATTTCTAAGGTTTGAGGTTAGCAATGATTAGATCAATAATAAAACCCAAAGAAGTTATGAAGCACAAAGAAAGCAAATAACAAGAACAATTATACCAGATATTTGTTGAAGCTTCCATGATTCACCTCCATAGCACCTCCTAGCTTGCAGCGTATGATTGATGCCCTTAGATCAAGTGTGTGAGCAATTTGACTATGACAATGTCCTATGCAAGTTTTGAAGGATTTAAGTACAATTATGCCTATGCCAATGATAAATGACTATAACAATTGATAAATAACTATACTGCCTATAATCATGAAGTGGTCTTATTATGCCAGAATAATAAAATCTAATTGTCTAATCTCAAAATGAGAGCAAAATAGAATTTTATAGAAAACACAATTTTGAATGGACAGATGGGATTGACTCTTGACAGAAACTTAAAATCAGAGGACGAGATTTAATTTGATAATCCCTAATCAGGGTTAGGGAAAAATCCTTAGACGAGTGGTCAAGATGTCATATGAGAGAATCAAATCGGCAGTTGAGAAAAGATGAGATAATTAATTAGAAAAATAAAGATTTTCAAAAATCAAGAAGATAAAGACTGCCTGATTTATGAGATTTGAAAAATCAAGAAGATAAGAGGTGGACTGAAAAGCAAATTTGAAAAATCAAGAATTTGCTCACTTTATTTGATTTTTGGAAGAAAGCTTACCTTTTTGAATTAAATCAACTCAAAATATGGATTTTGGGAGATAATAAATAATCTTTTTCAAATTATTTACTAAAATGAACTGACAGTTAATAAAACAAAATCATTTTAAATAAAAAACTTAAAATGATGGAAATGTTAAATTGAGTAATTAAATAATTAAAGATAATTATTTAATTTTAGAGGATTATGACTGATAATTAAATAAATTCATAAATTCATTTAATTATGGAAATTAGTGACATATTGAATAAATAAATAAAATTTATTTATTTAATAATCAAGAAGAATAAATGGATAAAGGTAATTAAACAAATTGACAAATTTATTTAATTAAATGAAGACTTTAGACAATTAAAGACGTATTGAATAAATAAATAACATTTATTTATTTAATAATCATGAATAATAAAAGGACATGAATTAATTAAACAATTATAAATTATTTAATTAATAGTCGAATGTGGACCAAGAACATAATTAAATGTCATAATTATGCTAGTATGAAAGTGGTAAAAATAGAGTTTGTAGGCCTAGGTCATTTTTAAGTGTCTACATGAGCATTTTGATTTGGGACCAAGCTAAGTTGTGACTGACCGTTGTGCATGTGCATCGTATATCATTCATGATTTGAGTTGACATTTGTAAATGTTCTTAAGTTTTATTGATGCCAACAGGTTGCGATTAAATTCTTAGTCATGAATATATATAAATGATCAATTATATCATTTTGGTGTGTGAATAAAGTGTGTCAATGTCTGTTGCAAATATCATAAGGGTGATTGAGCGATTATGCATAGTTTCACTTGTGCATTACAAGTTTTGTAGTGTGAGTTAGATCAGAACAAAGAAGTTTAGAATTAGTCAGAAGAATAGAGGATCAACTACTGAGCCTAACCAAAACTATAATCAAGAATTTGTAGATGCTACTCTTTTAGCTCATTTTCTTGGATATAATCCAAATCTTTGTAAGGCAATATTCCTTTCTATTTTGAGCAGTGAGCTCTAGGAAGTGCACCTGAATGCAAGTGCATTCCCACATTGTAATCTTTCTTTTTGAGTATACTCAGATCATATTGTGGGTTGGCCATCCACCGTGGTTTTTCCCCTAACAGGGTTTCCACGTAAAAATCCTTGTGATATGGTGTTGTGGTTATTAGCTTTCTATTCTTGCATAATTCTCTTGGTTGAATGCTTTTAAGTGGGTTAAAGATCAGAATAATAAGTTTATTTTTTGTAGAACACTGATTCACCCCCCCTCTCAGTGTTGCTTGTTTCCAACAATTGGAATCAGAGCTAGTTCCTCGAAAGAAGTCTAACAGCTTGGGGAGATCTTGGAAAAAAATTTCAATGGATACAAATAGTATTCAAGAACAACTTATGGTGGCCCTGGATGATCTTGACTAGTCAAAATCTAAGAATTGGGAACTTCAGGAAAATCTTGAGAATGTAGAGAAATTCATTTAGTCATTGAAAGAAAAAATTAATGAATCAAGGGAGAAAAGAAAGGAATTGTGTGATCAACTTAAGTATCTAAGAATAGAAACATGGAAGATGAACAACTGAGTCATTCCTTGAAGGAGAAAAAAAAATGTTTAAATTTCTCTAGAGAAAATGATGTTCTGAAGCATGAGATGGAATCTATCATGATGAAAATGACCAAGGAAATTGAAGATAGAAGGAAGAATGAAGAAAAGCTTGCTCAATCCTTGAAAGAAAAATTTGAAGAATGCAGCCGATTGGAAAATGAATTGGAACAATCTAAAAACAATGAGGAAGTGCTTGAAAAATAGCTTGATGATCTAAAAAATGAACTCACTATTGCAAATGAGTACAAGGAGAAATTCAAAGAAAGCTCAACCAAGCTTGATGAGCTGATTAAAGGTCACAGGACTGATGGTGACAAAAGAGGTCTTGGCTATGAAGAAGGAGAAAGTTTCGGATGTAGTCAAAGGAAATCTGGACAAGTGAGATTCAAGCAAGGAAATCAGATGAATGGAACTAGAAGGAATCTGGTAAGACAACCAAATCCTCAAAGATGAACAATGGTTACTATTTTTCTTGCAATAAATTTGGTCATATGGCTTCTTAGTGTAGAAGCAGGATGAATCCAAGTGGACCAACATTCTCAGGTCAGTGCTTTAATTGTAATAAGTTTAGTCATAAGTCAAACGAATGCAGAAATGTGATGAACAACTTTCATAGAGATGTCAAATGCTATGCATGCAATAGACTTGGGCATATTTCCAACCAATGTAGATCAAGGAAAAATTAGTGGAACAGTAGGTCTAGACAGAAAAATGTTGTCTTACAACTACAAAATTTTTTGCCACACTGCTAGATTCTGTTGGAATAGAAGAGGTTTGGTAAAACAAAACATGCATCAAGATGTTAAGAGAAAAGGTAAAGTCACTATAGATGTGATCAGGAGACAAATGTAGAAGAAATGGGTGAAGAATGATCCCTCTATTGAAGGAAATGTGTCAGCACTAGAATCTTCTTTTGGTAATTCCTCTGGGAATTAGTTTTAGGCCTTTGGCCTAGGGGGAGCTATCAAGAAAATCTCTTAACCCCCTACCAGTAACTGATACCAAAATGTGGATAAGTCTAGTAAGTGCATAGATTCCTTTTAGATGTTGTTCAATCAATTGGAGAAAGTATTTTATAGTATTGAAGATCCGTAGAAGCATTATCTGTCTTAGTGCATGGAAACAAGGTAACTAGATGAACTAGGCTAAAAGCATTTATTGTGAAAAAAGGAGGTTAGTTGTGTGAATGATAAGAAGTCATTTTTTATCTTTCATTTGTCACCTTAAATTTTGGAGAAAAGAAGTTTGGAGAGCTCCGGGGTGAACTTTCCTGAATTACGATGAGATTCAAGTGTGAAGAAGATTCAACAATCAAACTTTGATCCAAGGAAAATGTATTTATCAAAAAAACTTGTGAATTTGTGAATTTGTAAAAATGGCCACTCCATTGGTAGTTGAAGTCAAGGATAGACCCCGTCCAAAGTTCAAGTGGCATCCTTTTAAGCCTGTTGAGACTGATCCTCTAGGTGCATTTTCATTTGTATCGTATAGAGTCTTGCATACTGAAGAAATTAGGGCTTATATACATGCCAATATTGAAGAGTTAGGGAGCTCACAAATGTTGAATTTGTATTCCAACCATATAATTGGAGAGAACTTCACTGTTAAGCTAGAATACAAAACCATAGAAAAGAAGTTCACACAATTTGTGAAATTTCCCATATTTGAGGAAAGTGAATGGGTGTGATATATTTTGAGCCAAGTTCATGCTGAGTTCATGTGGCGGAATATACCTTTTAAGATTATGAAAGAGGCTATAAGCGTAGTCACAGGTCTAAATTCCTTCGGTGGACTACCAATCTTGACATCTGTAAAGAATCAAAAGGTTACTAATGCAACATGTGCACAATTTGATAGAAGGGAAATTAAAATTGAATATATCATTGAAGTGGATGTGAAATTTGCATCGATGGTCATTGGCTACAAGGTCTACCACTCTAGCCAAAATAATTTAGTATTCGGTATGACCATTTATGCAGCCTATCAGATGGTAAAACAAAATGCAGATTATGACTTGTGTGAGCTACTTAGAAGTTAGCTGATGGAGAATCTATGTAAGATTAAGAAAGACAAGAAGAACTCTTTTAAATATGGTAATTTCCAACTGTATACGTCTAAAAATGGTCAAGATTAAGCTTGTTAATTAATTAAATATGATTTATTTAATTAATTCCCCTAAAATCATCTACATATAAATAAATTTAATTATTTATTTATATCGTTCATTTTCCTAATTTCTTCTACATTGATTAAATAAATAATTTTATTTAATTATTGACATTTCCACCTTTCACTTAATTAAATTAAATAAATTTTCATTTATTTATATTTGATCATCATTTTATTCTAAAGTTTAAATATTTTGAATATTTAAATAATGGAATATTTTCTTCATCCCACCTTCCATCTTTCACTTAATTAAATTCAATATTTTTTCATAATTTATTTATATTTGATTATCATATTGTTCTAAAGTTTGAATATTTTTGAATATTCGAATAATAGAATATTCTTTTCATCCTCAATTTAAATATTAAATATTTTATTTAATATTTTCCTCTAATTTCATTTCTAAACTTAATTAAATATGATTTTATTATGTGGGTTTCCATTTTCATCTTCACTTCCAAATTAAATAAACATATTTAATTTAATTTCTAACTTATGCTAACTCACCCTTCCAAATTCTAATCTCATCCTTCGAAATGAAAGTTTCCCTTCAAAACTCAATGACGAAAATTAAAAGAAAAGGGAAACCTTCCATCCTCTTCTTCACTTTTAAAAATTTCTCATCGTCCATTCGAACAAGCTTAATCCGGGCCGTCGATCGAATCAGCCAATCGAATCCGTTCGAAAGCTCTATAAATTTTGGAGCAAATCCAAGCTTTTGGTTACCTACCTATGCACGTACACACACTCACATACACTACACACGTACTTGCACAGCCATACTTTCAATCAGATTATGCATTCATATCAGTTCATTATCACAGTCATACTTTCATATTAGCATAGCTTTCGCATTTAGCATAGTATGCACTTTTAAATCTCATTCTTTAGCCGTCATTTTGTTGAGTTTGATCTGCTGATTTGAGAGCCATTCGAAACCAACAAAATGCTGGAGTTAGAGAAAGATAAGACAATTTTGGGAAGCTGTTGTCATGGTTTGCATATTCTGTTTCTTTTTCAGCTTTTCTGATTTAATGTCTTATTAATATGTGTTTGATTTTAATTTAGATTGATCCAATATTTCACACACACATAAAATGGCTCCCACTGTGGGGCTCGAATCCACAAATTTAACATTATCTATAAGTTTTTTTTGACAGTTTCTGCATTCTGGAGTCAATTTTCAAAAAAAATCTAATGTTTATGCGCATTCAAAATTTCCTGAGGCACATACGAGATTTTAACTTTTTGTCTTGCAAGATTTTGGTAGGCATATAGTATCTGTTTAGGTGCATCTAGCATCTGTTTATGCGCATCTAGCATCTATTTAGGCACATCTAGCATCTGTTTAGGTGCATCTAGTTTTGTTTAGGTGCATCTAGCAACTGTTTAGGCACATACAACAAGCTTTCCTTTTTCACATGCAATAACTATTTAAAAGAATATAAATCTTTATTGCAACTCATAGAGCTTTTGTTCTGGTGCATATAGTTTTTGTTCTGGCACATATATCGTCTATTCTGGTGCATATACCCTCTGTTCTGGCGCATATATCTTGTGGCACATATACCCTCTATTCTAGCGCATATATCTTGTGGTGCATATAGCTTATGTTCAGGCGCATATAAATTTGTAACAAAAACACAGAATTCTGAGTCTGACGCCTTCCGCAGATAGAATTCTTTTTCTTTTTCCAAATTTTAAAATAAAGCAATCCTAGGGTAGCCACATCTAGACTAAAATGAAGCAATCTAGGATAGTCACCAAACAATGATTTTTGCAGTTAAAATTGAACAACTTGTTTTTGATGAAGCAATATCTTCACCTAGATTAGATCATTGTGATTTGGGCTTTAAAATGAACACTTGCTTACTTTGTCTATGGCAATAGGTCTATGCTCTCCCCTTAAATGGGTGATTAGAATACCAGACTTGCCTTTTCAATTTCATGAATTTTACTACTTTAATTAAATCCTTTAGAGAGCTTGCCGTAGTGGGAAAAAGTACTCACCCTACGGGAACGACTCAAGTGGGTTCAAGCCAAAGCTAGACTATTCCGCCCCACTATAAAATTTAAAGCAAATCTGGGGAAACCCTCTTTTGCCAGTAGTGTGCAAGATAACCATCCCCAAAGCCCTTGTTCTCAAGGTTGGGAGGTCTCCTGAGGGAGTTTATTATTGCCGCACCGAACATAAATCCTTACTACAAACCTAGTGTAGTGGCCAGCCGAGTTAGTTTCTGAACATTCTAATAATCACAGTGCAAGGGGAGGGAAGAATATGCCCCCAAGACACTCCCCATATAACTGCCAAGGACCGCTTGCTCAGGGGATCCAGTATCCACTTCTGTAACTCTGAGTATGCGCCTAGAAAAGACAAAAACACAAGTGCCCCTTCGGGGGTGACACGGCTGTGTGAGTCGACGCAGTTCTAAGGTGTGGGTTGTTGATTACTAGAATGACCTACTTGAGCATTAAGAGTGAGTCTGCCTGAATTGTCTTTCATGTGCAAAACCTGTGAAAACATTTGTTGAAAAACATTTTCTTGATCAAACACTTCATGTCAGTACAGGGCTTTAAGAACAACTATTTTCAAAAATGTTTGTTGTGTCTTCCATCACATAAATTCAGATAAAGAGATCATCCAAACTGAACATGAAGAACAACTGAATTTACTCAAAAAAAATTTATACCATTGGTCTAATAACATTCCCGATACTTTTCTCATGCTTAGAAATTGGAGATCAACAAAATTTCCCAAGAAATCAGTGTCTAAAAGGATAAAAAAACCGAAGAAACCATTAGGATACAAGAAAACACTGCAAAAGAGAAAATTCTTGTACAAAATTAGACAAGTCTTGCTTCGCTATTGAGGATTTATGCACAGATACCAAGACTTTGTTAAAGGATTCACTAATGAGTATGTTGTAGATCCCTTAGATTCTCGAGCTTATTATCAGAAATTAGCTCTGTCACAATGGCATAATCATGACCAACCTCTTGAATTTGACAACATACCACAACCTTCTATAGAATATCCTTCACATCCCAATCAAATCCTTTGATGATTTTGGAACCTTTCTTCGAAAACAAAGATCAAAACTTTAAGAAGTGCATCTCTCAAATAACTTTCTAATTTTTGGTTCAACTTCCCCAACAGGATTTTGAAATCCTTCATCAATTGGAAGCCACAATCAATAAATTAGGAGCATCCTTGATTATATCATAAGATACCGCATCTTATCAGATCATCATCATCACACTTGTCAAAACTAGGACCTAAGTTTACAAGAATTTTCAAAATCATATGCCTATCTTCACAAGATCCCAATTCAATAAATTGAAGGACGAAATCCAACAAGAATAACATACTCAAAGCATTCAAGAAGAGGGTGAAAGCAGCAATCCTCTTTACATCATGAATAGTAATCCACTTTTTGACAAAGATACAGATAATAGAGAAGAAAATCCATTCCACCAATACAAAGACATGAACAAAGCACAGATAGATAGTGATGAGGAACAAGATGAGGAATGTCTTAGAGAGGTTGAACAAGATCCAAAATTCCATAAATCCATTGAAAAGATCTTGCAGCGAGATAAGGAAAAATATTTTCGCTATCTAGCCGAACAAGGGGCTAAATTGCCTCATGACTTCAATACTGAAAATTTGAAAAACAAACCTAAAGAGACACCCCTTTCTGATCTTAGTGCTTTGACCCAACAAATCAAAGCACTTCAAGGACAAATCAAAGAGTTACAAGGGGGAACAACCACAAAGAAATACACTTTCGAGGACATTTTTCCTTACCCTTTTGACCGAAGTCTAAACATGATTCCTTTTCCCAAGCATTGTGAAATGCCAAAATTTGATCGCTATAATGGGAAAACAAATCCAATAGATCACGTTAAAGACTTCAGAAACATGACATTGGAATTCACTCATGAAGACACTTACTTAATGCGATTGTTTCCAAGGAGCTTGGGAGTTCACTCTATGGAATGGCTATCTAAAATTACACCTCCCGTCAGGACATTTTAAGAATTGATCAATCTATTCATATCACAATATACTTACAACATACAACACTAGATCACCATGATAGATCTTTGCAAATTTGCAAAAAACTGGGTGAATCTTTCATTACATTTCTTCAGAGATGGAGAATAATGTTTTCCAGGTATCCATGTCTTGTTCCTGAAAAGGAAAAGATGGTTACCTTCATTAACAGTTTAAATTCAGAAATGAGCTATCATTTGAACTTACATTGTCCTTCTTCTTTTGAGAAAATGATTGAAGATGCCATAACCATTGAAAATGCTTTGGTTAAAAGAGGGATAATAAAACATGACAAAGACAATACTAGCTCATCCAACCATCACAATAATCAGGACAAGTCCAAATTCTGGACTCGCAACAAAAATATGGTGAATGATGGTGTTGTTGATGCGAACCATGCCTCAACCAAACCATTTATCCTCAGTACTCCAAACACTCACAACAACAATGTCAACTTGATTGCAAATCACGGAAATAATCCTCCTCCTCCGAGGAACAATATAAATCAAAACTCTACTCCCAATCAAGGGACTTCTAACAATCAAGGTTACCGAGGAACCAATAACAATCACAATTCCTTAGGGAACACCTCGAATTAAAATCCTCAGAGATTTTCATTCTTCTCGAATAGAACTTTCACTTCATTGGGACAATCTTTAGAATCCGCATTCAAAGAGTTGATGGCCAAAAATTTCATTACTTTGCCACCTCAACGAAATTATGAATCTAGTGTAAAGCCTCCTTCATGGAATGAGGCATATTATTGTGATTATCATTGATGCAAAGGTCATCGCACAAACAACTGCCAAGCCTTGAAGAATTCCATTCAAGACTTGATTGACAATGACATCATCACAATAGAAGGAAATCAACAAACCAACGCAGACCACCAAGCATTTCGCAACCCTTTGCCCAATTATCAAAAGGGTGAGTCTTTTGAAAAAAATGTGAATCATATCAATGATGATCATATAATCAATCATCTTTACGCAGATGATGAGTGGGTGAATGTCATTAAAGTCAACCAAAAGGTGGAATATAAAGAAGTAAACGCAACAACAAGAGCGCAAGCTAAAGTTGTTTTAAAGGGGGCCTCTTCAAAAACCACTGAACCTCCACCTCAACATCAATATGATTTGGTCAATCAACTTCGGAAAATGCCCGCTCAAATCTCTATTCTAGAACTATTGAAGATTTCTCCAGCCCATAAAGAAATTCTCAAAAAAGCCCTTGTTGAAACTAATGTATCCACTGACTTGGATGTGAATCAATTTCAAGCCATGGTAGGACACTTGTCCTCACCCACTTGCCTTTCATTCTCTAAAAAAGATGGCATTTCCATAACTCATCCCCATAATTCATCATTATACTTAGAAGTCATGATTCACAAGTTTCGTATCAGACGAGTTCTAATAGATGGAGGTGCTGGTTTGAACATCTGTACTATGAATTTGGTTAAAGCTTTAGGATGTTTTGAAGATTCTATTGATTTTAGAAGAAATATTACCATAAAAGCTTATGATGATGAAGAAAGAGCATCCAAGGGTCTGATCATGCTACAAATTAGAGTAGGTCCGATTATAAAGAATACTTTCTGTCAAGTCCTAGACCATGATAATGGACAAGAAATCACAATACCTATTGATAATTCCAATATTCAAAATTGTGCCAACATAAAAGCCAGTCAGGATACTTTGGTTCCTAATAATCGAGAAGCCCATGCTAGTACCTCTCTGAAGAATAACACACAAATCAATCAATTGACCAACAGTTTTGACAAAAAAGATGAAATTCAAGGATCATGGAGTTGGAGAATACTCTCTTTGTCTTGCCAATCTACCTACATCACCTCGATCACATGGACAACCATCTATAAGAGAACATCAAATATCAGCAACATCAACATCAAAGCAACCACCAATAGAGCCAATCACAAAATTTAATGGACAATTCATCAAAGAAAAATTCCCCATGGAAAATCCTAAGGATACAGAAATTCTAAACTGGCTCTATAAAGATGAAGAAGAAACAGTCTCCAATCTCAAACTACCCATAGAAAAATATGGAAAAGGGTACTCAATCATACAGAAGATGGGCTATGACAAAGGTCCTATTGGAAAAAGGAAGGAAGGAGTAGTTGAACCCATTCACCTCCGCAGACTTGCTGCAAAAGAGAAAACCAGATTAGGTTATGATACTAACTCCAAAGAAAGCACATCCAAATAACTGCATGGCACTGTCTTCACATTACAAGAAAGCTCAGATTCATGAGAAGCATGTTTGGTAACAATTCAGAACTTTTTGGATAACAATTTTGACATAGACTCTGCTAAATATGAATGGGACACCATTTATAATGATAAATTCTGGAGGGACAAAGAGGTTGACATAATACACTAGTACGCCCCAGCTCTAATTGAAGGTGAAGGGTCAAGGTCCCAACCACAAGAATCTAAACCACAAATCAACTATGATTCTAGTGATACTGAGTTAGATCTAAAAGAACAAGACTATCACGAGGATAGTATCATCATTGACCCACCTCATACCTCGGATCCTAGAGACCACTTCGTTATGACCTTAACCATAGCCAATTTCACACAACCTGACGATCCAATATCTTTAATTTATTTTGATCTCATTGATTAGGATTCAACCGAACCTATCGATATACCTATGTTTCTGAGTGACAAAGCTATTGTAAACTTCCTTTCCGCAGATGATACGAATGATTGTTCCACTAGTGATTTTCGACATAGAGTTTTTGATCGGGAGAGTGTAAAGTCTCCCAGCTGCAAAAGTAAAAACAAAAAAGAAAGATCTAATGGTGAAAACCAGAATCTGGCAGTATTAGGTCAAACAAAAGATAAAATAAAGAGCGTGTCAGATGGTGAAAACCTCTTTGAGGCACCATACGATGGGAATCTTGACACTCTCCCAGAGCACTACCATGAGCGATCACCTATCTTGATTGAGCCTAAAAATGCGGTCAATCTTGAAACTTTCGACAAACCAAGGATCTTATAGTTAGTGGCATCAATGACAAAAGAAAGAAATACCAAAGTTCATGAAATTCCTGAAAGCAAATCAAGTAAACTTTGTGTGGTCTTATGCTGACATGCCTGGTCTTGATCCTGATCTTATCATGCATCACTTATCTATCAAACCAGGGGCCAAGCCGGTGAAACAAAAACTCAGAAAGATGCACCCTCATGTTGCATTATTGGTTAAGGAAGAACTGAGAAAACTCCTTGATGTGGGCTTCATAAGACCAATTGACTATGCAGAATGGATCTCCAACATTGTTCTTGTATATAAGCCAGATAAAACTGTGAGAATATGCACATATTTCAGAGATCTTAATAAAGCATGTCCTAAAGATGACTTCGCACTGCCCAGCATTGACACTATAGTTGATCTAATAGCTGGCCATGCCATGTATTCATTAATGGATGGTTTTTCTGGATATAACCAAATCAAGATTGCACCTGAAGACTAGGAGAAAATAGCTTTCACATGCCCATGGGGAACCTATTGTTGGAACGTCATGCCTTTTGGTCTAAAGAATTTTGGGGCTACCTATCAAAGAGCCATGACTACAATCTTTCATGACATGATGCATATCTTCATGGAAGACTATGTAGATGACATATTGGAAAAATCATACACCAGAAAAGTACATCTTGAAATATTATCCAAAATATTTGCAAGATTGGAGAAATTCAAAGTTCGCCTTAACCCCAAGAAATGTGTTTTTGGTGTCAAATTTAGAAAACTCTTGGGGTACATTGTGTCAAAAAAAGGAATTGAAGTAGATCCTACAAAAGTACAAGCAATTATGGAAATTCCTCCACCAAAGAACATCAGTCAACTGAGATCACTATAGGGACGACTACAGTCTATACGAAGGCTTATTGCATAATTGGCCGACAAAAGTTTACCTTTCACACATCTACTACATAAGAATGTTCCTTTCAGGTGGGATGACAAATGTGAATTGGCATTTCAAAAAATCAAGCAGTATTTAATGACTCCACCAGTTCTCATACCACCAAATCTAGATAAACCACTAATCTTATACATTGCTGCAACAAAGACATCTCTGGGGACACTGCTAGCGCAAGAAGATTCTACAGGAAAGGAACATGCAATTTATTACATCAGTAGAACACTGACAAGTCATGAACTCAACTACACTTCTATCGAGAAGGCTTTTCTAGCAATAGTTTTTGCTTCACAAAATTTTTGGCATTACATGTTGACCCATACAATCAATCTGGTTTCAAAAATTGATCCACTCAAGTATTTGTTGAGCAAAGCATCATTAACAGGAAGGTTAGCAGAGTGGGTAATGATTCTGAGTGAGTTCGACATCCATTATGTTGATCGCAAGGCAATCAAAGGATAGGTTATTGCTGATCAATTAGCTGAAGCACCACTCTAAGCAAATCATCCTCTGCACATTGAATTTCCAGATGCTGATGTCTTTACTACAAAATCTAGGCAACTATGGTCCTTATATTTTGATAGTTCTTTCACTCAACATGGATCGGGGGTAGGCATACTTTTTGTCACCCCTCAAGGACACACCATTCCTCGATCATATAGGCTGATGTTTCCATGCACCAACAACATAGCCGAATATGAAGCATTGATCACTAGGCTCAAAATAGCAGTGGAATGGAGAATTACAGAATTACAGGTGTATGGCGACTCGCAACTAGTCATTTGTCAGATCAATAATGATTATCAAACCAAAGATGAAAAATTTCTACCTTATAAAAAGATGGTGGATGACTTCAAGAAATACTTTGTGGATATCAAATTCACACAAATTCCAAGGCTTGATAACAAGGCAGCTGATGCCATGGCTACAATTGCATCATTATTACAACTCCCAGAAACTCTGAATCATTATGAATTTCTAGTGGAACAATCATTTACACCTACTTATGATACCCCTGAAAGCCAAATCATTTGCCACTTGGTAGGATTTGATTCACCTTGGTACAAAAAAATTTATGCCTATCTTAAAGATGATATATTACCACCCGATTTATCCCATAACCAAAAATGCAATTTTATCTGCCAATCCGCTTGCTACACTCTTATCACTGACACCCTTTATCGCCTTGATCTTGATGGTACTTTACTCTGATATCTTGAATGTGAGAAATCTAACAAAGCTTTACAAGAAGTTCATGGGGGCATCTGTGGTACTCATTCAAGTGGACTGACCTTATCCAAAAAATTGATTAGAATGGGTTACTACTGGCCTACAATGGAGAGGGAATCATTCACTTTTGTGAAAACATGCTCAAAATGTCAGATTCATGGGAATCTCATTCATGCTTCTGCACAGGAACTTCAACCATTCACGCCTACCTGGCCATTTTCTTAATGGGGGTTAGATCTAGTGGGCAAGATTCATCCTTCTTCATCGAACAGGCATAAGCTCATCATCACAACCACAAAGTACTTTACCAAGTGGATTGAGGTAGTCCCTCTTACTAAAGTCACCAGCAAACAAATATCAGCATTCATACTCAACTATATTATTTGTCGGTATGGCATTCCCAACTCCATTATTACAGATAATGGACGTTTGTTCAAAAACCAGGATGTTGATGAACTTTGTGAGAGATTTCACATTCAACATCGATATTCAACACCTTACTATCCACAAGGGAATGGCCAAGCAGAGGCCTCAAATAAAACAATATTGAAAATCTTGAAAAAGACTGTGAATGATTCAGGAAAGTATTGGCATGTGCAACTCAATCCTGCCTTGTGGGCCTACGAAACTAGTGTCTACACGCCAATAGGAGTAACACCATTTGCTTTGGTCTATGGAGCAAAGGCCATACTACCTTTAGAAGTTGAGATTCCCTCACTCAGAGTATCATTGAAAGGCCTCACAAAAGATGATGATTACAGAGTTTCCCGGCTCTAAGAGCTTGAACTCCTAGATGAGAAGAGACAAAGAGCAGCTGATCATTTGAAAGCATATCAACAGATAATGTCTCGCAGCTATAACCACAAAGTAAAACCATGTACCTTTCAAGTGGGTGATCTTGTTCTGAAAGAGAACCCATGTAATCAACAAGACAGAGAGAAGAAATGAAAGTTTGAACCAAATTGGCTAGGTCCTTATTTGGTTATCTCAGTCTATGGTTCAAGAGCTTACAAGTTATCAATGCTAGAAGGGGACTTGTTTGATGAACCTATCAACAACATGCACCTGAAAAAGTACTATGTCTAAAGCGGTTATCATCATCAGAAAAACTCCTGAAGAAATCCAAAAAAAAAAAAAAACAGAGAAAGTCATAGGGTGAAAACCTGGCAAACAGGTAGTCTATTGATAAGAAAAATGCAATAAAAACAAATAGTGAAAATCTGGCAAACAAATGCTATTTGGGGCTCTCCATCTATTAGTTCGTGTTTTGCACTTAACTATTCAACCTTCATTTTCATGTATATTTTCCATCATCTTAGGGTCATACCCACACCATGCTATCATCATTTTCCTTGAGTGATAACGTCTTACCATGGCTTGACTATTGTACATATTCATTTCGGCAAGTTGTGTTGATACCAAGGGCAAAATGTTGACATACTGGGGGCAATCAACATTCAAGTTTTACCAAAACAGTGAGACAACAACGTCAAAACCAATCACACGAACAAAAAAACCAAATCAAACTAAAACATCCAATCATTGATCCATATCATAGTAAATTTTAGTTGTGTACCTTATCATGACTCATATTTGGATGATCTATAATCTGAATAATGTTTGGAATAACAACATTTCATTTTTTTGAACAATGGTTGTTTAATTTTTGATATCATTTCTCTGGAGCACACTCAATGATGTACTGAACTAGAGTGGCAAGGAAAGAGCATGAGTTTTTTCTTTGTCTATTTTCTGGAGGTTAATCATTTATCTATTGCAAATATGTCGTGAGACGTAATGATTGGAAGTTTATCATTGATGACAGTTCCAAATTTGCATCAAATTTGTGGTTAGTCTTTGTCTGTTTATGCAAGAAATGCTATGGTCATCTCGGTCCAATTATACCTAGGTGCTTGTGTTCACTTGCTATATCAAAAATCATGAAAGTTGTACTCAGGTCATATTGGTGCTAATTTCCCCTCTGATGCTTATACACACTTCCAACATTTTCAAACGCTCTATGATGATTTAAGCAGAATAATTAAAAGGCTGAACAAAATGGTCAACTTCATTTTTCATTGCATTTCATCTTAGGTCATGGTACATACCTGCATAGTAGATTTGTATCAAAATTTTGAAAGGATAATAATCACTTCAAATGGCTGCCATGTTTCTTTGAACTATTTGTGGAGGACAATACAAACATTTGTGTCATTATCATTTCATCAGCATTTTAGTATCATTATCACTTCATTATCTTTGCATTTTCATTATCATTTCATCATCATTTTAGTATCATTATCATTTCATTATCTTTGCATTTTCATTATCATTTCATCATCATTTCATTAGCATTTCATTAATTGCATTTTCATTATAATTTCATACTAGTTTCATATCATTTCATTATTCCATCCATTATCATTTCATCTTAGTTCTATTATCATTTCCTCATTTCATTCGCATTATCATCTTATCATTTCATTATCATTCATCGCATTTATCATCCATTATCATCATCATTTATTCTCGTTTTATCCTCATTTCATTTGCATTTCAATTTCATTTTCATTATCATTTCATCATCATAACCATTTGCATAACCTTTCACTATCATTTCATACCATTTGTCATTTAACATTATCATACCATTTATCATTTAACATTAGCATTATCATTTATCATTTAACATTTCATTATCATTATTATTTGTATTGCCTTAACATTATCATTTAATATTGCATTATCATTATCATTTAGTATTACATTACCACTACCACCTTATTATTGCATTTTCATTTTTATTATCATCATCCTTAGCATTATCATCTTATCATTACATTTTCATTATCATTTCATTTTCATTATCATTATTATATCATTATCATTATTATTTCCTTATCATTTAATCCATTATCATTACATTGTCATCATTTCACTTCATTATCATTCATTGCACCATCATTCATTACCATCTCGGTATCATTATCATTTCATTTCATCATTATCACATCATTATTATTAATATCGTTATCATATTTTTTATTTTTTTTAAACATATCATTTCACTATCATTATCATTCCTTTCATCATTTCATCTTAGTATCATTATCATTATCATCATATTATTTATCATATCATTATCATTTCATTCTCAAGACATATCATTTCACTATCATTATCATTCATTTCATCCTTATCATATCATTTTATTACCATTATTATTATTTATTTCATCTCAAATCATTATATTTTCATCATATCATATCATTTCATCATACAAATTCATAATGCATCCCATAAAAACAACATTCATTTTTACTATCATCCTACATTTAAAAATCTGCATAACATCACATATCACATTTTTTCCATGGCATATATTCATAATCATTCCATACATACATACATCCACCTGCATGACATTGTTTGTACATATTATCATCATCATAATAACATCATAATCGAATCATCCTGCATATCATATTAGTCATCAGATCATTCAAATTGCATATAAAAATCCATAAACACATAGAAATAAATGCATATCACATCATCATATCATAAATGCACAAAACATAATCCAAAATCATCATCGTTGCTGCATATCATCACTCACAAAAAATGATACAAATTTCCAACTGTCCAATGAAACTAAAATGTCCAAAGAGAAATACATGAGATACAATCAAAAATCGATATACATGCTCCAAAAATGGTACACATATGTGCACTGTATCCGCTAACTGGTCGATGCCCCTGATGGTGCTGGTCTGAAAGGAGGTGGCCTGCCACTGGTGCCTGCATCTGGGTCTTTCCAAGGTCCAATCACTCCTCTGCTCTGCGTGTGTGTCCGCGATCTACTCCTCGTCCTGCTATGGGACCGCAGGTATGGCTCTCTACGCTCTGGAGGACATAGCTCCTCGTATCTCACTCTATAGTACTTAGCCTCCCTGGTCATCTCCATGCCCTCTGCAATGGCATCCCAGAGTGATGCACTCTCTACAATGCCCATCAGTCTCTGAGCCACACCCTCAACCTCTACTACCTGTTGTTTGAATGCATATCTCTCTGTGATCACCTGGGCTAACTATGGGGCCAGGGCAGGTGCCTGTACCTGTGCCTGAGCCTGAGCCTATGCTAGCTGTGCCTGTAGCTGCACAATAAATGCCTATGCCTATCCCAACTAACTCTACAACTATCCCTGTTGACCTTGTAATGACTACACCTGGGCATGAAGCGCGACTATCTGTCCCTGCTGCGACGAGGATGCCATATAGATCATTGTCCATCTCCCAATCCCTGTCCTCATCCGTCGCATGATCTGGACACCCCTCAGAATATCCAACCTTGATCTCCCTAGCACCTGTCCCTCCTCCCCACCATCATCTCCATCATCATCATCAGAGCTCTCCTCCTCATTTTCGCTCTCCACCTCCTCTCCCCCAACTACTCCTTGCTCACCGTTGGCCACATCCTCCTATCTAACTACCCTTGACTGTGGTGCTACTAGTATAGGTGCTAGCTCATTAGGACTGGTGAATCGTGGAAAGGGATGTGTGTGAAAATACGTAGAGTACTCATTAGACATGCCCACATTAGTAATGTCTCGCCTGTCAACCCATGCCTCAGGCGCTAATGTCTGGAACTTTGTATACGCTATCTGATACAAAATACATGGCCCCCATCTAGCCTCATCTCTGCTCCAGGCATAGTGTACAACCCCCTGTGGCATCCCCTGCATGAATCCAAACTATCTATGCACTCACAATGCCAGAAACCTCTCCAAAATGAAGAAAGTTTGCCCTATCAGAAATCGAGGAATGCATACATACGACATCTCTATGTCATTTGTAGCCCATGGCTCACAATCAAGATATGGTCACCATACCACGGTATCCATGTCATCTAGCAGTTGCCTCCAATAATCCACCTTGCCCAGCTTGGGCTGGGTAAGGAACATCGCATACATATATATATAAGAACTACCTGGTGGCCTAACTCTGGGGCACGCCAGTCTCGTCACAGCAAGATGCTCCCATGCCCAAATCTGCAGCACTGTCACCCCACAAGAAAAACTGGATGAACCTTTGTATACTACATAATGCAAATCATGATAAAGATGTGCTAGCATGCAGCTCCCCCAGGCATATCTCCGTGGCTGTAGTAGCATCTGCTCCAAAATCCTGCCCCATCCCACTGATAATCCCTTTGCCCGACGATCCGGACAAAGGAGACCTCCAATGAATGCACCCAAAACTATCGGCAAGGCTGGATATCCGCGAAAGTCAGCCCACGATACCCAGTACCCAGCAATATGTGCATCTTTGTACACTCTCCTCAAAGTATCTATACCCCCCAGCTCCTTGTGATCATAATACACAAGGGCTCCAATCACGGAGATACCTAGGATCCTGTACACATCCTCTGGAGTCATTGTCACCTCACCAGTCGGCATGTGAAAGGTGTTGTGCGTCGAGTTCCATCGCTCTACCAGTGTTTTCAACAGTCCTCTGTTGACCCAAATTGGTGACATCTCCAACAAGGATCTCAAACCGCAAGTATCTATCAAAGCTATGTCAGTAGGTGTCAACTTGGGAATCCTATCCCATCCTGCTGAATGTCGCTCTCTAATCTGGATGTTTTTGAAAACCTCCTATTTTTCATCACAAGGGTAATTCATCAGAATCATACAAATCATTCAAATCGAAATAAATCAAAATCAATTAGACTCATATCTATCAGTGACCTATATCATGCATATATCAGTGACCTATATCATTTATATATCAATGACCTATATCAGTGAACCATATCAGACCCATATCAATGACTCATATCAATGCATCAAATCAATGACCCATATCACAATCAATCCTATCAAGGAAACCAATACATAATCTATCTAGCTAGATATCATATCAAATCTGTTTTATCATCAATTACTATTTGTTTTCTATCACAGAAAGTAAATTTATCAGAAGTCATATCAATCATTTACTCTTTGTTTTCTACTCTAGGAAGTAAAGTAATTAATCAATCAATCAAATTATTCTATCATTTCTATCCATATCAGCATGATGACATGACAATTTACCTATCTATTGACTAAGGAAGCAATACATCATCATTTTCACAAATCTATCATCAAATTTTCAATTCTACCTATTTTTACCATATGCGCCACTTTGTGGACCTTATGCGCTCAAACCCATATGCGTTGTTCTTTTCACGGGATGCGCTAATTCCCGTATGTGCCATTGTTTTTACCGTATGCGCACAAATGGACCTCCTATGTGTGTTTTCCTATATGCGCCACTTTAATCACCCTAAGCGTTGCCTATTTTTCCCTATGCGCTTTTTCCTATATGCACGCCTATTTTCCCTATATGTGCCTTACCCCTAAAATTTTCTATCCTACCCTATATGCACGCTAGTTTGCATGGGATGCACTAAACTATTTTTTTTTTTTAATTTTCAAAATTTATGCTATATGTGCATTTGTTTCTACCCTAAGCACGTTTGTTTTTTTTGAAAGCATGCCAAAACTATCCTAAATGTGTGCAAACGTCATTTTCAAAATGAAAATCCACAGGAAAATGAAAAATAATGATTCAAATGGAAAAATTCGAAAGCACGGGAGGTTAGATCGACTCACCTGTGGTCCGTATGCTGTTGGCCTCTGGTATCTGCGTGACCTCTCTAATCGATGGCGATGATAAGGGATCTCCATGTCGCAATGTCACTCTCAGAGCTACAGTTTTCACTAAAGTTAAAAGTGCAAATGACTTGTCTTTTTCACCTTTTTACCTTTTAAATGTCAACCAAGGGTAAGTTTAGGGCCTTTTTTATTTTTATTTTCAAAATGGGACATTCTTTTCATCATTTATCGTGAGCTAAATCACTCTCTCATTTGTAATTAACCTCGCGAGGGGGCATCATCAGCAGAAATATCGAAGGCATAATAGGGGCAAAATCTTATTTTTCTTTGAAGCAATGTGTTTTACACATCACTTCAAAGAGGGACAAAATGTATACGTCTAAAAATGGTCAGGATTAAGCTTGTTAATTAATTAAATATGATTTATTTAATTAATTCCCCTAAAATCATCTACATATAAATAAATTTAATTATTTATTTATATCGTTCATTTTCCTAATTTATTCTACATTGATTAAATAAATAATTTTATTTAATTATTGACATTTCCACCTTTCGCTTAATTAAATTAAATAAATTTTCATTTATTTATATTTGATTATCATTTTATTCTAAAGTTTAAATATTTTGAATATTTAAATAATGGAATATTTTCTTCATCCCAACTTCCATCTTTCGCTTAATTAAATTAAATAAATTTTCATAATTTATTTATATTTGATTATCATATTGTTCTAAAGTTTGAATATTTTTGAATATTCGAATAATAGAATATTCTCTTCATCCTCAATTTAAATATTAAATATTTTATTTAATATTTTCCTCTAATTTCATTTCTAAACTTAATTAAATATGATTTTATTTAATTATGTGGGTTTCCATTTTCATCTTCACTTCCAAATTAAATAAATATATTTTATTTAATTTCTAACTCATGCTAACTCACCCTTCCAAATTCTAATCTCATCCTTCGAAATGGAAGTTTCCCTTCGAAACTCAATGACAAAAATTGAAAGAAAAGGGAAACCTTTCATCCTCTTCTTCACTTTCAAAAATCTCCCACCGTCCATTCGAACAAGCTTAATCTGAGTCGTTGATCGAATCAGCCAATCGAATCCATTCGAAAGCTCTATAAATTTTGGTGCAAATCCAAGCTTTTGGTTACCTACCTACGCACATACAGATTATGCACTCACATACACTACGCACGTACATGCACATCCATACTTTCAATCAGCTTATGCATTCATATCAGTTCAATATCATAGTCATACTTTCATATTAGCATAGCTTTCGCATTTAGCATAGTATGCACTTTTAAATCTCATTCTTTAGCCGTCATTTTGTTGAGTTTGATTTGTTGATCTGAGAGCCATTCAAAACCAACAAAACGCTGGAGTTAGAGGAAGATAAGACAATTTCGAGAAGCTACTATCACGGTTTGCATATTCTGTTTCTTTTTTAGCTTTTCTGATTTAATGTCTTATTAATATGTGTTTGATTTTAATTTAGATTGATCCAATATTTCACACACACACACCTACTATGTTTGTTATTTTATTTCATGAGTGAGGTTCTGGGTGTTGGGAAAGTTCATTAGAAAATTAATCGACTTGTAGTTGTTCAAATAAGAGATATATTGTTTTGAATTGGTGATAGACACACCATAATTTTATCCCTTTGGGGGTACTTCAAAACAAATTAGAATATGATGCATGCAAGTGAAATAATTCTAACCTCAATTGTAGAGAAGTACAAAGATACAATCTATTGCATGGTAGATATTGATCAATTCCATATGAAATCCGTTGATCCCAGAATGATATGGATTATGCCTATGGGATATGAATTCGAAGAAAACATCTTGAA